>CM037886.1:36116759-36716759 GCA_021292165.1 Shinisaurus crocodilurus
TAGAAAATGCCTAAAGATAGGCCCAGAGTGGCCGCAATTTGTGTAATTGTGGCTGCTTTTGATGTATCTTAAGGCATTTTCTTCGTAAACAGTGGCCCGCCGGTAACCCAGAAGTTCGTCGAGCAGTGCGGCACGCACCCGCTTTCGGCCCGGTTCAGTGGGCGCAGCAGTGGCGTCTGCCAAGCCAGAGGAGGGTTGGATGTCAGCGGATTGCCCACCCCTAAGATTCAGAGCTCCCTTCTGTGAGCTCTGCTGGCCTGCCCCATTCCAAAAATGAGCATTTCCACTTGGTTTGGGTTATTTTTAGAAACAAGACGCCCCATTGGGTGCACAGTCATTCCTGCGAGGGCACAGGCACGATTGGATACTAGCACAAGTGCATCCAAATGTGTACTTTCCCACCGTTGCCTAAAGCATGAACATGTGCATTGTTTCCAAAATGCACGGTTTTAAAATGTGCATTTTTCTACACTATGCATTCGTGTGTGTGTGTGTGAATCAGCATCACAAGCTCAGAAATGTGTGAGCTTTGCCTGCAAAATGTACTTGCATTTGGGGATGCGAAAGTTCTGGTGCCAAATGAACCATTAAAAAACATTCTAGTGCATTCCGATATGTTATCAGCACACATATGTACAAGTGGTGATGAAGAAGGAGAAAAAGACACAAGGGAACTCAAAGTTGCAGCTAAGGATGTCGGAGAAATCCACAACAGATTCAAATGAGTCTGGATTTCTATGAATCCAACCTGCGGTTTGGGAAGCAGACCAGCTTTTTCCAAGTTCTGCAGATTCCATGGACTTGCAGACTGGTTTTATTTTACTTTGCAGGGGTGGGGGGATTTGCACGAGTGCATGTTAGTGCAAGTGCACACTTGTGCTAATGCACGCTTGCACAAGTGAAACAAAATTCCCGTACGTCTCTAGAAAAATCCAGTTCTTTCAATGAGTGGACAATGGAATGAAAGACGCCTGATGATCTGCAAAACTCCGAGAGAACAGATGTAACAAAATCTGTAATCCCCAGCTGCAGAAAATTGTACATGAACAGTGCTTTGTCCAAAACTGAGGGATGCCATTAAAATCTTCTCGCCCTCTGTAATATCTGGCACAACTCACCCCATGCTGTACCCTTCTAACATACTGTATCTCCCCACTCCAATTCTACACGACTGGCTCCCACTGGTGGGGGGCATTGATGTGCCATATGCTGTAATGTCACAACATGAGACAGGTTGGATGAGACATTGCCGAGCGTTGTCGAGGGCACTGGATGTTTGGTCGCTGCTTTAAACAACCATCGTTTTAGTACGGTGTTTTGTTGGGCCTGGGTTGTCTCCCTTAGAAACTTCTCCTGCCAATTCAAACGTGAGAACCTGAAGGACAATTGTCATCCAAATTCCTTTCAGGTCTATTTCTTGGTTGGCTTGAATTCATGACAAACTTCCCGCTGCAGCGCAGTTTGTAGCTGAGCTGCTCTTGTGGGAATTTTAGACCAGATGACATCAAAACTTTGCCAAGTCATTCAAGATTCTTTGGTTGCACCATCGTTTTCTGCTACACGAAAGGGGGGAAGCAAAGTGCTGGTGCTGTAATTTTCGCCTAGATGCACATTCTTTGCCCAGTGCACTGATGTGACATTTCAGAAAAACATGTGCCTTAGAGGCCTCATGGGGTTTTTTGAGATTAGGCCTCCAAATGAACGCAGCTGACCAGCCGTGAACTCTAGAATTCCGGGCAGATGGCAGCACTGTAAGAATCTCTGACCTGGTGGAGGAACTGTTTTTGTAGGGTCAGGAAGCTAGAAAGGGAGGAGCAAGGATGAAAATCAACATCAGCTCGAGTGAAAGCTTACACATTTTGCCTACAGCAAAATTCCAAGTGAATCTGGAATTATCTGGAGGGCTGTAAAAATGATATTGGAAGGCTTAGCAAATATATATTGGGGGAGAGGTGCGAGGCCTGTGGCTCATGCTGGCTCAGCTTGTCTGAGCCTGGAAAGCTAAGCAGGGTCAGGCCTGGTTGTTACTTGGATGGGAGACCCCTCCTCTAGTTTCCTGCACTGAGCAGGGGGTTGGACTCGATGGCCTTGTAGGCCCCTTCCAACACACTGAGAGCCAGTGTAGTGTAGTGGTGAGAGTGTTGGACTGGGACTCGGGAGATCCGGGTTCTAGTCCCCGCTCAGCCATGAAACTCACTGGGTGACTTTGGGCCAGTCCCTGACTCTCAGCCTAACCTACCTCACAGGGTTGTTGTGAGGATAAAATGGAGAGGGGGAGCAGGGGGATTATGTAAGCCGCCTTGGGTGCCTTGCAGGAAAAAAGGCAGGGTATAAATATAATATAATAAAATAAATAAATAAATAAATATGATCTATGAAATCTATGAAACCCCTTTAGGCCATTACAAATTTCTACTTAGACTGAGTTTTTGTTTGTTTTCATTTTTGTTATAAGACACCTTGGGTGCAATCTGTGGGGATGCCTGTAACCCTCTAAACTTGGAGGATTGTGGGCGTCCCATGCAGGGCGGGAGGAACACAGAGGTGAAGGTTGCCTCCGTGCTCCTCCCACTCTGCGAAACAGCTTGGCAGCCAGTTTTGACTGTCTAACTGCAGCCCTTCAGAGGGGGAAGGGCTCCCCACCCCTGGAATGCCACCTCAGCCCCTTCTCCAAGGTCACTCTTGTAAACTTGGAGAAGCAGTTGGTGCAGTTCTTTCCATGCCAGTTGTGAGGGTGGATCTCCAGCTCGGAGGTCAGAGCAATTTTCTGACCTCAGAGCTGGGAATCAGAGCAATCCTATGGCCCCCTAGACACTGTCTAGGGGGGTCATAGGATTGCTCTGCCCAAGTCTTCCCTGAAAAAGGTGTCTAAGGGCACAATCCTATGAATGTTTAGACAGAAGAAAACATTCATACTGTGAAGGATCAGCAACAGGATCCTTTGCGTGAGTTCGGCAATTATAGGGTTAACCGGCAATGAGATACAGCCTGTATAAATGCCGGCAATCACCTCCGAGGCTTTCGCGTACAAGAGGAAAACCACAGCCCTTTAAATGACCAAATAAGGCTTTTACTTGTTTATACAATAACACAGAACGGAACTAGCAGCTCTTCAGGAATACTATAATGTCAACACAACCTTAGCTGACCCCCGTCTTACCCAATGAGCAGGCTCCCAGGCTAGCAGACTGAACCTCGTCAGTGTCCTCAGATCAAAGACAATACTCCTAGTCAGTTTCAGCCTAGCTCCAGATCGGCGCTGCGTGGAGGAGAATGGTGTACCCGGGCTGCTTGCTTTAAGGTGGATCTGGCCCTGGCGTACCCGTGGTTCCCAACAACCCTAAGGTCCCGGAAGGGAGAGGGGTTTTCTACCCCTGCGTTCCCGCTCTCCCCGCCCTCCAGGTCAGGTGGGGGGCTTATGCCTGCCCCCTTCGTTCAGGTGGGCTTATTCCTGCCCGGGAAGAAGATGACGTACTGGTACTCTGCAGCTCTTTGAGACTGCCCTGATAGCTTGATGATCCTTGATGGCCCTTCCTTGGTTTTGTGGATCTCCACCGAGACCCTCCTTTGTTGGGGATGATGGTCCGTCTGCTACTTCTCCGATGACTTCATCCCCCCTTCCTTGCCCCCTCCCTTGGGCGAAAGCTGTGTGTGTGTGTGTGGACCTGCGTTGGGATTTCTCCACACATACAATTCCCAACATCCCACCAGGCAGACATGCTGGCTGGGGGGAGCTCGGAATTGTATAATAGGGGTGAGTAACAGTATTGTTTTTGCTTGCACAACATGTGACCGTGCCCTGTTCGAAGCCCCAAATGTGAGCGTTTGTTCACAAATTGCCAGACACGTGCTCACTTTCAAATTGCGCAACTTTCCCAGTCAGATTTTGCTCAAAATTCCCCTGTAAATGGAACCAGCTCTGCTTTAGCCTATGGATGAAAGCTGCTCAAATCAGGAAATTTGCACAGCTTTGGGGAAATTTATACAAATTTCACATTTGATCACTGCTTGATTTGCACAGTTTCCCTGTTCGCACAGACTGAGCAGTGATCGCAAATGCGAACAGGAATCAGACACGACCAGTGCTTTTTTTCTGGAGAAAAAGGTACCGGAACTCTTGGGTTACATTTCCTCGGGAGTAGATGGCGATTAAATTGTAATGCAATTAATAGAAGAAAAGGTGCTGGAACTCAGTTCCAGTGAGTTCCACCAGAAAAAAAGCCCTGGACACGACACACACAAGAGGCAAGATGATGTATGGAGAATCCTAGCGATCTCTAACATTTCTTGTTGGCCCACCCCTATTTTGTGTCTAAACAAGCATAGGATTGTGCCCTATGAAATTATATATATATATAAACACCTGAGGTAGATCTGGAAAGTCTTGGTAGGGGGGAGCATTTGTAAAATGTTTGAAGGGAAGTTAAGAGAATTTTGCAGAAAGCAAAGATCTTCTGGTGAATGTCCACCAAAACTATCCATTTTTCTTCAGGTTTTCTCAGAACACAAATTGAGGCAAGTCACTAAGGAAAACAAAAAAAGATAAACGACAAGAAGTTTTGTGCTTCTGCACTTTGGATTATGAGTAATTGAGTGTCTGTATTCGTTATTTTTAGAGCTTCTGTGAGGAAGAATGTGTGTAAGCACAAAAGTCTGTATACTGGTATTTTTAAGTACTGAGTAAGATGGCATGAGAGGGGAAGTGTGTTTCATGAATAATTCCCCTCACCCATAATTCCCCAAGCAACCCACTTCCCCATTTCAGGGATTTTTAAAATTATTATTTTGTTTTTCTTCCCCAGGAGAATATGTGAAACTGGGTAAAAAGCTTCACCCAATCAGAAATAGGCCAGGAAGTATGGTCCTTACCCTGATTTGGCTTGATGGTATCATGGTATACCCACATTTCATTGGCTACCTGACATTGTCGGGAAAACCCTGTGCAGGTGGCTACAAAACAAACAGTGAATTTCAACTTGTGCAGATGTGAGGGGCAGCGCTGTGTGTGCCAATCCCATCCTCTCCACCCCCAACCCTCCGGCAGTGAGCAGGAAGGTCTGAAGGGGGCTTCTGTGCAAGCCTGGATGAACATGCTTACAATTCTCTCTGCAATCAGGAAACCTGCTTGAGAGGCTGCGGCATCAGGCCCAGGGAAGACGCTCTACATGAATTGAAATTCTCTGTTTGGGTATAATGCCTGAACTGGGCCGAATTCTATTTGAAATGAGGGCAATGGCTCCTGTCCTTTCTCTGATTTAGGTTTATAAAGTAAACAAGTGATGTCACCAAGCAGGGAAGACAGATATCTTGGGGCGGGGAAGGGGTCCTAATACTCACCTTAGCTGCCAGGAGAGTATTACTCCCAAAACACAATTCTTCCCCAGCGTGGCTTTTAATCTGAGCTGCGGGAGATTTACCCTCCAGACCAGCCAGCCAGCCCCCTTTCCACCATGCACTTTCCCTCCCAGCCACCTAACCGATAATGGTGGTGCTCTGGCAGTGGGAAGCCATGGGGAGAAGGAGGTCTCTCCCCTCCCCTCTCACCTATCTCCTGCCTGGTGCACTGAGAGTCCTTGCAGATGCCCCTGGGAAATGGTGTAGCTGGACAGCCACCTGTCCAGGGATGCTTTGACCTGGATTCCTGCATTGAGCGGGGGGTTGGACTCAATGGCCTTGTAGGCCCCTTCCAACTCTACTTTTCTATGATTCGAATTCTCTCAAGGGGAACAGTAAACATTTCTGTAAGCAACCATTGCTGGGAAATTGTCAATGGTGTGTGTGTGTGCATCGGTGATGGTGATGGTGGTGGGTCTTTCTTGGATGTTTCCAAGAAGGTTTCCTAAAACCAGGGGTAGTTTTGGCTTAGTCCAAATGCCCTTAGAGGTTACCAGTGGGAGGATAGAGCCAGTGTAGCGTGGTGGTTGGAGCGTTGGGCTGGGACTTTCGAGACCCGGGTTGTAGTCCCCACTTGGCCATAAAACTCACAGGGTGACTTTGGGCCAGTCCCTGACTCTCAGCCTAACCTACCCCACAGGGTTGTTGTGAGGAGAAAATGTAGAGGAGGATTATGTAAGCCGCCTTGAGTTTCTTGCAGGAAAAAAGTTGGGATATCATCAACATCATCCTCATCATCTGTTGCTTTCGGTAGCAGCCATGGACTCCTGTTAACATCTGCTTCTGGCCTCCTGTGTCACATCCACACTTCATTTTTGGACTGTGCCAAAGATGCATTAAGTGTACACCTGGAAACATAATGTGTGAATTGGCTTTCAGTCACATTTTAAGTGTTTGCCGCAGAAAGAATTCTCAGTGTCAAAAAAGCAGCCAAAGTCACTCCATCTGACACTGGGGAAAGAAAGGGTAGAATTCTCCAAGCGGATTTATCCATTACATTAAACTTATGCCCTTGGATGAATAGACAAAATGCCACATGATTTGTATCTGACCATTTCAGCTGGGGGCAGTCTTAATTTCTGAAGATCTCCTCTGAGGACACTGTTCTTCATCAGGATTACCTCTGAGCCCATGACAGTACAAGCCAATTTCTAATGATTGGCAAGGTCAGTACAAAATATGTTAGAAATATTCAGCCTTCTGCAGATATACGTCCCACACAGCTCCTAACAGACAAATCCCATCTTTGAGAACCCAGGATTGTGATTTTTTTTCTTAAAAAGAAAATTAAAAATATGTGAGGGCCCTTACTGGGGCAAGAAGGTAGAGTTTTTAGCAAATGTTTCCTGTTTGTTCCTGTGGCTGGTGCTGAACTTGTTTTTTGGATTCCAGTGCAGGGTAAAGAAATGGTGCCAGGAAGTGGGTGTTGTTGTCCTGTCTAATTTGGCTCAAGGTTCCTAGGGGAGTGAATCCGAAGCAGTTGCTCGTGAGGAAGAGTAAAGTCCAATGAAGCAGGATGACGAGGTCAGATCAGGAAGGGTCCGCTAGGACTAGGGATGTCAGAGTAGCTGCAATGGACTCAAATGGGTTCGAATTCCTAAGGCTCTGACCCACGGATCCACCGACTTTTGCAGACCATTGTTGTTGGGTTGTTTTTTTTTAAAAAAAACAACAAACAAATCTGTATTTTTATGCAAATTTAGTCACAGGAAAATATGGAAGGAAAACATCAATCAAAGATGTACATTCCCCCACCACCACCATAGGCTGAAACACTGAAAATACACATTTTTCAGGGATTTGCATATCTGGGGTGATTTGCACATTTTTGGAAGTGCAAACTTGCACCAGTGCATACAAATGCATATTTGCACAACATCTGATTCCATCAACAAGCAGACAATGGAATGAGAGGCAGCACTTGACAATCCACAAAACATAGATGGAACAGATTTTACAGCATCCGTACATCTCGGGTTAGGACCAATCCTATGTTGGCTGGAGCCCCCTCCGGAAGAGCTGTTGGCTCAGCAACATGCAGAGGCCTTCTGAGGCTTTCTGAAGGCAGGCTGTTCTGGGCCTGCTGTTAACCCCACCCCCTCTGAGGACTTTCCTGTCTCTTAAAGGGCCATTGCCTGATTCTGTAGCCACAAGCTGATCTAGCACAAGTGTGGCGAGGACTGTGTCTCGGGAGGAGGGCGCCCTCTGAGTCCAAAGAGTCTGGTGAAGCCACGTCCTCCAGCCTGGACACTTGAATGATTGATCCTAGGAGCTGCTGTGGATGTAGCCAAAAATGATATGTGGGGAATTGTGTACATTCCACCCTCTTACTCATGCCAGCCCAGATTACTGCTGCAGTGATGTGGCACTGCACCGGGCAACGTCGATGGTCGGGTGGAAGCTGGTTGCCTGGGAGAGATAGGTCTCTTGCAGGATCCTGATTCTGATATGCTTCCCTGCCTCCTCCAATTCCAAAGTGTTCACTCAAAGAATACCTGCTTCACATTCCTAGGGATGTACTGCTTCCTTCTTTAGCTTAATCAGATAAGAACGCAAGAAGAGCCATGCTGAATCAGACCAAATACCTCTATAGTCCCACATTCTGTTCACACAGTGGCCAACCAGATACCTCTGGGAAGCCGACAAGTAGGAGGACATGAATGCAATAGCACCCTCCTGCTCATGTTCCCGAGCAACTGGGAACATAAGCCCACTGCCTCTGATACTGTAGAAGCATATAGCCATCAGGACTAGTAGCCACTGATCGCCTTAACCTCCATGAATTTGTCCAATCCCCTTTTAAAGCCATCCAGGTTGGTGGCCATCACTACATCTTGTGGTAGCGAATTCCATAGTTTAACGATGCACTGCTTATGTGAGTAGATAGAAGCAACTCCCACACAACAGATCTGCATCCCTTCCCCCCCCCCAATGGGTTGGACATCACACAGGGCAAATCTGAGCAACTGAGGACTGCAGCAAGTGCTTCCTAGATCAGCCACATGGAGATTCTATCACATCGGGGATCACAGAGAGAGCAGAATGGTGTCATGGTGCTAAACAGAGAGCACAGATTCAGCACTACAGTGATAATATTACTGAGGGTATGTGTTGATTGACGGAGGGTGGCAGCAAATGAAAAGATGAAGATTTCTCTGGGAGCATCAATACATGGCCAAAATGGGTTCTTTGCTTGTTTTGTTTTTCTTTGTTGTCACTAGGGATGGGCGATCCACCAGCCGAGCTGAGCGGTGGACTTTCAGGTTCCCGATGGGCCACTGTTTATGTAGGAAATTATATAAATTGTGGCCACTTTAGGCATATCTTAAGGCATTTTCTATATAAACAGCAGCCTGCCAGGAACCCAGAAGTAGTTTGCCCAGCTCGACTTGGGAGAACACGAGTCGAGCCAGGGAAGAGGTAAGCAGGATGGAGTTGGGTGGGGTGGGGTGTCGAGCCTGGCTGGTCTGCTGGATTTCCACACCCACCCTGAATGAAATTCTCACACATCCCTAGGCCCCCGCTGTCACTTGAAAATATTTCTGGACAACTGTGCATGACTTCAGCTCTGTACAAAACTCTTTCCACACAATGGAAGACGTCAGAACACTGAAAGGACAGGAGCCAGCTGAGGCCTGAAAGGTAATAAATAAGTCATTGAGACGGATAAAAATAAAGGATGGAATATAATTCAGCCATCCAGTGAGAGATCCCATCTTTAGCTTTGAAATAGAGTCTGTTCAAACTGTCATTGCTTCAGGAAATTAAAAGAATGGGCCCATTAAGAAAGGTCATTTATTCTGTATTATATATATATATATATATATATATATACGAAGATGACATTGGTATTAGGCTCAGGACTCCACAGATCCAGCTTCTGATGGGATCAAATTCTAAGAAGAATTGGATACAGACTAGGCTTGGATACAGACCAGGTTAGTCATTCTTTAGACTAGGGGTAGGGAACCTCTTCAGCCTGAGGTCCACATTCAATCTGAGAGTTCTCAGAGGCCCTATTCCAGTGGTGGAACGGGGCCTCTGGCCCTGCCCATCATAAGAACATCAGAAGAGTCCTGCTGGATCAGACCAAGGGTCCACCTAGTCCAGCATTCTGTTCACACAGTGGCCAACCAGCTGCCCACGGGATCTCACAAGCAGGACATGAGTGCAACAGCACCTTCCCGTCCATGTTCACAAATCAGCTTCTTGGGAGAGAGGGAGAAAAATGTGAGCGGGAGAAGAAGAAGTCTCCCTGTCCACTTTCTCCACACCATGCATGATTTTGTACACCTCTCTCATGTCTCCCCTCATGCTCCTTTTTGCTAAGCTAAACAATCCCGGCTGCTGTGACCTTTCTTCATACTAGGGGAGTTGCTTCAGCCCCTTGAGCATTTTTAGTTGCCCTTTCCTGTATTTTTTTCCAACTCTACATTATCATATATATTTTTAGTTGTGGTGACCAAAATACTCTAGCTGAAACCTCTTACTGCCACCAATGAAGCCTCTGGAGAGGCGTTTCAACCTTTCAGAATGGGGGTGGGAACTTCACAGACCAGACCTGTGTTTTCTCAGTCCATAAAGGGATTTAAAGGTGAGGACAAGCCCCTTGAATTAAGCATGAAGCCTAACTGGCAACCATGGAGATAAATATGAAAGCAGCTAAAATGTGGGAAAGTGCGGTTTTAAAATGCAGCCTTCAAACATATCATTAAAAATGAAACAAGCAGCAGGATTTTTGAAAAAGCCTGGGAGAATAAAGAGATCTTCACCTGGCACTGAAAAGCCAACCAAGTAGGCACCAGGTGGACCTCTCTAGGGAGGGCATTATGCTACATTGGGGGCCACCACCAAAAAGGCCTGCTCAGGAGTAGCCATCCATTGAATCTCAGTATGTGGGGGCACAGAACAGGACCTCAGACTGATGATCTCAGGGCATGGGCAGGAACATATGGGAAGAGGCAGTTCTTCAGATACTGGGGCAATATGGAACTGGAGGAAACAGGAGGAAAATTGAGCACACATGGGAAAGCAGAGTCGGACTATGGATGTGCGACCCGTCCTAGCACTCGACTCACGACGTGTGAGCTGAGCCCTCCCGCCGCACGAGCTGAGCCCAGCTGAGCGCGAGTGCCAGCTGAGGTGCTCGCCGGACTTCTGGGTCCCTGGCTCTACGTTGTTTATGTAGAAAACAGCCAAATTTGTGCAAATTATGGCCAAATTTGCACAAATTTAGCTGTTTTCTACATAAACAACGTAGCGCCAGGAACCCAGAAGTCGCTTTTTCTGGCTTGGCTGGCGAGAATGCGAGTCGAGCCGGGGAAAAGGTAGGGCGAGCGGAGCTCAGGGGGTTGAACCCGGTGAGGTTGCCAGACTTCCACCCCCCAATCAAGCTCCATGCACATCCCTAGCGGTCACCTAAGTGATTCTCAGAGAAGGTTTGTCGTTTCCAGGGGAATTCAGGAGGGAAGACAATGTTGCTAAAAAGGTTACGATCCCCAGTCCCAGCATGTCGAAAAAACTGATGGATCATTGTAATTAGCTTTCAGAATTTTTAATTATGGAAGGGGTATAAATAATCACAAAGAACGGCTCCTCTAATGAGAGTCCTTGTTTGAAAGAACACAGGGACCCATTTGTTAGGGGAACTCTGAAAGCTCCACTGTTAATTAGATGTCTCGCAGCCAGCGGGGTTGCAAGTGCAGGAGGAAAATTTATACATTTAAATCAAGCACATTCTGAGATGTATCCAATATCAATTATTGGGGGGGCTGTTAGCCTAGATGAAATGCATTCTCTGACTAATAAATGCATACATAAGGTGAAGCCAGACATGTGACTTTTCTCCTGCTTCACATCTGATGGATTTAATAGTCTATTTATTTACTGACCAAGCAGCCTTGGTTATAATTTGTCTATTAGGTATTCTCTCTCTCTCTCTCTCTCTCTCTCTCTCTCTCTCCATGTGTGTGTTTATTTGTTACACTCTGGGTTGGATCCAGACTTAGCAGGCGCACTAAAATTAATGGGACTTAAATTACTCAACTTTTTAAGTCCTGTTGATTTCAATGAGTCTACTCTAAGTAGGACATGGGGGTGATTTCAGATGGAGGACCCCTAATACCTCCAATCAAAAGGTATTGTGTAGCTCTCCCATCTTCCCCCACTTAATAGATTTGATTTTTTTTCTGGAAGTAAAGAAGAAAAGGGAAAAAAAGATAGAAAAAGCCGTGGGAAAATGCATGTGGGTTATGCATGGAAGACGTCATAATTCAGGCACCCTGTAAAATTCCGTGAATGAGGCACACCGATTGCATAATAAAAGCCTCATCCAGAAACACCGCAAACTATACCAACCCACTCTTTTTCTCTTCAACATGTAATGCAGCCTTCCCCAACCTGGAGCCCTCCAGCTGTGTTGGACTACAACTCCCAGCATTCCTGACCATTGACCATGCTGGCTGGGGCTGATGGAGCTCAAGTCTAAAAGATCTGGAGGGCACCATGTTTGACGGTTTGTTTGTTTTTCCATCTTGAATTGGCCTCCATCTGCCTGGTTCTCCATTCTTACCTAGGGAAGTGTCAATCAGCAAAGGCTGAGCTCACTGAGCTGAGGTTCTTTGAATTCCAACTCAAAGCTTGTTCCAACAATGGTGCATATCAGATTGGGGATTTTTAAAAATTTTTGTATGAAAATCCATGTGTATTTTCATGCATATACTTCCAAATGTATGCATCAATTGTGCATATCTTTGAAACGCCTGCATTTTTCTCCCATCCATTGAAGCATATGTGTGCACATTTTTGAAAAGTATGCATTTTTATGTGCATTTTTCAAATGTACACACGCTGCTGAACACTAATTTTTTTTGGGGTGTGTGTGTGTGTCTGGGAATCACATGGCAAACACAGAAAGGTCCAGACATTGACTGCAGATTGCATCTGAGCCTGTGTTTGGTCTGGAAGGTGTGAACTGGGTAAATCCTGATCCAAAATTAACTGAAACAAATTCTCATACTTCCCTCTTCTTACCTGCCCAAGAAAAACCTCTTTGATCTGCTGCCCTTTGGGTCTGTCCTGAAGCAATACGCTGGTTCGGTCCTCCTGAAGAAAGCATCATCCTTAAAATAGTCATCTGTCAGGGTGGGGTACCGTTCAGTGGATTTACCTGGATCTGATCTAGCTTCTGGGCTGAGTCACCACTGCAGCATGTTTATTATATATATATATATATATATATAATATTTACACCCCACCTTTTTTCCTGCAAGGAACCCAAGGCGGCTTGCATAATCCTCCTCCTTCTCTCCATTTTAGCCTCACAACAACCCTGTGAGGTAGGTTAGGCTGAGAGCAAGTGACTGGCCCAAAGTTGAGCTGATTGAGAACTACCTGCACATCTAGCAGGTAATACGTACCTGAGCGTAGCTGGCTGGGGGAGGAGAGGCGGTCTGGCAGCCCAATTAATATTAATAATCAAGGGGAGCAAAAAGGCTGAATCGTTCATCATTGGTTCATTAACTGTATAGCCAAACAGAGCCTAAACGTAATTACTCCAGTAAACTGTTCTGGCAGGAATGAGAAATTCTAGGAAGAAATGGATGCCTCATGGAAAACAATTTTGAGGGGGTGACCTTTTTTGTGTCGGAACAGGTGACCACCGAAAGGCATTTTCTGTGATAGGGAGGCTTTCCTGCCAACACCGCTTACAGCCTGGCTCTGATTCAAGCTGTCAGGCCTTCTTCACACCTAGTGCAACTCGCCTCGTTGTCTGGCACATAGTTAAACACATGAACTGCCCTGATTAGATGGAAGTATGCGTTCTTGGATTTCGTTGCTGGAAAATAAGGTACCTCAATGAAAGGCAGAGGGCACAAAGCCAAGCCTTGGCCAAGTTTTATTTTTTAGGTGAGCCCAAATTTGTCAGAAAACATGTTTCCACCACACACACACACACAAATCTGAGATTTTTCCTTTTCTCATCTCCCCTGCCCTGACATAGAAGGCCATTTGACATGCTTTTCTCAGAATCTTCTCCACCGTGTTTTGTGGTGACCACCATCCACAGGGATGTATGAGAATTTTGTTCCTGTTCACAAATCATGTGTATATACATCCCATTATCAACCCTGAATGTGATTCACATTTTCCTGAGCTTGCATTTGCATTCAAAAGTGCACTGCACACTTACCCAAGCGTGCACATCCCAAAGTGTGCACTAGTGAACTTCTGACAATGTGCATCCCCCCTCCCGAACCCCTGAATTTTCACTTTTTAGCCTATGGGGGGAAAGTGTACATTCCGGGTGCATGCTTGGACAAGTGTGCATTTTTGTGTTAAAAAATAAAAGACAGTTGCATTCAACAAAGAATGTTGAGAGCAAAGTGTGAGATAAGTGTTGAGGTGGAAAACAGAGAACCTCAATGAGCTTCAGCATCATTTGTTCTCCCATTTCTAACCATCCCCTCCCATGCCCTAGAATAATGCTTTGTTCTGGGCAACGTTTGCTGAACCAAAATGGTAGCCAGACTTCCAACTTGCAGTGGCATAAAGAAAGAAAGAAAGAAAGAAAGAAATTGTTCTATTGCCACTGCTAATGGTGAGTCCTATCTCCAAGAAACTGTTGGGGGAATTCTCCCCCTGGAGAAATTTGGTGAAATGCCCCCTCCAATTTCCCACAAATAGGGTGGAGAAATTTGTGAGACCATTTGCCCACAGCTCTAGTTTCAAAAATACTGCTCCACCCAGAGGGATATGGCTGGTTGCCATGGAGGCAGAATGGAATGTGGCAGGATCAGATAGAGGAAAAGAATTTGAGACTTAAACAGTTCAAATGTGAGAGCCAGTGTGGCGTAGTGGTGAGAGTCAGTAGGGCTGGGACTCGGGAGATCTGGGTTCTAGTCCCCGCTTGGTCATGAAACTCACTGGGCGACTTTGGGCCAGTCACTGACTCTCAGCCTAACCTACCTCACAGGGTTGTTGTGAGGATAAAAATGGAGAGGAGGAGGAGGATTATGTAAGCCACCTTGGGTTCCTTGCAGGAAAAAAGACAGGGTATAAATATAATAAATAAATAAATAAATAATGTGGCAGAAAGCAAAACTGACAGATTCATCCATCTCTACTGATCTCTTGGAGGGGTAGGAGATATCTGGAGTATAATTCCACAGACTTGCAGACCATTTTTTTTTAGCTTTCCAGAATTTTTCATAAATTTAATTGTACAAAAATAGAATCATAGAATCATAGAAAAGTAGAGTTGGAAGGGGCCTACAAGGCCATCGAGTCCATCCCCCTGCTCAATGCAGGAATCCAGGTCAAAGCATCCCTGACAGATGGCCGTCCAAATATGAAAGCTGCTGGAAAATATGTGAATTTATACACCACATTTAAAAACAAACAAACACACAAACAAGGTTTTATACATCTCTGGTCTCTTTTCAGCCTCCACTGTGCAGCACCCTTTTTTGTGTGTGCTCTGCTCATTGATTGTATGCTGAGCTAAGAAAAAAATATGCTAGATGTTATATTCCAGTGAAAGTTACATAAATTGTGGCAGACTTTTTTTGTGTACTTATCTGAAGGGGGGGGGAATTAGTCTGTCAATGAGCAGATGCCAGAATGGAGGATGCCTGACAATCTACAAAACACAGACAGAGGATTATACAGAATCTGTTCCTTCCTAAGTAGAGTGCCTGAGAATTGCATGTCAACTGTTTGGAAAACACAGAAGTTCCAGGCAAAGGAAGAGCTCCAGCATCTGCCACTGAAAGCAATTGGAAATTATAACAAATGGGAAAGAACCCACCTGGCTAAATAATAATAATAATAATAATAATAATAATAATAATAATAATAATAATAATAGGATATGTTCATGAATAAATGACAAAGGGCTGTGCCCTCAATGCTTGTAAGGCGTCGCATAGGATGCCCATAATCCTCTAGGTTCAGATGGCTACGGGCATCTGGATTGGATTGTGCTCTTACTTGACTGATACTTAGAAATTAATTACAACAAAGGAGCATACTTGATGAATGCATTATTTGCCTCTTTACTATTCTGAATGTCTCCACCGACAAGATTAAATGGATTGCTACTGATAAATGTCAAAAGGACTTATTTGTGTATTGCCTCCCAGAGAGTTTGCACATACTAATCTGGTGTCTCATTTGAATGCAGTGAAATTGGGTGCACTGGAGCAGTTCCTGGTGACTGCATGAAGTTCTGTTCGTGCCATGGTGGAGCAAGGCAAGTCAACATCAAAACATGTTATTGTATGTGACTAATAGCCATTACAAACAGCAACATGGCTTAAATACATCATGTGATAACAAAACAGAAAACATCGGAGGATGTCCAAGCCATGGTGGGACATCGCCAGTGGTGGAACATCATCTCAGTTTTGTTTTGTTGTCATTCTAACAAGAAGAGGGAGAAGGAGAGGGTCTTCACTCAGCTTTCAGGCAATTAGCAGGCAGCAGCACTGGTGGAAAGCTCCAGAAGAAGTCCTGGTTAAGTCCTCCGGGGGTTTTTTCAGAAAGCTCAAGCAGCCAGAGAGGCTGCAAGGACAGAAATAAATTATTATTAAATAAATTTAAATAAATAAGAAATAAATTTATTAAATAATAATAATAATAATAATAATAATAATAATAATAATAATAATAATAATCAACAACAACAGGGTAAAATGGTAAAAATCAGGAATGCACACACCACCACCACCCCATAGTCAACTCCTTACAGTATGGTAAACACTGAAGCTCTGCTCCCTGAGTCATTTCTCCAGAATTCTCTGCCCTCCTCACAATTTTCAGGTGGCAATTTCTTTTCACCCATCCCCCCCAGTGAATGGTCAAAAATAAATCGACTGAAAAATTCAGCACAGTGTTCCTAGTGTTGGACAATCATGATTTTCTAGCATTATTTTTTTTTTAACCAAAAGAGCAAATATATAATTTGCGTAGAAAGTCAATGCAATAGGACAGACTATTGCAGAATGGATGAATGCAGGCTGAAGCAGGTGGAGAAAAGGCCTCAGTGCTGAGTTCACGGGGGAGAGGCTGAGAAAATTATCCATGGGGTGAAAATGGGGAAGTTACAACACAGGTGCCCATATGTTATCACCTTGGTAATGTAGGAGGCGATGCAGGCGCCAACTAAAGAAAAGGCAGTAAGAGAGACGTTGTGGCAATTCTCTACTTAAGTCAAAAGCTAAGTGCACAAGGTATTAATTTGTGTGCCTGCTATTTGGCTGCTTAATGGAAAACATGAATGTGTCGCAATGAAGGTTGTAAAATGCAACTGTCAGGCTGGTCTCTAAGGAACCAGGATTCCCAATGGCTGCCCCATGGCTGCTTCCCCGGGGATGGATGAATTCGTCAGCTTCACTTTTTCTCATGCATTCATTTGAAAACAAACAAAAGCAAACCTCAAGTTCTTTCATCCTGATATGAAGAAATATGTGAATTTTGGTAAATGCAGATAAAAACAAACCAGCCAACAAAAACTAAGCACTCAGCTTGGATGGATGGATGGATCAATGTGTCAGTTTTGGTTTCTCCCACATTTTTTTTAAATCTCAGGCTCTTTTTCTCTCAGATATGGAGAAAGTTGTGAATTTTGGTAAAATCTGATGAAACATGAACTGAAATAAAGTTCTCACCCACCCCGATGTTCCCCAGGCTTCGGACGCAAATGATGGCTTTGGCAGGGAGGGAGGCACAGAGGAGGAAGGGAGGGTGGGATGAGTCTATTTCCAGTCCCTGTCCGTTTCACAGGTGTCCATGCATAAGTCTGTTCTATCCTGTTTCCATATAAATTTCTGGATTATTATTTTTTTAAACACACACACACACACACACTTGCATTTTTAACATATTTTATTGCAGGTGTAGGGGGCAGGAAATAAAGAGACAAGGCACATGTGTATGGTATAAACTTGGGCCATGTTTATTTAAGTGAGATCTGCAAAGGGGTGGGGAACTGCATGGGTAACTACAGACGAGTGACGATTTCATTCGGGGGGTGGAAATCTGGCAGACTAGCCAGGCTCGTCCCCCTGAACTCCGTCCCACTTACCTGTTCCCCAGCTCGACTCACGTTCTCCTGAGTCGAGCCGGAGAAACTACTTCCGGGTTCCTGGTGTTTACGCAAGAAATTAAGATACGTCCGAAGCAGCTGCAATTTCTGTAAATTACACAAATTGCAGCCACTTTTGATGTATCTTAAGGCATTTTCTACGTAAACAACAGCCCGCTGGGTACCCGGAAATAACCCATCGAGTGGCGCGGCGCATGCCAGCTTTCGGTCCAGCTCAACGGGTGCAGTGGCAGCACCAACTGAGCCGGAGGCGGGTCTGGTCCTGGTGGATCACCGATCCCTGTGGGTAACTTATCTAACAGAGGCAACTACACTGTATGTATACGGGCCCAGCCACCCTAACCTTGTTAAGTGAATTTCAAATGAGCACCACCCTCAGGACACATCCTCCCAGGCAGTGGCTAGGGATGTGCGAGGATTTCGTTCGGGGGGTAGAAATCCGGCGACCTGGCTGGGCTCGACCCCTTGAACTCCATCCCACTTACCTTCTTCCCCAGCTCGACTCGCATTCTCCCAAGTCGAGCCGGGGAAGCGACTTCCGGGTTCCTGGCGGGCCGCTGTTTATGTAGAGAATGCCGTAAGATATGCCAAAAGCGGCCACAATTTGAGCAAGTTACGCAAATTGCGTCCGCTTCTGGCACATCTTATGGCGTTCTCTACGTAAACAGCGGCCCGCCAGGAACCCGGAAGTATGATGAGCGGTGTCAGTAGGGATGTAGCCGAGTAACCCAGCAGACACGAGTGAGGCCCGAACTGAGCCTGCTCGTGTCCACGCTGACTCTCTGCCACCCCCGCGGGCTTACCTGCAGGCTCTCCGGCTCTGCGGAGAGCCTGCCTCCCCGCCCGCTGGTCCCGGCGCATCACTTCCAGCGCGGAGGAAGTGACGTGATGGGACCATGCTCCGCCGCGCTGGACCCCCGCCCACGCTCTGTTTTTGGCGGGGGAAACCAGGGCAACAAGTTTTGGGAGTGACTCGTGAGTCACCATTTTGGACCAAGGACTCGGACTCGGACTCGAGACTCGGGTCCAAAGACTCGTGACTCGACTCGTGACTCGAGACCAAGGACTCTTCAACATCCCTGCCAGATGGAATATCAAACCATGTGGAAAGAGAAATATATTCATGGGGCTGTGCATACTTTACGATATAGGCCTGTGGCTCATGCTGGCTCAGCTTGTCTGAGTGTGGAAAGCTAAGCAGGGTCAAGCCTGGTTATTACTTGGATGGGAGACCCCTCCTCTAGTTTCCTGCACTGAGCAGGGGGTTGGACTCGATGGCCTTGTAGGCCCCTTCCAACTCTATGATCTATGAAATCTATGAAATCTATGAAACTAAAGAGGGGAAGAGAGGTGGGGGGAACCAAAACAATTATCCACCAAGTAAAGGGGAAATCTGTGGTTTGCACACATTATGAAAATGGAGTAGATTTACACAGTTTCTCTTATTTTGCTAGCGATGTGGGGGGCGGAGGCCGGGAAGCTAGGGGCACAGAAGCTCCACTTGCAAATGCTGCAGGAAATGCCTGCAGCTCTGACCTAATGCCTTCCAGATGTGTTGGACTGTAGCTCCCATCATTATATTAATAATGATCATAATGGGAGTTGTAGTCCAAAACATTTGGAAGTTACCAGGCTGGGGAAATCTGTTCTACAGACTTCCTTTTAAACAAACAAACAAACAAACAAACAATAACATTCTAGCTAATCTTGTACTCAGAACATCATCCTGATGGTTTCCCTGCCCAACTGTGGAATACACAAAGCCCATCTCCTTCCTTCCCACATGATATCGGTGTGTGTGTGTGTGTGTGCTTTTCCTCTCCACTTAATGTCCCATTAAGGGACATCTGTCAGTCCTAAATGGCACAACCGAATTTTGCAGAATGACAAGGCATGAAAAAAAATGCAGGCGTTTTCTTCTGAAAAGTAATTTTTTTTTAAAGGACCAGAATCCTGGTAATTTATTCCTGCTAAAGCTTTCACACTGATGTTTTGAAATGGACAACTGTCACCCATCACATTGTGCTGTATAACTTTATGGAAAACAAAATGCACTGAGAATAGATCAATATTGTTCTATCTAAACTTCAGTGCAATAAGGTGGGTTTGGCTTTCATAAGTACATGCCTGTGGCTCACGCTGGCTCAGCTTGTCTGAGCGTGGAAAGCTAAGCAGGGTCAGGCGTGGTTATTACTTAGATGGGAGACCCCCTCCTCTAGTTTCCTGCACTGAGCAGGGTGTTGGACTCGATGGCCTTGTAGGCCCCTCCCAACTCTAGAATCTATGAATCTATGAAAAAGAATTGCTTCATGCCTGCTTTGCAAATGGGTTGATGATGACCATGCTTTCCTTCTGTAAAATTTCGGCAGCTCTAGCTTATGGATGAAGTACCGCTGACATGAATTTGCTTCCAAAGGAACCTCCACAAAGTTCTCCTTGCCAAATGGTGAGGTTGAATATTTCATCATCATCAGGCGATCACTCGTGACCGAGTAAGATTGTCTTCCGGGATAAAAGGAGGAAATTCTAAAGAAGATTGTGTAGACTCTAGCGATGGGTCCGTAAGTGACTGTGGAGGCCAATTCTAGATCCACACAGCTTCCCACAGTGAGGACACAGGTTACCAGATAGAAGATGGTCCTGTAAAGGATTCATTTGACGTGCTTTTCGCTTAGCACGTTTCTCCCTTTCACCTTGCACTCGGGCTTCTTCAAAGTCCATGGAACCTTTGTGAAAGGCCAACCTCCATTTAGATCGTTCATGGGCCAGAGCTTCCCAGTTTTCGATGTTTATATTGCATTTTTTTAGATTAGCCTTATGAACATCTTTAAACCTCTTATATTGACCACCGATATTCCGCTTTCCATCCTTGAGTTGGGAGTAAAGTAACTGCTTTGGGAGGCGGCAGTCAGGCATTCGAACAACATGACCGGTCCACTGAAGTTGGCGTTGAAGGATCATTTTTTCAATGCTAGTAGTCTTTGCTTCTTCCAGTACACTGACATTTGTTCGCCTATCTTCCCAAGTAATTTGCAGGATTTTCCGGAGGCAACGTTGATGAAACCTTTCAAGGAGGTGGAAGTGACGTTTATAGATAGTCCATGTTTCGCAGGCATACAATAAAGTTGGTAATACAATGGCTTCATAAACCAGTGTTTTGGTCTTCTTACAAATATCCCGATCCTCGAACACTCTATGTTTCATTCGAGAAAATGCGGCACTTGCGGAGCTCAGACGATGCTGGATTTCACTGTCGATGTTAGCTGTAACAGAAAGATAGCTGCCAAGATAGAGAAAATGATCGACATTTTCCAGTATTGTCCCGCCAAGCTGGATAGATGGCATCACCAAAGGGTTGGCTTGCACTTGCTGATGAAGCACTTTGGTTTTTTTGATGTTAAGTGAGAGACCAAGTTTTTCGTATGCTTCTGCAAAAGCATTTAGGATAGTTTGGAGATCGTCCTCTGAATGTGCGGAGACCACATTATCATCAGCATACTGAAGTTCCACAACGGAGGTTGTAATTACCTTACTTTTTGCTTTCAGCCTGCTGAGATTAAAAAGCTTTCCATCTGTTCGATATATAATTCCCACACCGGTGGGAAGTTTCCCCTTGACAAGATGTAAAACCATGGCGATGAAAATGGCAAATAATGTTGGGGCGATAACACATCCCTGTTTAACACCTGATCCCACTTTAAATGGAGCACCATGAGAGCCGTTGTTGTCCAAAACCGTTGCCGTCATGTTGTCATGGAGAAGTCGCAAGATATTCACAAATTTATTGGGGCATCCAATTTTCATAAGGATAGTCCAGAGAGCTGTACGGTCTACAGTATCAAAGGCCTTAGCCAGATCGATAAATGCCATATAAAGGGGTTGATTTTGCTCCCGGCATTTTTCTTGGAGCTGACGTGCAGTAAAAATCATGTCTACTGTCCCTCTAGAGGGGCGGAAACCATATTGAGTTTCAGGGAGGATCTCTTCTGAAATAGATAGAAGACGGTTTGCGAGAATCCTAGCAAATATTTTACCTGCGGTTGCTAAGAGAGAAATGCCCCGATAGTTTCCACAGTCTGTTCTATCACCCTTCTTAAAGAGGGTGATAATTATGGCATCCCTGAAGTCTTCTGGGATCTCTTCTCTTATCCAGATTTTTTCGATGAGTTTATGAAGATGTTGTACAAGTTCGGGGCCCCCTTCTTTAAAGATTTCAGCAGGAATCCCATCTGGTCCACTAGCTTTGTTGTTCTTCATTTGATTAATGGCTTTTTTTACTTCATCCAAAGTGGGGAGTATTGCAAGTTCCTCTTTAATTTGTTTTTGCGGGATTTGCGAAAAAATCTCATTATCCACCTTAGATTTACGATTTAAAAGGTCATAATAATGCTCTTTCCAACGCAGTGCAATAGACTCTTTGTCTTTTAAGAGTTTGGTGCCATCTTTTGATTGTAAAGGGTTTGTACCATAGGTTTTTGGTCCATAAATGGCCCTTGTGGCCTTAAAAAAGCCCCGTGCATCATGAGATTCTGCAAGTTGTTGAATTTCTTCAGCTTTCTTTTTCCACCAAGCGTTCTTAAGTTCTCTTGTTCTTCTTTGGACCTCAGCCTTTGCGCTAGCGTAGGTTTTTTTCTTGGCAGCGCAGTTAATATCATTTTGCCATATTTGGAAGGCTTTCCTTTTTTGGTCAATTATATATTTAATCTCATTGTCATTTTCATCAAACCAATCCTGATGTTTCTTAGTTTCATATCCAATAGTTTGTTCACAAGCTGCAGTAATGGAGGTTTTCAGCTTAGACCAATGGTCCTCAATGTTGTCAGGAGGTTCCCTAGGTAGATGTTCCTTAAGAAGTGATTGAATATTTAGTGAATATTTGATATCTGCAGGAGTCCCATGTAACTTGCACATTTTTAATGGGATTCAGAAGCAACCAAAGGTGCTGTGATGTAGCATCAATCTCTGCTACCCCACTCTTAGTTCTTCCACTGCAGCAAGGAAAACAAGAGAAGGACTTGGAGGGAGCCAGGCACACATGCGAGGTCATTGGCCAGACCATAGAGTGCGGGGGCTAGAGCGTCTTTCCCAAGGATGCTATGCCATTCTATCTGCCACACTCTGTGGTTGGGCTTCTGAGCCGCCTTTGTAGTAGTTTGGGCAGCTGATGGGGGAAGGTAGAAGAAGGAAGGGCATACTGCCGTGCCATGCATTACATGTGGGGTTGCTTTCAAAAATGGTCCGGAAACTTCAGCTGGTCCAAGATAGGGCAGCAAGATTGTTAACAGGGAATGGCCCATTTCATCATATTATGCCAGTGCTTTTATGATCTGCATGGACTGCCAGTCCATTTCCACACCCAATTCAAAGTGCTGATATTAACCTACAGAGCCCTAAATGGCTTGTGGCCAGAAGGATCATCTCCTCCCATATATACCTGCCAGGACCCAAAAATCATCTTCAGAGGCTCTCTTCCAGTTGCCTTTTAATTAGGTGATGCTGGTGGCTACTAAGGAGAAGGGACTTTCCGTGGTGGCACCCCAGTTGTGGAATGTCCTCCCCAGAGAAGCTCTCCTGGCACCTACATTGTGGGATTTCCCATGCCAAGTGAAGACCCTTTTATTTCCCAGGCTTTTTCATCCTTCAGCATTAGTGCATTCTTTGATCTCTGCAGTGCTTTTTACCCAGGTTTTTAAATTTAACTTTGGTTTTATTCTGTTTTAAACTTAAGGTTTTCAGATGATATTTTACTATGTTACTGTATTTGGGGGAGGTAGATAGTTTTGTTTTGTGGACTGCCCAGAGAACTTTGGCTAATGAGCGGTAGACAAAGGCAAAAAATAAATAAAATCATATGACTAAAATAACACCGAGGAGCACATTTATTCAAGCAGACCTCTGGCGCGTAAGCAAGCCTGTTGGGCTGGATGATGGTTTTATCCTGTTACTGTTGCATTTTCAATTGTGTTTTAATATGTTTGTTTTATTATTGTTTTACTCAAGTTTTACCTATGATTGTAAACGGCCTTGGGTTTGCCATTTTTTTTGGTAGAAAAGTGGGGGTACACATCAATCAATCAAATAAATATAAATACATAAATGGGGCCTGCGGGCTGCCCCCTTCTGATCAAAAGCATTGGAAAGACCTCGGTCCGAACATTTGCTCCACTGTGAAGCTCACAGAGTGGCCTTGAGCTAACCACTCTCTTTTACCCTATCCTACCTCACAGGGTTATTAAGAGGATAAAATGTGGGAGGCAGAGTTTATGTTTGCCCACCCTGAGCTCCTTGAAGGGAGGATGGGATTAAATGAATAACCCCATTATTACAAAGCGACATGGAAAAACAAACGCAAGGGCCCCACATTTCTCTCCAGAGAATTACATGAAAGCCACACTCTGTTGTGGACACAAACCCGCCTTCCCCGCTGAACGCATCTGAAAGCTGTTAGGACATTGCTCTATTCCCCCACCCACCTTCTTAGCTGTCATGTTCCTGTCACCGTTATGAATGGCTTGGTAAACAGGCAGCACAAACAGGACTCGGCTTTCATTTATTTTGATGCAGGAGGGAAATGCTCCTTCCCCATATCAAGGAGTTGATTTAATATGCATGGAGCGGTCGGAATGAGGCAAGCTTGGAAAGGAAAGGCTGGGAGAAGGATGGCGGAAATGGATTGCTGATTGTATCGAAGGAGGCAGAGGGCAACAGTAATTCAAATGACTGTGGAACCTCCAAGCCCTGATTGGTATTGATGAAGCCCTTCTGGAGTCATGCAACAGGCATGTGCCGAGGGGGGGAAGTGGTCTTCCCTTCTCTCTGCAGGCATTTCTCAGAGGATGAAACCCAGAGGCAACATTGGAATCATTGCCATAAAAGGGACAAGGGGTAAGGAATCGTGGGGCCAGCCAGCCGGGACTCCCAGAGGTCAAGCTCATGTGCTGAATGACTCCTGGTCCACCGGTATTCTGTCTGTACCCATCATAAGCAAGTGGAAGCAATGTGGTGCAGCACTTAGAGTAGTGTCAGGGGGGCCTGGGTTCAAATTCCAAAGCAGCCATGAAGCTCAGTGGGTGAATCCAGGCCAGTCACCACCACCTGTGAAAAAGGCAAATTCCATATTAGGCATAATTAGGAAAGTGACTGGAAATAAAACTGGCAATATCATACTGCCCTTTTACAAATCTATGGGGCGACCACACTTGGAATACTGTGACAGTCCTGGTCACCACAATTACAAAAGGATATTGTCGAGTTGGAAAAAGTGCAGAAGAGGGCAAGTAAAATGATCCAGGGGCTGGCGCAGCTCCCGTATGAGGAAAGGTTACAGCAGCTGGGATTGTTTAGCTTAGAAAAAAGGTGAGTAAGGGAAGACATGATAGAGGTGCAAAAAATCATGCCTCGTGTGGAGAAAGTGGACAGGGAGACATTTTTCTCCCTCTCTCATAATACTAGAATCCAGTGGGGTCATCCCATGAAGCTGATTGGTGGGAGATTCAGGACAGATCAAAGGAAGGACTTCTTCACACAACGCAGAGTTAAACGATGGAATTCACTTGCACAAGATGGAGTGATGGCCACCAATTTGGAGGGCTTTAAAAGGGGATTGGACAAATTCATGGAGGAGAAGGATATCAATGGCTACTAGTCCTTATGGCTCTATGCTACCTCCAGTATCAGGGGCAGTGTGCCTATGCACACCAGTTTCTGGAAAACATGGGTGGGAGGGTGCTGTTGCACTCATGTCCTGCTTGTGGGTTTCCCATGGGCAGCTGGTTGGCCATTGTGTGAACAGGATGCTGGACTAGATGCACCCTTGGTCTGATCCAGCCTGGCTCTTCTTATGTTCTTATCTCTTAGACTAAGTTGGTGGTTGGGGGAAAGGATGTGGGACCAGGGGGAAGGTGGCACTGCCACATGAGGAGCCCCAGGGCCAGATTGGGGCTCCACAGGGTCGGCTTGAGGTTCCCCACTCTTGACATACATTCAAGATGTATGTCAATGTGCTCTTCAACATTTTTATTAATGACTTGGATGAGGAGATACAGGGAATGCTTATCAAATTTGCAGATGACACAAAGTTGGGTGGAACAGCTAATAATACTCTGGAAGACAGAAACAAAATTCAAAGTGACCTCGATAGGCTGGAGCGCTGGGCCGAAAACAACAGAATGAAATTTAATAGGGATAAATGCCAAGTGCTGCACCTAGGGAGAGGAAACCAAAGGCAGAGTTACAGAATGGGGGACACTTGGCACAACAATACTACAAGTGAGAAGGATCTTGGAATTGTTGTAGATCACAAACTGAATATGAGCCAGCAATGCGATGTGGCTGCAAAGAAGGCAAATGCTATTTTGGGCTGCATTAATAGAAGTATAACTTCCAAATCGCGGGAAGTGATAATTCGCCTTTACTCAGCACTGGTTAGGCCTCATCTTGAGTACTGCGTTCAGTTCTGGGCACCACACTTTAAGAAGAATGTAGACAAATTGGAGAGGGTTCAGAGGAGGGCAACAAAGATGATAAAGGGACTGGAAACAAGGCCCTATGAGGAGAGACTGAAAGAACTGGGCATGTTTAGCCTTCAGAAGAGGAGACTGAGGGGAGATATGATCGCACTCTTCCAGTACTTGAAGGGTTGTCACACAGAGGAGGGCCAGGATCTCTTCTTGATCATCCCAGTTTTCAGGACACGGAATAATGGGCTCAAGTTACAGGAACCTAGATTCCACCTAAACATCAGGAAAAAAATCCTGACTTTTAGAGCAATAAGACAATGGAATCAACTACCTAGGGAGGTCGTGGGCTCTCCCACTCTGGAGGCATTCAAGGTGCAGCTGGACGGCCATCTGTCAGGGATGCTTTGACCTGGATTTCTGCACTGAGCAGGGGGTTGGACTCGATGGCCTTGTAGGCCCCTTCCAACTCTACTTTTCTATGATTCTATGATTTTAATTTAAATCGGGATATATTTAATTCTAAGACTAGATTAGGAATGTCTTTTCTCCTTGTCTAAGCATAGCCGCATCCAAAGAAGAAAACCGACCCTTCAGAAAACCCAGTGTTCACTTTTTTCTCCCCTCTGTAGGAGCACTTCACATATTGAAAGAGTCCATTTTGAAAGAAATTGCTTTCAAAACGTATCCACACACCCCCTCATGCTCCTCCTTTCTTCTCCGTTCTGTTCGCATTCTTTGCTGCCCGTGCTCATTAAAGCACGTGAGTTCTCAGCTGTCGGGATCAGATGCGTCTGTTCCTAAGTTTAAAAGACCCCGTGGGCTGTGGAGCCATGTGGCTTCCCTCACAGCGTGAAAGGAAGCGTGTGGTTGCTCGGAGGAAGGAGGCGGGTGTGAAAACGACTTTGCCTGAGTGGGTGAAAAGGGAAGATTGTAAGCTGGAGGGTGGGGGGGAGCGAGGCACACATTTCTCAACATTAATTAGCCCCATCTCAGATGTGGCTTTCATCTTTAGAACTTTGTTTTGGAAGAAGTGGCACCAGTGGTGGTAGTATCTGTGGTGGAGGGGTGGGCAGTGTGGCCTACTGGGCCATGTGTGACACTTGGATTGACCTTGAACTAACCCGGCCTTCTCCAACCTGGTGCCTCCAAGATGTTTTGGACTTCAACTCCCATCAGCCCCAGTCAGCACGGCCAAAGGTCAGGGACACTGGGAGTTGTAGTCCAAAACATCTGTAGGCTGGGGAAGGTTGAACTAGTACCGGTACTTCTCTCTCTCTCTTTCTGTCTGTCTGTCTGTCTGTCTCAGCTTAACTGATCTACCGGGCTGTTGTGGGGATAAAATATGTCAAGGTATGTATGCCATATGTGGGCAGAACTTAGATGTCTGGGTAATTTCTCCAGCAACACCAAGTAGGCCACTCAACAAGATCTGCCACAGATGGCCTTCTCCTTGTCCCTTCAGCCAGAGCAGCTAGACTGGTGGGGATGAGGAAGAGGGCCTTTTCTGTGGCAGCCCCCATACTGTGGAACTCTCTCCCCAGTGACCTCCGCCATGCCCCCTCTCTGCTGAGCTTCCTCTGCTCACTAAAAACATGGCTATTCAGGCGGGAATATGGGGTGGGCTAAGATTTTAACATTTTATACTGTTTTAAATGTATTTTATATTTTATCATGTTGTACATCGCCCAGAGTGGCCGGTTTGCCGGCCAGATGGGCGATTCATAAATACAACAAATAATAAATAAATAAATAAATAAATAAATAAATTGCAGTACTTTGGCAAGGATTTCAGACTTCCAGTTGAAATAACAACAACAACAAAATGACCATCCCGCTCCCTAAACTATACAGCTGAAAGCAAGGCATGAGTGGAATTTTGCATGGTGGTGGTGGGGTCCGTGATCTCCATTCTGGCACAGAACACACATTCCTGGGTGTAGAATTATTTATTCGAAGTGTGGGCCTTTCACACCTGGCTCCCGTCGGTGGATCTCAGGCTCAGCCACTTGGAATGGGCAAGCTTGGCCACAGTGATACAGGCGCTAGTAACCTCAAGACTGGATTACTGCAATGCACTCTATGTGGGGCTGCCCTTAAGGCTGCTCCAGAAGCTGGAGCTAGTGCAGAATGCAGCAGCTTGGCTGCTGTCTGGAGCTGCCCCTTTTCAGCATGCAACTCCTTTGCTGAAGCAACTGCACTGGCTACCTATTTGCTACTGGGTCAGGATTAAGGTTCTGGTACTAGTGTCTAAAGCCCCAAACAACTTGGGACCAGGTTACCTGAGAGAGTGCCTCCTCCCATACCAACTTGCCCGGTCACTGAGGTCATCAGATGGCCTGCTCCTGGTGGTTCCTCATGGACCTTTGGCCCAATTGGAATCCTCGAGGAGAAGAGCCTTCAGTGTGGTGGCTCCATTTCTGTGGAACTCCCTGCCTCTGAAGGTCATTATGCTGCTTTTGGCACCTGCTGAAGACCTCCTTGTTCCGGGAAGCCTTCTGTGCCTGCCAACTACCAATATAATTTTACTTTGTTTTCAATGTATTGTTTTTGTTTCTTTTATCTTTTTTTTAAATTGTTCACCGCTCCAGAAACTACTTGATAGTTTTGGTATACAAATAGGTGTGGTATACAAAAATTTGCAAAGTTCATAAATGGGATGGAAAGAGCTTGAGATTTATTTATTTTTTAACTGAATGTGGGAGAAAGCAAAACTGAAAGATTTGTCCATCTAGACTTTGAATGCTTAGCTTTTAAAAGACCGGCTTTGAATCCCTGTGCATCCCACCGTGTTTCTTAAGTTCAGTTAGGGTTGCCCCCTCTTGTTTTCTGATGGTTTCCTCATCTTTTAATGGTGACATGGCAGGCAGGCACAACATGGTCCTCTCTATGCTGGGAATAGTTGTACCTACTGAATTTGGCCAGTGCAGATGGGTTCGGGTTTTCTTTCAGTTTGTTTTTGATAAGAATTTCCCAAAATCCACAACTTTCCACAAATTTAGCACAGAAAGAATTTGAGGTGTTTTCTCTTCTTCTTCTTCTTCTTCTTCTTCTTCTTCTTCTTCTGAATGCAAGAAAAAAAAGAAACCGATAGATCCATCCATGCCTAATGCCACCCTGTCCCTGTGCTCCTCAGTGCAAGGATATAAAAATTAAGAGGGTGTGTGTGTGTCAGCCTCATGCATTCAAGGAATGTGTGAATCCAGAGCAGGATCATGGCAAGTATCCATTCCCAATACCACTATGCCCCCCCGGCTTCACTGACCCCAGATGTCTGAAAAGAGCTCCCTCTGAGTGAGCAACTGCTTGTGTGAAGGTGCCTCATGAGATTGGGAGCGAGACTGTCTCTCCTGCTCCTCCTTTGCATCATGAAAAAAGTGATAATATACAAAGTGATATGCATGCACTCAGCAATGCAAGTTACATAAGTTCATGCCTCATTTCTACCCAAATGGTAGTTTTGGGTAGATTGGGTAATTCTACACAATCAGGGATCATGTGGTGGGATGACACTGCAATATAAACAGTCAGATTTGGTTATATGGTGGCCGTGATTGAGGGTAAATGAAGTCAATTGAGAGTGAAGGCGATGCTCCCTGGCTTTGTCAAACGAGCCAATCAGGATACACAGGGTGAATGGGATTCTTTCACAATGCTACAGAGTCAATAAGATTTGGCTACGTGATTGCAGCGCACCTGTCAATTACAGTTTCTAAGAGAGAGTCAAATAAATGCACAGATGAACATTTTCACTAGCAGTGCTGAAAAGTGCGGAGAAATGGAGTCATTTCCTGACATGGGTGAAATCCCCCCCCCCCCATTTGAGCTCTAAAAATAATAATAGATTTCTTTCTTTTTGCACAAGAAGCGTATTTGAGTGCTAAGTTTTATGCTTATTCCTAAAAGCAAAAACTGGAAGGGGGGGAGGGGGAATAGCAAGAGTCCCAGTCTTCATGCAAATATGGCCCTCATTCAAATTCAAATGAAGTTATAAGACAGAGAATCTGCAGCAGTGGAGATAAATATGGTAATAACGTTAAGAGTTACTGTGATTTCCTTTGTCAAAATCTACTCCAAGAGCATGTCATTGTACTGGGAAGCCACTCGCTCCCTAGTCACACATCAGGCAGCAAGGTAGCGCTTGCCGAAAAAGAAAGCAAAATTAGCGCAGGACTATTAACAGCACAGCATTGCTTGTCACTTCCTGCAACACTAAGGCATCAGGCCCACAGGATCTTGTACGCATTATTAGCTTTACTAAGATTGCCTGAATTGCCCCCCCCTCCGCCAACCTCCCAAGGCTGCTCTCTCTCTCTCTCTTAAGGATCCCCACCGGAGAAGACAGAGGAAACAATCCAAGGCCATCCAAAGTCACCATGGCGCATGACTCTCCAGTCCAGATTGCCACCCACATAAGTTCCTTGTTGCAAGGAGTCTGGGGGAGTCAACAAGCCCTGTTTGGGGATTAAAAACAAGGAGAAGATGTGCATGCTCTTGAACTTCTGAGCTCCTTCAAAGGAGGGAGGGAGCAGGGGAGAGACGGGTTCAGGTATTCAACTTCACCAGGTCAAAATCTGCTGTTCCTGGAAGCCCTTCCAGGTCTTGAGCCTGACCTGCTACTTTTTTGAGACCTGCTCCCGGATCCTTCTAGCCACATCCTTCTGCTGGTTTCCTTCTACTAGGGGTGGATGATAATTTCACTCAGCCCATTTATGGATAAGAACTTACCAAAATTTACAACTTTCTTCATAAACAGGATGGAAAGTACTTGGTGTTGTTTTTTTTAATGAATGTGGGAGAACCCAAAACTAATGTATCATTCTTCCCTACTTGTTACTCCACTCCATGTCTGCATCCATTGCCACAGCCTCTCAGTCCAGCCAGAACAGGACAATGTCCATCTTCTATCTGCAAAACAAGGAAAAAGCGAACTACCTAGCAGGCTAGTTGTGAGGCCAAAATGAAAGCCCACACCCATCCGGAGAGGTTTTCCGATACCGTCACCATCACCACCAGTATCCACACCAGCTTTCCCCAACCTGGGTGCCCTTCAGATATGTCGGACTACAACTGGGAATGGGTGATGCTGAGAATTCCGTTCCCTTCAAGCCCAACAGAATTCCTCAGTGAATACAATACAATACAATAATTTTATTACGGCAAACAGCCAGCTATAAGAACAGATAAACAAATAGGCAATCCAATACAATACAGGAAACGTTATTAGAATTTAAAATTGTACTGTATTGTATTGTATTGTATTGTATTGAATTCCTCAGTGCTTCCATGCCAGTCAGCAGCAATGGACAGTACCAGATATTTTTTCCCTGATTCCGGAAATAATTGGGGCATTTTTCAGGTGTGTGTGTGTGTGTGTGTGTCAAGGTTCCACCTGTACCAGGACACCTTGATCAGCTCCTTAAAGATATTTTGCCTCTTTAAGAGCCCCTCCTGGCCTGTCTCAGGATGCCAATTCTCTGCCTTTTACCTTCTCTTCCCAGTAACGTGGGATTAGGTCTTAGGCGTGGTGCAAAAGACACTCCAAACAACTTGATGTTAACAATAACTGTTTACTTTAGTAAATTTGGTATATTAGATTCACAGTAACTTAAAGTAATTACACAAATGGAGCTGTACACTTTCAAAAAGCAGGTATAATAGAAATAAAAGAAATAATAACGCAGTTCTCTCTAACCTAGCTACTTTTCACCTGTATGCCTCAGTTATGGGATTCCTTTCTCAGCCTAGCCCTGGCTGTTCTGCATTCTTCAGTGATATTCAGACTCTGCTTCCCTGTCTGCTTCTTGGTGCCTGCAGAACCTCTCCTCCACACAGCTTTTCTCTCTCTCTCATTTCGTTCTCTCACTCTGCAGCTTCTGCCTCCTAGAAGGCTACAAACCTGTGACCTCAAACTGGGGAAACGAAACTTAACTCTATTAAGGGGGAAAGGTGACTTCTCTCACTGAAAAGGAAACCTTAACTCCATGACTGGGAAAATGAAACTCACGAATGCCCCCGTCCCATCAGGAGATGTTTGGGCCTACAGGCTTCAAACTAACTCAAGCCTGTGTAGGCCTCAGTCCTTCACAGTGTGACCATCCCATGATTTGTGCAAATGCTTATTTGCACATATTGGATCTTTTTGTGGGAGATCTTTAAATATATTCAAATGGGGTCATATAGACAGGGAATGCTTATCAGATTTGCAGATGACACAAAGTTGGGTGGAACAGCTAATACTCTGGAAGACAGAAACAAAATTCAAAGTAGATCTCGATAGGCTGGAGCACTGGGCCGAAAACAACAGAATGAAATTTAATAGGGATAAATGCCAAGTGCTGCACCTAGGGAGAGGAAACCAAATGCAGAGTTACAGAATGGGAGACACTTGGCTCAACAATACTACAAGTGAGAAGGATCTTGGAATTGTGGTAGATCACAAACTGAATATGAGCCAGCAATGCGATGTGGCTGCAAAGAAGGCAAATGCTATTTTGGGCTGCATTAATAGAAGTATAGCTTCCAAATCGCATGAAGTGATAATTCCCCTTTACTCAGCACTGGTTAGGCCTCATCTTGAGTACTGCTTCCAGTTTTGGGCACCACACTTTAAGAAGGACGTAGACAAACTGGAGAGGGTTCAGAGGAAGGCAACAAGGATGATAAAGGGACTGGAAACAAGGCCCTATGAGGAGAGACTGAAAGAACTGGGCATGTTTAGCCTTCAGAAGAGGAGACTGAGGGGAGATATGATCGCACTCTTCCAGTATTTGAAGGGATGTCACACAGAGGAGGGCAAAGATCTCTTCTCGTTCATCCCAGTTTGCAGGACACGGAATAATGGGCTCAAGTTACAGGAACCTAGATTCCACCTAAACATCAGGAAAAAATTCCTGACTGTCAGAGCAATAAGACAATGGAATCAACTACCTAGGGAGGTGGTGGGCTCTCCCACTCTGGAGGCATTCAAGGTGCAGCTGGACAGCCATCTGTCGGGGATGCTTTGACCTGGATTCCTGCACTGAGCAGGGGGTTGGACTCGATGGCCTGGTAGGCCCCTTCCAAGTCTACTTTTCTATGATTCTATGATTCTGTGATCTTGCACATGTGCACACGATCGGAGGTCCACCTGTCTGCTATGTAGCCCACAGAGGCATTTCCCCCTCTTGTAAATATCCTCATCACTTTCATCCTCTCCACACCCTACTTGGTTTAGCCCAGCAGAGCCATCTTCAGTATGCATCAAAGACCTTGACAATTCCCCACTCCCCCCCACCCCACCCCGCTTTGCTGGGGAAAGAGTAAGAGTTTTAAGTTAAAATATTCTGGGATGTTGGTTTTGGTTGTATTTTGGTTGGTTTTTCTTGGCCACACCCCTATTGCCTTTAACCCTGCCCCTTTGCCTTAGGCCCTGCCCACTCCTGGAATGTGCCCACCAAGAGCTTCTCTGAAATTGGGTTGAATGAGGGTCCCCACCCCTGTTATAGACAGTAATGAACTAGATGGAGAGATGGCAGGACCCAGCATAAGGCTCCTTCCCAGCTTGCTGTCTCATCTGAGTACCCGGCCCATGTGCATGATTCAGAATAATAATTCTTTTTCTTTTCTTTCTTTTTAAAATCATATTCCGGAAGGCGACAGCCAAAGTCTGCGAGTCTCTCTCTTTCCACGCCATCCTTCTCAGGCAGCCTGGCATCTCCATCGCGTTTGTGAAGAAATATATGGGTCAGAGAACAGGAGGCAATCTGGATTTCTTTGCTACCCAAGCATGATGGCAGCCCCGGAAAAGAGAGTGTTGTGCGTGGTGACAATCTGTGAACATCTTGTTGCAGTGCCCCGGATCACCTCGCAAAGGATGATGGCAGTGCAGAAATGGACTCAGCAAGTTGTTTGGGTCACTCACCCTTTGCTGTGGATGTGACTGAAAATGTCTGTAAGGGAAAGAACAAGAAGCGCAGCCAGGCATGGATACTGGAATGCTAATTCTTTAGGGTCATAATCGTCAAGTCTTCCTTTTAGTCTCTGTCTCTGCTTTCCTTTCCCAACCCTGCTCCCAGGGATTCTTTTATATTTTCTGTTTGTTACCTTATCAAAAGTTATCTCAAACCCACTGTTTCTCAAATAGGCAGGGCTCTGTGCACATAGCCCCTTTGACATGCAACTATACACCCCAGGGAGGGGGGGGGGAAGAAAGTCAGTTGGATGATGTCATTTATTTGTCCAGAGTGGCAATTTTCTAAGAGAGCTTGCATAGTGCTGGGGGTGGCAATAAAAATAACCCTTTAAAACTGAGCAAAGGAAATGAAATTATATCATTGGCACATACTAAATAGGGACATTTTTGTGTTTGTTTTGGGTAGGAGGTGTTAGAAATTTTCAGGTTGGGAAGGGTAGACATTTTCCAGGGGGGGAAAACACTTCAATTCTGCAAGCATCCATCCTTTAAAACAGGGGTAGGCAGAAGGTAGATCTCCAGATGTTTTGGACTCCCAGAAGCCCCTGCCACCATGGCTAATGGTCAGGAATTGTGGGAGCTGAAGTCCAAAACATCTGGAGATCTACTTTCTGCCCACCCCTGTTTTAAAATTGATCTAGCACCTTTGCTTCTTGGACCATGGGTGGAACATGGATGTTGTCCATGTACCATGTCCATTCATTCATTCATTCATTCATGTATTTAAATTATTTTTTATCCCCCTCCAGAGCCAAAAAGTCTCCTGGAGTGGCTTACACATAACCAGTAAATCACGACAATCCCTGTCTTCAGGATTACAATCTAAAAATACATGACACACAAGGATAAAGGAATGGGGAGTGAAGAGGAAAACAATTAGGTCTTTCTGGAGGGTTGGTGGAATGGCCCTGCTTCTCCTTCTCAGCTGCCTCAGCTCAGCCTGCTGCAGTGGATACTGGTGGTGACAACTGAGGGACAAGGAGCCTTCAAGAGGGTGGCCTTCAGCACAGCTGGTGAAGCCTTAGAATCATAGAATCATAGAAAAGTAGAGTTGGAAGGGGCCTACAAGGCCATCGAGTCCAACCCCCTGCTCAATGCAGGAATCTAGGTCAAAGCATCTCTGACAGATGTCTGTCCAGCTGCACCTTGAATGCCTCCAGAGTGGGAGAGCCCACCACCTCCCTAGGTAGTTGATTCCATTGTCTTATTGCTCTGACAGTCAGGAATTTTTTCCTGATGTTTAGGTGGAATCTAGGTTCCTGTAACTTGAGCCCATTATTCCGTGTCCTGCAAACTGGGATGAACGAGAAGAGATCTTTGCCCTCCTCTGTGTGACATCCCTTCAAATACTGGAAGAGTGCGATCATATCTCCCCTCAGTCTCCTCTTCTGAAGGCTAAACATGCCCAGTTCTTTCAGTCTCTCCTCATAGGGCCTTGTTTCCAGTCCCTTTATCATCCTTGTTGCCCTCCTCTGAACCCTCTCCAGTTTGTCTATGTCCTTCTTAAAGTGAGGTGCCCAGAACTGGACGCAGTACTCAAGATGAGGCCTAACCAGTGCCGAGTAAAGGGGAATTATCACTTCCCGCGATTTGGAAGCTATACTTCTATTAATACAATTAATACAATTCCTGAAATGGATGCATCCTCTTTACTGCATGAGCGTGACCCGACCCACAATCAGAGATTATGTCACTAGGAATGTATGGATGTTAACCTCAGGCACCTTTCCTTCCATTGTCTACTCATTGATGGAATCGGATTTTGTGCAAATGCATTTGTGCTCCCAAAAATGTGCAAATCCCCCCAACATGCACAAATCTCCCCAATGCATATTTTCAAGTTTAGCCTATGGGGGAAATGCACATTTTTGGTTGGGGGTGGGTTGGGGTGGGTTTTTTGTTTCTTTGCTTTTGTTGTTGTTGTTGTATTTTTCAATGACTAAATTAGCATTAAATTATGGAAAGAAGAAAAAAAAAAAGGTCCTCAATTCCACAGAATCCGAATGACTCCAGAAAAGCTAGTTCTCTGAGGAATCTGCAGGTCAGATTCTTAGAAATTCAAACTCATTTCATCTGTTCCAGATTTCTCCAGCATCCCTAGATGTCACAACCCTACATAACCAACCACACTTGGTGACTCAGTGACATCAGTTAAGAAGGGTTAGCAATGTAAATGATTCTGTTTTAGCAAAGGGCATTTTAAAAAAAATGGCCAAAAGGAGAGGCATTTTTCAGCACTATTCCCCCACCCCTGCCCCAATAAATCTACAAAGAACAGTGATTAGTTTAGACCAGGGGCCAGCCATTCACAGCCTCCGTGTGGCCCTCAGAGGCTGCTCCATGGTTCTCTAGGAGTAGCGTTGAAAATCGAGCCTCGCCGGGGCAGAACGAGGCCGAGCATGGCCCCGCTCGCGGCCCGGCGAGGCCTTACCTCCTCTTCGGGGCGGCTCGCGCGCTCCGCGGAAAGCCCGCCCCAGCCGCCCGATCCGGCGGAGAACTGGCCGCTGGGTTCGAGAGGCCCCGTCGCATCACTTCCGGGACCGGAAATGATGCGACGGGACCGATCTGCGCCTGCGCAGAGGCCCGTCGCGTCACTTCCGGGACCGGAAATGACGCGACGGGACCGTCCGAACGCGGAGAACAGGGTAGGTGACTCGTTCGAGCGGCGCAGGGCGGGGGGTGAAATAAGGCTCGGGCAGCGCTCCCAGCCTTATTTATGCCGCTATGAGTGCCCTGCACTCCCCAATCCCCCCTGAAACTGCCGCCGCTACTACCTCCAACACCACCGCTACACTGGGCATGTAAGGAGAGCCTCATATATTCATGAGACAATGTGAAGAAGGTTCTTTGCTCGTTCAGCCACAGTAATCCCAGGGCAAGCAGTGGTACAGCACCAGTGGAGAGCATTATATGACAGATCATGTGATGTGCCTGCTCACCCCAGACACCCACCCAGCATCTGGTGGATGCCTGTGGAAGTGTCTTTATTTTATTTATTTATTTATTTTATTTTATTTTATTATATTTATACCCCGCCTTTTTTCCTTCAAAGAACCCAAGGCGGCTTACATAATAATCCTCCTCCTCCTCTCCATTTTATCCTCACAACAACCCTGTGAAATAGGTTAGGCTGAGAGTCAGTGACTGGCCCAAAGTCACCCAGTGAGTTTCATGGCTGAGGGGGGACTAGAACCCGGATCTCCCGAGTCCCAGTCCGACACTCTCACCACTACGCCACACTGGCTCTCTGTAAGAGTGTTTTTTCCTCATTCTGGCAGGGGAAAGAAGTTTAAAGAAACTTCATTGGCTATCAATGGCTACTAGTCCTGATGGCTCTATGCTACCTCTAGGATCAGGAGCAATATCCCTATGTACGTCAGTTGCTGGGCAACATGGGTGCGAGAGTGCTGTTGCACTCATGTCCTGCTTGTGGGATTCCTGAGGGCAGCTGGTTGGCCACTGTGTGGACAAAATTCTGGACAAGATGGACCCTCGGTCTGATCCAGCAGGGCTGTCCTTGTGTAGTCTCAGTTATTCAGTCACTCATGTGAAGATGTGTCACCATGACCAGATCAGACATCTCTAGGAATGGGCATAGTTCCTCAGCTGTGCATAGGACGGTCTCCACAGAGTGGAGTGGGATGGGGCAGCAGTTCATGGAGAAAGAGAGAAACTCTACCGTCTGCCTAGCCTTACTTTGGCCTTCAAAGGCTGCCTTGGCTGTATTCCATTTACATACCATGCTCCACAGGGATACAGGAATTGCTAACAAATGACTCTGACTGAGCATGTTCAGAAGGGATATATATGTGTGTGTGTGTGTGTGTGTGTGTGTGTGTGTCTTTGGGATGGCCAAGCAGCTGTCATCCCCTGGGGTGTGCATTTGAAGTGCTCCAGCAAATTATCCCCAAATAGAAAGTGGAACATATGGGTTTGTAGATAATGTTTCATTATAAATTATCACATTCTTCAGGCAGCTACACCTCTTCTCTTCACACTGATGATGTGAAGGATGAGTTCCCCCTCCTCCCATTTCTGCATATGATTTTTGTTTGCTTGTTTAAATAAAAAATAATACCGATTCAACTTTTGTCTAGCCATTGTGCTTTTCTAAACAGCTGAACTGAATAGTTTCTAAAATTTGTGCCTGTGCATGAGAGAGAGAGAGAGAGAGAGATGTCCTCCTGAAAATTCTAAAGGACATAATATTTATATTTGAAATGATGAAAGTATTGTAGAGATATGCATAATTTGAACTTGTTGAAATTCTCCGAATTGCTCCTCAAAACTTGTTCTGACATATGCTCATATTGGATTCCAATCTTCACTTTTTTTTTCTTTTCACACAAAAAATCCTGCATAATTTTGTGTCCATTTTCCTGAATGTATGTAACAACTGTGCATATTTTTTAAATGTACACATTTTTCTCCCATTGAATAATGTGTGTTTGTTCTCATTTTTCGAAAGTACAATTTTCTTCATGCACGTTTTGAAAATGTATGCATTTTGGAGTACACTTTTGTGTGTGTGTGTGTGTTCAGCTTGTCACATCAGAAGCTCAGAAATGTGCAGACTTGGACCGCAGCAGTTTGCATTCTGTGTTCAGGTCCTGCGGGGGGTGCAAACTGGGTAAATTCTGGTGAAAAACAATCTGAAATGAATTTATTGCAAGTAGAAATTAGGGCAAGACCAAAGTCTCCAAATACCAAACTGCTGTGTATCTTTTTGGGTTTGTTTTGAGGCCAAACTGGATTCTGGGTAGCCACGTCTCAACCGAATCCAGGAAATGTGCACTCCTGTTTAGGTTCCCTATGTTCAGCAGATTGAGCTTGAACCTGGAACCTGGAGTGAAGCTCTGGATAACCAGTCCAAGTCAGAAGGTTGGGATCTTCATTTTTTATAGGGAGCCTGGCCAACCCAGCAGCCAATCCTAGCCAAACCAGAGGCCAATCCTAGCCAATCCAGAGGTGGCACACTTGCCTGCCAGTCACAAGCACCAATGTTCTAGACTAAAACTCCCCTAATCCCCAGCCAGCACAGCCAATCAGCAGGGATTCTGGGAGTTATAGTACAACAAATCTGGAGAGCCAAAATTGGGAACCACTTGGTAATGAGTGAATCTGTTAACTTCAGTTTCTCTCAGGTTCTCATTTTTCTAAGTTTACTTGCATTTTTTTTCAAACTTTGAGAATTTCTCCAGTCTTAAGCTCAATTTACACCAAATGTTTATTTTTATTTTTTTTAAAAGAGTTTGCATAAAATTTCATAAATATTTTGTGCATATTTCTCCTAATACATGTATTCACCTAATATACACATTTTTGCAAGCAATTTTCCTAATATAATGCATTTTTAAAAAGTTATTTCCCCTAATATATGCATTTTTATGCATTTTTTGATTGGAGAACTCCAGTATAAAATTCAGAGAAGTACAAATTTCGAAGGATCACTCATATGGATGTCAGAGAAATCTGCAACAGACTCAAATGCGTTCAGATTTCCATGAATCCGACCCATGGATGCTTCAGCGAACCGGCATTTCCTGAGTCGCATGGGGATTCCACAGACTTGCAGACCGTGTTTTTTTTTAACATTCCATAATTCCATGCTAATTTAGTCATAGAAAAATATGGGGAGGGGAAACACCAACCAAAAATGTGCATTCCCCCCCCCCATAGACTAAAGGGTGGAAATGCACATTTGGGGGGGGGGGATTTGCACATTTTCAGAAACCTGAATTTGCGCAATTGTGAATTTGCACAAATGAGTATGAATGCATTTGCGCAAAATCTGATTACATCAATGAGCGGAGGACAGAATGAATTATTCCTGAAAATCCGCAAAATGCAGATGGGACAGATTTAAGAAAGTCATTATATCCCTAATCACTGAGTTTGGGTTTACATGTTGGTTGATTTGGGGGATGTCAGGGGGGCGAAGTATTTGGACTTCATTAAGTACCCTACTCCACCCACCCACCACCCACCCCCAATATTTCAAGTGCTGTATTTCAGCTTGTTACTGGTTGAAAGATTGGAGGTCTCTCTCTCTTCCTCCTGAGCCTTTGCCTATGTGAGTGATTTCTTCCTGAGATCTGGATGCTCCTTCATGAAAGATCACTGCTTGTTGTCTTCATTACTATCTGCAGCGATGACAACAACTGTCTAGGATCTTAGCCACAGCTCTACTTCTGTATTGCTTTATCTAGCATTTTGCAGACAGTTGCATCACACTGTTTGGTAATAGCATTGTCCAGCAGGATTGATAACCTTGTTACGATCTTTCTATTAAATCAGGCTGAATGGATCTCTCTTTCCTTGTCCCATTTCCGTATTATTTCATGGAATTTCCATGCCTGGCGTTCCACTCTTTCTGAATTTGGATTTAACTGGGGATATTTCTCATATTAATGGCCGAATTGGAGCATGTCCGACTTCTGATTCCTTTTGTCCATTTGAATTTCCCACCACCACACCAGACTTATCGATGCTCGTATGTGCTGTGATAAAGCTCTGCAAAAAAAGAACCCTAGATTCGATCATGCATATCACCATGTCCAGATTCCATTTGTGTGCGCAGTGTTTTACTGATGCGCCAATCTAGTGCATTTTGTAAAATACCGCACAAAAAAAGTATGTGTTGACCTAATTGCAGAGTGGGGTGATTTTTTTTGAGGGGGAGTGCAGAGGTATTCCAGGTGAATGCCCCACCCCCCCAGAAAAGCTGCTCCTCTCTGCATGGCAACTTGGTTTTTAAAAAGAGCAAAAGGTGGGACCTTGCCCCAGTTCGGAGGGAACTTCTGCCTTATACGAGGATTCTAGGGATGTAACCGTTCGCCTCACACGGGCATAGCAGGCCGAAATCGGCCCCACTCACGCCCGCGCGAGGCCTTACCTTGTCATCGGGGTGGCTCACCTCTCTGCGGCGAGCCGCCTGGCATGGCCAGCTCCGCTCCCATTGCATCACTTCCGGGACCGGAAATGATGCGATGGGATGCTGCGCAGGCGCACTGGACTCCCGTGCCACGTTCTGCGCCTGCGCAGGGTCCCATCGCGACATTTCCGATACCGGAAGTGACACGACGGGACCGGAGAGGATGGGTCGAGCGACGCGGAGAACTTCTCCGTGCCACTCAGAAGATCGAGGCGGGGGGGCTGCCCCCATGGAGAGTCGAGGCGGGGGCGAGGCACCCCCCCCGGCAGGTTTGGATGCATGCCTAATTCTGACTAGGTGGGGAGAGGTTGTAGAGTTGGGCCCAGCAGTGGGGAATCAGAGAGACCTGTTGGTTCAGTTTTGTCAGCCTTCCACTGCCCAGAGAACAGGGACAATTCTCCTCAGCTGGAAGACACCACCTTGATGGAGACTCCTGCCTATCATAGAATCACAGAAAAGTAGAGTTGGAAGGGGCCCTACAAAGCCATCGAGTTAGTCATTCAGTCAGGCGATCACTCGTGACCGAGTAAGATTGTCTTCCAGGATAAAAAAAAAGAAAATTACAAAAAAGGAGATTTTAAAAGGAGGAAAATTCTAAAGAAAATTGTGTAGACTCTAGCGATGGGTCCGTAAGTGACTGTGGAGGCCAATTCTAGATCCACACAGCTTCCCACAGTGAGGACACAGGCTACCAGATGGAAGATGGTCCTGTAAAGGATTCGTTTGATGTGCTTTTCGCTTAGCACGTTTCTCCCTTTCACCTTGCACTCGAGCTTCTTCAAAGGCCATAGACCTTTGTGAAAGGCCAACCTCCAGTTAGATCGTTCATGGGCCAGAGCTTCCCAGTTTTTGATGTTTATATTGCATTTTTTTAGATTAGCCTTAAGAACATCTTTAAACCTCTTATATTGACCACCGATATTCCGCTTTCCATCCTTGAGTTGGGAATAAAGTAACTGCTTTGGGAGACGGCAGTCAGGCATTCGAACAACATGACCAGTCCACTGAAGTTGGCGTTGAAGGATCATTTTTTCAATGCTAGTAGTCTTTGCTTCTTCCAGTACACTGACATTTGTTCGCCTATCTTCCCAAGTAATTCGCAGGATTTTCTGGAGGCAACGTTGATGAAATCTTTCAAGGAGTTGGAGGTGATGTTTATAGATAGTCCATGTTTCGCAGGCATACAATGAAGTTGGTAATACAATGGCTTCATAAACCAGTGTTTTGGTCTTCTTACAAATATCCCGATCCTCGAATACTCTATGTTTCATTCAAGAAAACGCGGCACTTGCGGAGCTCAGGCGATGCTGGATTTCACTGTCGATGTTAGCTGTAACAGAAAGATAGCTGCCAAGATAGAGAAAATGATCGACATTTTCCAGTATTGTCCTGCCAAGCTGGATAGATGGCATCACCAAAGGATTAGCTTGCACTTGCTGATGAAGCACTTTGGTTTTTTTGATGTTATGTGAGAGACCAAGTTTTCCATATGCTTCTGCAAAAGCATTTAGGATAGTTTGGAGATCATCCTCTGAATGTGCGGAGACCACATTATCATCAGCATACTGAAGTTCCACAATGGAGGTTGTAATTACCTTACTTTTTGCATTCAGCCTGCTGAGATTAAAATGCTTTCCATCTGTTCGATATATAATTCCCACACCAGCGGGAAGTTTCCCCTCGACAAGATGTAAAATCATGGCGATGAAAATAGCGAATAATGTTGGGGCAATAACACATCCCTGTTTAACACCTGATCCCACTTTAAATGGAGCACCATGAGAGCCGTTGTTGTCCAAGACCGTAGCCGTCATGTTGTCATGGAGAAGTCGCAAGATATTCACAAATTTATTGGGGCATCCAATTTTCATAAGGATAGTCCAGAGAGCTGTTCGGTCTACAGTATCAAAGGCCTTAGCCAGATCAATAAATGCCATATAAAGGGGTTGATTTTGCTCCCGGCATTTTTCTTGGAGCTGACGTGCAGTAAAAATCATGTCTACTGTCCCTCTAGAGGGGCGGAAACCATATTGAGTTTCAGGGAGGATCTCTTCTGAAATAGATAGAAGACGGTTTGCGAGAATCCTGGCAAGTATTTTACCTGCGGTAGCTAAGAGAGAAATGCCCCGATAATTTCCACAGTCTGTTCTATCACCTTTCTTAAAGAGGGTGATCAAGTCCAACGCCCCGCTCAATGCAGGAATCCAGGTCCAAGCATCCCCGACAGATGGCTGTCCAGCTGCACCTTGAATGCCTCCAGATTGGGAGAGCCAACCACCTCCCTAGGTCGTTGGTTCCATTGTCGGATTGCTCTAACAGTCAGGAGGTTTTTCCTGATGTTTAGATGGAAACTTGAGCCCATTATTCCGTGTCCTGCAAACTGGGATGATCGAGAAGAGATCCTGGCCCTCCTCTGTGTGGCAACCTTTCAAGTACTGGAAGAGTGCTATCATATCTCCCCTCAGTCTTCTCCTTTGAAGGCTAAACAACATGCCCAGTTGGCAACAGGGCAGCAGCAGGAGGACTCTGCAGGAGAGGGTGTTTCAGGGATGGCCCCTTTGGTCCATCATCAGCAGAAGATGGCAGGGCAAAAACACCCAGTTAGGCATATAGCCACTGGTTGAAGGGCTGGTTTCCCTGCCAGTACCAAATGTCTGATAGCGAATCCTTGTAGCCACTCCCTGCATATAAATCTTTGTAGTTCCCAGTGGCCCTCGTAGGAGACAACGCACTGCCATCCTGGATATCTTCCCGTCTTCTTTGGGATTGGAGCATTGTGTAACTTACTTGGTGACCAGCACTTGGAGTGTTTGCACTCTGCTCAGGTTCTGACTGGCTGGACTTAGAGCCTGGGGCTCATTCTCACACTGTTTCTGTGGACGTTTATTTCCTCTGTGAAAGCTGCTTGCTCGTTAGTAGTATTACCGCAATAAAAGTGTTTACTGCGACTCTTGCCTTGATTTCAGAAGGACAGGACAGGGCACCGATTGCAACCAATGGAGACTTTTTAAAAAGTCTAATTCCCACATGGGTGTGGGGGAGGCACTTGGGAAGCCGTAGGCAGATTGGTAGGACTTGCAAGTGGGGTGGGTGAACACGCAGTCTTTGAGCTCATTTATGTTCTCTGAATTCTTCCTCAAAGCTCATTTCACCTTGCTTGTGTTCCCAAATAAGATCCCCTTGGGGGGGGGGGTGTCAGGAAACATGTGCATTTCCGATTGGGAAAGTGGCCAATTTCTTCCTAATTGAGAAATATATGCATTTTTTAAAGGTTCCCCCCCCGCCCGCATAAGTTAAACTGTGAAATGTGGATTGGGGCAGGGGGTTGCATTTGTGCAATTGCTCAAGTGTGCACAGTTTTATTATTTATTTATTATATTTATGAATCGCCCATCTGCCCAGACATCCGGCCACTCTGAGCGATGTACAATCCAATAAAACATGAGTGCACACTTTAGAATGCAAACACAAGTTCTGGAAATGGTGAAAATTTCCTGTGAATTGCGTTTCTTTGCTTGCATTCGTGTTTGCCTTCAGGGTAGTTAAGGGGACATGTTTGCATGACAAACTGGAGAGGGTTCAGAGGAGGGCAACAAGGATGATAAAGGGACTGGAAACAAGGCCCTGTGAGGAGAGACTGAAAGAACTGGGCATGTTTAGCCTTCAGAAGAGGAGACTGAGGGGAGATAGGATCGCACTCTTCCAGTACTTGAAGGGATGTCACACAGAGGAGGGCCAGGATCTCTTCTCCATCATCCCAGTTTGCAGGACACGGAATAATGGGCTCAAGTTACAGGAACCCAGATTCCACCTAAACATCAGGAAAAATTTCCTGACTGTCAGAGCGATACGACAATGGAACCAACGACCTAGGGAGGTGGTGGGCTCTCCCACTCTGGAGGCATTCAAGGTGCAGCGGGACAGACATCTGTCGGGGATGCTTTGACCTGGATTCCTGCATTGAGCAGGGGGTTGGACTTGATGGCCTTGTAGGCCCCTCCCTACTTTTCTATGATTCTATGATTCTATGATCTGCAAAGGGGAACAAAATTCTCATACATCCATATAAGCTGCAACTGGCCTGTAGACCTTAGGTTCCCCAACCTTGATGTATAAGGTTACCACTGGGCCATTGTACTCTGAGGACCTTGAGCTAGACATTTTGTGATGGAATAAAATAAGTATCAGCATAGATTAGACCTGCAGTAAAAAAAAGAAAAAGAAAAAAAGAATGCACTGAGTGGTAGACACAGCTGCTCTGCATAGGTCTCTCAGGAAAGGCAAAATGAGAAAGAAAACAAATTACATTCCCAAACCTATTGTTCATTGTAATGTAAATCTGTTCAGTTAATGTGGTGAAGAACCTAAGAACATGATCTACGACGCCTTTCCCCAACCTGCTGCCATCCAGATGGACTCCCATTGTTCTTATAGAGCATGGATACCCATGGGCATGCTGGTGGGGGATGATAGGAGTTCTACTCCAACACAACTGGATGGCACCAGGTTGCAGAAGGCTGATGTAGGAAGTCTCCAGGTCAAACCAAACTTCAGAGGTGAACATGGTAGACTAGACCCCCTTTGGCAAGGCACTGCCCTTTACCCTCAGTCCCCTACCCAACCTGCAACATGGTGGATATCATCATACTGACTTGCTTAACAGACTGACTGCTATGGCTACTGACAGGTTTGTCCATACAAGCAGTAGCTTAGCTCTTTCAATCCAGATCTCCCTAGTCTAAGACCAACACACAGCCAGCTGCACCACACTGAATCATATGAAAGGAAAAATGAAAGAGAGAAAGTTGACTTAGCCTTTCCTGATGTCACTGGTCTTGGCCAGTTGGTGCTTAACAGGTCGGAAGCAAGCTATCAAGTCACACAGGACTGGGTAAAGTGATTATCCAGTAAGCAGGGCTGATGATGTCAACAGCCAGAATCCTTGGGGAGTTGCCCAAGCCTCAGTGCCCTGGGAGGGACCATTGCTGACATCTTCCCAGCCCTCCTTAAAAGACCTGCCCCCCCACCTGGCACTCCTCAGAGCACCCAGATTTCATAGTGCTCAGCTGTATGGCAGAAAGGCAAAACTTGGTCCTCTCCATGCTGGATAGAATTTGGCCAGTGTGCAGATAGAATTTGGCCAGTGTAGCTGGGTGTGAATTTCATTTCAGTTCATTTTTGATGAGAATCTACCAACATTTGCAAAGTTCCTCATATTCAGGAGAGAAAGAATTTGAAGTTTAAAAAAGTAAAATGGGGAAGAAAGCAAAACTGAAAGGTTTAGCCCTCCCTTTGTGTAGTGTGGCAGGGGAATGGGTCAGGGCAGAGATGCGGGTCAGTGTATAGAACATCCTATTTTATCTTAAGGTAAGTAACCTCTGAATCTCTTCCAGATTTATCATCCTAGACTATGGATGAATGCACATTGTAAAATCGATTCCATCTACATTTTGTGGATCGCCAGGCACCTTTCGCTCCGTCGTCCTCTCATTGAAGGAATCAGATTTTGCTCAAGTGTGTTCATAGGCGTTTGCAGAAATTTGCACAGGTGCAATCCGTGCTCCTGAAAAATGTGCAAATCCCCCCCCCAATATGCAAATCCCCCCAAATGTGTATTTTCACACGTCAGCCTATGAAGGCAATGCACATTTTTGGATGGTGTTTTTATTTTTCATATTTTTTCTATGACTAAATTTGCATAGAATTACGGGAAAGGGGGGGGAAACAGTCTTGAAGTCCACGGAATCCGCGTGACTTGGGGAAAAGCTGATCCATTGAGGAATCTGTGGGTCGGATTCTTAGAAATTCGAACTCATTTGAGCCCGTTGCAGATTCCTCCAACTTCCCTTTCCTTGACACAAAGCCTTCTTCGTATTTCCACTGTTTTCTCTGGCAGGTGCAGAAAGACATTAAGAAGCCCAAATGGATCATTTCACCCACACACATGAGGTAAAAGAGCTCTAGTGTATGCATGCCATTTTGATCATCATCCACCGAACTGTTTGCAGTACAGCAGATGCTCCTTTTTTATACTCTCCTTCCGTCTTAATCTCTGGATATTACTCTGCGATGCAGGTAACAGGTGTGTCTCTAACTAGCAAAATTAGGGATCATTCAGTGCTTTGATGGTGCCAATTAGTTTCATGGCGTGAATGCCAATATTTCCCCCCTAATTAAGGTTGTAAAATTATGCATCCTCAAAAAAAAAAAAGTAGTCCAAGATATTTGAACATTAAGGACTGTATGTGTAACATTATATACATTCATTATGGATTGGCAAATGTGTCAGTTTTGTATTTAACAGTTTAACATCATCTTCCACCTGGATTCTCAAAATTCCTTATATGTTTCACTTGAACTTCCAGGGCAATTCAGTTGAAATTCAGCAGTGATCGCTCTGGGATATGGGACTGGCCAGCCACAGTTTCATTGTTGTTATCTGATTTTAAATATTTCAGTTTTGTACTTTGTACTTTGGTTCTCTTTGCTTCTTTTATTGTTCACCACTCAAGAAGCATATTGGGCAACGGCTTGCACAGTGGAAAGATTTGGCGGAGCTCTGCTAGCGTTATTTGAGTTTGCAGAATGGCACAGTTGGATACCGACCACGGATATCACCACCGCCTCACCTGAGACGTTTTGCTAGTCTTACTGAAACTTTTTTGTTTCCCTCAGAATTCCTCAGATGCTTTGCCCAGGGAAGACCTTCAAGTTTGCCTTGAAATGCCACTTTTTGTGAAATTTGGTGACAGCTCTGGTTTAAACATTTGAGCCCAGGACCAAACTTCCCCAGCCCCCCCCCCCTTGGAGAAAAGCTCAGCCAACCCTTCAGACAATGTGAGGCCCACCCAAAATTCTCCATGCGACTAAGACTCCTGTTGGATCATCTATGGGACCCGTTTGCACTTCCTTGAGTTCCCCTCTGTGATGAAAGGGTTAACATTTAGCACTTGCCAGGCAGAGTGGATGCGCCCAGCAACCTATCGGGGCTCGCCTGTATAGAGTTCTGATGGGAGGGGAGCTCTGTATATATAGTGCCTGTGTGTGTATGTGAGAGGAGTTTAGTTTAGAGCAGTGTTCTCCAACCTTGGGTCCCCAGCTGCTTTTGGCCTACAACTCCCAGCATGCCCTAGCCAGCATAGCTGGCTGGGGCATGCTGGGAGTTGTAGGCCAAAAACAGCTGGGGACCCAAGATTGGAGAACACTGGTTTAGAGAGTCAGAGTTAGAGGTTAGAGTGTCAGAGTGTTGGAGAAAAGAGGTTGTTCCTGTTTAAAGAAATGTTTTACTTAAGAAAATAAAGAACGATTTGTTGGGTTACTGAAGAGACTGTCTGGTAACTGTTTCCATGCTGAAGCTCGCTCACCTAGTCACTTGGTACAGCTGCTAAGAGCAAGATAATCAATATCTACCCAGCATAAACACCATGATAACCAGCCGTGGTATTTTAATAGAGTTTATCTCCCACAGACAGATTGTCCGCTCGGGTTTGTCTGGCAGTGAGTGAAAACTTGTGACAGAGTGGGAACAGGGATAGTTTAAAATAGGGTGAACTAATACCCTGGAGCTACCAGATCTCAGCCACTGGGTTAGTAAAGAAAGTGAACTAACAGCCAGGTGGTAGTGAGAGAAATAAAATTAAATAACCGGCCACGTTATCGTCACACCCTCCCATTTAAGACTCAAGGAAAAGCAGTAGGTTGGTTGGCTACTTATGCATCACCAAAAGAAAGGACCCCCCCCCCCCCAAATGGCATGGATTTGCATAAATTTTGCATATACTAAGTTAGATGCAGAGGTGCACATTTAGAAAGAAGTACTATAATTTGAATAAAAATGCTAGCACCCTGCTGCTCTTCCTTCCCAGGGTTCTTAACCATAGAATCATAGATCATCTATAAGGCCATTGAGTCCAACGCCCCGCTCAATGCAGGAGGACAGATGTGGGCAGCCCTGTCAGTCACCCATCCAAGCACTGACCCAGCTCATACCTGCTTAGCTTCAGCATGTGGCCTGCAGGTAATCTTTAAACCAGACTTGGACAGCCTTTCAAATACAGGACACTTTCAAATAGGGTGGAGAAACTGGGGGAGGGCCTGTGTCCTCACTGTGGGAAGCTGTGTGGATCTAGAATTGGCCTCCACAGTCACTTACGGACTCATCGCTAGAGTCTACACAATCTTCTTTAGAATTTCCTCCTTTTATCCCGGAAGACAATCTTACTCGGTCACGAGTGATCGCCTGATGATGATGAGTAGAAACCAGCCATGCTGATGGTACAGAAATCTCCCCCCAAAAAGAATACGTAGGATTTGTGAATATTCGAATCTAGTGCGATGCTCTAACTCAGTGATGGCGAACCTATGGCACGGGTGCCACAGCTGGCACACGCAGGGACCTCTCTGTGGGCACTCGAGCCATTGGTCACCAGATCGCGAAAAGACCGTCCCCTTCTGCAAAACACTAATGATCTTGTTCTTTCTCTGAGTGTGGAACAGAATGATTTTATTCTAGAATTCCTGTTACAGAATTCTTTTCTACATTGTTAACACATTTAAAAGATTTTGAAGAATGATGCACAGAGCATGGCTTGGATGTAAAGCCCTAACAATTGACCTGAGTGCTGCATGTGTTGCTCTCAAACTAACGGAGTATGAGCCAAGGTTTGACAAATTATCAGCATGCAATAGCAAAAATCACATTAATTGTGCAAACTTTTAATCACATTAATTGTGCAAACCCAATGCAAACTTTTACCTAATGCAGTGTTTGCAGTCCAAGACATAAAGTGTTTAAAATGTGTTAAGCACGTTTAGTTTTCTTGTTTATCTTGCTCATCCTAGTACAGGTTGACTTTTACTTTTACTAATCCGACAGCCTGTAGAAGCAGGGAAAGGATCCGGAGTAAAGCTTGTGCCATACAATTTCAGTCTGGCATATAATCATATTACAAGTTGAGAATCCCTTATCCAAAAATACATGTGCCTAATTATTTAAAAATGTGTATAAATTCCCTTCAGGCTATGTGTACAATGTAGTACTATAATAATTTTTTGAGTTGATTTTTTTTTTCAACAAAAAACTGTATCATTGAAAGCTCTGTTATTGGGTTTTTCTTTAAAGACAAAAGATGTTAATTAGTTCGGACAACTGTATGAGTTGTTTTTCAAAAACTAAAACCTCGGTATTCAGGTTTAATTGCAGTGTTGGCACTTTGAAATAAATAAGTTGGGTTTGTGTTGCAGTTTGGGCACTCGGGCTCAAAAAGGTTCGCCATCACTGCTCTAACTTCTAATTCACCCCTCCCCCACCAACTGCTGGCCCTTCCTGAATCAACCAGGTGGATGATGTCACTTAATGAGGGATTGCCCAGTGAACGGGGTGATGTAACAATGTTAAGTAGCCAATCAGATTTGGCAACATGATGATATCACTGAGAGTGAGTGAGGGCAATTGAGAGCGAGAGCACCTGAAGGCAATGTGAACAAATTCTGTGAATGTTTTCACAAGTAGTCCTGAAAAAAATGGCTGAAAAGGGAGGCATTTTTTTTGATATTGATTGATTATATTTATATTCCACCTTCTTTCCCTGCAAGGAACCCTAGGGTGGCTTCATGATCCTCCTCTCCATTTTATCTTCAAAACAGCCCTGTGACGTAGGTTTGGCTGAGAGTCAGCGACTGGTGAGCTTCATGGCCATGTGGGGACTAGAACACGGATCTCCTGAGTCCCAATCCGACACTGTAACCACTACGCCACACCGCCTCTGATATTGCTGCTGACAATGTTCCCTGGAAAACTACTTTCAATGGCGCCATGGTGAACACAAAAGCTTATTTCAAGATAGCTGTTGGAAACTTATCTACAGGTTTTAGAACCATTATGTGGATATTGCTTTTCTTTTCTTTTTTTGCAATTTATCTGTGAAAAATAGGGGGACAATCTGGATATTCTAAATCTGTACTAGAAAAAATCCAGGGAACAGAATGACCTAGACTTGATAACAGATGAGCATCACCAACTGGCTTTTTTTGCTTAGAATCCATAAATTTTACAGAAACAGAGTACAGGAGCAGAGACTCTTCTTATTTTTAGAATTAGTTTCGAGGGGAAAGTTGTCCTTTTATAAATACATCATGCCCCTCTTGAGCCAGAGATAGTGGTGTAAAATCGTTTGGCCATGTGAAGAAACAGATGGCAAACATGGTAGAATTAATTGTTATCAGCTACTCTGCATTAAATCAGGGACTCTCGCTGTATGTATCACAATTCTACAGGAAGGAACACATAAAAAGCATAGAATGTGGGGTTGGTTTCCTAAATGGCCGGCAACCAGGTTATCTGAAGGACTGCCTTTGCCCAGATGAACCTGCCCAGCCCATAAGAATGGTATCAGAGGCCCTTTTGTCTGGCCCCTCATTAGCTAAGACCTGATTGCTGGGTACCTGTGACAGGGCCTTATCAGTGGCGGCACCATGATTGTGGCATTCATGATTTTAGATGGGAGAACTTTGGGGTTGTACCCAATGTTATTCTAACTTAAGTCCCCATTTGTTTCAATGAGTCGACTCCAAGTTGGACACAATCATTGGTCTGTTGAGTTTTTAATAAAAATGTAGTAAATTCACATCTCCTGAGCCAATACATGAGCCAAGACAGAGGAGGAGCAATGTGGTGGCCTGGTGCAGTTTCCTTGAGAAGCTATTCTTGAATGGTGGCACCACCGCCAAGAAAGTCCTGCTTAAGGGTCTACTAGCTCTCTCCTCTAAAAAAAAAAATAAGGCCCTTAAAGCAAGGCCTTTCCAGAAGATCTCAATGATTGTGTGTGTCTAAGAGGGAGGAGTGGTCAGTACTTTGTTCCACATCAACTGGGAATTAAGGTTGTTAATTCATATCAAGGCAAATTTCAGACTTTGTCGCTTGGGTTAGGCTTCTGGTGAATGTTGAGATAAGCAACAGGAATTTGATAAGACTAGAGAAATTTCCTAGGGAAGGAGGAGGAGGAGGAGGAGGAGGAGGAGGAGAAATAAAAAAGAAGAGATAAGATGATCTGCCAGTTCCCATTCCACCAATATTGGTGTGTGTGTGTGTTGAAAAGGGATGTATGGATTTTATTAAATCCATTCCGTCTGTGTTTCATGGAATGTCAGGCTGATGGAATCAGAACTTTTAGAAATGTAAAAGAATTTTGTTCCACTTGTAGGGATGTGCAAGGATTTTGTTTGGGAGTGGAAATCCGGTGAACTGACCGGGTTTGACCCCCGAACTCCATCCCGCTTACCTTCTACCCCAGCTCGACTCGCGTTCTCCCAAGTTGAGCCAGCCAGGGAAGCGACTTCTGAGTTCCTGGCAGGCTGCTGTTTACATAGGAAATGCCATAAGATACACCAAAAGCGGCTGCAATTTGCATAAATTATGCAAATTGCGGGTGCTTTTGGCATATCTTACGGCATTTTCTACATAAAAAGTGGCCCGCTGGGAACCCAGAAGTCCGATGAGCGGTGCTGCAAGCATCTGCTTTCAGCCTGGCTCGGTGGGCACAGCAGTGGTGCCTGCCAAGCCGGGGGCAGGTCAGGTCGTGGTGGATTGCCCGCCCCTAGCAGCTGTACATTTGCGTTAGCATAAGTGCAAATTTGGGCAAATCCCTTCCCAAAGTAAAAAAAACAAAAACAAACAAAAACATGGTCCATAATTCCACAGAATCCGTGCAATTTGGAAAAAAAGAAGCCGGTCTGCTGTGGAATCCACCGGTCGGATTCACAGAAATCTGAACTCATTTGAATCCGTCACAGATCTCTCCATCATGCGCAGTGTTGAATATCAAAGAAATGTTACTACTTAAAACAATTTCTGTTGATTACCTCTGGTTTTATCTGCATCTCGTAAGTATAGATTCATATGATGGGTAATTATCATCCTTGCCGATCTGCTCCTGCCGGAAAAAGCAACATAGTGAAACCTGTTGGGTGGTGTTTTTTCTTTTTTTCTTTTTATGGTTTATTGTAAATAATCTGGGTTTCCATAACCCCCAATTAGCACATTAAAACACTTCCTGATGTTTTGTTCTATCATTCTGTCGCAAACTGAAGAGGCACCAGCAACACCTTCCATTGACAAAACAAGGAATAAAGAAGGAGTGAGAGAGGCGGGGGGCGGGGAGTTGTTATTATTTTTTATTAATGGAGTTTACACAAAACAAGTCATTAACAGTGCAATCCAATGAGGCTGCCCGTAACCCTCCAAATCCTATGGAGGGCAGGTAGAGCAGGAGATGAAGGTTGGCTCTGCGTTTCTCCCACCCTGCAAAACACATGAGGAGGCGAGGCTGAGGCACCACCAGGATACTATGTATAATAATAATAATAATAATAATAATAATAATAATAATAATAATAATAATATTTTATTTATTACCCGCCTCTCCATCTAGATCGAGGCGGGGAACAACAGAAAATATAAAATACCTAAACTAAAACAACACAATATATACTATTAAACGTCTTAAAACATCCTAAAAACATCTTAAAACATCTTTAAAACATCCTAAAATTCCGCCGGATAGGCCTGCCGGAAGAGTTCAGTCTTTATGGCTTTTTTAAAGTCCAAAAGACTGACAAGTTGACGTATCTCCTCTGGCAGGCCATTCCATAATCTGGGATTATGCTGGTAGAGCCTGCCTCCTCCCCTCCTCAACCCACAAAAGGCCAGCTCCGAGGTCAGTCTTACAACCTCGCAGCCGCATCCAACTCAGTTCTTTCCATGCCAGCTACGAGGGTGGAGGGAGGGCGCTCCAAGTTTGGAGTCTCAGCTCTGACCTTTTTTTTTTTTTTTTTTTTAAGAAATAAAATTTAACTTAAACTACATACAATAGATCATAAAGTGCACCCCCCACACCCTCCTAGGGACCAATTTATATACTTCCACCCCCTGGATCAAATGAATTCCAAATTCCAAAAATATAACATATCCTGACAAGGCATACTCCCCTTCCCCTTTATTAATACATAGTCTAATAATTGGTTCCATATATCCATAAAATTATTCTTCTTTAACTGTCCTTTTTTGCATTTGATACTACATGTTAGTTTATCATTTAGGGCTATATCCCAAAATTCCTTATACCAATCAGTTATTAGGAAAACATGTTGTACTTTCCATATTCTCGCTATCATTAGCCTAGCCGCAGTTAACAAGTTTACAATTAATTCCTTCGTATTTTGGTCACAAATAAGTTTCTCCATTATTGATAACAATCCTAGTTTTGGACAGACCTCTAAGCTAATACTTAGTACAATGCTAGTTTTGGACAGACCTCTAAGTCCGATATTTCTGTAAAAACCTCTCACCAAAAACCCAGTACATTTTTACAACTCCACCACATATGAGCATATGTCCCTTTTTCCTGACATCCTCTCCAACAAAATGCGGAGCAATTATTATCCTATTTAATCTTACTGGAGTTAAGTACCATCTCCAAATTAGTTTATAGAAATTCTCCTTTATCCTAGTTGACATAACTGTCACAATCCGTCTTCCCAAATGTTGTTCCAACCCACCTTCGAGGTCACCTCTTCAAATTCATTATCCCATACTGTCTTTAACTGGTCATCTTGTTCTTCTGTTTTTTGAATCAATCTATATAAATCCCTTGTTATACCTCTTGTTGACACATTGCCTTGTAGGCCATCTCTGCGCCTGTGGAAGCAGTGGAGCTATGGAACTGCTTCCATGTACTTGAGGACGAGAGCAGAGGACAGCCTGCAGAGGACGGATTACCGGGCACCCAACGTGACAGCGAGCAAGAGGCTGAGGGTCAGTCAAGTGGAGGCAATCAAACCAAGGCCTACAGCAAGAGGAAGAGAAGAGTACTCGTAGTGGGAGACTCCCTCCTGCGGGGGATCGAAGCCAAAGTATGTCGCGAAGACCCATGGACTCGCCAGGTGTGCTGTCTCCCTGGGGCACGGATTAAGGATGTGACAGAGCAGCTGCCGAGGCTCATGCAGCCCACCGACACATACTCCTTTCTTCTCTTCCACGTGGGTACAAATGATACTGCCAAGCGGAGTTACAAAGAAATCACGGCAGACTTTGAAGAGCTGGGAAGGGAACTCAAGAACTTCGGGGCCCAGATAGTTTTCTCATCCATCCTTCCAGTACTTGGAAGAGGCATAGAAAGGGAAAGAAAAATACTCCGAGTGAATGACTGGCTACGAAGGTGGAGCCGACGTGAGGGATTTGGATTCTGGGACCACGGGCTACACTTCCTGGAAGATGGACTGCTGGCAAAGGATGGGTTGCACCTCACAAGGACTGGGAAGAATGTGTTTGGACACAGCATGAGGAACTTAATCAGGAGGGCTTTAAACTGAATCCAACAGGGGAGGGAGACATAAACTCGGGGGTACCAATGGAAGAAGGCCTCTTTGCCACAATGGAGAGAACAGCTCCAGCGGTGCCCATTGATAGTCTACCACAAAATGTAGGGGGAAAGTTGGACTGTAAAGCACATAGTCTTCAATGTCTCTATACTAATGCCCAGAGTATGGGCAACAAACAAGACGAACTTGAACTCTTGATACATGAGGGCAAGTACGACTTGATAGGGATAACTGAAACCTGGTGGGATGACTCCCATGACTGGAATACAGCAATTGAAGGGTATAACTTGTTCAAAAGGAACAGAAGCAACAGAAAGGGAGGTGGAGTTGCACTGTATGTTAAAATACGTATCTCTGCACAGAGATACAGGAAGAGGAGCTTGGCAGCCCCATTGAGAGCATCTGGGTTAAAATAAAGGGGGCAAAGAATAAAGCGAACATGGCGGTTGGAGTCTACTACCGACCACCCAATCAAGGAGAAGACGAGGATGGAACTTTTGAAAAACAAATTGCCAGTGTTTCAAGGAGGCACGATGTGGTAGTAATGGGAGACTTCAATTTCCCTGATATCTGTTGGGAGACTTATTCAGCCAAACATGGCCCCTCCAAGAAATTCCTGAGCTGTGCTGCTGATAACTTCCTCCTACAGAAAGTGGAGGAAGGAACTAGAGGATCGGCTATCCTTGACCTGATTCTAACCAACAGAGACGAGTTAGTGGATAAAGTGGCAGTTTCGGGAACTCTGGGGGAAAGTGACCATGTTATACTTGAGTTCTTGATTCTAACAGAAGCAAAAGCTGAGTGTAGCCAAACACGTACCCTGGATTTTAGGAAAGCCAATTTTAACAAACTCAGAACAATGATTAGTAAGATCCCATGGCAAATGACTCTCACGAGAAAGAGAGCCCAGGAGGGGTGGGAGTTTTTAAAAAAGGAAATTTTAAAGGCACAATTGCAAACAATTCCCACAAGGAAAAAAGGCAGAGGGCAACAGAAGAAGCCAATGTGGCTTCACAATAAACTCAAAGATGACCTGAAAAAAAAAAGGACACGTATAGGAAGTGGAAGGAAGGACAGGCTACAGGGGAAGAGTACAGGCAGGTAGCACAGAACTGCAGGAATAGTGTCAGGAAGGCTAAAGCTGAGAATGAGCTAAGGTTAGCGAGGAATGCTAAAAGCAACAAAAAAGCTTTCTTCAGATACATGCACAGTAAAAGACAGAAGAAAGAACTGGTGGTTCAACTACGCAATGAGGATGGCAAATTGATAACAGAAGACAAAGAAAAGGCAGAAGTGTTCAATTCCTACTTTGGCTCGGTCTTCTCCCAAAAGAGGGTCTATGACCCCCCTGGCAAACCTGAAATGCAGACTGAAGGGGCAGAATTGCAGCTTGAGATTGATAGGCAAATGGTCAAGGAGCACCTGATTACTCTGAACGAGTTTAAATCTCCAGGGCCTGATGAGCTGCATCCTAGAGTAATAAAGGAACTGGCAGAAGAACTCTCAGAACCACTGTCTATTATCTTTGAGAAATCATGGAGGACAGGTGAAGTGCCAGACGACTGGAGGAGGGCAAATGTTGTTCCCATCTTCAAAAAGGGCAAGAAGGAGGAACCTGGGAACTATAGGCCAGTCAGTCTGACATCAATCCCCGGGAAGATTTTTGAGCAGATTATAAAGAAGTCAGTCTGCAAGCACCTTGAAAACAATGCAGTGATTACTAGAAGCCAGCATGGATTTGTCAAGAACAAATCCTGTCAGACTAATCTGATCTCATTTTTTGATCGGGTAACCTCCCTTGTGGACTGTGGGAATGCTGTGGACATTATATACCTGGACTTCAGCAAAGCTTTCGACAAAGTGCCTCATGATATCCTGATTAGTAAGCTAGCTAAGAGTGGGCTAGATGGAACAACTATCAGGTGGATCCACAATTGGCTACAGAATCGGACTCAAAGAGTGCTTATCAATGGTTCCTTCTCAAACTGGGGAGAGGTAACGAGCGGGGTACCACAGGGCTCGGTCCTGGGCCCGGTGCTCTTCAACATTTTTATTAATGACTTGGATGAGGAGGTACAGGGAATGCTTATCAAATTTGCAGATGACACAAAGTTGGGTGGAACAGCTAATACTCTGGAAGACAGAAACAAAATTCAAAGTGACCTCGATAGGCTGGAGCGCTGGGCCGAAAACAACAGAATGAAATTTAACAGGGATAAATGCCAAGTGCTGCACCTAGGGAGAGGAAACCAAATGCAGAGTTACAGAATGGGGGACACTTGGCTCAACAATACTACAAGTGAGAAGGATCTTGGAATTGTGGTAGATCACAAACTGAATATGAGCCAGCAATGCGACGTGGCTGCAAAGAAGGCAAATGCAATTTTGGGCTGTATTAATAGAAGTATAGCTTCCAAATCACGGGAAGTGATAATTCCCCTTTACTCGGCACTGGTTAGGCCTCATCTTGAGTACTGCGTCCAGTTCTGGGCACCTCATTTTAACAAGGACATAGACAAACTGGAGAGGGTTCAGAGGAGGGCAACAAGGATGATAAAGGGACTGGAAACAAGGCCCTATGAGGAGAGACTGAAAGAACTGGGCATGTTTAGCCTTCAGAAGAGGAGACTGAGGGGAGATATGATCGCACTCTTCCAGTATTTGAAGGGATGTCACACAGAGGAGGGCAAAGATCTCTTCTCGTTCATCCCAGTTTGCAGGACACGGAATAATGGGCTCAAGTTACAGGAACCTAGATTCCACCTAAACATCAGGAAAAAATTCCTGACTGTCAGAGCAATAAGACAATGGAATCAACTACCTAGGGAGGTGGTGGGCTCTCCCAGTCTGGAGGCATTCAAGGTGCGGCTGGACAGACATCTGTCAGAGATGCTTTGACCTGGATTCCTGCATTGAGCAGGGGGTTGGACTCGATGGCCTTGTAGGCCCCTTCCAACTCTACTTTTCTATGATTCTATGATTCTATGATTCTAGACGTAACAATCTTTTCAAATTTAGTTAAATCTCTCTCATACTCAGTTTTCCTTTTCCACTTCTTCGACCTCCCCCCAGCTCCGACCTTGAAGCACATTTCCGTGATTGGAGCTGTGACCCCAAATTACCCTATGGCCATCTAGACTCTGTCTTTCAGCCAAAGGATTGCGCCCTTAAGCAATTTCATTGGTTTTGGGTTTTGCTACCATCAAGAACCTCCTTACTGAGGGTTGTGGCAAGGATAATAGCTGATAGTGCATGTTAGCATGGAAGTGCAACAGTGTTTTGGGTAATGTAAGTAGGAATTGGTGAGAAATGTGTTTCAATTCACTTTCGATCAGAATTTATCCAATAGACACATCCCAGAATCAAACTAGGACCACCCTAACACAATGTGCAATTTGAAGTCTGTACAGTTCTGAGCTTACACTGCAATTTGCACAACAACAACAACAACAACAACAACAAAAACATGTTTGATAAATGCGTACATTTCCAAAATACGCGTAAACATGCTTCAGTCAGTGGAAGAAAATGTGCACATTTCAAAAATTGGAAACAGATGCGCAACTCGGAAAAATGTGTACAAAATTACACATGAATTTCCATGCGAAAAGGGAAAAAACAAAGTTCGCAATCTGATATGGACAGAAGCTGGAATGAGCATGGAGGTAGAATTTTGCTGATTCACCCTCCCAAAATGCAAGCTGATTTCAGTTTAACTGATAAAAACCATGGGCAGAATCCAATGGGGCTCTTTCGCCTCTTCCGATTCTCTTCCACCCCACCAATTGCGGTGCATATGCAGTCCCCCACGACTTGCGCAACGGCAATTTAGTGCTCCAGGGAAACCCGAAACAAGCAGAAACATTAGCTTCTGGAAGGAGGCAGGTCGGCGGAGCTTGCATAAGGGAGGCCCTTGACCTGCCTGCTTCCAGAAACTAGCATTTCTGCTCATTTTGGCACTCCCCCTAGGAAGCACTAAATCTCCCTTGTGTAAGTGACGGGTCCCGCTTATGCAACACAGTTGGAGGGAGCGCTCGCTTGTGGGAGGGAATCGACCAGGCGGAAAAGAATCAGTGGGGGGTGTAGGCACCCTGTTGGATTCTGCCCCAAGGCCGTGACAGGAGTCTATCATGGGGATGCCACAAATTGAAACGTGGTAATTATGCATGCAAAATATGGGCTCTATCTACCTACACCACACACACACACACACAAAGCCACACACAGATGCATGAACAGGAGACGTAGGGGTGGGCGATCTGCCCACCAACCGACCCGCTGGGTACTCGACGAGCACTGCCACCCTGCCTGCAGAGCCAGGCCAAAAATGAGCACCAGCTGAGGCGCTCGCCGGATTCCCGGGTTCCCGGCACTATGTGGTTTTACATAGAAAATGGCGTAAGATACGTTAAAAGCGGCTGCGATTTGCGTAACTTGCGCATATTGCCGCCGTTTTTAACATATCTTACGCCATTTTCTATGTAAAACCACATCGTGCCTGGAACCTGGAAGTCACTTCCGCAGCTTGGCTCACAAGATCATGAGTTGAGCCTGGGAAGCAGGTAGGGCAAGCGGAGCTCAGGGGGGTCAAGCCGGGAGAATTCGCTGGACTTCCACCCCCCAATCGAGCTCTGCGCACACCCGTATGGGAGAGGACTGATATTGTGCTTAATTGGACACGCACCACAACATACTGGTTGTTGCATGCAGTGGGAGACCCGTGTATATCACCCCTCTCGTATCATCCATCCATCTCCTTCCCAGGGGGACCGTTCATATGTCTTTCCTGGAGCCTGTGCAAGAACTAGGAACGAGGCTTGCATTCAGCCCCATGCCAATTTCCTTGGGCACCATAATTTCCCCATATACTGAATTTCAGTTTGCCCAAGCAGAAAGCAGGATCCATCCAAAGTTACCCGAGCCGAGACTAAGGGGTCTTGGACCTGTTTGAGCCTGATGACCGAATTCAGTTTTGGAAAAGCTGTTGCAGGCCACATTCCGATGGTGGGCGTGCCCAAGGGCAAAAGAGGCAGGGCCAAAATACCAGCATGTACCGCCCCTTTCTCCCGGCCCCTCCCCTTTCCCCAAGTGCCAATCATTTAGTGGTTTCCCAGCTTTTGTCCAGTTTGTTCCCCATGAGAAAGGTTGATATGCCTCTCCTAAGGCTTAGTAATTGGTAGTAAGAGCTTAAACTAAAATATGCTCACATTTGGGGTATTTGAGTCCTGCCCAGTTGCCGTTGGCCCCACCCACCAAAGGAATGTGCCCCCCCAAGAGTTTCTCCAAAACCGAATTTGGCCCTCGGGCTGAAAGTGGTTCGACACACCTGTTCTCGACGTTGCACATCAAACGTGCAACCGCACAAAGCAGAAACGCCAACAAACAAATCCAGTGAATGAAGGAGAATAATTAAATGATAAAGGAAGTATAATCTCAATGCACAAAGCTAATAAGAGTATCTTTATCAGACTTGCCTTATTAGGAGCTGCTGAATTTTGCCATAGCTTTAGAGGGGTTAGTAGCTGTTTTTTGTTTTTGTTTTAGAGCAAGTATTCTAAAGCTTTATCAAATGTGTGAAAATCATTATATTATTCTCTAGCACTTGCTGGATATTTTGGTGTTTTGTATCTAAACATTATCCATCTACGTACACAGCAGATGTTTTAATTATTATTTATATATTCAAAGTACAGTATCAGAGGCAGTATACCTATGAACACCAGTTGCTGGGGAACATGGGCGGGAGGGTGCTGTTGCACTCATGTCCTGGTTGTGGGTTTCCCATGGGCAGCTGGTTGGCCACCGTGTGAACAGAATGCTGAACTAGATGGACCCTGGGTCTCTTCCTACGTCTTAGTTTCACCAGGGCCCTCAAAGCGATGTGCAATAAAATTCGAGAGCCAGTGTGGCCTAGTGGTTAGAGTGCTGTGCTTGGACTTAGGAGATCTGGGTTCTAGTCCCCACTGGGCCATGAAGCTCACTGGGTGACTTTGGCTCAGTCACTGGCTCTCAGTCTAACCTACCTCACAGGGTTGCTGTGAAGATAAAATGGAGAAGAGGAGGAGGAGGAGGAAGAAAATGAAAGCTGCCTTGGGTTCTTTGCTGGAAAAAAAGGTGAGATGTGAATACAATTAATTAATTAAAATCCAATAAAGCCACAACATAAAAAATGTTGTGGCTTTATGTGTATTTAAAAAAATATGTGCACTTTCTTGTTCTTCCCCCGACCACACGTAGCTGAGGGCAGGGGGAATTTTGCATGTGGGGGGGGGGGAATGAGGACTAGGGGAGGACACCGGGTAGCTGGTGGGGGTTTGTTTGGTTCAGGATTCCTTTCGGGGACCCGGGACATAGAATCATAGAATCATAGAAAAGTAGAGCTGGAAGGGGCCTACAAGGCCATCGAGTCCAACCCCCTGCTCAGTGCAGGAATCCAGGTCAAAGCATCCCCGACAGATGGCTGTCCAGCTGCACCTTGAATGCCTCCAGAGTGGGAGAGCCCACCACCTCCCTAGGTAAATTTGGTTCCATTGTCTTATTGCTCTGACAGTCAGGAATTTTTTCCTGATGTTTAGGTGGAATCTGGGTTCCTGTAACTTGAGCCCATTATTCCGTGTCCTGCAAACTGGGATGATCGAGAAGAGATCCTGGCCCTCCTCTGTGTGACATCCCTTCAAGTACTGGAAGAGTGCGATCCTATCTCCCCTCAGTCTCCTCTTCTGAAGGCTAAACATGCCCAGTTCCTTCAGTCTCTCCTCATAGGGCCTTGTTTCCAGTCCCTTTATCATCTTTGTTGCCCTCCTCTGAACCCTCTCCGGTTTGTCTACGTCCTTCTTAAAGTGTGGTGCCCAGAACTGGACGCAGTACTCAAGATGAGGCCTAACCAGTGCTGAGTAAAGGGGAATGATCACTTCCCCTTTACTCAGTCGTTGAAGCCCACAGTGAGATGGGGATGGGTGGTGAGAACAATTTCTGAAGAGGCACCAGGCCTCTTTTTGTGGGGCCTGGTGCCCTTGCACAATGCCACTAGTGCCCATGCTGGGGTTCTCGCCCCCATGCATTGTCCTGGAAGACGACGTGAGTTAGTCTTTGGCACCCTGATGGCAAAGCATTGCATTGCACTGCTCTGGCCCGGATCCAAAGTCAGTGGGCACCATGATCCTATAAGTTCTCCCTATAGGGCAGGCATTTGCAGGGGACTTCAATTCTGCATGTTGGGTGCTGGTTCCTGACTGGGGCTGATGCAGCAGTACCAAGAAGCGGTTTTGGGGACTACGACGTTGCAGCTGGGAGGCATTGACTGTTGGGGCCGGTACTAGCTGGCCTACTGTCGTTCGGCAGGCTAACAGTGTTCTCCTTTGGTGATGTGAACTGTTCCTTCAGGCTGGTGGGTTTTTGAGGCCACATAGTTTATTTATTTATTTATTTATTTCATTTTTATACCGCCCAATAGCCGAAGCTCTCTGGGCAATTAACAATACAGTCCCTGCCCGCAGGCTTACAATCTAAAAAGACATGACACACAAGGAAAAAGGAATGGGGAGGGAAGAAGGGGGAATATTAATTATTACTTCTGTAATTCTCTGTGTCTCAAGAAGCTCCAGCCTCCTTCTTCTTCCCCACAGGGCTGTAGATGTCAGTTAGCCCTGGGGGGGGGGGCAGTCCAACTGGAGCAGGCCCTGATGTTCCCTTGGCCTCCTCCAGCCTCCGTCGTGGCGATCTTCCCACCACCCGGCTCGAGGCTGCTGCCATGCCTGCCGGGCCAGGCCAAAAGCAAACGCTGGCCAAGCCCCTTGGCGGACTTCCAGGTACCCTCCAGAGTGCTTTTTAGGTAGAAAATGACATAAGATATGTTAAAAATCGGCCACTATTTGGTTAACCTGCACAAATCACTTTTAACTTATCTTACGCTATTTTCTACGTAAAAAGTGCTCCAGAGGGAACCCAGAAGTCACTTTCCCGGCTCGGCTCGGGAGAACGCGAGTCGAGCCGGGGAAGCAGGTAGGTTGAGCAGAGCTCGGTGGTCGAGCTCAGAGAGTTCACCCCCCAAATGAGCTCCACACACATCCCTAGTTTTAACTGGGGGCACAAAATTCCCCCTGCCCTCAGCTACTGGCAGTGTTCTCATCTGGAGGTGAGAGCTGATCCATCAGGTTGGCTTCACACATTCTTGTTACACACTTCCCCTCCCGGGCAGATTTGGACATCTCAGGAACCAATGGTTGTTGTACCCTGACCCAACAATTTGCCTGCAAGCAACATACTACAGCCATGCCTTGGATTGAGAGCATAATTCGTTCCGGAAACATGCTTGTAATCCAAAACACTCTTATAACAAAACGAACTCCCCCCCAAAAAATGTGTACAGAGATTTTTAATTTAAGCCGTACTATAGTACTTGTATTGCAAGACGTCGCTTGTATATCAAGTTAAAAAAAATTAAATAAATATTTAAAAATTTGCTTGTCTTGCAAAACACTCTCAAACCAAGTTACTTACAATGCAAGGTATCACTGTATCTGATCTCATGTGCTGGAATTCCTTTTGATAGGTAATTGAGCACCTCCAGCTGGAACAGCCAGAAATTCAAAAACGGAGCACTTTCTTCAACAATTTGACAAGGTACAGGCTAACAATTCTTGAAATTGTATCCCTGAGGCATGTGATGGATGAGTGGGTTTAATTCCATTGCCATAAGTTAATGAGTCCTTTTCCAGCCCTGGCTTGTTCCGGGAACCGATAATGGCATCTTATAATGTATTTAAATACAGTTCTTGAATGGCTCTTGTGGTTTGCATAGATTCAAGGGATAGCCGGAAGTATTGGGATATAGGTAGAGAGTCCTAAGATGGGCCTTCCTGCAATCATTAGATTCAAGCTGCCTATATACAGGCAAGTGTTCTACTGTTTGGGGCTGAATGATGCCTCCCATGTTGGCAGCCCATGTCCTAGTATTATTTTATTTATTTTATTTATTTATTATATTTATACCCCGCCTTTTTTCCTGCAAGGAACCCAAGGCGGCTTACATAATCCTCCTCCTGCTCTCCATTTTATCCTCACAACAACCCTGTGAGGTAGGTTAGGCTGAGAATCAGTGACTGGCCCAAAGTCACCCAGTGAGTTCCATGGCCGAGCGGGGACTAGAACCCGGATCTCCCGAGTCCCAGTCCAACACTCCAACCACTATGCCACACTGGCTCTCAGTACAGTTTGTTCTGCTCTGCATCCTTAAGGCACATGACTAGCCAAGGAGCACTAGATATAAGTCGGTGAGGCTGGTATTCCCATTCAGTGTAGGAAGTGCCCAACCTCGTCTCCGCTTTCCCATAAAGGACTGCTCTTGAGACTAGCAGGCAAGTATCCCTGGGATGTAGGCAGCAAGATCCTGTAATTCACAACACTTACAGGCACTTCATGTCTGCAGGACACGGCCTTCCAAAATCCCTTCCTCAGTTCAAAACTCCTCTTTACCAGCCAATATTCATCTGTTATTTGGTTCGGATCTTCTATCTACCGTATATCATTCATTATTCCGGAGTTTAATAATATATTTCAAAACAGAATCCTTCTGCCTCCTGCCCACCCTCAATTTGGCCTCCTGGTTTAGCTTTTTTCTTTTTTAAAAAAAGTCCATTTTCTCTCGTTGTTATTGTGTTTATTACTTTCATTTCCAGCATTAGACTTCAAATAGACCAATCCATCTCACACTCCTTAATGCTTGATTCAGACTTTAAATTAGCTGCCGTTTCCTTACCTTGAAACGTTACAGCCTGGTATAATTTGGTTATGAATCAACCTGTCTGCTGTACTCATGGCTCTAATTCATTCATTAATGAGCAAGCCAGTCACTTGGTCTCTCGGGAGGTGCGGGGTGAGACATCGCAACCAGGCAAGGGGTGTAATTTTCTGGTGCTTTCTAAGTCTTTCCCATCCTTTCTTCAGGGTCCAGTTCATAAACAGCAAGCTTGTAGAGCATGGGTACAAAAAGTGCAAGCCGCAGGCAACCTCCCAGCCCCTGGCTTGTGGCCTGCCAGAAAAAGAAGGGGGGATGAGGGGGGAAGGAAAACTGATCTAGAACAGTCTCTATGATTCCTTCCATAGAATCCTCATTCCTAGAGCATCCCTGGATGGCTGGGTGGTTCGAGAACTTTTGAGGTGAAAGGAGTCTAAAGTAGGGGTTGGACAAAACCCACTGCGAAACACTCAGAGAATGCATGTTCACTCAGAAGTAAGTATGATTTACTTGGAAGTAAGCATATAACTCAATTTTACTCAGAAGTAAGACATTCCAATTTTTAATCTGTCACCCCTTTAATAAGCCATTGAAGTAGAAACGTGAGAATCAGCAAAACTCAAGCTCAGCAAAGTTCTCTGAATTCCATCTCGAAGCTCATTCTGACACGAGTCCATTTCAGATTGCGAGCTTTGTTTTTTTTCTTTTTGCATTAAAAAGATGTGAATGTTTATTTCCCCAAATGTACGCCTCACTTGTGCAAATGTTTGAAAGGTACACATCCTTCTCCCACTGATTAAAGCATATTTGTGCGCATTTTTCAAAAGTACACATTTTTTTTCATGCACATTTGTCAAATGCATGCGTGCTGTCGAACACATTCTTTTTTTGGTCTGTGCAAGCATGGAAATGTAGGAATCACAAAATCATAGAATCATAGAAAAGTAGAGTTGGAAGGGGCCTACAAGGCCATCGAGTCCACCCTCCTGCTCAATGCAAGAATCCAGGTCAAAGCATCCCTGACAGATGGCTGTCCAGCTGTACCTTGAATGCCTCCAGAGTGGGAGAGCCCACCACCTCCCTAGGTAGTGGGTTCCATTGTCTTATTGCTCTGACAGTCAGGAATTTTTTCCTGATGTTTAGGTGGAATCTGGGTTCCTGTAACTTGAGCCCATTATTCCGTGTCCTGCAAACTGGGATGATCGAGAAGAGATCCTGGCCCTCCTCTGTGTGACATCCCTTCAAGTACTGGACTTTGTCTGCAGATTGTGTCTGGGTCCATGTTCAGTCTGGAAGGTGCAAATTGGGTAAACCCTGATCAAAACCAAACTGAAATGGAATTTTTCATTCATCCCTGCATTGAAGTAAGCATGACAAACAGATTTAGGGCAGAATCCTATTGATTGTGCCTGGATATTCGTAAGAGCCCTAATTCAGAGGCTTACGAGCATCCAGTGTAGAGTGGGAGGAGTGATGGAGGCGATCTCCACCTCCCCGCACCTCCTGCTCTGCATTTCAATTTGATGGCAGAGGCAGAGAGTGATCCCCTGGCCCCTAGACAGCATCTAAGGGGGCACAGGATAATTAGGAGTCCCAGATCTGAGGTCGGAGATCTGAACTGGGGATCCGCACTCCAATCCCCCTCCCTCCCTTGCAGCTGGAAGGAAAGAACTGCACCGGCTGTTCAAGGGAAGTACTTCAGAGGGGGAGGGAAGGAGGCTGGAGTGCCATCAAGATAGCTCATATCCTGGGGGCCCCCCGGTCTCCTCCCTTCCCTGCCCCCCAGAATGCCCCCTTGACCACCTCTCTGAGGTTTATCCTCCAACCTCAGAGAGGTAGCCGGTACAGTTCTTTCCATTCCGGCTGCAAGGAGGGAGGGGGATTGAAGCACAGATCCCCAGTTCAGGGTTGATGCAGAGTTTGGGAATATCTGTGCGGGAGAAAGAAGTGGGGGTGACAGAGATACAGGGAAATGGGAAGAACAAGAAAGAGTTGCTGCTGCTGCTGCTGCTGCTCTATCCATGGACCCTGTGGTGTGCGGGTTGCACAAACACCTACTTCTATTTTTCCTCCTGTTGAACCACCTTCCTCTTTGTTTGAGATTTTGTGAGTGCAGCACAAGTGCATGAGGGAAAGGAAGATGGACGGTTGGTTGCATGAGTGGGAGGAGTGGTGTGCATGTGAGCAAGCAAGTGAGGCTGTTGCTCTTTCTTTGCTTGTGAGGAGCCCCCTACACACACACACACACACACACACACACACACACACACACCACTGCTGGGATCAAAACTCCTTGGAGTTACCTGGTGAGGGACCAATGGTGGTGCAGGAAGCTTGGCTGCTCCTTCTTGGCCTCCGCTGGAGCTGGACCTTGCTTGCTTCTCTTTGGGCAGTGTCCCAAGTTGGGCACACTGCGAATGCCTCCAGGAGCAGCTCCTTGACATGAAAAAGAAAGATCAAAGAGGGAGAAAGGGCAAGGAGGTGTGGTGTTGGAAAGGGTGGACCCTACTCAGACAGCTTTGTGAGCTTGATGGGGGAAGATTGGTGGTCTGCATGAGACCCACAGGCCTGAGGTTCCCCATGCTTGCCTTGCAGCATCGTCGTAAAGGTTACAACAACTGGAAAATGTAAGTGGAACAATCTGAAGAGCACTATATACATATGTTATGTATTTTATTATTACTTACTTCTGCATATAATTAAATGGCTGAAATCTCTTTCCATGGGGAAAAAGTTAAAGTTAAGCTCTGCCCTTGGGGACCAGGTGGGCCAAAAGTGGGGAGGAACGCTAGCCTACTTTTCTTCAGGTGGAACTAAAACCACCCCACTTCTTTTCAACCGATGTAACTGAGTCAGATCTAATTTTAAATAAAACAAACAAATGAACAACAACAAAAACACATCGCACTTCCTTCCTATCTCCCCCCGCCCCTGCTTTCTCTCTTTCCCACTTATTACAGCCTGGGGAAACATTTATTCTTGCATCCCAAGTATTTCTCTATTCCACCTCCTAATTGAAAAGAATTTACAATGTGGCTTATCACCATGGACTAAATACCGTAATAGCAAAAACTAAATCACAAAAACATCACTCTAAAATATATATCAATAAAAGAGTAGATAAAACCAAAAGGAATGAACTGGAGCTGTGCACAAAGGGGCTCTCTAAATTATCCACCCTATACGTTGGCAGAGAACTTTGCGGGGAGGATATTTCACTGAATTTCTCCCGGGGCAGGAGAAGTTCTCCAAAAGGTTCTCCAGTGGGTGCGCATATGGTTCACCATTAGCAGTGGCAGTAATGCAGCTCTTTCTTTTCTTTTTCCCTAAGGGTGTTGTTGTTGCTCTTGTTGGCAGTGCAAGGAACAGCAGGAGCAGCTGAACTGAAAGAAGCATGTGCAGAGGTAGAGGGGCTGTGCATACTTTACGATATAGGCCTGTGGCTCACGCTGGCTCAGCTTGTCTGAGCGTGGAAAGCTAAGCAGGGTCAGGCCTGGTTATTACTTGGATGGGAGACCCCTCCTCTAGTTTCCTGCATTGAGCAGGGGGTTGGACTCGATGACCTTCCAACTCTATGAACTATGAATCTATGCCCAGACCCACCCCTGGCATCCACATGTACAGTGCAAACATCTGATCGGAATGGGTGAAAGAGCAACGTTAGCAATCACCAGGATTTCTCAAAACATCGTCTCTGCTCATCTCTGTGAGAGTTGGACTGACCCGGGTTCAAAAGCTCCCCTAGCCAATGACCCTCAGTCCTAGTCACGCAGGCGGAAGGAGGAGATAACAGCAGTTAATAAAGATTAAAGAGTTTATTTGTAAGACCCAATTACATGGGATTAAGGCAAACAATGCATCTCTACTCACTACATCATTGCAGACTCAAATCCTATACCCCAGTGGTAAGGCTAGATGAAGTGAAGTCCAGAACAATACACATGTCGAGATGAACAAGCAGCAGAGAGAGAGATGAAGAGGAATGAAGCTATCAGCAAGTGTGCTAGCTTTATACCACCTATAAATAGGATATTACTCACCCCAGTTGTATAACCTATTCATCAACATGAATTTGATCCAAACATGTTGATCCAAACCTATTCAAGGTTGCTGAGTCACATCACCTCGAGACTATGTCTCATGACCTTGTATACTTGAACTCAAGAGACACTCACCAGGTCAGGTGATAATCTCGATGTCAGGTGGTAATCTCGTTCTGCCTATGCAAAACCCAACAATCTCGTGCCCAATTCCCATTCCCATTTGCGATTGCTGCGCACTCTGTACAGGCAGGAGGCTTGTGCAAATCCCTAAATTGGCGCAAATTTCCTAATTTGCTCGACCTTCCTTCATAGACTCAAGTGGGCTGATTCAATTTACAGAGGAAATTTGCGCAAATCAAACTGGGAATTTGGAACAAGAAGAACGTGGACCTATGTTGGACAATTTACAAAGATTTTCAGTGGACACTTGCATGCGCTCACATTTGGAGCTTTGAACAGGGCATGCTCACATGTTTTGCAAGCAAATATGAAATTCTCGTACATCCCTATCAGGGCCGGGATCTCCTTGGGGGAGTTTTCACTTGTACAACTGCATGCAAAAAGGCCTCTGTACGATCAGCAACCCTGCATGATTGGCACATACTGCATTCGGTGTGGCCCTGCTCCTTCCTCAGCCAGAGACCTTCTAAAGGGAAGGAGGATTATATGTGGAAACTTATTGCTAACTTACTCAACTGCAAAGCCGTTCACCATGTGGTCTGTTAGGACCCAGAAGGCTCTTTAGGATTAAAAGTAATCCAGACTAGTTATAACAAAAAAAAGGGGGGGATTATTTTACTCACAAAACATCTGGTAGTCTTGCATGCTGGTTAGATCATGCAGGTACAGCTTAGAGTCCATTAAAGTCCATTGGAGTCAGCATGACTGGAGGAGAACCAGTCATACACGTCTTTCTTCAAGGAGGGTCAGGGAAGAGGCAATCTCACCTCTAAGGTAAGATTCACCGGATGTGGGAAGAAGTGGGTGTGGTTAGTCTAACATGAAGGCAGGTCAGTCCCTCGTGCCCATTCATCCATTCCTCCCCTAGTGACTCTACACATGCAATATTACCCAAATTTCTAATGCATCCCCCTCCTGGGAGAACATGTGAGGGGTTTGTGTGTGTGTGTGTACAGAGAGAGAGAGAGAAAGAGAGAGAGATGAATCCAGCCGATTGCCTTGGTGCTGTCCTCTAAAGGTGTGGCAGCCACAGCAGCCCTGGGTATCATTTTGCTTGCCTCAGCCACTTTATGCCTTGAAGCTGAATGTGTTTTAAATTCAGACTAGCTGAATTTACATTTTTTGCAATTCATTAGGAAGGACGATTTTCTGCCCCTCCGTGTCCCACCAAGTATTCTCCTGCAGGAAACATTCTGATTGATAATAATAAACCTACCATTCTGCTCGTTAGGTAACAATTTTTGATATGCAAATGTTCCTTTAATATGCTCTAATAAAAATACCGTCAAATACTAATCCGATTGCTATTTATAAATGTATACATAATTAACTAGAGATAATTCATGTAGACAGGGTTTGTTAAGAGTATTTCTTTCTTTTTCTTTTTTTTTAAATTTGAATAATGAGAGGTAATTATGTTTGGATAAGGAAATGTCAGAAAAAATATTGAAGTATTTTGGTATCCATTTGCATTATTTAAATCAGAACAGTCTGATGAGAAATCTTCCTGTTTAACACAGGGCAGAGATGAAAAAACAACAACAACTTATCACTGGCAATTTGCAACGCTGAAAGCAAAATGAGGTTCTACACTTTGGAAGTGTTTAAGGACAAAACTAGATGGGGGATGGAGAGGGACTAAGGCTGCATCAGGATTCCTCATTCCCCCAATTTTGCTGCCTCTTTCATGGGTGACAAAATTTGGGAGCACTGTGGCATTTTCCTGCGTACAAAGTTGGGGTGACGGCGTGGGCTCACGCGCCTTGGTGGCTTCTGAAAAAAAAGTGGTGGGTGGAAATAGGTTAAGTGCAAACCCTCCCCACACAGAGCTATCTCTTAGTTCTTTGAGGATTAGATTATCTGTGTGCTTCCTTGTCTAATGTTGCACGTAGATAAGTGGGGTGGAAAGAAGACTGTTCCCTTAAAGATGTTTTCCTTACGACTGCATTGATTGCAGCCAGTCCCCAAACATCTGAGATCTGGTGAAGTGAGAGGCCTTTAGGGCAAAACATGTCTCATTCCATAGACATGCAAAGTGACTCCTATAGATTGCGCCAAAAGAATATTGCTTCTCTGATGTGCATGGGAGATCACAGCCTTCATGTGAATGCTGGCAGGAAGATGATGGAGGCATGGCGAGCCCTGACAATTTCCCAACTCAATTCACTGCTGATGCCGTCTTCTGTGCCCCTCCCCCTTGGCGACATGCTCCAAATTGCTTTGCAACTGTTTAGTATACGTACATTTATTTATTACGGTCACAGACCAGCAAAATTGATGGGAAATGTAAGAACAGTTAAAATTGTTATAACAACAGAATACAGTTTATAGGATTCCTTCTCTCAAGAGGATAACAACATCGCCCCCACCCCCACCCCTCTGTTTAGTGGTGACATGGTTTTTCAGATCATCAAATATCTCGGCTGGGCCTATAAGGGCTGAAATGGTTTCAGGTGTTGTCTCAGTAGCAGTGGGTGAAATTGTCAGTTTCACTTTCCCCTGCGTCTCAAATTCTTCTCTCCCAAAAAAATCTCAAGTTCTTCTCTCCCAAATATGAAGAGCTTTGTGAATTTTAGTAAATTCTTATGAAGTGAACCAAAATTCTCACCCATCTGCCCCAGCCAAATTCAGCGGGTACAGCTGTTCCCAGCATGGGGATGCAGCTATTAAAGATGGCAAGGGGGCTTGAATGAGGGTCTCTGAGCATGGCCCTTCAGTTTGGACAGACTTATGTTGTACGAAGCAGTCACATATTGCATTGAGATGTATTTTCTTTTGTCTGTTCTAAATCCACTATTAATCCATTTCACTAGATGACTTCAAGATCAATCCTATGAAAACAAATTCTTTATTTTCTTTGGAGTGTTTTGTATGCAAAGTGCCCCAGTGTGAACTGGGCCTGATGGTGTGTGCTCTACTGGATCGGGAGTGGATTGGCTGTGCCCAGAAGCTGTGAACTAGGAAAGCAAAACGTGTCTATTATAGGGGTCATTAAACACCAGTGACCAATTGGGACCATCTGCTGTCTCCCATTCGCCTCCAAGAGATAGAAATCCAAGCGGCGCTGATACAAGCTGAGCTGCCCCACACTCCATCGCATTTGGCTTTAAGGGAATATTGTCCTTACAAAATGGGTTCATTGATTAACTATGGTCAAGTGCTTGCAGCTTGGGGGCTTGGGAAGGAGGATGCAAACTGCCAGCCACTTCAGTTCAACCAGAGGGGGGGGGGGCATTTTGCTGGAAGGACAAGGAAAATAAAAAGCTGCCAAAAGCAGAAGAAAAGGCCTTTTTGGTATGAGGCAGAGATGATCACGACCCACCTAGGATCAGATGGGATGCTGCGCGACAGCTTAACAGCACAGCCATGGTGCCTGGGGTGTGTGATCCTGTAGCAGCACAGGGAAAAATATATATGAAGAATGTAATATTGGGAGCAACAAAACTGGATGCAGAGGGCAAAACATTGCCTAAAATTATGGGGTATGGGGGGGCGGGTACCAGTCATATGGTGGTCGGAGCTTCCATCACGACTCTAACTTTTGAAAAACTTTTTTCCCCATTGTTGCTGCCACAGATCTCTATATATTGTCAGCCTTCAGGCAGTCTCCATGTTTTTCCTTCCAGAATTCTCCAGTACAATGTTGCATCATCAATGTTGCTCTTCAACATTTTTACTAATGACTTGGATGAGGAGGTACAGGGAATGCTTATCAAATTTGCAGATGACACAAAGTTGGGTGGAACAGCTAATACTCTGGAAGACAGAAACAAAATTCAAAGTGACCTCGATAGGCTGGAGCACTGGGACGAAAACAACAGAATGAAATTTAATAGGGATAAATGCCAAGTGCTGCACCTAGGGAGAGGAAACCAAAGGCAGAGTTACAGAATGGGGGACACTTGGCTCAACAACAATACCACAACTGAGAAGGATCTTGGAATTGTGGTAGATCACAAACTGAATATGAGCCAGCAATGCGATGTGGCTGCAAAGAAGGCAAATGCTATTTTGGGCTGTATTAATAGAAGTATAGCTTCCAAATTGCGTGGAGTGATAATTCCCCTTTACTCAGCACTGGTTAGGCCCCGTCTTGAGTACTGTGTCCAGTTCTGGGCACCACACTTTAAGAAGAATGTAGACAAACTGGAGAGGGTTCAGAGGAGGGCAACAAGGATGATAAAGGGACTGGAAACAAGGCCCTATGAGGAGAGACTGAAAGAACTGGGCATGTTTAGCCTTCAGAAGAGGAGACTGAGGGGAGATAGGATAGCACTCTTCCAGTACTTGAAGGGACGTCACACAGAGGAGGGCCAGGATCTCTTCTCGATCATCCCAGTTTGCAGGACACGGAATAATGGGCTCAAGTTACAGGAACCTAGATTCCACCTGAACATCAGGAAAAATTTCCTGACTGTCAGAGCAATGCGCCAATGGAATCAACTACCTATGGAGGTGGTGGGCTCTCCCACTCTGGAGGCATTTAAGGTGCAGCTGGACAGCCATCTGTCAGGGATGCTTTGACCTGGATTCCTGCACTGAGCAAGGGGTTGGACTCGATGGCCTTATAGGCCCCTTCCAGCTCTACTTTTCAATGATTCTATGATTCTATGATCATGATGTGTTTTATAGGGGTGTGTGCAGAGCTTGAATGGGGGGTGGAAGCTTGGCGGACTCGGCGGGCTTGACCCCCCCCCCCCAAACTCTACTCGACTTACCTTTCCCTGGCTCGACTCACAATCTCGTGAACCGAGCCGGGGAAATGCGACTTCCCGGTTCCCCGGCTCTACGTCATTTATGTAGAAAATGGCGTAAGATACGCCATTTACATAAAGTATAGCATAGTATATAGTAAAAATGGCATTTATGCAAATTGGGGCTGCTTTTACTGATATTACACTATACTTTACGTAAACGGCGTAGAGCTGGGAAACCTGGAAGTCTGGCAAGCACAAGTCAGATGCCGGGTAGGGCGCCCATCCCTAGATGTGTAGCATCATTGGGACATCCTAGAGGGGAAATTGTGTCCCCTCAGTTTCATTTGCTACCCCCTCCAATACCTCTTGGGACAATGATGTGTATCATGCATGCCATAGAATTGTTCTGGGGCATTCTTGGAGAAGAAAATGGAGGCTGCCACCTAGAACTCCAGTGGCACTGGGAGTAGTGGCAGGAGGAAACCAGGGGTTGGTTGTTGGAGTATCAGTGTTCTTAAAAGCTCTCTAGGCTAACAAAAATGAGAATAAATTATGCAAAATGGCAGAATAAAACATGCACATTGAGACAGAACATGCACATCCCCCGACTTGCCACAGGAGACGGATTTCAGGTTTGCTTTGCATCTGATACCTGTACTTGCTGAATGCTACTGTATTCATTTCCTCTCCAATAGTTTGTCTTGGATTGATTTAAAACCAAATCATGTATATGTTTTATTATAATGATCCTATCATATCTTATAATATGATAGCAGTAGTTCAAAATGAATCAGCTGCAGCATTTGCAATGCGATGTTTGCATAACATTGTAGCTGGGTCCCCATATGTGTGTATTTGCATTGTAATGCTGTGCTGAAAATGTCTTCTGTATTTTTCAACCTTTCTCATACATGTATAGTGAAAAGAAATTGTGGTGGTGTTTTTTTGTTTTTTTTTTGAGGGGGGTGGGTGGACCAAGAAGAAGAACATTTTGAAGAAATCCTGGTGGGTGTGCTCTGGGATTCCTGCACTTACCTTAGTTATGAGGTGACCGAAGGGGGTATATGAATGTATTTATTTTATATATTTTACAAGATTTATATACTGCTGCATATTCTGGGATGGAGATTCCAGAGCGGTGAACAATAAAAGATAAGACAGATGAAAGAATAAAACTATATGTTAAAAATGAAATCAATAGAACCTTGGATGGTCAGTCAAGGAAGCCTTCCTGAAATAAAAGTGTTTTCAGGAGGCACTGAAAGCAGCACAATGTCAGAGCCTGCCTGACCTCCAGAGGCAGGGAGTTCCACAGAAATGGAGCCACCACACTGAAGGCCCTTCTCCTGGTGGACTCCAGTCAGGCCAAAGGTCCATGAGGAACCACCAGGAGCATGCCATCTGATGACCTCGGCGACCGGGCAGGTTGGTATGGGAGGAGACACTCTCTCAGGTAACCTGCTCCCAAGCTGTTTCGGGCTTTGTACACTAGAACCAGAACATTAAACCTGGCCCGGTAGCAAATAGGCAGCCAGTGCAGTTCCTTTAGCAAAGGAGTTGCATGCTGAGAAGGGGCAGCTCCGGACAACAGCCGAGCTGCCGCATTCCGCACTAGCTCCAGCTTCCGGAGCAGCCAGCCCCACATAGAGATGAATGTCAAGATGAATGAAAGATGAACGCCCTACATTTCATTGTACAGCTTTCTCTATGGCCATATGCAGCCTCCCTGTCTTCTTGCGCTTCAATTAAAGCTCAGGGGGGAAAGATATTGTGAGGTAACTCCTCCAACAGGGCTTTTTTTGAATCAGGAAGTGTGGGCAGCTGGGGAGGCTGCATAGTGATAAAGAGAGGTGTAATAGGATGGGAACAAACCCACCACACCTTCAGCAGCTGTCATGTCTTTGAAACCACGCTCGAGCTCCCATTGCCTTGCAATCTCAAGACTGAACTTACCAGTGGTGGTGGCAAAGGATGTGTGAGAAATTTGTTTCAGTTCAGCTTTGATCAGAATTTACCCAGTTCACACCTTCTGGACTGAAGAAGGACTCAGGTGCAATCTGTGGTCAAAGTACATACATTTCTGAGCTTGCAATGCGATTCACGGACCAAAAGAAATGCATTGAACAGCATGCATACGTCTGGAAAAATGTGCGTGAAAGAATGCACACTTTTGAAAAATGCACACAAATGTGTTTTAATCAATTGGAGAAGAACCTGTACATTTCAAAGGTGCACACAGTTGGTGTGTACATTGGGAAAATATGCACAAAAACACACATCGATTTTCATGCAAAAAGAGAAAAACAAACTTTGCAATTTGATACTGACTCAAGCCACAACAGCCTATTAGTTGGAATTCAGAGACCTTTGGCAAGCTCGAGTTTGGCTGATTTGCACATCGCTAGTGGCAATTGTGCTACCTCCTGCCAGTGGGAGACACTTTTCTTCAATGGAGGGTGAACTTCTTTCACAGATGATGCAACAGCAAGGGCAGGAACTTTTTAAAAAAATGCTCCCTGCTTCTTCCCTCACTCTGATGCTAAGCAGGACCAGGCCTGGTTATTACTTGGATGGGAGACCCCTCCTCTAGTTTCTTGCATTGAGCAGGGGGTTGGATTCGATAGCCTTGTAGGCTCCTTCCAACTCTATGAACTATGAAATCTATGACAACCTCCTTGGCACACATTTACAGTACCGGGGGTGGTGAAGGGTCAGAATCAATGGTAGAACCGGTCCAATCCTTGGAGCCATGGTAAGGTCACCCCATGCTAAGTGAATTGCATTTTCCCAGGTGTCACAAGTATGCTCAGGGTATGTGGTTGTCTTAACTCAGCCTGAACCTCAACAAGATCTAGCACAGATCTGTCTGAGAGATCAGCCCCAACCAGCAAGCCTAGTGGTCAGGGATCCTGGGAGCTGTTGCCTACACCTGGCAAAGAGGGTATTATTGGGACGGTAACACTATGGCTACTGCCTAGATCTGATCCAGAAATATTTACAACCCGGCCAGGCCAGGGAGAGCAAGTGAGCTACTTGGGTGGGTAGAGCTAAACTGGAATGTGGGGTGATAATGTTTTCCATGTCCTCTCTGTAGCTCTGAGTGGCTCATGCCATGGATGAGAAGACCATGAGGCTCCCCAGTTCTTGTTCTGGACTATCTTGCTTCTTGTGGAGGTTTCACCAATTAAAGTGTCTGGTGTTGCTATGCCAGAGAGGTCCCCAAGGCTCCGCTTTCAGAGATTTTGTGTAGGATCAATTCCTCAGTAAGGTCCATGGCCAGGTTGATACATTCAAGATTTAAATCATTAAGGGCACAATCCTATGCAAGTTTAGACAGGGAAAAAAAGCCCTACAACTCCCAACATGCCCCAGCCACCCATGCTGGCTGGGGCATGCTGGGAGTTGTAGGCCTTTTTCCATCTAAACCTGCATAGGACTGCACCCTAATTTAATTTAATTAACAGGATAACTATTTGGCAAAATCTAAGCGGCTTTTCAGATTGGGCAGGCTCACCCATGTGACTAATCCAAGGAGAAAGAAACACTAACCAAAAGAACAAACACAAACAAGGTTCTGACGCAGCGGCAACAGCTCGGGGGAAAATGTACATAGGCAGTATGCTAGTTGGCCATCGTGTGAACAGAATGCTGGACTAGATGGACCCTTGCTCTGAACCAGCAGGGCTCCTCTTATGTTATGTTCTTATGAAATAATGGTCTCAGGTGCCAATTAAAACAGTTTATTGCCCAATGCGTTTTGGTTTGCACCTTCATCGGGGGCCAAAGCTTTTTCCAAATGTGATAGAAAAGAATTATTTTGCTATAAGTAGCCAAAGAATTCTTTTCTATCACATTTGGAAAACTTTGGGCCCCGACGAAGGTGCAAACCAAAATGTGTTGGGCAATAAACTGTTTTAATTGGCACCTGAGACTTCTTTCTCTTTAGTTTTTGTTTATACATCGGTGCCTCCCCCTCTTGTTCTGCTATTAAATAATGTTGCCAAACCAAATGAAAGAAAAGTGAGTTGCACAGATCATCATGTGTTCCTTTGTTCCTGGTGAATTTCCACCATACACAATCACTTGTTCCTACCTAAAAATCTAAACTGGAGGATATGCTGTGTCACTCTAATTGATAATAATAAGAATTGTCATCATCAATAACCCAAAGAAATCAAGGAGACCATTGCACTCACCAAAGGGAAGCATCAGTCTTAAGGTTAAGGAGAGTTCCACACTGTATTTAGTATTTTCCTGTATACTGGCAAATTGATGGATGACAAGCGAGTTTGAGACAACACATTTCTAATTATCATGCTGAATTAAATAGAAATAACAGACGCACACAGAGAGGAAAGGATAAGAGAACCAAAGATGCATTCATTACCAACTCAAATGCAGTCTGACAGCAGAGCTTCATTTACGGTAATCAAATAGGAACTGATAGAGAAGGTAAACAAGCGGAGCCTGACATCATGCCATCCTCCACCCACCTCCTAGCTAGGGATGTGTGAGAATGCTGTTCCTGCCTGCAGATCATGTGAACAAGTCCCGTTGGGCAACCCCAGATGCAAATGCAAGCAGGAGCATAATTCTTGAGAAATTTCTGCAATTTTCCAAGCTTGTGTTAGCAAGTGTGCACTTCCAAAGATGTACATGCACCCGGACCACATTTGCACACTTTAGCCTAAGGGAGGAAGGTCCACATTTTGGGTGCGTGCTTGGAAAAGTGTGCATTTTTCATTTTCGAAAATGCATATATTTTTTTCTGTTTGGAAGAATGAGACCGTTGCATTCAGGAGCAAGAATGAGGTGAGAGGAGCATCAAGGTGGAAAATGGAGAACCTCAATGAGCTCGAACATTGCTCATTCTCCAGTCTCTACCCTACCACCACCTTCTGAGATCAATCCTCCAGGAAGGAATGGAACCACTTTAACATCATGCCTCATGCCTCCTAAGCCCAACTCAGATAGACAATCCAGAACTGATTTTATTTACAGAGTGTTGGACTGGGACTCGGGAGATCTGGGTTCTAGTCCCCACTCAGCCATGAAGCTCACTGGGTGACTTTGGGCCAGTCACTGACTCTCAGCCTAACCTACCTCACAGGGTTGTTGTGAGGATAAAACGGAGAGGAGGGGGATTATGTAAGCCACCTTGGGTTCCTTACAGGAAAAAAGGTGAGGTATAAATATAATAAATAAATAAAATAAATAAATATTTATACCCTGCCTTTTTTCCTGCAAGGAACCTTTATCCTCACAACAACCCTGTGAGGTAGGCTAGGCTGAGAGGCAGTGACTGGCCCAGTGAGTTTCATGGCCAAGCGGAGACTAGAACCCAGATCTCTCCAGTACCCAGTCCAACACTCTAACCACTACACCACACTGGTTGCACTCCCCACATCCATTCCCTAGCTTAAGTCATCAACCAGGGTGACCAAGGTTGTTCCCATCCCAATGATGGCGGAGAAGTAAGCTTTCTTTGCCACCATCACCACCTCAGAATAAGATTGCAAGTGGATTCTTACCTGTCTTCGATCATATTCATTATGATGATTCTTCCACCATTTGCACTGTAATAATCAACACCTTTGTTTCATTGCCCTCAGCTTCTCAGAACACCAAGGAGCTGACATGGTTCTATGACTGGGTCAAGGGCATTTGGGAGTGATCATATTGATAGCTCGGGTCATGCCCTCATTCCAAGCAGAGACCAGGACCTTGGCAGGACCACCAGCTAAACCTGTAGGAAAATCTTCAAGAGACCTCAGAAATCCATCTGGATTAATCAGCCACCCGGGGCAGACCATCAAACTTGGTCCCTCACCCTTGGAGAGGTTACAAGTAGTCTGAAGGTCAACACTGATCAGGTAATGATCTGTCCAAGCCAATGGAATCACTATTGGCTCCCCAACCCACAGATCAGTTCCTCCCAATCCAGTACAGACTGTGCCCTGCCACATGTGTTGGGCCAGATGGTTGACGTGGCAGCCCTGAAAATAGTGACAAGGTAGCTTCCATGACAATTACTTCATGTTCCTTTGGGCTACTTTAATTTCCTACTGTCAGGTTTGTAGCTCCACATCATAGAGATACGTTGAAGCTTCAGCAAGTGTAAATCACTGTTCCTTTCACAATAGATCAGTCAACATCCAACACGCATAAGAGACTTGGCCAAAGTCATACGCTTCACAGCTAGAGAGGCAAAACCAAAGGCAAACACTGCCACTTTGGGTTGTGTTGACACAAGCATTGCATGTAACTATGACCATTCTGTACAATCGGTGAAATGATACATTTCCATGCTCTGTCCCCTCAGTATGTGTTCACTCATAGGTCCATTGCATCTGTTTCCACTTTAATCTCGAATTTTAAATAAAATAATCTACATGGAAAAATTGCATTTGCATTTAAATATGTATTTATTTATTTTTTAAAGAATGCATTTTCTCTCAAAACATATTTCTTAACATATTTTCTTCCAAAATATGCATTTTCTAAATGTATTTTGATTTGTTTTGGAGCCAATAACTGTTCTGGAATATTTTGGAAGTGTGAAATATGATGGATACTTAGGTTCTAATTCATACATTAAACTGGGAGGGTCAGTTCATATGGGAATTTGCAAAGACTGGGTTCCTCAGTCATCTATCTCCCCTGTTCTTCATCAAAACTTCATGTTTTAGTTCTAGGCAAAATGGGAGCAGGTGACGAGAAATAACCCACTTACATCTCTCAAGCAGATATGTACTAGATTTTGTTCAGGTTCACTGTTTAGGTAGAAACTAAATGGAGAAGAACTCCCCACCCTGAATTACATTGACTTCACACTCCTGGACACAATAGATGCATTGAAGCAGGGGGCCCCAATGCAGCCTTCAAGGGTGCCATGGCATCTGTGTGCACCACCAATGGCACCCACGAAGGGGTCCTCAATGTGGTGCCTGCAGACACCCAAAAATGTTGTTGTTGTTGTTGTTGTTGTTGTTGTTGTTTTCCTGGTTTTTTTAAATATACATAAATTGATTTGTATGAAATGCATACAACTTTCTAGCAGTATACATAGACTTCAACAAAAGTGAACCAAATATCCAAATCAGTATCCATTTGAACTTGGTGTCTATATGCCACCATGTTCATATATTGAAAGCGTTGTAAGGTCCTCAACCCATTGCATTATAGGAGGTGAGTGTTTATCTTTCCAGTTTTGTAATATCGGTCTTTTAGCTGTCAAAGGGGTGCAGAGGATCCATTTCCCCTTCCATTTGTTAATTTCCATAAAACAGGTAAATAATTTAAAAGAGCGTGTACATCAGGCAATATTAAAGACTGTTCCAGTACAACATTTATCTGTGTAATAACCTCCTCCCAAAAAGATGCAACTCCTGGACATTGCCAAAATGTATATATTTAAAAGAAGCATTAGCAGTATTGCATCACCAGCAGTTAGCAGAATTAGACAATCCCTTATTAAAGGATGTCTGTGGTGTCAAATAGACATGAAACAAAAGTTTTTGCTGAATGAGACACAGACTAAGATCCATAGATGAGGCAGGTAAATGCCAAAGTGGAGATCCACAGATCTCGCATTTTGTGGTGGTGCCCACAGCAGTTTTTCAAATTTCCAAATGTGCTCATGGGTCCAAAAAGGTTGAGGATCCCTGAGTTAAAGTATAGGGCACAGTTCTATTTAAATGAATGTCTGATCTGCATTTAAACTAGTTCAACCAGCCTTCCTCAACTGGTGCCTTCCATATGTTTTGGACCACAACTCCCACCAGCCCAAGGCAGCATGGCAAACTGTCTGAATCATAGAATCATAGAATCATAGAAAAGTAGAGTTGGAAGGGGCCTACAAGGCCATCGAGTCCAATCCCCTGCTCAATGCAGGAATCCAGGTCAAAGCATCCCTGACAGATGGCCGTCCTGCTGCACCTTGAATGCCTCCAGATTGGGAGAGCCCACCACCTCCCTAGGTAGTTGGTTCCATTGTCTTATTGCTCTGACAGTCAGGAAATTTTTTCTGATGTTTAGGTGGAATCTGGGTTCCTGTAACTTGAGCCCATTATTCTGTGTCCTGCAAACTGGGATGATCGAGAAGAGGATTATGGAAGCTGTAGTATAAAACATATGGAGGGCACTGTTGCCTATTCCTTCTCTAGACTGTGTATTTCTCTGCTTTATTGCCTTTTCCCAAGTCATTCTCTCTTTCGTCCTCACCAGACTACCTAACCCATCAGCATCCCTTGAGCTCTGGTCCATTTAGTCTGAGGCTCATATTTACAGACCTCGTTTCCCCTGGCTGCCTATTCCCCATTGCTGCAGGCAGCATAATGGCAAAGCCTCCTGCTTAAATACAGAGGGAAAGTCCTGATTAAGGATTTGTCCTCCATTAAAAATACAAGCTGGATAAACTCTGCCACAAACCCTTCAAAAACACAAAGACCATTGGGCAATTTAGGGGTGAACTTAGACAGTTGGGTTATCTGCTATATCTGTCTCTTTTCCTCCCCCAACACAACATTTCCCCAAATCCTTTTTAATGTATGTGAGGTTTAGAGAGTCTCATTTGGAACCAGAGCTGTGAGAGACCCAAGGGATCCCTGCTCTTTCAAAGAGCAGACTGCAAATTACCATCTGCGTAATATATAGAGTGTAATATTTATGATTTTGTTGCATTTCCCCCTCCAAACTCTTTGCTAAACTCTTCTTGTTTTATGGTGTCGTGTTCTTTGCAAGTGGTTTTCTTCCCCGCCACAAATCACTGTGGCTGGATGCCTGGCTGATATTAGAAGATCATTGGGGGGGAATGCAAGCTCGTTTTATACTATATTTTCCCCAACATTCTGCCACACTTGAGTATGACCAAGAAGTGCTTCCATTCCGGTGAGATGTGCCAAATATAGTAGAACAGGGAGCAAGCTTTCAGGACCACGGAGAGCTTCCTCTGGGACTGGATGCTGCTAATACAGGCCAGGTTCCAGATTCACTGACAACTGGTGTACATAGTCACCCTGCCTCCGATACTGGAGGGAGCATATATTTATTTATTATATTTATACCCCACCTTTTTTCCTGCAAGGAACCCAAGGCGGCTTACATAATCCTCCTCCTCTCCATTTTATCCTCACAACAACCCTGTGAGGTAGGTTAGGCTGAGAGTCAGTGACTGGCCCAAAGTCACCCAGTGAGTTTCATGGCCGAGCGGGGACTAGAACCCGGATCTCCCGAGTCCCAGTCCAACACTCTCACCACTACGCCACACTGGCTCTTAAAGCATATAGTCATCAGGACTCATTTGTCATGACTAACTTATGTCCCATTCATTTCAGTGGGTCTTAAGAACCTAAGAAGAGTCCTGCTGGATCAGACCAAGGGTCCATCTAGCCCAGCATTCTGTTCACACAGTGGCCAACCAGCTGCCCATGGGAAACCCACAAGCAGGACAGGAGTGCAACAGCACTCTCCCGCCCATGTTCCCCAGCAACTGAAGTACATAGGCATAGTGCCTCTGATACGGGAGGGAGCATAGAGCCATCAGGACTAGTAGCCATTGATAGCCTTCTCCTCCATTAATTTGTCCAATCCCATTTTACAGTCATCCAAATAATAGAGAATGTCATAGTTTGTTATGTGCTGTGTGGAGAAGTGCTTGCTTTTATCTGTTAAATCTCCCACCAGTCAGTTTCATGGGGCGATCCCACTGGGTTCTCTTGTTGTGAGAGAGGGAGAAAAATGTCCCCCTCTCCACTTCCTCTCCACCATGCATAATTGTGTACACCTCTATCATGCCTCCCCTCACTCATCTTTTCTTCAAGGTTTGTGGCACTCCACCCAGCACACACACATACATCCCTGACTCATTTTCTAGGAACTTACTCAATTAAAGGCCTCCCATCTTTTCATGGCCATCTCAGTACCCAACAGGGAAGGGGCACAGTGGTGCAGGATTAAAGAGAAGGAGGGGGTTGAGGAAGAGATGACACCCCTCACATAATGAGGGTCACAAGAGACCGTGAGTGGGAAAAAGTAGGGTCCAAAGGAAGAAAGCTAGAGCAAATTCAAATGCGGGGGGGGGGGAACTGAGGCATGCAATTTCTCGCCAATTCACCGCCATTCTTTTGGCCACATTCCCATAGACATGCCCACAACTGAGTGAGCATCTTGTTAGTACATATCTATTTATTCACAGCAGTTGCTTGGGCTGCATTTTTGCACAGGGACTCTTTCTTCAGTCCTCGGGGGCTTCAGGGAGGCCTCTAGTCCGCCTTTTGCATGGCTGGGGAACCTCGTTCAGCCTGAGGGCCAGATTTGATTTTGGAGAGGCTCTTGGGGGCCACATTTAAGTGGCGGGTGGGGCTGAAGGTAGGGATTGTGTGCGGATCTTGTTTGGGGGGTGGAAGTGTGGTGACCTCGCCAAGCTCGACCCCCCCCCCAAGCTCTGCTCGACCCGAGCTGAGCCGGGGAAGCAACTTCAGGTTTCCCTCCAGAGTACTTTTTACGTAGAAAATGGCAAGATACATTAAAAACAGCTGTGATTTGTGCAAGTTATGCAAACTGCAGCCACTTTTAACATTTCTTATGCCATTTTTTAGCTGAAGGCAAAAGGGGGGGACCAGTGGTTGGGGGAATAGGGGTAAGGAAAGGGGTGTGTGGCCCTCTTGGAACCCTGGAGTGCTGGAATTACACCTCAAGTGGGCTGCATTTGGCCAATGAACTATGGGCTAATTTGGCCTTGAATGAAGCTGTGATTCATCTATTCATATCAAAAATTCCAGGGCTAAGGAGCCCCATCACTGGGACTTAGACTGACAAGCCTCCTGTGTTGTGCCTCCATTTGGGATGGAGGAGAAGGTCATAGGGAAACTGAGCCCAAGTGTGTTTGGGGAGGGGCCAGGCAGCCTGGCCCAGCTGTCCTGCCTTGCCAATCAGCGCTTGCTGAAAAGACAGGCCCCAAACGCACTTCAGACGCTGGAAGCAATTGTTATTGCAATCAGCCGTAGCCAGACTAGGGATGTCACCGCAAATATCGGGGGGGGTGAGTGAGCTGAAATCGGCCCCGCTCACAGCCCCCCAATATTCGCGGCGACTCATGGGCCTACCTTGCCGCCCGCTCGGTCCGCTGGTCAGTCTGTTGTGCCACGCCACCCACGTGGGCTCCCGTCACGTCATTTCTGGCTGTGACGCGACGGGTCCTGCGCCGATGCGGCTGAACCCTGTTGCTGTGGTTTTGGTTTTGGTTTTGTGGTTTTCTCCCCTCTGCACCGCGGAGAATCAGGCACCGGGGGGGCATGCGAGGAGAGGAGAGGAGAGGTGCCCCCCCGAAAGGTACATAATTCACCACTAAGCCAGATGCTCTTGCCAGCTCCCGGACTGAGGCTTGGGCATTTTGACTCCAGAACAACCTTGATGACTGTTTGGCCTGCTCCTAAACTGGTTTGTGTTTTCTTGACTTCGGATACTTATTTCGGCTTCTAACCTTGGACTGTGATACCAACTACCGCTTATCTCTGGACTGGACTAATTTACAACAGCCTGGCCCTATGAATGATCAGTTGAGGTGAAGAAGGGGAAATGGTCATGCCAGGATGGGTGGGACCACCCACGTGTATTCTGGATTTTTGGTGAAGAGCCATATGCAATAATTCCACTGTAGCAAACCTCTGCAGGTGGATTGCAGAATAGCTTCCACAGTTCACTCTGAGTATGCCTGATGTCTCTCTGTGCATGACTGATGTCCCTCTGACACCACAAGCATCTGGTGCATTTTTACTGAACCTTTGTTATATCACAGACCTGTGCTAGCATAACAGGGACCTTAGGATGTGAACAGAATTCTTCCACATCCCTAGTCTGGGGATGTATAAGAATTTTGTTTTTGTTTCCAAACATGTGAACATGCTCGTAAATTGCCGAACATGTCCTTTGGTTCAATTTGTGCAAATGTCCTAACTTTATGCACATTTCCTAAATTTATGGAAATTACCTAAATTTACACAAGTTTCATAATTTGTGCAGATTTTGTAATCTGCACAAATTTCCCCCATAGCTGAATCAGCCCCACTTCAGTGTATTGAGGAAAGTTGTGTAAGTTAGGACATTTGCTCAAATTGAACAGGGGAAAGCTGTGCAAATTTCATGTTCAATCACTGAGTGATTTGCACAATTTTCCAGCACTTTAAATTGGGCTCAGGAACACACCGGTAAGCAGTGCAACTGGCACAGTACAGTATGGTATGATATAATTGCCTCTCTCCCACCAACACTCAGGTCAAAAGAGCCAACGGCCTCCACAAATCTCTGGATGAAGGGCTGGTTTTATTCACCTTGAGAATTTCCAGAGCTCCACTGTGTAAAGTGCGTATATGCAACCATAAGGTGAATATTATGCCTTGACATTCTCTTCCAAGGGATTTTTCTAGCGGGGTGGGGTGGAGGGAGATGATAGGATCTCCCTCTCTTATTGGTTGTTCTTGCAGTTTATTTCCAGCAGCAAAACACCAGCTGTGAGGTGCCTGATTCATGTTAACTCCTAATTGAAAATGAAATGGTTATTCGACTTAAATGCCACTTCTTCATACAAATGTGCTACCAACAATGCCGCAAGTCAAGTCATTAATGGTTTCAACCATGCCTGTTCCTTTGAAAGAGTGCTGTGGGTTCCCAACCCCCCTCCCTGGAATACTCTTTTAATTCTATCCCTCCCCTATATATATATATATATATATATATATATATCCTTTTGACATTGGTGAGTCATACCAATGAACACCTGAACATCAGGAAAAATTTCCTGACTGTCAGAGCAATAAGACAATGGAACCAACAACCTAGGGAGGTGGTGGGCTCTCCCACTCTGGAGGCATTCAAGGTGCAACTGGACAATCATCTGTCAGGGATGCTTTGACTTGGATTCCTGCATTGAGCAGGGGGTTGGACTCGATGGCCTTGTAGGCCCCTTCCAGCTCTACTGTTCTATCATTCTATGATTCTATGATACTCATGGCCCTGATTATTTGCCGGGATGCGCAAATCAGGAAAATTCAAGCTCACTGAAGTTCTCCGAATTCCATCTTGAGGTTTCTTCTGACTCAAGTCCGTAGATTGTGAACTGCTTCCCCCCCCCTTTTTGCATGAAAATCCATTCATATTTTCATCTGTATTTTTCCAAATCTACACATCAGTTGGGTGCATCTTTGAAATGGGTGCATTCTTCTCCCATCGATTAAAGCATATTTGTGCATGTTTTTCAAAAGTACATATTTTTTTCATGCTCATTATTCAAATGTACACGTACTGTCAAATGGCTTTTTTTTTTTTCTTGGTCTGTGAATCACATTGCACACTAGGAAATGTACAGATTTTGACCTGCAGATTGTATCCGACTCTGTTTTCAGTCCAGAAGGTGCAAACTTGGTAAATTATGATTTATTTTAAAAAAATAAAATATGAACTGAAACTAATTTCTCATATATCCCTAATTATTTGCATTTTGTTCCTTTTCCTAGCATGACTTTCCCGTGACCATTTCGTATGTAGTGCTGATGCCATACATTTCAATCATGGGTCAACTAGAGCAGGGATGGGCAACTCTGGGGACTCCTGTGGTCCCCTTTCTACACCCAGACTGCTGCATGGGTGCTGGTTTGCCACTGAATTGGCAATTTGCCACTGAAATGTAGTGGCAAACCACTATGTAGTCCTTAGAAAGGACAAATTTGCCTTGAAAACAAGTTAAATTTGTCCTTTCTAAGGCTCCGTAGTAGTTTGCCACTGAATTTCAGTGGCAAACTAGCAGTGCTTTTCTTGCTGCTGCACCTCCGAATTCAGTGACGTGGTGGTGGTGCCACAAAAGAGGAGGGGGAGTGCATATATCCCAGAGGTTGCATGTTACCCACCCCTGAACCACTGTATCAAACGTGCATGGCCATTGCAGATAATCTCACAGACAGAACTAGTGAGTCAAGTCACCCATTCTGGATTTGAATTGGCTCAATAGCTCACTTCATCCCATCTCAATTTGAAGCTACTTGGAAAACAGTTCTGCCTCTTATTGGGGTCCAAATGGGATCTGATCCCTTCCCCATGCTCATGAATCGCCCTTCCTGCCCATCCATGTGCCTCCAAGCTCCCTTCCCTCCTGCCCGACATTTGACAGACAATATGAAAATGAGCTGGTTTTCAAGTACATTTCGTTTCTGTGCATTGGCTGATTTCTCTGTGCTAGATTGCTGTGCACTTCATGAGCAGCAACTGGATATATAGACTGAGTTCATTGAACGATATGGTGTTGGAAGAGATGTGGGAGTTTTTTGCTTTTGTTTTTGTTTTTTTAATTTTATTTTAAAAAATTTCGGACAATACAATAATACAAAAATTAACACACATAAAACTTATATAGTGCTCCCATCATCACGGGACCAAATAATACAATATCTCTATAATCTATAATTATTCATTATTCCAAAAATACAACATATCTTGACACGGCATACTCCCTTTCCCCTTATTTAACACAAATTCCAAAAATAAATCCCAAATATCCTTAAAAATATTTTTCTTTAATTGTCCCCTTTTGCATTTGATATTACAAGTCAACATATCATTTAATGCCATATCCCATACTTCTTTATACCAATCAGTGATAGAGAAAACTTGCTGAATGTTCCATTTTCTTGCTATCATTAATCTACCTGCCGTTAACAGATTTATAATTAATTCTTTGACATTTTGAGGACCGGCCACCTTTTCAGTTATTGATAGCAAAGCTAATTTAGGACAAACCTCTAGGTCAACTCCAACAATTTCTGATATTTCTTCAAAAATCTTTTTCCAAAAATCCATTACATTTTTAAAACTCCACCACATATGAGCATATGTACCCAGCTCCTGACAACCTCTCCAACACATTGGAGAACATTTATTATCTATTCTATTTAATCTCACCGGAGTCAGATACCATCTCCAAATTAACTTATAAAAATTCTCTTTAATTCTTATTGACATATTTTTCAATATTCGCCTTTCCCAAATCTTGTTCCACTCATCCTTTGATATTTCCTCTTCAAACTCTGTATCCCATACTGTTTTAAGATTCCCCCCTTGCTCTTCTGATTTCTGCAACATTTTATATAACATCTTTGTAAGACCTCTAGCTGATGCATTTCCTTCTATGAGTTCTCTAGACATAACCGACTGCTCAAATGCGGTGAAATCTCTTTCATGCTCCTGTCTCCTCTTCCATTTCTTCCCCCATTGTACTAATTTAATTAAATTTAACCACAAATTTTTTCCTATTCCAACCCTATCAATTATTTGCTGTCTGAGATGTATATCTATGACAGACTCCACATGTGCTTTTGCTATTCTCCCTGAAGTTTTCAGGGGTAGGGCTTACCATAAGCAGTTGCAATATTGCACCTTTAGGAGCAAAGGAAGCTACCTTATACTGAGTCCAGGCCTTGGTCCATCCAACTCAGTATTGTCTACATCAGGGATTCTCAACCAGGGGGGAATTCCCCCCAGGGGGGAATTTTAGGGTTTTTTGGGAGGGGGGAATTGGGACCACAGACTCAAACTGTTGGAATACTGATCTTTCTACAAATTACAATTCTACAGATTGTACATAATCTACAGGACATCACACCTTATTGTATGGCACAGATTAAATTAAAAATAAAGATAAATATTTCACTTATCTGTGGAACTATCCCATTCATAGTTATTATACAGTAATACCTTGGATTGCAAGTAACTTGGTTTGAGAGCAGTTTTGCAAGACAAGCAAATTTTTAAATATTTATTTAATTTTTTTTGACTTGATATACAAGCGATGTCTTGCAATACAAGTACTGTAGTACGGCTTAAATTAAAAATCTCTGTACACATTTTTTGGGGGCGATTTCATTTTGATATAAGAGTGTTTTGGATTACAAGCACATTTCCGGAATGAATTATGCTCTCAATCCAAGACATAACTGTATATTACATGCATATTATTTGGAATGCAACTTGAGTCAGAGAATCTTGGAAAGGGGGGGGAATGACATTCTGACATATGGTGAAAAGGGTGCATGGGGCACAAATGTTTGAGAACCACTGGTCTACATTGACTGGCAGCATTGACTCTCCAGGGTTTCAGGCAGGAGTTTTTCCTGCCCTAACTGGAGATGCCAGGAATCAAACTTGGGACCTTCTCCATGCAAAGTGTGTGTTCTACCACTAAGCCATGGCCCCTATTCATTTTGCTCCATAGTGCGTGTTCTGTTTTGTCTGCTGTAGCTGCAAGTTGGTGGCTGCTGCTACTGTGCTGGCAACCTGGATCCCATTTTGCATCTCTCAAAGTGCCCCACCTGTAGCTTCATTCCAAGCCATTGTGGGCTGGGCAGGGGTGGCTGGTGGCTACCACAAAAATACTGGAGAATATTCAGAGATAATTCTGCAAAGTGGCCTTCCTTTTTTTAGTGGCTGAGAAAAATAAACATCTCAGAAATTGTCTCAGAAAATCTCAGGTTTGATCAAGGCATAGTCATACTTAGAGTAGACCCAATGGAATTAATGACTACCTTAAGTAACATGGATTTCAATGGATCTCCTCTAAGTATGACTACATCTGGATCCAACCCACAATCTCTAATGCCAGTAGTATCTGTTGTGTTTCTGTTTGACCATTCACACATACTGGTCATCACTTTATTTTGCATAGGTCAATGAGCTCTCAGACAACACTCACTGTCAGGTAGCCTTTGAAACCAGGTCATTTAGGTCTGCCTCCAGCATTTTTTAAACTGAATTTCTTTAGCATCATTCCTCTTTCATCAAAAATTCCTGTAGGAACCTGCCAGTGGCTTGGCCGGGGGGGGGGGGAACAACCCCAATGTATTTTGCCCATTTGGGTGATTAGCAATGCACAGATCTCTTCAACTAAGTGGGTCATTTAAGAAAGGGAAGGGAAACCTTTTAATAAAGTGCAAAGGCATGTATCGTGTTTTCCAAGGGAAAAAAAAGTGTGTGAGGCACACCCATGTAAAAGTTGAAGACATGCTTCCTTTTGGGGGAAAAAAAATGGCTCCCATTTGCAGCAAGAGGACTACACTTGGGAAGAGTGTTCCATTTCCTGTAATCCATGTCCGTCCCCCCGCCATCCTCCATATGCTGAAGAACATCCTGCCTGGTATGTACTCAATGATTCAACACATGTTAATGGAGCAATGGTGCAACTGGCTTTACTTGCAGAACACAACCTCTGCCAGTGCGGAACGGTGGAGCAGAATAGTGGTCTTCTATTATAAATGCGCCTCCCTCCGTGGTCTAATGGTTAATGGCTAAACTCTGGAGAATGTTGCTTGTTCTAGTGATGGCATTTCCATGTCAAATACAGTAAGGGTTGGGGTTGCGGGGGAAAGCAAGCAACGTTTTGCCTGCAGCATGGAGTGAGTTGAATATGATTGGTTAAATGCAGTTGTCCTTGAAGTGAGGTGACAAGTGGCTCATTGTACTCTGATCCTGAGTCCTCCATGGGGTGTGGCTCAGCCTCTGAGACTAGAGACGTGCCAGCTGGGTCACAACCCAAATGGGTGGTTTTGTTCCATTGAAAAGTTTAGAGCTGAGCCAAAACTGCTCTAATAGTGTTGCTCTTGTCTATGTTAGGCTCCCGTAGACCAGCTGAGCCAAATGGAGCCCTTGCCATCTATTTTATCATATTTTAACAATGAACTAGTGCACATACAGTAATACCTTGGATTGAGAGCATAATTCGTTCCAGAACCATGCTTGTAATCCAAAACACTCTTATATCAAAGCAAGTCTCTGGCGGGAGTGAGCGGGGCTGATTTCGGCCTGCTACGCCTGCTCAAGGCGAGCGGTTACATCCCTACGACTACTTGTATTGCAAGATGTCACTTGTTTATCAAGTCAAAATTTATTTTAAAAATTTGCTTGTCTCGCAAAATGCTCTCAGACCAAATTACTTGCAATCCAAGGTATTACTGTTTACACATTGGTAAACTTTGAAGATGGGGTTGAACTGAAAGCTGAACCAATGGAAATGTAGGGCACAGCTAAGGATGGGTGAGAATATCATTTGGTTTGCATTTTGATGTGGAAATACCTAGTTCACTCTCCAAAGTAAGGCATGAATTGGAAAGCACTTGCATTCTGAAAACTGTCTTTTGTGAACATTAAGCTCAAGTTTAGCAATTAAAAACTATGCACACACGCAATGGGTATTTAAGGAAAAGTGTACACGGAATACACATATTAGGGGAAAGTGCACACAAAATCACTTTAGCCTAATGCACTTTTTAAAAATGCAGATTTTTAAAGTGTATTAAAATGTGTACATTTGAGAAATGATGTACAGAAATGCATATATTTGAATGAATTCGTGCAAAGACATGCACATTTTAAAAAACTGTTCACAAATGGATGATGAAATGGGATGAAACAACTTTAATTGTGGAAATCCAAAGAACTGACTGAAAATTAACCTGATGGATCTGTCCATCCTTAGGCAAAACAAACTGGAGATACAGTTTAGGAAAGACTCTCATCCCTGCCTGGAACTAGAGATGGGTGGATCAGCCCATGTCAGTGTCACACATTTGCATGCATAAGCCAGCCCACCCTGTTTCTGTGTCAATCTGCATTAAACACGCACACACCTGATGTATTTATTTATTTATTACACATTTTATTTCTTCTAAAATCCATGTGCAGTTTGATATGGTTTTTTAAAGCTCAAAAAATGCATTGCAAAATTCGTAGAGGTGCAAAATCGGAAGGATCGTTGCATTCCAATCTGTACATTAATTCAGGAGGTGCACATTAGATAAGTTCATTTCCAAATGTGGACATCACTAGCTAGAACTAAAATTCTTCCAAATTCTGCTTGCTTTTAGGAAATTGCTGTTTGAAAGAAACCTGGAACTGCATAACCCAATTGGGAAGGGGCTACTGAGGAAATCAGACATTTGGGAGTTGGGACACAATCCAATTGTGATGCCCATAACCCTTGAACATGTGCTCCTGTTATGAGGAGATATAGTTATACTCATCTGGTTGTGACTGTGGCTCACAAGGAAGGCCCCAGCAGGAGCTTGGGTAAGCTTGGGTTCATGGGAGATGAACAGCCTCAGCAACCGGGCTGGAGCACAGGATGCAAATGAAGGCTTGAATGGAGAGTGATTGAGGTCTAGGAAGCATGAATGGGCAGCGGATGTGAGTCTTGCACTGATCAGATTAACACACATGGCCTAAAGGCACAGGAGAGACTTTCCTGAAAAGAAACTAAAAATAGTGCAAAAGGATGGCTTCCCCCCAATAGAAGGATTCAACCAGGAACTTAAGCTCATCGAGTAAGGGGAACCCACAAAAGGTTTCTCCTATGACACCCATTAAGGGCCGTAGGCACACAAAGGACAGGGTGATTAGCAGTGATTAAGACTATAAAGAGAACAAAGGAAGCCCTCGCCCCCTCATGTCACCAGGGACTCAGGGAAAGGCATAAGAACTGAGGGTGTGTCGGTAAAGAGTCGAGAGAGTCATCCTAAGACATCCAAGCCCACTTGAGATGTAGACCTCTTGATCACCTCCTGCCTCCATGGGGCTACCACCGGGGAATCCATTGCAGGGACCGCCAATCGACAAGGTAGTGACCGGAACTTTTTTCTCTAACTATCCTTCTAGACGGAAGCCTTTCTTCCACACCCTCTCTATCTGTAGGCTACTAGGGCAAACAGGGACTCTTTCCTCTCCAAGAATTATAGAGTATGTTTAAACAATAGCGTAAGGGTATTTTGCTGCCTGAAACCATTGGATTTACTGTATCACCAAGAGTAAGACACTGTACCTGCTCTATATCTCATCTTTAATAAACAGCTATTTCATTTCTGATATCAGTGTGTGTATGTCTGTGTTTAGTGCTAAAGGGCAAAGTGCTCACTTCATCCAGCTGCGCGTATCTTTACCCCAGGCAAAGATCCCAAACCTTTCGTGAGAGTGTGGGGTTAGTCTCTCTCGTTTAAGGGAAGCTAACGCCCAGATTCTCTGTTGTAACGCTCCTCCCACCCTGCAAAACACTTCGATGGCCGATATCGGCTGTCTAAGCCTCATGCCTCCGAGAATGAGGGAAGGAGGCTGACGTACGTTTATTGTGGTGGCGCCTGCCTCCTGCCCTCTCCAACCCCAGAATCCCCACGAAAGCCCTTCTACGAGGTCACGTTTGCAACCGCGGAAAAGCAGCTGGCACGGTTCTTTCTGTGCCAGCTGTGAGGATGCGGGGATGGCACTCTAAGCTCCAAGTCCCAGCTCTGACCTGCTAGGGATGGGCGCATAAAAAACAAAGCACCAGTTACGCAAATCGCGTCCGTTTTAAGGTAGTTTACCCCGTTTTTTACGTAAAAAACTTCGCACCGGAAACCGAAAGTTCCTTTCCCCGGCTCATCTCGCGAGGACGTGAGCCGAGCTGGGGAAAGGTAAGTCGAGTGGAGCTCGGGGGGGGGGGGTTGAGCCCGGCGAGATTGCCCCACTTCCACCCCCCGATCGAGCTCCACGCACATCCCTACGCGACCTCAGAGCGAGTTTCTGAGGTCAGAGTTGGCACTCCAAAGTATCTTATGGCCATCTAGATGCTGTCTAGCAGCCATAGGATTGTGCTGTGCCCTGATGCATTTGAGGGACTCTTTTCCCAGACAATTCTCCATAGCTTCCAACATTTGAAACACTGGGAAGAACGCTTTGCCTCGCGCACCCTTAGGTTGTAATTAAAGAAAAAGAAAAAGAGAGTCATAAATCTGTTCCATAATAAACACAAACACACATCTGTTCAGTCTTTAACCAATGAATTTCCAGGAACAGAAGCTATGTAATGAAGCACATAAATCAGTCGCTGAAGCTACATAAAAGCCAAGGTGCTCAGCAAGGTCACCCTGCCTTTCACTGCTAGTTCTCATATGGCAAAAAAAATAATAATATAGAGAGCAGCTGCTGATTTTATTAATTTGCTTGACGACAAAAGTTAGTTAATAATTGGATGTCTCTCAACCTCCTGACTTCACAAACATATCACAAGAACATAAGAACATCATATAGAGCTGTGCTGAATCAGACCAAGGGTCCATCTAGTCCAGCATTCTGTTCACACAGTGGCCAACCAGCTGCCCACAGGAAACCCACAGCAGGACACGAGTGCAACAGGACACTCCCGCCCATGTGCCCCAGCAACTGGTGTACACAGGCATATCCTGTAGGACAAGTTGATACACAAGACCACTTTATGGGTTTTGAAACTGGACCACCACCACACCCTGTGCATAGTTGTGTGAATAGGATTAGGGATGTGTGCGGAGCTTGGCTGGAGGGTGTAAGTCAGGCAAACTCACCGGGCTCGACCCCCCCCCAAGCTCTGTTCATCCTTCCTGCTTCCCCAGCTCAACTTGTGTTCTCATGAGCCGAGCCAGCCAGGGAAGCAACTTTCGGGTTCCTGGCACTATGTTGTTTATGTAGAAAATGGTGTAAGATACGTTAAAAACAGTCACGATTTGTGCAAGTCACCCAAATCACAACCGCTTTTAACGTATCTCACTCCATTTTCTATGTAAACAACATAGCGCCCGGAACCCAGAAGTCTGGCGAGTGCCTCAGCTGCCGCTCGCTTTCGGCCCAGCTTAGCTCACACGGCGGCAGCACTCACCAAGTGCGCCCGCGAGTCGGGTGGTGGGTGGATTGCATGAGATTTCCATTTCAGTACACTCAGAAATGCCCTGTTCACAATCCTGAATGTGAACAAGAACGCATTTTCTCTGGAAACGTTTGCACATTCCTGAACTTGCATTCACATTCACAAAAATGTGTACTTGAAAAACACACAGCTTTCTCAAAATGCACAAATTTGGAAGGATGGACAACTTTCAAGTCACCCACACTGTAGTCTAGGGGGGAAAGTTGCACAAATCTGGGAATTCTTGTGCAACGTTCACATTTGATAGCTGCTCGTTTTGCGTAGGTAATTTTCCTGTTCGTGCAAAATGAACAGCAACTGCGATTGCAAGTGCAAATAGAGGGGAGACGAGCAGGAAGCTGATGTTCAGAGAATCTTGGTGGGCTCGAACGTTGCTCATTTGTCCATCCCTACGCTGTGAAGTTTGCACAAGCCACAGAGTATTTAGGGGTGTTCAGGGGGTGTATGATGGCTGTCGGCTGTTGAGAGAACCTCTGCAACCATGACAGCAAAAAAGCAGAGTGTTCATTTTTAAGAGAGAAAGAGAGTGCTGCTGCCCTGCAACCAATGGTAAGAGTAGGGATGTGTGAGGATCCATCCCACCAAGTTTTTTTCTGATGGAATTCCCCAACCTAAACCAGAAACAGATGACCCAGATGCCTTTATGTTGGTAAACCCACTACATTCCCAGACCTGCAATGCATTCCGTGGAAATGAAAAACTGAAACAAAACAAAAATCCGATAAAATCACACATTTGAGACATACACAGAAAAATGTGTGCCGTTCAAAAATATGGATAAACATGCTTTAGGAAATGGTTGGATGCACGCAAAAATGCATACAATTTGAAAAAAGCATACAAAATGTGCAAAAAAGCCCTGTAAAAAAAACCCCATCCCAATATATAACAACAACAGCCTCAAAAAAAGCAGCATGGAATGGACTAGAAATAGAAAGAAACAAGAACTCCATGGAATTGGACATGACATATATGCCCATCCCTAGCAAGAGAACCCTAAAAATAACTTTTAAAACTCAAAAGGGTTGGCTCAGCCCTATTAATATATACAGTAATACCTTGGATTGCAAGTAACTTGGTCTGAGAGCGTTTTGCAAGACAAGCAAAACATTTTGACTTGATAAACAAGCAAGGTTTTGCAAGACAACGTAGGGATGTAACCACTCGCCTCGAGCGGGCAGAGCGGGCCGAAATCGGCCCCGGTCACGCCCGCCACAGACTTGCTTTGATATAAGAGTGTTTTGGATTACAAGCATGGTTCCGGAATGAATTATGCTTGCAATCCAAGGTATTACTGCATATATATGTATGTGTATATATATATATATTCTTCAAAAGAGAGGTCAACATATCTAGGGATGTACAGATGCTGTGAAGTCTGTCCCGTCCACGTTTCACGGATTGTCAGGTGGCTTTCATTCTGTCATCCGCTCATTGACAGAATTGGATTTTCTGCAAATCTGTTCATAAGCAAATGAGCAAACCCCCCAAAATGTCTGAATCCCCCCAAAACTACGCAGATCCCTGAAAAAAATGTGTATTTTCACCCTTTAGTTTATGAGGGAAATACAGATTTTGGGTTGGTGGTTATTTTCCTGTAATTTACATAAAATTATGGGGGGGAGGACATTCCTCAGTTCCACAGAATCTGTATGATTTGGGAAAAGCTGGCCTGCTGTGGAATCCACAGGTCAGATTCTAAGAAATTCGAACTCATTTGAATCCATTGCAGTTTTCTCTGACATCTTGACATGTACCCCAATATACATGACTGGGATCTGTACAGTCCCATCCATTTCCAGCTCCATGGAAGAGACTGGGATCAGCATTTCTCTTCGGTTTCGCAGTGAGTTCCCAGCGCTGTCAGTTTTAATGACTGGACTGCAATTTGTTGGGGAAGGTTAATTAATGATTGAAACACCACTTCAATCATAAGCAGCTCAGGACTTAATTCTTTTTTCTCTCCCCAGCAGCATTTTCTTTTAAAAAAAGAGAAGTAAAACAGCAACATGCAAACACAAAAGAGCCCCCTGTTTCTAAATCAATTGTGATTAATCCTAAATCTCCAGTCACCATGGCGGTTCTAATGGAAATAGTATTTTGAGAGTTCCAAATGGAGTTTATCCCAGGAGTAGCAATAAGTCGATTATGGTGCATATGGATGCCCTGAAGTTCCATGCAGCAGCTTAGATGACAAGAAGAAAGGCCTCTGATTATCCAGTCCATGCTTTTACCAGGCAACATGGGTTTGCATCTCTCTGCCGTGAGTTGGATTTCTTAATTTTACATTCTCTTTAGCAGCTGTCCTTCCATTTATTTATTTTTATTTATTATTTATTTAAATTTATTATTACATTTATACCCCGCCTTTTTTCCTGCAAGGAACTCAAGGCAGCATACATAATCCTCCTCCTCTTCTCCATTTTATCCCCACAACAACCCTGTGAGGTAGGTTAGGCTGAGAGGCAATGACTGGCCCAAAGTCACCCAGTGAGCTTCATGGCCGAGCGGGGACGACCCCAACACAATTACTAGAAACAAGCCAGTTTAAATAGGAGTGTAGACAGAAGGAGCAGAAGCGCTGCAATTAAAAATAGATGCAACTAAAAGAACAGAGTCAAGGGATTTTGAAACCAGAAAGTTCTTCACCCTCCTGTGAAAAGTAGATGAGGAAGAATGTTCCAAAAGTGGGTGCCATGAAAAGATGCCATTTGGAGGTGAGACATGTTGTGTCTTTGAGCACACAATATGAATGAAGAGGAAGGCCAGAATCTCTTCTCGATCATCCCAGTTTGCAGGACACGGCATAATGGGCTCAAGTTACAGTAAACCCAGATTCCACCTAAACATCAGGAAAAAATTCCTGACTGTCAGAGCAATGCGCCAATGGAACCAACGACCTAGGGAGGTGGTGGGCTCTCCCACTCTGGAGGCATTCAAGGTGCAGCTGGACAGCCATCTGTCAGGGATGCTTTGACCTGGATTCCTGCATTGAGCAGGGGGTTGGACTCGATGGCCTTGTAGGCCCCTTCCAACTCTACTTTTCTATGGTTCTATGATTCTAAGCTTCATTCTGGTCTGGCTCCAGTTCTGCTGGCTTAATCGGGAAGCATACTTTACCTCGGGGAACACCAGAAGCAGTCCAAAGGGGGGCAATTTGGTTTGGGCTTCAGACACCCTATTTGTGGGCAGAGAAATGGTGGGGACCATTTCATCGATTTTTTTCCCCCCAGGGGAAGGAGAAACTCTCCAACAGTTTCTTGGGTGTGGGGCTCACACTTGGCAGTGGCAGTAGCACAGCTTCTTTCTCCCCCCCTAGTCCCAGCGTCTTCTTTTAATTGAGGCCACTGAAAGTGGAAGCAGCAGCAGCAACTGTGTGGACAACCTGGTCACCATGCTGTGTGAAGACGTAATTCCTTTGATCTGTCCAAAATCTCTCACCATTTAGCTTCATTGGATGACCCCTGGATCTAGAATTATGGGAGAGGGAGAAAAACATGCCCCTCTCTCCACTTTCTCCACAACATACACAATTTTATATGCCTCTGTCATGTCTCCCCTTGTGTTCTGTCTGTTCCTTGCATGGGAGTCGCTCCAGCACCCTGATCATTTTGGTCAACCTTTTCTGAACCAGCCTTTGATTCCCTCACTCTTTATTCTTATAGAATCAACAAGCCAAGTCAGAATTTGGAACTGAAGTGATTCTCTGAAACTTACAAAACAACTTGACCCAACTCCTTCACTTGAATATTCGCGGGATGTCAAATCTGTGCGCTCCAAGTTCTGCATTCTCCTTGCAAGACTCAAAAAGGGACTTCTCATTGGTTATCACTTGTATATATTGGGGGGGGGGGGAAACTTGCCTGAAAATTATGGATTGTTTTGCCAGTGTAAAATTTATTTTCCTCTGCCCTCCTGGGAGCCTGTGATGGATCTCTCAGGGCTGCCACCAGTTTTGTTATTGACCAGTTTATGGCAGAAGGGTAATGTAAACATGAATCCATAAATTGCAAGCAAACTTTCCACTGTGAACTTAATTAGCTTGACAGTTCTCATCGTTTAACCAGTGCTTATTACCAATGGGTGTTTTTTTTAAAAAATGTGGAAGGCATTCAATAGGGCAACAAGGATGATAAAGGGACTGGAAACAAGGCCCTATGAGGAGAGACTGAAAGAACTGGGCATGTTTAGCCTTCAGAAGAGGAGACTGAGGGGAGATAGGATCGCACTCTTCCAGTATTTGAAGGGATGTCACACAGAGGAGGGCAAATATCTCTTCTCGATCATCCCAGTTTGCAGGACACGGAATAATGGGCTCAAGTTACAGGAACCCAGATTCCACCTAAACATCAGGAAAAATTTCCTGACTGTCAGAGCAATAAGACAATTGAATCAACTACCTAGGGAGGTGGTGGGCTCTCCCAGTCTGGAGGCATTCAAGGTGCGGCTGGACAGACATCTGTCAGAGATGCTTTGACCTGGATTCCTGCATTGAGCAGGGGGTTGGACTCGATGGCCTTGTAGGCCCCTTCCAACTCTACTTTTCTATGATTCTATGATTCTATGCCTTTGTATCTTGCTGGGCTGTGGGGACAGCCATCTTTTTGTCCTAAGAATGCCCCTGGGACCAATGCTATGACATCTCATAGCATCATTCCTAGGGGCACTTGCAACATGTATTCTTTTATTCAAAGCACTAGGCAGTATGAGAATTGAGAATTTCTCAATGAGAAATGTATGAGAATATCAGTTCAGTTCACAAATCACTAGAAAATGCCCTGTTGGCAATCCCGAACGCAAATGCAAACAGGAGCATATTTTCTCCAGAAATGTTCATAAATTCCCAGAGTTGCATTTGAAAAATGTGTACCTGAAAAATACATGCCTTTCTCAAAATGCACAAGTTGTGTGCAAATTTGGGGGGTTTTTTTGCACAACTTTCACATGCGATAGCTGTTTTTTTGTGTGTGTGCTAGTTTCCTGTTTGTGCAAAAGGAACAACAATCGCAAACACACGAGTGCAAATTGAGGAGAGATGAACTGCAAGCTAATCTCCGGAGACCCTTGGGAAGCTCGAACATCCAGTTTATTTCTTGCTGTAGTTTTTGTTTAAGAAGGAAGAAAAAGAACATCAGAAACTGTCTTTGTTAATTGTTGTAAACCGCCCAGAGAGCTTCGGCTATTGGGCGGTATAAAAATGAAATAAATAAATAAATAAACTGCGTAATACTGAGTCAGCCCCTTGGTCTATCTAGCCCAGTATTGTCGACACTGACTCTCCAGGGTTCCAGGCAGGATGCTTTCCTAGCCCTAACTGGAGATGGCTTGAACCAGGGACCTTCTGCATGTGCTCTGTCACACTGAGCCACACACAACCACAAGAAAGCCCATGGACCACCTCATGAGTAATGTCCCTACTGTCAAGTAGGAACGGGGTGATGGGAGAATTGCATTTGGTTTGCGTTTTAATGCAAAATTACCTAATTTTGCCATTTCAAACCAATATGCAAACTGAAACTCCACTCATATTTGGTCTTATCTGAATTTTCTAATGGAGTTCTCCTTTTTTTTTTTTTTTTAAGTATATAAAAATGCATATATTAGGGAAACATGCACACAAAAACTCATGTATCAGGGAAATTAAAATGAATACAGTAGTAAAAAAAAAAAATCTATTACATTAGTTGTAAATTTGCTTGCAAAAACCTGTATTTTAGAAAACATTGCATGCAAAAATGTTTGTTTATGGAGAAACGCACACAAAAATCCATATGAATTCAAATGCAAATCAACACAAATCAATGTTAAGATTGGAAAATGAGAAACAGAGAGAAATTAAAAAAAAATATTGAGATATTTGTCCAGCCCTATTGCCAATTGAAAGTAAAATGACTTTAGTCCCCCCCACACACACACCCATGTTCACAAGGCCCTGGCAAAGGGGGGAATTATTACCAGCACTAGCAGAAATTGATGCACCACGAAACTGGGGGTGCATGATTTTGCTACAACTGTTCCATCTCTGTTTTGCAGATTGTCAGGCGTTTTTTGTTCCATCATCCTTCCATTGCCAGAATCGGAATATTTTTGTGGTGTGTGTGTGTGTGAGAGAGAGAGATGAGAATTTCATTCTCCTTGTACTAATGCACATTAGAGCTAGTGCACATGTACACCTGCAAATGAGCATGAATGTGCATTAGCACAAGTGCACATTTCTTCAAAAATGGCTACCAGGAGGAGGGCCTTTTCTGCTGTGGCACCCCGGTTGTGGAATGAGCTCCCCAAAGAGGCTCACCTGTCGTCTACATTGTACTCTTTCCAGTGCCAGGCGAAGACCTTTCTATTTCCCCAGGCATTTAAATCATTTTAATCATCTTAATCATTTTAATCTTGTAGTTGTTTTTAACTCTGTTGTTGTAATTTGAATTGCTGCTGCTAGCACTGCTCTTTGTTTTTAATCTGTGGTTTTAAATTTTATATTTATATTGTATTGTATTTTATGGTTTTAACTGTTGTAAACCTCCCAAAGAGCTTCGGCTATTGGGTGGTATAAACATGTATTAAATAAATATATAAAATGTTAAAAAAAAAAAAAAAAAAAAGCACCCGGAAAAAGTGCTAAAAATTAAAAAAATAAAAAACCAGTCCACAAATTTGTGTGGAATCTTTGTGACTAAGAGAAAGCCCGTCTGCTGCCAAATCTGAATGTCAGATTCATAGAAAACAGAAGTCATTTGAATCCGTTGTGGATTTCTCTGACATCCTTAGATGGAACCCGTCTAGTTCTGTAAGCTGAATAAATTTTGTTGCAGAAATACTTGCTTCCCCCCCCCCCGTGCCCACCACTTCTGCCCATCAAAAGAAATATATTCCAAAGGACATTGGGAGGGGGTGTCAAATGAGTGAGACGCCAGCTTTTGTAACTTCAGAGGCTTATTTTTTAAAATGGAAAGGAAAACAGATCAAAACCATTTCTTTTCCCCCACATAGCCATTTCCCCAAATGTAACATGTTTGCCTTAAGGTAAAAATCAATGTTCAAAGCCTTTTACCGATTTTTCAAAAGGAGAAGTGCCTTGTTTAATAAGTTACTGAAGTGATCATTCAGGAAAAGTGTTGTTGGGGCAAAGGAGGTGTGTGTGTGTGTGTGTGTGTGTGTGTAGGAGTGTGTAGGTGACAGTATGAATTTCAAAGAAACTCTTGGGTACGTTATTTGCCTGGGCAGCAACTAAACTTTAATGGCAGGTGTGGGAAACCTGCAGACCCCCCAGATGTTTTTGGAAAATAACAGGGCTGAGGTCCATCCCCAAAGTCTCCCAAGCCTGAAGCTCTGCCCTCCCAGAAGAGGCCCGATGCACCCCTCCACTTTCCTCATCAGAAGAAGTGATGGGCACTTGAATATAGCTTCTTTGGGAGTCACTACTGCAAAGTGCTTCAAGCCGTCAGGTGCCTTGAAGTGGCAGTTCCTGAAATCTCCATGAGCCCATAAGAATATGGAACATCAGGAGAGACCAAGGGTCCATCTAGTCCAGCATTCTGTTCCCACAGTGGCCAACCATCTGCCTGTGGGAAGCCCACAAGTACAACATGACGGCAATAGCTTCCCCAGCAACTGGTATACAGGGGCACACTGCCTGTGATACTGGAAGTAGTAGATAACGATCAGGGCCAGTAGCCATTGATAGCCTTATCCTGCATGCATTGGTCTAATCTCCCTTTGAAGCCATCCACATTGGCAGCCATCACTCCGTCTTGTGGAATTCAAATTCCATAGTTTATCTATGTGATGTGTGAAGAAGTCCTTGCTTTTATTTGTCCTGAATCTCCCACCTATCAGTTTCATGGGAGGAGCCCTTTGGGTTCTCGATTTATGGGAGAGGGAGAAAAATGTCTCTCTATCCATTTTCTCCACACCATGAATATTTTTTGTAGACCTTTATCATGTCTCCCCTCACTCACCTTTGTTCTAAGCCAAATAGCCCGAGACCTTGTAACCTTTCCTCATAGCGGACTTGCTCCAGATCCTTGATCATCCCTTGGCAGGGATGTATGAATCAGAAAACATTGAGCTTGCCAATGTTCTCTGAATATCTTCTGGAAGCTTCTTCCAACTGGAGTCTGTATCAGATCGCAAGCTTTTTTTTTTTCTTATTGTATGAAAATCCATGCCTATTTTCATGTGTATTTTTCTAAACGTGCACAGCAATTGTGTGCAGCTTTGAAGTGTACGCATTCTTCCCTCATTGATTAAAGCATATTTGTGTTCATTTTCAAAAGTACATGTTTTTTCATTGCTATTTATATCACTAGAAGGTTGTGAGCCTTCTCTGTGGTGGCACCCTGACTATTCCATCTAGCTTCCAGTGGTGGACCTTCCACCCCGCAACTGCTACCAGAAAGGGTGCCTGAGGAACATCTTGCCCTTGAGGGGTGGGAGAAGAAACAGGTTAAGGTTGAACTCAAAAGAAGAGAAGAGAAACAGCAGAAGAGAAAAAAGGAAAAAAGGAACAGGCCAGCAAACAACAGCCCAGCTCAGATAGACAACAGATGCAGTGCAATTCTGAGTTCAATTGATATTCCCATCCAACTGGCAACTGACTCAAGCATCACCATCATGCATGATGCAGGGATGGGGACTTGGACTCCAGGACTCGACTCGTGAGTCGGACTGAGTCCCCCATCTGACTCGAGTCAGACTCGAGTCCCAATATTTTTAATGGGACTCGAGACTCGACTCGGGACTCGAGACCAAGGACTCGTGTTCCAAAATTGTGTTCCTCAAATGCAACATGGATAGGTTTTAGGAAGTACAGCAAGTTTATTTTTTTAAAATCATTTTCCTAAAATGCAACCTTTCAGACATTTTGGGTTTGGCTGCCTCTGCCTGCCTGTTTGGGGTTCCCTGCCTCCTCTGCCTGCCTGGTTATTTTGGGTTTGGCTGCCTGGTCTGTTCTTGCCAAAATCAGTGGCAGAGTTTTGAAATAAAAAGGCACACTTGTGCCTAGAATTTATTTAAGTCACACATCTGAAGTAGCCTCATTTTGTTGGGAAAAAAACCCATTGATTTTAATAGGGACTCGTGGAGTCAGCTTTGGGAGTGACTCGCGACTCATGAGTCACCATTTTGGACCAAGGACTCGGACTCAAGACTCGGGTCCAAAGACTCGTGACTCGACTCGAGACTCGAGACCAAGGACTCTTCAACATCCCTGCCATCATGCTTTATTTTTCCTCCTTCTTCCCCCCAATCCTTTTCCTTTTCTCTTATGTCTTTTTAGATTGTGAGGCTGAGGGAAGGGACTGCCTTTTCCCCAACCACCTACTGTTTGGTGGTTTCCCAGTTTTTGTGCAGTTTTCCTCCCCTTCTAAAAGGTGGAGTTGCCTTTCCAATGGCTTAATTACTGGTAGCAAGAGCTGCAAGCAAAACTCAGCTCGTATTTTTGGTAGATTGGCCCCACCCCTTTGCCTTTGGCCCACTCACTACTGGCATGCGGCCTGTGAGCTTTTCCAAAACTGAATCTGGCCCTTGGACTGAAAGGGGTAGAACAACCCTGCTCTACAGACTGACGGTATCCTCTTGTTTCCCAAGTCTCCCAGAAGAAGAGACTAAGAGGAGATATGATCGCACTCTTCCAGTACTTGAAGGGTTGTCACAAAGAGGAGGGCCAGGATCTTTTCTCGATCATCCCAGTTTGCAGGACACGGAATAATGGGCTCAACTAGTTACAGGAACCCAGATTCCACCTAAACATCAGGAAGAATTTCCTGACTGTCAGAGCAATAAGACAATGGAAGCAACTACCTGGGGAGGTGGTGGGCTCTCCCAATCTGGAGGCATTCAAGGTGTGGCTGGACGGCCATCTGTCAGGGATGCTTTGACCTGGATTCCTGCATTGAGCGGGGGGTTGGACTTGATGGCCTTGTAGGCCCCTTCCAACTCTACTTTCCTATGATTCTATGATTCTAAGTTCTCTTGTTGCTCAAGAGCCAGGTGAGACTCACACAGCCATGAAGTTAGAAGCAACCGAGCACATCCTCTCCTCCCACAACGGCAATAGGAAGAAGGCAAAGCTGATAACGAAAAGGACGGCTGTATGGAATCAACAACTTCCCACATTACCAATGCCGGCAGGGGCAACATGTGTGGGTGGACCGACGCCTCCCAGAACAAAGCGCAGAAACATTAATTAGTTTTCCATCTCTGCTCTGGCAGGCTGAAGCATGGGAACAAAAGTTGGCAGGAATCGGAGCACTCGCTCCAAATGGACCTGAGCATCGCTTTGAATTAATGGTTTAAATTCAGTGAGGATAAGAGATTGGATGCCACAGCCACAACAGCAGGGTGTGTGTGTGTGTGTAGGACTCAGCAATAATCATACCTGCTTCAAAATGTGGCTTCTAAATGCCTCCCCCGGCATTGCAGAGACCCACATCAGTTGTGGATGTTATAGTGAGTCTTCAGGGTGCTCCTTTGTGGCTTTGTGGTTAATCAGGAGATAAGGCTGCCTAAGAGATACAAGATTGTCTTTTAGCCTACAGCAGTTTAATTACTTGTTGGTAGGGTGCCTTTACAGATAGGGAAGGGAAGAGAAGGGGAGGGTGGGTGGGTGGGTTCGGAAAAATGTCCTCTGCTTTTTCTTTTTTTTTTAAACACAGACATTCACATATTACGCTGATACATCTACAAGAGAAGACAGACATCTTGGGCTCAGGCTACCTAATAATCAGAGAAATTCAGATGTTGCAAAGCTTCCAATTTATTAAGGAGAAGTTTTCTGGGTCCCATCCTTCATAAATTACTGCTGTTAATGCACATTTTGAAGAGGTGTTTTTTTTTTTTTTTAATGAGGGGGGTCATTTTCAAATTTTTATTGCTGTGACTGCAAGAGCTGTCTCACTTTTGGGGGTTTTCCTTTCAGCAGTGGAGGCTGGTGAGTGACTCCACTGTCGGCAGGGATGCATATCCTCTCCAGGTATTATACTGCACTATATAGGAGCTGTCTGTGGTGGTGAACCCTAGCCCCCAAATAGGTCCAGCACCACGGATAGCTCCTTAAAAGTTCAGAGTTAGATCCAGAGCAGATATGCACCCCCAGTGACATCAGCGTCAGCAGCCTCCACTGCCTTTCAGTCTTTTCCTCTCTGCTCTCGAGAAGTTAAATGTGTCAGTGGATGCAGCCTGGACACAATCCATCCAAAGTAGTTACGGGCTATTGATTGCATTGATTTCAAAAGGAGATATTTGGAGTCAAGCTACATGGGATGTGGGGGTTCGTGGGGTGGGACTCCTGGTGGCTTTTTTTATATTATGAAAATCAGTAATAGGGGAAATTTGAATCAGGGCCCCCCTAACCTTCTTCCCATGCCACTGTCCTCTTGATCCAAATCAGCCTATTATCAGTTTCTATTAGCTATGTTGGGGGAAATGTATGAGGTTAAGAAACTACGGCTGCAGTCTTAAGTGTCTACTCAGAAGTAAGCCCTTTTGAGTTCAATGGGACTTACTCCCAGGTAAGTGTGGATAGGATCACAATCCTATGCATGCTTACCTGGCAGTAAGTCCCATTGAACTCAATGGGGCTTACTTCTGAGTAGACCTCCATGGGATTGCTATGAGAGGCTGCAATTCTGTCCTTGCTTAACTGGGAGTAAGCCCCATTGAACTCAATGGGGCTCACTTCTGAGTAGACATGTTTTGAATTTGGCTGCAAATCCATATATTTTCCTGTGGAGTTTGCATCAGGGAACAGAGTGAGCCAGAGAGCTGGAATTCCTTTTCTCCCTGTGCCAGAGCACTAATTCAAATTACATCTCTTCCCTGTTGCTGCTTTTTTGTAAAATAAAAAGATATTAGGAATTCCACTTGCAGGATTTCCACACTTATTCATTTGATATATATTTCTTAGTCAGCCTTCATGGTCTTCCCAAGGTGGCCTGCAATATAAAACAGTAAAATTTAGTATCAGATTATAAAAGCACCATAAATTGAAACAATTTTTAAGTTGAGCAATTAAAAATAAAAATACTATTTCAAATATCTATCAGCAGTAAATACAACAAAACCTTTTCTATTAAAAGCCATAGAGAACAAGCCTATTTTGAAAGCCATTTTAAAAGAAACCACAGATGGAGTGAGCTGTATATCTGTCAGAAAGGTGGTCAGGGCCACCACTGAGAAGGCCTTATCCCTACTTCCTCCCTGATAGGGATGTGTAAACATGCAAAATTTGAGCTCATTGAGGTTCTCCAAATTCCTTCTCAAAGCTCATTTCACCTCACTCTCATTCTCAAACATGTGCCACCCCTTTTTGTTCCCAGTCAGGAAAAATGTACATTTTCAATCAGGAAAAATGTAGTGCACATTTTATTCCTATTGAAAAAGGTGCATCCCCCCCCCATAGGTTTAAGCATGAAAAGGTGGATTGGATGAGGGGATATGCAAGGGCACACTTCCAAAAATGTGCATTTCCGGAACTGCACATGTGTCAAAGTGTACATTTTTGAAGTGTTCACTTCTGAATGCAAATGCAAGTTTGGGGAAATTTCACAAGAATTGTGTCCCTGCTCATTTGGGGTTGTGAATGGAACATGTTCGCATAATTTGGAACAGGAACAAAATTTTCATATATCCCTATAAATCCCCCCAAGCTTTAGTGATCTTTGTGGCAGGCCAGTGAGCAGGGTCTCAAAAAATGATCTTAAAGCAGGAACAGGTTCATATGATTGTTGACAGTCTTTCTAATAACTTGGACCAGGACTGTTTAGGCTTTAAAGGTCCAGCCCTTTAAATTGGACCAGCACCAGCACTTTAATTTGGGTCATGAGAAGGGACGGGCAACTAGTGCAGTTGGTACAGAATAGTGTAGTATCTGTCCATCTAATACAAGGGTGGCCAACCTTTGGGGGTCCAAGGGACATTTTGACCTCCCAGATGCCCCCTGAAGGCCTCACTCCATGGGGCACCTGTGTCTTTGTTTTTTCGTTGTTTTTTGTTTGGTTTTGCTGCTACCACTGAATTCAGTGTGGTGGCGTGAGCCATGGGCCGTGGCGTTGCCCACCCCTGATCTAACCCCAACGAGGACATGAAATGGCCACATTCTGAATCAACTGAAGTTTCTGAGTCATCTTCAAAAGCATTCCCATGTCGACCACATTACAGTAGCTTAGATGTACAACTAGGTAGTGGTGGACACAAAGCTTTCGGGGGGGTGCCTCTCTGCGGCGGCAGCCCCCCCACCTCGATCTTCTGAGCGGCCCGTCGCTGTTCTCCACGCCGCTCAAGCCGCCGGCACCGGCTGCGCTGGTCCCGGCGCGTCACTTCCGGCAGGCCGAGACCAGCGCGGGCGGCTTCGCCGCAAGAGGCGAGCCGCCACCGGAGGAAGGTAGGTGCGCACGAGCCTCATGCAGGTGTGAGTGGGGCCGATTTCAGCCCACTACGCCCAGCGCGAGGCAAGTCGGTACACCCCTACAACTAGGTCCACTGTTCCTAGATGTGGTCACAACTGATGTACCAATGAAAGCTGGTAAAAGGCACTCTTGGCTACTTCTGACACCTGTACTTTCAAGAGAGAGAGGGACCCCCAAGCTATGGACTTCATCCTTGAGGGGGAATGCAACGCTATCAAATATCAGCTGAATCCCTCTATCTAGATTCAGATTCTAGCTGATTCCCTCACCCATGGAGCTTCCATCTTATCTGGATTGAGCTTCAGCTTCTTTACCTCCATCCATTTCAAAATCACATGACATGTAATGTCACTCTTAAGCACACACTTAATCAACGGGACAGAAAACTGCTTAGTTAGGGATGTGCAAATCAGCAAAACTTGAGCTTGCCAAAGTTCTTTGAATTCCATCTCAAAGCTTGTACCAACTGGAATCCGTATCAGATTGTGAGCTGTCATCTTTATTTTTATTTATTTTTTTGCATGAAAATCTGTGAGTATTTTCAGGCATATTTTCCAAAATGTAGAATCATAGAATCATAGAATCATAGAAAGTAGAGTTGGAGGGGGCCTACAAGGCCATCGAGTCCAACCCCCTGCTCAGTGCAGGAATCCAGGTCAAAGCATCCCTGACAGATGGCTGTCCAGCCGCACCTTGAATGCCTCCAGACTGGGAGAGCCCACCACCTCCCTAGGTAGTTGGTTCCATTGTCTTATTGCTCTGACAGTCAGGAAATTTTTCCTGATGTTTAGGTGGAATCTGGCTTCCTGTAATCTGAGCCCATTATTCCGTGTCCTGCAAACTGGGATGATCGAGAAGAGATCCTGGCCCTCCTCTGTGTGACAACCCTTCAAGTACTGGAAGAGTGCGATCATATCTCCCCTCAGTCTCCTCTTCTGAAGGCTAAACATGCCCAGTTCTTTCAGTCTCCCCTCATAGGGCCTTGTTTCCAGTCCCTTTATCATCCTTGTTGCCCTCCTCTGAACCCTCTCCAGTTTGTCTATGTCCTTCTTAAAGTGAGGTGCCCAGAACTGGACGCAGTACTCAAGATGAGGCCTAACCAGTGCCGAGTAAAGGGGAATTATCACTTCCCGCGATTTGGAAGCTATACTTCTATTAATACAGCCCAAAATTGCATTTGCCTTCTTTGCAGCCACATCGCATTGCTGGCTCATATTCAGTTTGTGATCTACCACAATTCCAAGATCCTTCTCACTTGTAGTATTGTTGAGCCAAGTGTCCCCCATTCTGTAACTCTGCATTTGGTTTCCTCTCCCTAGGTGCAGCACTTGGAATTTATCCCTATTAAATTTCATTCTGTTGTTTTTGGCCCAGCGCTCCAGCCTATCGAGATCGCTTTGAATTTTTTTTCTGTCTTCCAGAGTATTAGCTGTTCCACCCAACTTTGTGTCATCTGCAAATTTGATAAGCTCAAGTTCAAATTCAGCAGGAGGGTTTTAGCACAAAGCGGGGGTGGGCAACTTTAGGGGATCCAGGGCCCATTTTTGCAACCTGTGGGCTGCATTCAGTGGGGCACCGAGAATAAAAAAATTGAAGGGACAGCAAACATTTAGTTCTATATGCTCTATATGCTGCTGACTTTTTTATAATCTGCTCCAAAATTTTCCCAGGGATTGATGTCAGACTGACTGGCCTATAGTAAGTAATCAGGTGTTCCTTGACCGTTTGCCTATCAATCTCAAGCTGCAATCCTGCCCCTTCAGTCTGCACTTCAGGTTTGCCTGGGGGGACATAAACTGACTCTCTTTTGTTAGAAGACCGAGCCAAAGTAGGAATTGAACACCTCTGCATTTTCCTTGTCTTCTGTTATCAATTTGCCATCCTCATTGCGTAGTTGAACCACCATTTCTTTCTTCTGTCTTTTACTATGCATGTATCTGAAGAAAGCTTTCTTGTTGTTTTTAGCATTCCTCGCTAACCTTAGCTCATTCTCAGTTTTAGCCTTCCTGACACTATTCCTGCCAGTTCTGAGCTACCTGCCTGTACTCTTTCCTTGTAGCCTGTCCTTCCTTCCACTTCCTATACGTGTGAGTTTATTGTGAAGCCACATTGGCTTCTTCTGTTGCCCTCTGCCTTTTTTCCTTGTGGGAATTGTTTGCAATTGTGCCTTTAGAATTTCCTTTTTTAAAAACTCCCACCCATCCTGGGCTCCTTTTCTCATTAGAGTTGCTTGCCATGGGACCTTACTTATCATTGTTCTGCATTTGTTAAAATTGGCTTTCCTAAAATCCAGGGTACGCATTTGGCTACACTCAGCTTTTGCTTCCTTTAGAATCAAGAACTCAAGTATAATATGGTCACTTTCCCCCAGAGTTCCCGAAACGGCCACTTTATCCACTAACTCGTTTCTGTTGGTTAGAATCAGGTCAAGGATAGCTGATCCTCTAGTTCCTTCCTCCACTTTCTGTAGGAGGAAGTTATCAGCAACACAACTCCGGAATTTCTTGGAGGGGCCATGTTTGGCTGAATAAGTCTCCCAACAGATATCAGGGAAATTGAAGTCCCCCATCACTACTACTTCATGCCTCCTTGAAACATTGGTAATTTGCTTTTCAAAAGTTTCATCCTTGTCTTCTCCTTGATTGGGTGGTCGGCAGTAGACTCCAACCACCATGTTGGTTTTTTTTATTCTTTGCCCCATTTATTTTAACCCAGATGCTCTCAATGGGGCTGCCAAGCTCATCTTCCTGTATGTGCATCTTTGAAATGTGCACATTCTTCTCCTTTAGATTAAAGTGTATTTGTGCGCATTTTTCAAAAGTACACATTTTTTTTAATGTACATTTTTCAAATGTACGCATGCTGTCGATCACATATTTCTTTTCTTTTTTTTTTTTAAAATATTTTATTAAATTTTAAAACAATACAAAGAAAATAACATACACACATAACTAATATTGTGCTCCCATCACCATGGTTCTTTTTGGTCCGTGAATCACATCTGCAAGCTTGGAAACATATGGACGTTGACCACAGATTGCGTCCAAGTCTGTCTTCAGCCTGGAAGGGTGAACTGGGTAAATCCTTATAAAAAATGAACTGAAATGAATTTCTCATACATCCCTAGAACTTGGTGCTGGATCATACCCAAAGTCTCTATCTGACATGAATGCAAATGTAAATGCAGGAGCATTAAGCAACCATCTGGTGAATACCCTGATGTTTCCAGTGAACATAATTACCCAATTCACTATACTCAGTTGGCATGCTTGTAATATTCACATGTATTCCAACTTATCAAGCTCCTGTCGAGCACTATTATTCTTCTCTAGGTTGGATTGTAATCTGAAGTGGAGAAGAGCTCTCTCTCTCTCTCTCTCTCTCTCACACACACACACACACCTTACCTGATGCTGAGAAAACAGGAATATTAGCATTGCCTGGGCCAGTAAAAGTGGGGAATGCAATGGACATGTATGAATACTGGATGTATAGCAAATTGTGACTGATTCCTCCAGGGAACCCAGAAGTAGGGCACACAGATTTCCTTTGCTTCACCTTCTCAGTAACTGACCATGGGACCTCTAGCCATTTTCCCTGACAACTAAAATGAGCGATCTATTAGACTCTAAGTAGAAATGAAATCTAACACGGACAATCCCAACCTCCTGGGCACCAGCAATATTTGTTTAGTCAGCAGGTTACTTCTTCCGATGGAGCTCTGGAGGGATAATTGCATTTGCTGTGAAGTACGGAGAAAAGTGAAATTGCACAAAATTAATATTGATTCCAATTAAGACATTTATCTCCCTGTGCTTTTCAACTCCACATCAAATGCAATTCTTGCTCGAGTTTATGCCACGGCAAACAAAATTAGATGCTATGGTTTCTTACAGTTTTGTCCCATTTACTTTTTTTTTAGTGTTACCAAAACATAAAATAAACAGAATCTACGTGAGAGACCAGCAAACTGTGGCCTAAAGTGGAGAAAGGAGCCAAGATGTATTCAGCAATACCCTACAAAAGTTTACCTTACAGTTTCACATTTTGGAATGAAAAGTGGGCTTTCAGAGAGTGCAAAAATCCCACTACCTTATGTGTCCATGTCCGCGTCCATTTGTGTGTGTGTGTGTGTGTGTGTGTGATGGGGTGGGGGGTGATGCTGCCTGTGTACAGCCCTGACATATGCTGGCCAGGCACTTTGTTGAGTCCTCCTCCTCCTCCTCCTCCTCCTCCTCCTCCTCCTCCTCCTCCTCCTCCTCCTCTCTACTGAGTGATCCCAGCCAATCAGGGATCATGTAATTGACAAGTTGACATCCTAACAGCACACAGCCAAACAGATTTGGCTACTGTATGAGGTCAATGAAGGGCATGAAGTCCTTCCAGTAACCTTAATTTGAATCAGGGTGTGCCAATCAGCAACAGTCAAGCCCACTGAAGTTTTCCGAATTCCGTCTTGAAGCTTGTTCCGATTCAAGTCTGTATCAGATTGTGAGCTTTGTCTTTTTTTTTCCACATGAAAATCCGTGCATATTTTCATGTATAGTTTCTCAAATGTATGCAGCAGTTGTGCTCATCTTTGAAATGTACACACTCTTCTCCCATTGATTACAGTGTATTTCTGTGCATTTTTGAAAAGTACATCTTTTTTCCATGCACATTTTTCAATTGCTGTCAAACACATTTTTATTTTTTGGTCTGCAAATCACATTCCAAGCTCGGAAACATATGGACTTTGACCACAGATTGTGTCTGAGTCCATGTTTGGACCAGAAGTTGCAAACTGGGTAAATCCTGATCAAAAACAAACTGAAACAAATTCCTCATACATCCCTACATTTGAAAGGGAGGAGGTAGAAGAATGTTTCCCCATTTTCAGGCATGCTAAGACTTCCTACCAATCCAGGTCTAGTCACTTGTCATTGTGCATGACCTGTTGGGGAACAATGTGGAAGGGAACATGGATTTATGCATGCAACTGAGTGCGTATCCCTGGGGCCTCCAACAAGGCACCTGGAGACACCTTAATTGGCACCTGCAAGGCTCTCTACCCCTCCTGATTATTATTTTTTTAAAAGTTTTTGTTAATTAAGGAACCATTTTAAAAACTGGGAGGTGGCATGATCCAAATAAACTCTAGAGGAATTCTTAGAAGATAAAAAAATCATGTCAAGGTACACCCAGGCTGCCCAGAAAAAAAAGTTAACTCGGTAAGGAGAGGTTGATGGGGGCGGAGGTAGAGGGTGTTGCATGGAGTGAGGGGTGTGTTTTGCCTGTGCTGTGTGTGCATGAATTTTGCCTTTTTTATTATTTAGTGTGGTTTGTACATTAGCAGATTTGTGTTGGGGTTTTTTTTGTGTGTGGTGTGTTATTTGCCTTATTGGTGTGTGTGTGTGTGTTTCTCTAAGCACTACCATCTTGCCTTCTAGTATTTTGTTGTTCTCTGTAGGCAGATATTTCCACCTTTGCCTTTTGCTTAGGTTCTTTGGCAAGTTACTTTTCTTTTGACCTCACCACTTTGCCTTCTGGGAAATGGGTGTTTTATGAAGGGCCCTGCCCTATCATGTCAGCCATTTTGCGAGAGCACCCACATCACACTTTCAACATTGTGAATGTGTCCAATGGTGTTTTGCCACAGGTTCCTCAAAAGGGATTGGCAAAGGTTCTTTGAAGGATTTTCAGACCATAATAAATACTCCTCCAGGAAGTTAAAGCCCAAGCATCTTTATTGCAAAGCTGAGCATGAAATACAACAATGCTATGCCTTCCTCCAAGTTCCCTGGTGGAAATCCCACCCCTTAGCTACACAGTCACTGTGTTATTTCCAACCAACCCGAATGCTAGTTCCAGCAGCTCTCCGCCTGGGTATCAGCTTTCAGTGCTGGGGCTTCAGCAGGGCTCTCTGAACAGCTTCCTCTGCTCCTCCTTGCTCCTTCCGATTCTTCAGCACTCCATCACTACACACACAACCAACCAACCAACCACCACTTCAGGCTGCATTTGCTAGTCTTATATACAATTCTAGCACCAAACTCCATGGGCTGCCTTCTTCTGAAGGCTAAACATGCCCAGTTCTTTCAGTCTCTCCTCATAGGGCCTTGTTTCCAGTCCCTTGATCATCCTTGTTGCCCTCCTCTGAACCCTCTCCAGTTTGTTTACGTCCTTCTTAAAGTGTGGTGCCCAGAACTGGACGCAGTACTCAAGAAGAGGCCTAACCAGTGCCGAGTAAAGGGGAATTATCACTTCATGTGATTTGGACGCTATACTTCTATTAAGGCTGCCCAAAATAGCATTTGCCTTCTTTGCAGCCACATCGCATTGCTGGCTCATATTCAGTTTGTGATCTACCACAATTCCAAGATCCTTTTCACTTGTAGTATTGTTGAGCCAAGTGTCCCCCATTCTGTAACTTTGCATTTGGTTTCCTCTCCCTAAGTGCAGCATTTGGCATTTATCCCTATTAAATTTCATTTTGTTGTTTTCGGCCCAGCGCTCCAGCCTATCGAGATCGTTTTGAATTTTGTTTCTGTCTTCCAGAGTATTTGCTGTTCCACCCAACTTTGTGTCATCTGCAAATTTGGTAAGCATTCCCTGCACCTCCTCATCTATGTCATTAATAAACATGTTGAAGAGCACTGGGCCAAGGACCGAGCCCTGTGGTACCCTGCTCATTATCTCTCCCAGTTTGAGAAGGTACCATTGATAAACACTCTTTGAGTCTGATTCTGTAGCCAATGGTGGATCCACCTGATAGTTGTTCCATCTAGCCCACTTTTAGCTTGCTAATCAGGATATCATGAGGCACTTTGTCGAAAGCTTTGCTGAAGTCCAGCTATATGATGTCCACAGCATTCCCACAGTCCACAAGGGAGGTTACCCAATCAAAAACCGAGATCAGATTAGTCTGGCAGGATTTGTTCTTGACAAATCCATGCTGGCTTCTAGTAATCACTGCATTGCTTTCAAGGTGCTTGCAGATTGACTTCTTTTTAATGTGCTCCAGAATTTTCTCAGGGATGAGAGCAGAAACTGAGCAGGCTGGTTGGGGATCAGGCAATCTCTTAAGTATCTGCCAACTTTAGTGCTCCATAGTGCGCTGAAATCTTCTAGTCCTGAGTTAGGACCTTTTTAAGCAAGTACCAAAATCTTGTAGGCCAAAGCATCTGGAAGGACACAACTTCTCCACCCCAACAACACACTTCAAAATACAGAAGAAATAATCAAACCCTAAAAATAGGAAACAGTATTGAATACAGCACAGATTTAACCAAATCCATACATTCCTACTTATGCACTGTGCCTTGCTGGTTACCCTTTGGTGCTGACCCTTGGCAATGCATCAACCCTGTCCTGTGCTCTCCTAAACATCCACCATTGATCACTGCTGATGTGGCTATGTCCATAATGCAATACATTTCAAGAGCTGTTGCTCTACAGCCCTTTTTGGAAAGATCTTTCTTCTGTGACTGTGGGCCATGAGCTCTCTCTCTCTCTCTCTCTTTCCGATAAGCACCATATCGCCACCCACCAGCTCCCAATCTTTTCCCCATTTTTCTCTGGATTTCATTATTCTGTCTCATAAAAGGCATAGCTTGTCTAAAAAAATAAACATAAAAAAATGACAGACATACCAATCCATTGGCCGCTATTCTCCCTGCCTCGGCAGCGTCTCTGCTGCTTCCATGGGCCCATCCTCTGTGTTGGAATACTGCCAGATGGCAGTACAATCTATCAACAGAGCTGCAGCTGCCACTGTGAAAAAATAATTTTATTTCAAACCAGTGCCATCTCTCATCTCTCTGTTTCCTGCAACAGAGGAGGCAGCTGTGCAGAATATCCATGTGGAAGCACACACCAATGTTGATGAAGATGTCCATAAAACTCCTCATGGATGGAGGAGATGGAGCCTTTCCTAGATAAGGGTGAGAACTTCTGTAAATCCTTATGAAAAGCTAACGGGAACATAATTCCCATCCATCCCCAGGTTCAGTCCGAAGATCTTCAGGTAGGGCCAGGAAGCCCTCAGCCTGGGAGGATGAATCTATCAGTTTGGGTTTCTGCCACATTCAATTAAAAAGAAAAGAAAATGGTGGTTTCCTTCCCAAAATGAAGAATTTTGAGAATTTAAATTGGTGAAATCTTATAAAAAAAACAACAAACTTTCTGAAATGAAATTCTCATTCCATCCCTAGCCGGTCAGTCCCAACATCTTCAGGTAGGACTGGGAAAGGTTTCTGTCTGAAACACAGAAGAGCCACTGATAGTAATTGACTGCATGGGCCAATCCTTTGACTTGGACAGTTTCCAACGTTCCATTCACTCCAGCGGAGGAAGTCTTGTGGCCATGTTTCTTTCTGCTGGAGCTGTCATCCTCAATCAGAGGGACTGTGAGTAATAATTAAGTGCCACGGCTGGGGAAAACGTATAAACCAATTGGGGGGAAATGCCATCTCTTCATGATGGAGAACAATCCCTTGTACATTTATGTCCGGAGGGAGATGTTGGTGCCAACTGAGAAACATTCACACAGAGGTGCAGGTGGAGTTATTGATGGGGAAGAAGAAGACCATAAGTAATTCTGTTTGCATTGAACAAGCCATCCAGTCCCTCATTGCAGGGATTTATAATCTCCCGTGGGGCACCACTTCATTATTCCAAGTTGCGCTATTTACGCTTTACATCCAGCCTGCTTCCCACTTCTGCAGCTGGCGGCATAAAAGAGAGCATAGGAAGCTGTGATGGATCAGTCAAACTATTTGCCCGTGTAGGGCAGCATTGCTACCAGATCCTTTTTTTTAACTGTCGTTGTTGGAGATTGAACCCGGGACCTTCCACATGCATAAAATGTGATTTTCCACTCAGCTATGGCCCATCCCCACTGTAGTTTCCTCCACAAAAGAGAGGAGGGGAGAAAGAGTCAGATGGCTATAGATCAGTGTTCTCCAACCATGGGTCCCCAGATGTTTTTGGCCTACAACTCCCAGCATGCCCCAGCCAGCGTAGCTGGCTGGGGGATGCTGGGAGTTGTAGGCCAAAAACATCTGGGGACCCAAGGTTGGAGAACACTGCTATAGATGCCTGGAACAAACAAGTCATTAATTCACATAAACCACACAATTCATCTTGAACCCTGATTTGGTGCTTTGAAAAATGCTCCAGTTCTGCTCAAAATGATTAGGAAGCTGTCTGCTTGAACCTGGATACCAAACCTGACTCAAGATTTGGAAATCTGAGACTTTATCCCTCTCTTTGACTATCACGGGGGGGGGAGGGGGGCTGTCTGTCTGTAGCTATAACTTTTTATTTCTTTTCAGAATTGGATGAAATTTTCAGTGATAGTTAGTTGCTCCCTCTGAGGGGACTGTGCTCCTTGTGAGGGGATCAAGTTTCATGTCCCATCAGCTCCAGCTAGCATAGCCAGGAATGGTCAGGAATGATGTAAGTTGTAGTCCAAAGCAAGCTGGGGAATGACTTCCTCCTCCTATATGATTCTCCCCAACCATTAAGATCTTCTCCCCATATATATATATATATATATATATATATCAAACATTTTAATTTGTTGTAAGAAGATTATGTATATGGAATTTAATTACTGTTGTATTACTGTTGTATTATTAATGATAATAATGATAATAATTATCTATTATTATTATTATTAATCATTATTAATGATTAATAATCATTACTTGCCATGATTATTAATTGTGAACAACCATGTAATCCTCAATAGAAATGTATATATAAAATGCACATACACACACTTCATACTGGCTCCCAAGATGTATATGTGATTGTTCTATTATTATTATTATTATTATTATTATTATTATTATTACTACTACTACTACTACTACTACTACTACATTGCTGTTTCCCGTACAGTTGAAAGGCACGTATTTTGTGTGGAGTGAGTGGATTGTCAATATGTCAGAAAACATAACATGAATCCATTTTGAAGTGCTTAAAATTAAAATAAAACATTTCAACATGAGGTAGACGTGAATAATAGTCAGGATAACTCACTCGTGTGTGTGTGTGTGTGTGTGTGTGTGTGTGTGTGTATACAGATATATAGATATATGATTTAATCACTTACGTTGACCCCCAGCTCATCTCTGACAACCTTTCAAAGCATGTTTTATTGACCAGATAGATGCAGCTTTGATCTCTCTGTCTCTCTCTCTCTCTGGCAGTGCACATTAACACATTGTTTTTTTAAACTCTGGATTATCCCTAGGAATGGACCCTAATGGCCCTTTCCCAGCTGGTATATGATCTGTGGTCTAAATATGGCAAAGAAAGAGATATGTCCAGGACAGCATAATGGAGATTATTGACTAGATGGTTTATAAATGATTCGTGTCCCATTTCAGTGGTTAGTTGCTTAATAAATGCAAGCATTCAGATAGCAGATTGAATGGGTGGAGTCTTTGATCTTCCTTACACTTGAAATACTAGTGCTTGTTGTTGCTGTGGGTTTTGGGGTATTGTTTTTTTAAAAATCTGGAAGAGTCTAGCTATATTTTCTCCCTGTCATTGTGTTCCCCGACACAGCTACTGAAATGCCTCTCTCGCTATGTTTCTTGACCCATATGAGCTGTGTGGCCATCGGCCAATTCTGAAGGAGCATTTCCCCTCCGTAGCAAGAGCATCCGCACAAGAGTACTAGGTCAAGGATCCAACGATCAACAAGGAAGAGAAAAATGATGTATAAAAAAATAAGATAGCGCATGGAGCTTTAGCTAACTTCACGTCTTGCCAGTTTCTTCTAGAAGAGGCAGCCCCATGAAAGAAATGGGCCCTTCCTATCCACAGCCCTTTCCGTGACTGAGTTTGTCATGCGCTCTGGTGCTTGCCACCGGGAGGCCGTGAAATGAGCCCTGTGCCTGTCCATTGTAGAACCCCTACAAGAGTGAGCAACCTTGAGTAGTAGATTGGCCAACTTAGATTCCTCCACTGAAAGATCCGAGCTGTCACTCCTGGATTCTTGACCTCAGTTCGTTTTCTCCTCCATCACTCTATCCCCCCACCAAACACGATTTATACATTCTTGATTCTACATTTCTCTGGGAATCTGCAGACACATATCATGGCAATTCACCCACTTTTCCCCTTTCGAACCATAGAACCAAGTCCTCTTCACAGTTTATATAATTTCCCCGAGTCAATGAGGATGAAACTGCAAAAGGGCAGTGATGCTTTTATTGTGTTTATAATGCACCTCACTGTTTATGAAAGCGACACCTGCCACTCAGGCAATCAGGTTGCCATGAATAGTTAATACCCCCCTTGACCTGCCCTCTTCTCTTGCCATCTCTCATTTGTGATGCACAGAGGATTAAGTAAATGCCCTCATCTTCTTCTAGGAGCATTGAATACAGAATGGAGAATCAAGCACAAGAAAAGCTTTGAACAGGAACATTGTCTCTCATATCAGCAGGGAAAGAAAGATGCTGCCATGACAAGTGCTCAGTGGATTTCCCCATGTTCCATTCTTCGATTGTTCACTCTGCCTTGCATTCCCCTCTTTAGTTCCAGCTTGGCAGGATGTCTAAAAATAATACTTCTAGAACTGGGACATGGTGCAATTCTGCCACAGTTCTTGGGTTGGTTCTAAACATAGCCATGCCTACAATAGACCCACTGAAATCAATGGGGTTAAATAAATAAATGAACGTAGGTCTCATTAGGATCCATGTTTGAGAGGAGTGGGGTTTGTGGGACCCTTTTCTGCAAAAGCAGGTCCATTAGGGATCCTGAGTTGGGATTACAAGGCTCCAGCCTGGCTCAGGGGCTGGCATTCTTGCTCCACACCAGGTGCCAGAAGGGTCCTATGTGATTGGTTTATGCAGTAGTGGATCCAATACTCTTGGCACTCTGAGCATCTCCCCAGCAGTCAGCTAGGGGTGGAGATTGGACAACAGTTCAGCTGCCCAGTGACTGGATAGAGGCCCTATGTCTAGCCAATGCTACATAAGCTTTAGCCAATAAAAGGCTGTGGCCTATTTCACCCAAAAACCTGACTGCAAAGGGTTACAACTTCCTTTACTAACCCCCCAATGGGTGCTGTGGGTGCAAATACATGTGTTGGACCTGTCCAATTCCACAAACATGCTTGGGTCCGAATTTTAAAAGAAATGAGTCAAACTATGCCCCAAATGCCTCAAATTAACATTCCCAAATGTACAAGATAGAGAAAATAGGGACATGCTAAACAAATGAATTAATTGTTTATTCAATTTTTCAAAATGATTTTGAAAATTAAGTTTAACAAATTGGAAAAATCATCAACAGCATACTAAACAGCAAGATTGTGCCAACATTTCCTCTGCCAGTCAGTCAGGCGATCACTCGTGACTGAGTAAGATTGTCTTCCAGGATAAAAATTACAAAAAGGAGATTTTAAAAGGAGGAAAATTCTAAAGAAAATTGTGTAGACTCTAGCGATGGGTCCGTAAGTGACTGTGGAGGCCAATTCTAGATCCACACAGCTTCCCACAGTGAGGACACAGGTTACCAGATGGAAGATGGTCCTGTAAAGGATTCATTTGACGTGCTTTTCACTTAGCGCGTTTCTCCCTTTCACCTTGCACTCGGGCTTCTTCAAAGTCCATAGAACCTTTGTGAGAGGCCAGCCTCCAGTTAGATCCTTCATGGGCCAGACCAGCTATAATTGTTGACTATTCAAAACTTGTTCAAACCACTTCCATCACTGCTCAAACTTAGCACAAGACCTCCTTCCCTGACTAGCTCTAATAATCCAAGTTAATTTATTTAGAACCACAAATACCATAGCTTTATGACAATTTCTAATTCTTGGATTTTGATGAAATTTCTAATGTTTTGCATTAGCGTAGGGGTGTATGAGAATCATTTTTGCGGGTAGATTAATGATAGCAAGAAAATGGAAAGTTCAGCAAGTTTTTTCTATCACTGACTAGTATAAAGAAGTGTGGGATATGGCTTTAAACAATATGTTAACTTCTAATATCAAATTTAAAAGGGGACAATTAAAGAAAAACAATTTTAAGGATATCTGGGGTTTATTTTTGGATTTTGTGTTAAATAAGGGGAAAGGGAGCATGCCATGCAAGATATGTTGTATTTTTGGAATAATGAATAACAATAGATTATATAGAGATAGAATGTATTCTTTGCTCCCGTGGTGATGGGAGCACTATATAAGTTGTATGTTTGTTATTTAATTAAAAAGAGAGAGAGAGAATCAGTTTTTGCTTGCAAAACATGGGAGCATGCCCCATTCAAAGTCGTGAGCATGAGCACATGTATGCCAAAAGATTGTTCACAGATTGTTGAACACATGATTGCATTTGTCTAGTTCCTGATTCCCAGTTCGATTTGCCCAAATTCCCCCAGTAGACTGAATCAGATCCACTTATATGGTGGAAATTCGTGGAAATTTTGGGAGATTTGTGCCAATTTGGGGAATTTGCATTCACTTGCTGCTGGATTTGCACAAGTTTCTCATTCAGACAAAGTGAGCAGCTACTGCAAACATGGATGGAAACTGAGTACATGAGATGAGTGATGAGACAATGTTTGGAGAATCCTATTGATCTCAAACATTTCTCATTCAGGAAAGTGCATTAGATTCATCCACCACAAGCCTAAATTTTCCCCTCGACCCCTCCCCCTTAGGACCATTTCTGGAGCTTCCCAAGGCATGTACCATGCTCTCTACAATATTAGGACATGAGAAATGGAATCATGGATAATTCCCTAATGCAGGCAATCCAGGGCCCTCCAAATATTTTGGATTACAACACCCACAATCCCTAGCCATTGACCATGCTGGCTGGAGTTAATGGGGGCTGTAGTTCAAAACATCTGGAGGGCAACAGGTTCTCTAACCCTGCATGAAATAAGGGGTGGGCGATCCGCCCACCACCCAGCTCATGGCATGGCACACTCGGCGAGCGCTGCCACCGTGCCTGCTGGGCTGAAAGCAAGCACCAGTCAAGGTGCTCGCCAGACTTCTGGGTTTCTGACGCTACGTTGTTTACATAGAAAATGGCGTAAGATACATTAAAAATGGCCACGATTTGTGTAACTTGTGCGAAATCGCGGCTGTTTTTAACATATCTTACGCCATTTTCTACGTAAACAATGTAGCATCAGGAACCTGAAAGTCACTTCCCTGGCTTGGCTCACAAGTCACAAGAACACGAGTCGAGCTGGGGAAGCAGGTAAGGTGAGCAGAGCTTGGGGGGTCAAGCCCGCCAAGTTTGCCGGACTTCCACCCCCCAATCGAGCTCAGCACACATCCCTAGCATGAGTGCATCAGTCCCATTTCAGAACTCCAAAATCATCCAAAGAATTCAGGTGAGGAGAATTATAGAAGCAACTCTAGCTATGATGACTGACAGACATGCTACTTCTGCCTGTGGAATCTTTGGACACATGGCCAAAGCTAATTCTAGATGTTTTTTTGTGTGAACATATAAAATGACTACTGTCTACTGACTGAGTCAGACAATAGGGACATGGAATCTATACCACTCAGCATCATCTGACAGAATGGGGAAAATATTAGAGTGGAGCAGTGAAGATGATGGCAGATGTTGAAGGAAAGATGATGAACTGGGAAAAGTCAAGGAAATTGGGACATTTAGAATCTGTCCAGGCTAGGCCAAGTCTGTGGATTGTTATTCTGGAGAGTGTGTTCTTTAGCTGAGGGTCTCTGACATCATTTCATGACAAAAGCCTTCTCTCTCTCTCTCTCTCTCTCTCTCTCTCTCTCTCTTCTGTCTTCCTTCCTTTGGAAATTCCCATTTGTTTCCCATTGATTTCAACATGAGTCTCAGGGGCTCTTCTCCTGCCTTTAACTTTGGCATTTTGCCATCCATTGGCATGAAATGCATTCTGCCATACATCCAAGGGACCTGTCAGATAAGGTACACACAACACACACACACACACACACACACACACACACACACAGAGCACAGAGAACGAGAACCTAACTGCTATTTAAAAGACAATCTATTTTTTTATTCCAGATCTTGGATGTCACTTGATGCTTTAAAAAGAGCAAAATCATCATTATCATCACCATCATCATCATTGTGGATTTCAAGGCTCTATGGGCCAGCAGGCAAAGCCGAATCATGTTCCCTTCAGAGAAAGAAGCTGTGCAGTCCCAGCATTTGTCTAACCAAGCTCTGAGGAATCTTCTTAACCCAGCCTCCAAAAAAGAGCAAAGCCTAGATCCTGCTAGCTAAGCTCTCCCCCAGCCCTATTAATATCCTTCCACTTCAGGTTATGATGAACTTTCTGAGGCAAAAAAGATACTTCCTCCCAGATACCTCAGGTGCTCAGTGCCAATTTTGTCTATCAGCAACCATTAATTATGATAACTCCTTTGCTGAAGGAACTGTACTGGCTACCTGTTTGCTACCAGGCCAGGTTTAAGGTTCTGGTACTTGTGTACAAAGGCCGAATCAATTTGGGACCAGGATACCTGAGAAAGCACCTTCTCCCCTATCAACCTACCTGGTCACTGTTCTCCTGTTGGTTCTGCATGAAGCAATGACCCGACTAGAGTCCACCAGGAGAAGAGCCTTCCGTGTGGTGGCTCCATTTCTATGGAACTCCCTGCCTCTGGAGGTCAGGCAGGCTCTGATACAGTATTGCTTTTGGCACCTGCTGAAGACCTCCTTGTTCTGGGAAGCCTTCTTCTCTGCTGTCCAACCATCATTTTAATGTTACCTTGTTTTCAACATATTGTTTTTGTTTCTTTTATCTATTTTTATCTTTTTATTGTTCACCACTCTGGAATATGCTTAGATATGGAGTGGTATACAAATATCATAAGTAAGTAAGTAAGTAAGTAAGTAAGTAAATAAATAAATAAAACCGCCTTCATAGGATACAATATACCTCTGAGTGACACTTGCTGAAGGGCCATCACTTTCATGTTCTGCTTGCAGCTTCCTGGAAGAATCCAGCAGGACCTAATGCTCGGCGTTGTCAAACCCCACAACTGCAAACAACCCCCCCCCAAAGGAATACCCTTAAGATTGTCAGCATTTAACATTTCCAGCATTAATGGAGGGGACAAAATGATGAATCTCTTTAATACCCTAACAAATTATGCAAGCCAATTTGTCTTCAGTAATATCAACATGGTATATTAAGGTCCTGAGTCAGCCATAAATCTGGCAAACATCAATAAAAATTATACCAGGAAATAATCTCATTAAGAGCACCTAAATGAGCACTGATGTGAGAGAGGGAGGGAGTGGAGGGAGGGGGTCTATATATAATGGCCTGACACAGTATTAGTAGTGTGATCAACTGAATTAAAAGACTGCCAAATTAACTATCTTTAGTCAAAATTGGTCCAAACTCTGTGACCTTCCCAGCTATGCCAAGACTTTCTTCATGGTTTATGCATACAACCCAAGTTGGCACTCACTGAAGCAGATCTGGGGGAAACACACTCTGGGTACCAAGTTTCCCCCTTGGCTGTATTACAGCGAGGGATGTCAAAGGAATCTTCAAGGGATTAAAATGACTTCAGATTTCTATGAATCTGAGCCACAGATTCTGCAGCTGACTGACTTTTCCTGATTCTGTAGACTTGCACACCATTTTTTTAAAACTCTCCAGAAATTTATGCAAATTTAGCCATAGAAAAATATGAAGGGGGAAAAATGCATGAAAATATGGACAGATTTTATATAATAAGAATCAGATAATAATAATCATAGAATTATAGAATACTGTAGAGTTGGAAGGGGCCTATAAGGCCATCAATTCCAACGCCCTGCTCAATGCAGGAGAACAGATGTGGGCAGCCCAGGCAGTCACCCATCCAAGTACTGACCCGGCTCATACCTGCTTAGCTTCAGCATGTGGCCTGCATTTGATGATGATGATGATGATGATGATGATGATGATGATGATGATGATGATAAAACAACAACAACAACAACAACAACTAGCTCGCAATCTGATATGGACTTGTGTCAAAATGATCTTCAAGATGGAATTTGGAGAACTTTGATGAGCTCAAGTTTTCGCTGTTTCACACATCGCTAGCTGGAACAGTGGTCAGCTCAGGATGCTGAGCTGGTAGGTTGTCTTGGTGACCACCATCCAAGTGTAGGAGAGCAGTTGCTTCATTTCTGGTGCGTAATGTGCTCAGGAAGGTCAGAGGTTCCAAGTGTTGACAGTGTCGGCTTCAGGTTCTGGAGGGCCCTTCGATGGGACCCATCTCTCAGTTAGTCTACCTTCTCACTGCCATTGTCACCAGCTGCTATTTCTCCTCATCCTCTTTCTCATCACCATTGCTGCCACTTCCTTGCTTGACAGGCAGAGAGCCAGTGAGCAAGGAAGCAGTGTGGCATCTTCTGCTCCTCCTTCTCACCACCACCGTTGTCTGGTGAGAGGCAGGTGAACAAGCAGCTTGTAATGGTGAAAAGGAGGAGTAAGTCCAGGGAGCTCTTCTCAGTGGTCCCTTGCTACGATGAGGCACTCAACAGGTGCGCAACTATGCATACCCTCGACACCGGCCCTGAGTATTGTCTCCAATCTTACCAAGCCCGCCCCCCCCCCTAATTAAGAGTGCATCGCAGAATACCCTGTGATGGTGCAACAGGTCCTGCAGTGTTCTCTGTGCTTGTGTGCCCCCTCTCCTCATACCTCTGCTCACCACCTAGGGATAGTTACATGGTTCTAAGAAAGCTGAAGCTAGCCCTGACTCAAGATGTGATAAAAGCATTGCATGAGTCTGACTTTGCAATTTTATGATGGGAAAGGGTGGAAGCAACGTTATGGCTTCTTGGTAGCAGAGTCTTTGCGGTGGAAATGTCAGAAGCAAGTTGGACTGAACTCAGCAAGCACACTTCCATTAATCACACAGCGACAGGTCTTTGTGTCGCGTGTGGAAGGATCTTGTCAGGTCACATCGATTTGTGTTGACTGGCATCATGCAAAGGAAGCTGACATGATAGATATGATCTGACACATGGCTTTACTGAGAGACGCAGCAACTGGAGAAGTTATGAGTCTCTTGCCATCAACAGTCCTTGTGTTTCCTGAGTTGACCATTAGTATTTCAACCCAGAAGGGGACACAAATGGGAGAACAAGGTCAGAGGAACTAGAAGATGAAATGTTCACACACAACTTCAACCACTTTGAGCATAATGGAACAGGAAAAGACAGAAAGATTGAGGAAGGGTAGACCCATCCCTAACTTCATTTATTTATGGGAAAGAAAGTCAGGTTGTATTCTTGGAACAGGATAGGAATTAGAGATGCTTGGGGAATTCAACCTTGCCAGATCCCCGTTACGAACTGACCTGATCCTCATCTGCTGGATGAATTGGAACATAGTTATCCACTGGCTTTCTCACTTTGTGAATGCTGAAATGCAGTCGTCCCCCCTGCCTCAGGATGAAGACACTGGGGCTGTTTTATTGCTAACAGTGGGAAAATCTGCAATGAGGCAAAACAAGAAACTCAAGTGACATGTGGGCACCATCTCCTTGGAGACCCTGTTTAACAATGAAAACCTCCCAGCGGGAGATTCCACCCTGGCTTGAAGCACTGGTTAACCCTGAAAGCTATCCAGACTTTTCATCACCTGTCTACCATCTAGGTGAACTGAGGAGCCCATGAATTGTTCCCACTCATCACCACTGGTTGGCAGTTGATGAACATGGAACTGTATGGACAAAGGGCAACTCACAACCAACCATATCCTCAAGCTGGGTGGCAATGAAGGTAGGCTGTGTCATTGAACCTCACCCTCCAGGTGCTTCAGGGTGCTCACTGGGGTAGTCTCCCTCACTTCCCTTGGTGCCAACACCACCCACCATTTGTGACCAAAACCAAAGCCACTGAGTCAAATCCAAAGAAAACCATTCTCAGTGTACGGCTGGTGAAAAAGATGGCCCCCAGTCACCAATACGGGCCCATCAAAAAATTCCAACCAGCCACCATAAAGGGTAGCTAACAGGATGTGCAACACTGGAAAATGTGTTCCATTTGAGCTTGATGGATTTTCGAAACATTTCCAACCCGATGGCCAAAAGCAGGCCGGGGTGGTGGTGGCTTCCTCTAAACTGCTCAAAATATTTGTGCAAATTTGGAGCTAAGAACTGCTGTTCTCTAGAGCAATTTGTGCAAATCAGGGCCAACTCATTAGACTCGAGTCATTGTTGTTCTTATTATTGTTCTTGTTGCAGCATTTAGCCTGAGACAAGTCCAGCTATGCGGGATGACAAGGCCAGGTCAGATCAGAACCCTGGACAGATCTTCACTCAGGAAGAGCTGCTGTCTCAGCAGTATGCAGAGGTCTTCTAACACTTTATGGGGGCAGACTGACCTGGGCCTGCTGTTATTTCCCAGCCCTTCCTGAGGAGCTGTCTGTCTCTTAAAAAGCCATTGCCTGATTCTGCAGCCACTGACTCCTCCAGAATGGGGGTACTGAGGACTGCATGGGTGTGTCTGTAGGTCTGGGGGGGCCTGCTCTCTGAGTCCAAAGAGTCTAGTAAAGAGTCTGGAAGGTCCTGGGGTAACAGAAGATGACTCTCTGGATGATGACTGTTCCACCTTGCTCCACCTTGGAGTTCTCCTAAGAGCCAGAGGGGAGATCAAGGCAAGAGAACATATTTACACTCTAGCCCCCGGGTTAGAGCCCATGAACATGCTCTCTGAGGATGGTAGTGGCAGGGTGTGTGTATTTACATGATACAAAAGAGTGCCACTCTCTTATTATCTTGAGGCTGCAGAAGAAACCGAGAATCATTTACAACATCAGCATTTTGTAGCCATGGCATGGAGTGCAGAAATGGATCGCCCATAACCCCAGAGCACCTTTGGAATAATACAAAAAGAGGAAACTTTAACATCTCCATGGACTTAAACAAAACAACCACCCTCTAGGCTACAGTGACCTAGGGTTAAAATGGAAATGCACACACAAGCCCTGAGATCAAAGGTCTTTTGACAGTGACAGATTGTCAAAGTATATTTTTGCATATTCAATTTCCGTGCCTTGGCCCCAATGCAGCTCGTCTTGTCGTACAGCTTCTGTGAGTTGGTGAGGAATTTGCATACCAAAAAAGTTGCCAAGAACAAGGAAGGAAGTGATGAGTAATGGATGCTCTGATCCCATCAGGACTCCTGGAATCATAAACTTAAGGCATCTTTCATTTATATTGCAAAATGAAGGGTGGGAGAATAGCAGCTCCAGTGTCCGTAGTTCAGCATGCTTGAGGAATGATATCTTTGTGAAATGAGCCGATCATACGAAGCTGCTTTATACTGAGTCAGACCACTAGTCCATCTAGTCTAGTATTGTCAACACTGACTGAAGTAGCCTTCCAGGGTTTCAGGCAGGATTCTTTCCTAAGTCTACCTGGAGATGCTGGAGACCAAACCTGGGACTAGGGATATGTGCAGAGCTTGATTGGTGGGTGGAAATCCAGTGAACTCACCGGGCTCGACCCCCCAAGCTCTGCTTGCCCTACCTGCTTCCTTGGCTCGACTCGCGTTCTCATGAGCCAAGCAGGGGAAGCACCTTCCGGGTTCCGACACTACGAAGAAAATGGCATAAGATATGGTAAAAATGGCCACAACTTGCGTAACTTGCGCAAATCGTGGCTGTGTTTTTTAACGCATCTTACGCCATTTTCTATGTAAACAACGTAGCGCTAGGAACCCAGAAGTTTGGCAAGCACCTCAGGTGGCGCTTACTTTTGGCCCAGCTTGGCTTGCACGACAGCATCGCTCGCCGAGTTCGCCATGAGTGGAGTGGTGGGCGGAACGCCCACCCCTACCTGGGACTTTCTGCATGCAAAGCAGGGGATCTAACACTGAGCAATGGGCCATTCCTATGGATCCACACCTTGTAAATTAGTATGCAGATCAGGACTGAGTTATCCACTGGCTTGACGCTTCCTGGATGTTTCCAACAAATATATCAAAATGTGCCTAAAATGTAGATTTTAAAAGAATAGAATCATAGAATCATAGAAAAGTAGAATTGGAAGGAGCCTGCAAGGCCATCGAGTCCAACCAACCCCCTGCTTCCAATAGGACAGGGCCCAATCCAGGATCCAAAGCTCATAGGCCCAAAAGCAAGTGAAGCATAAGAATAACAATGAGGACCAAGTTGAAGACAAAGACTGAAGACAAAGATCATAGAATCATAGAAAAGTAGAGTTGGAAGGGGCGTACCAGGCCATCGAGTCCAACCCCCTGCTCAATGCAGGAATCCAGGTCAAAACATCCCTGACAGATAGGTAGTTGGTTCCATTGTCTTATTGCTTATGGCAACAAGGATGATAAAGGGAAACAAGGCCCTATGAGGAGAGACTGAAAGAACTGGGCATGTTTATCCTTCAGAAGAGGAGACTGAGGGGAGATATGATCGCACTCTTCCAGTACTTGAAGGGATGTCACACAGAGGAGGGCCAGGATCTCTTCTCGATCATCCCAGTTTGCAGGACACGGAATAATGGGCTCAAGTTACAGGAACCCAGATTCCACCTAAACATCAGGAAAAAATTCCTGACTGTCAGAGCAATGCGCCAATGGAACCAACTACCTAGGGAGGTGGTGGGCTCTCCCACTCTGGAGGCATTCAAGGTGCGGCTGGACAGCCATCTGTCAGGGATGCTTTGACCTGGATTCCTGCATTGAGCAGGGGGTTGGACTCGATGGCCTGGTACGCCCCTTCCAACTCTACTTTTCTATTATTCTATTATCTTTTTCTTCAGTTCAGTCTTTGTCTTCAACTTGGTCCTCATTGTTGTTCTTATGCTTCACTTGCTTTTGGGCCTATGAGCTTTGGATCCTTGATTGGGCCCTGTCCTATTGGAAGACCCATATCGTAGAGATGTAGGAGAAATCTGCAACTGACTCAAATGAGTTTGAATTTCTAAGAATCTGACCCACAGATTCTTCAGCGGACCACCTTTTCCCAAGCCACACGGATTCTGCAGACTTGCAAAGCATTTTTTTAAAAGCATTTTTACTCGAATTCAGTCATAGAGAAATACATAACATTAAAAAAAACACCAACCAAAAATGCAGATTTCCCCCACAGGCTAAAGTGTGAAAATACAAATTTTTCAGGGATTTGCATATTTTTGGGGGGGATTTGCATATTTTGGGGAGTGTGAATTCGCACTACAGATTTTTTTTCCAGAGTTAGTGAGAAATCCACACTTTTTAAAATTTGGTCTTGAAATTTGCACTAATTGCATTTTAAAAAACACCTGTGCACTTATGGTTATGGGGGTCCAAAAAGAAAAGCCTTGCTTTGTCAATGTCTTGGGAAGTGTCTCCTACAAAAGTTCAGGAGGTACCATCCAGGAACTTTGGGAAAACAAGGCTACAAATAGGTTAAATTGTTGCTTTGCTTTCCCTGATAGCTGTCAAAAGCTGAGCTGTCAAGTGAAAGCAAAGCTGCAAATGGCTCGTTGCTTGCGAAAGGGGGTGGCCAGTAGATCATCTCCTTTGTGGTGAGATCCTCTAGTTTGTACATGTGGACCTAACAGTTCTCAGTATCCTGCACCTTTTCCACTCTTTCCCAAGCGTCTAGCTGCTCATTTGCAGCAGCTGTCAGTTTTGACAATAATTCAAAACTGAGACTTCCTTTTAAAATTGTTTTTTTGACAGGGCTAAGCAGGGTTTTTCACATATGCATATTACATGCATTAAAAAATGCACAAATTGCCACCATTAAAAAACAAAATAAAAAACAAACAAACAGGAAATTTGTGTGCTGGCTTGACTCAGTACGAATCGAGTTGGCACCAGTGTGTGGGAAACTGAATGAAATCCAGGGGGCGAAACCATAAGAATGTAAGAAGAGCCATGCTGGATCAGACCAAGGACCAACCCAGTGCAGCATTCTGTTCATGCAGAGGCCAATGTTGTGCCTGCATTTGAGATAGAGAAGGAGGACACAGGGCAAGCGAGCCAGAGTGTGTTTGGGGCCTGTCTTTTAAACAGGCACTGATTGACAAGGCAGCACAGCTGGACCAGGCTGCAGAGGACACGTGCCTTGCCCCTCCCCAAACACACTCTGACTCGGTTGCCCTGTGTCCTCCTTCTGTATCTCAAACGCAGGCACAACAGCCAACCAACTGTGCACAGGAAAACCACAAGCAAGACATGAGTGCAACAGCACCTTCCTGCCCATGCTCCCCAGCAAGTAGTATCCATAGGCATACTGCCTCTGATCCTGGAGGTACCATATAACCGATCGGAACTAGTAGCCAATGGTGGCCTTCTCCTCCATGAATTTGTCCAATCCCCTTTTAAAACCATCCAAAGTGGTGACCATCACTACATCCTGTGGAACTGAATTCCATAGTTTAACCATGTGCCGTATGAAGAAGGACTTCCTTTTATCTGTCCTGAATCTCTCACTAATCAGCTTCATTGCATGAACCAGAAAAATCCATCGGATTTTCACCCCTTCCCCCAATGGAATTCTCACAGGTATCTTTGGGTATCTCTGTGGTGACACCTGGCAAAGCAGGACCCAGTGTTTTGGCCAGGGCTTCCAGCTGCGGTGCAAGTAAATAGTAAATAATCATAAAGTCTCTTTTAAATGCCGTGGGAAGACTAGCAAGCTGGTGGAACGGGGGCTGTTTCTCTGCTCCATTGAACATAAGTACACGGTTATGGCTCAGACCCATCTGGTTTGACATGTCAATGGTCCCCTTAGGACAGATTAATCTCTGGATTATTGGCAAGGTTAGAGGAAGTTAATCATATCAACAGGCGTTTGCGCCGTTTAGAAGCCGTCGCTCACTGGATCCTGCCACACGTCCACAAAGAGGGATGGGAGGTGGATTAAGCAAGCTGTAAAGCTAGAGACGGTGAAATGCCAGGTGAGGATCAACCAGCAGGACTGTGAAGGGGTGAGGAATGGATGGTCATCATGCCCAGATAGAGGAAGTGAGGCATAATTGTTACACTTTACTGCTTCCCTTGGCGGTAGGAACAGTTTTTCATAGACTCCTTACAGCTGAGACACATCCCCCCCACCGTATTAAAATTGATGGGGCATTGCTTCCTCCTGTCATCTGAAATACTTTACTTCCAGAGCAAGTGTGGTGTTCCGTGGGGGTGGAGGCAGCTCCAGAGGGAAAGATTAACCCTCCCCTCCCTGCATGCTGCAACCCCCACACAGAAACATGAATGGTTCCCTCCCTGCATGGCAATTGGGCTTGAAAAAACAAAACAAAACACCATTGATTCCAGTAGAATGTTTTTCCTCCATGAGAAATTGCTTTACAGGGATGGAGGCATCTTCTGCTTGTATGTGTCGTACTACTGTAGGGATGTATGAGAAATCCATTTAAGCCATTCATTATTTTTTTTTTTTGCCATATTTAATTTAACCCAGTTCACACTTCCCAGGACCGAACACAGACCTGAGAGCCATTTGCTGCTGACGTTACTAAATTTCCAAGCTTGAAATGCTATTTGCAGAACAAAAGAAAGCAAACAAACAAAGTGTTTGAAAAATTGTGTAGAGTAGAAAAATGTGCCTGGGGGGGGGGGGGAATGGAAACTTTTCACAAGCATGCTTCAATGTACAGCAGAAAATCCATGATTTTCATGCAAAAAAGAAAAACAAAATGAAGTTTGCAATCCGATACGGACACAAATTGGACTGAGCTCGGAGGCAGAATTTGGAGAACCTTGATAAGTTTGAGTTTTATGCCCTTGGTCTCACATACAGCAATTGTGTGTCTGTGCTGTATGTGAGAGTATGTGTGTGTGTGTGTGTGTGTGTGTGTGTGTGTGTGTGATGCATGCCAGTTTGGATGAATGAATGGGTGAGTTCTACGTGTGAGAATGGACGCGGGTGTGTTATTTGTGCATGTGGGTGCATGTGTATGGAGGTTTGGAAAGTGTGGGTGCATGAAAGAGGGGGGTGGGGTAGTCCTGCCCACTCCAGCTTTGAATTCTCCTGCTTTTTCTTTATTCCCATACACCAGCAGTGGTATGCGGCCTGGTTTACAATAAATCTCCCTACCCACTGTTCAAGAATGCATATGAGGAAGAATGGTTCACCTTAGGGTTGTGCAAGGATTTCGTTCAGGGGGTGGAAATCCGGAAGACTAGATGGTATTTTTTTGTTAAAATATTTTTTATTGAATTTTCAAAAACAACAACAAATCATATTTGGCTTCTGCCCCATTGTCTGACAAACATTACCAATCCTTATCAAATCTAAGTTTCCTCTATTTTCACAAAAAGAATTTCTATCACCTTACCAATATTCAAAAATCAAAACCCAAAGTTATTAAGTCACTTTCCCTCCTCCCCAAGAAGTCCACCAGAGGTTTCCAGTCTTTCTTAAATGAAGATAGATTTTTTTCTCTAATTAAACAAGTCAATTTCGCCATCTCTGCTAAGTCCAACATTTTCAACAGCCAGTCTTCTATAATTGGTATTGTTGCTTCTTTCCATTTTTGAGCATAGATTATTCTTGCTGCTGTCATCATATATTGTAATAATGTTCCATAGTCTTTCTCAAGTTGTAAATCCATTATACCCAATAAGAACATTTCTGGTTTCAGTTTAATATTCACTTTTAAAATCTTTTGTATCCATGTATGGACTAGATGGTCTTGACCCCCCCAAGCTCCGTCCCCGCTTACCTCTTCCCCGACCCGACTCGCATTCTCCCGAGTCGAGCTGGGGAAGTGAATTCCAGGTTCCCAGTGGGCTGCTGTTTATGGAGAAAGCGCCTTAAGATACTCCCAAAGCAGCCACAATTTCTGTAATTTGTGCAAATTGGGGCTGGCTGCTTTTGACATATCTTAAGGCATTTTCTACGTAAACAGCAGCCCATCAGGAACCTAGAAGTTCAGTGAGTGGCACATCACGCTCCCGCTTTCAGCCCAGCTCATGAGAGCAGCGGTGGCATCTGCTGAGACAGAGGAGGGTCGGGTCTCAGTGGCTTCGGCTCGCCCACCCCTATTAATCACCCTTGGAGGACCCCATCCTCTCTATTTCTTCATGAGTAACTTTTCTGAGCATGGCTCCTGAATGGAAGTAGTGATGGGCAAATTTGCCCTGAATGAATTTGCTATACGCCCCTTCCTGATTGGTTGTTTTCACATGGTTCTGCCTGTGTGATGATGTTGTGTGATATTTATTCACCGTTGCTGATTGCTGGTATGAAGATGGATCCCAGAGAGTCCTCTGCCTTGCGGAGCGAGAGTAGCAGTGGTGGTGATGATGAGGGAAGCAGCTAAGGAGACTATTTCAGCTGTGTTTCGGGGAGGGCGTTTAGGTGTAGGACTGACAGAAAATTTAGGGGGTGGGATCTTTGTATTAATTTACAGCACGTGCTCTGAAGCTTGCAACCAATTCTGAACTTAATAACAAATTTGAAATACACCGATCCAGGCTCACTACGAAGATGAGCATTACCAACGGACAGGGATGAGTGCGGAGCTTGATTGGGGGGTCACCAGACTCGACCCCCCCCCCGAGCTCCGCTTGCCCTACCTTTTCCCTGGCTTGATTCGCGTTCTTGCGAGCCGAGCTGGGGAAAGTGACTTCTAGGTTCCGGACGCTACATTGTTTATGTAGAAAACGGCCTGATTTGTGCAAATTAGGCTGTTTTCTACATAAACGATCTAGCGCCGGGGACCCAGAAGCCCAGCGAGTGCCTCAGCTGGTACTCACACTCTGCTCGCACAACAGGAGCACTCGGCTCATGCGCCATAAGTCGAGTACCAGGTGGGCCGCCCATCCCTACAATGGACAAGTTTCAACCAACGTCCGACAAATTACAAGGATCAGTGGCATCACTTACTAGTAAGTAAGTCTAGAGCTGCATAGGGATGCTGGAGGAATCTGCAACAGATTCAAATGAGTTTGGATTTCTGTGAATCTGACCTGAGGATTCCCCAGCAGACCGGCCTTTTCCAAGTCATGTGGATTTGTGGACCTCGTTTTCACATGGGCTGTTAATTTGCAAGTGTGCATTAGCACTGATGTGAACAAAACTCTGGTTTAAAAAATCCAGTTCCGTCAATGAACAGGTGACAGAATGACTCGATAGCCTTGTAGGCTTCTTCCAACTCTATGATCTATGCAGTGCTTTTTTTCTGGAGAAAAGGGTACCGGAACTCTTGGATTACATTTCCTCGGGAGTAGATGGCGATTAAATTGTAATGCAATTAATAGAAGAAAAGGTGCTGGAACTCAGTTCCAGTGAGTTCCACCAGAAAAAAAGCCCTGGATCTATGAAATCTATGAAATCTATGAATGAAATATGCTTGGCAATCTGCAAAACACACACAGACTGGATTTAACAAAATTCATACACCCTTAATTCCCCCATCACCATCTCACAGCCAGGTGACTCTGGAGAGATAAAGGTCCTGGCAAGCAGTGCTGTAGAACAGCACCCTCCCACCCATGTTCCCCAGCAACTGGTGCACATAGGCATACTGCCTCTGATCCAGGAGGTAGCATACAGCCATCAGGACTAGTAGCCATTGAGAGCCTTCTCCTCCATGAATTTGTCCAATCCCCAAGTGGTGTCCATTCATTTGTGGAAGTGAATCATAGAATCATAGAATCATAGAAAAGTAGAGTTGGAAGGGGCCTACAAGGCCATTGAGTCCAACCCCCTGCTCAATGCAGGAATCCAGGTCAAAGCATCCCTGACAGATGGCCGTCCAGCTGCACTTTGAATGCCTCCAGAGTGGGAGAGCCCACCACCTCCCTAGATAGTGGGTTCTATTGTCTTATTGCTCTGACAGTCAGGAAATTTTTCCTGATGTTTAGGTGGATTCCTAAACATCCACTATGAATTCCATAGTTTAACTCTGCGCTGTGTGAAGAAGTCCTTCCTTTGATCTGTCCTGAATACCCCACCATTCAGTATCATGGGATGACTCCATTGGGTTCTAGTGTTGGATGGGGAGAATTTTGTTCAGTTTGTATTTTAATGTGACCATTTCTAATTTTTGAACTTTTATTTATGATTACATTTCTTTATTACATTTATATCCCACCTTTTTTCCTCCTGCAGGGAACCCAAAGTGGCTTACATGGTTCTCCTCCTCTCCATTCTATCCTCACAACCACCCTGTGAGGTAGGTGAGGCTGAGAGTTGGTGACTCACCCAAAATCACCCAGTGAGCTTCATGTCGAAGATGGGAGTAGAACCCGAATCCCATGAGTCCCAGTCCACCACTCTCACCACTATGCCGCACTGGCTCTCCTTTGTACCACAGTGAAGGCCAAAACTCAGTTATCTTTCAAAATTCACACTTGTATGGATTTAAGAATGGAGTTCTCTAATGAAAAATGCATATATTTGGAAAAATAACTTTCAAAATGCATTATATTATGAAAACTGCATGCAAAAAGTGTGTATATTGGGCAAAAATGCATACAGACTATGTATTTGCAGAGATGTGCACAAAAGTGCTTCTCATGTGAACTTAAAGAAGAAAATCTTGAAGTTCAGGATAGACCAAACTTAAAATAGGAGAAATTCTCAAGGTTTGAGAGAAACCACATTTAAGATTGGATTTGAGGGAGGGGCGGGATAGAAGCTGGGAGAAGCCAAAATTGATAGATTCAGCCAGCCCTATGAGAGAGGGAGAAAAATGTCTCCCTGTCTACTTTCTCCATTGTGTGTGTGTGAGAGGGACGGAGGGATGGAGGGAGGGAGAATTCACTTTCACAAGATGTAGTGATGGCCACCAATTTGGATGGCTTTAAAGATGTAGTGATGGCCACCAATTTGGATGGCTTTAAAGATGTAGTGATGGCCACCAATTTGGATGGCTTTAAAGTGGCTACTAGTCCTGCGGGCTCTATGCCACCTCCAGTATTAGAGGCAGAATGCCTGTGTACACCAGTTGCTGGGGAACATGGGTGAGAGGGTGCTGTTGCACTCATGTCCTGCTTGTGGGCTTCCCGTGGGCAGCTGGACTAAATGCACCCTTGGTCTGATCCAACAGGACTCTTCTTATGAGAGAGGGGGAGGGAGATTGAGCTTCTGACTCCAGAATGGCTTATGCTGGTCTTCTGACTGGAATGCAATTTGTCATATTTTGGGGGGTTTCACAACTTGTCTGTGAGTGTGCGTGATCTGCAACTCCCCAAACTTGTTCTGGAATACAAGTCATGGTACTCTCTCAGTGGCCCGGGTTAATCAGCCTCTTCACGCTCTCACATGGGCGCGTATTACCGCACTTTGCTACAAATGTGTTGAGCACTTGCTCCATTATGCTATTATCTGTGCCTAATTTGCCACCCTGTCCCCTAACATTTCAATTTCCCCCTTCGCCGATCACACACTTTATAATAGCGCTTCAAAACTTTTCTCTGAGATTGGTGGGAATTGACAGGTTTTGTGTTAGGATGCACCGCGCACTTAACGTAACTGGCAGCTTGTTGCTCCTGTGGTTGCTCTTCGCAGGCCTAGTCCACCTTGTCCTCCAGTTCCAGAGGGACTTCTGTCACATTCCCACACCTGGCTGGAGTCAAGGCAAGGGTCAATTTCCCTACCTGTTCCCAAACCCTCCAAAAATCTGTGCCTTAGAACAACCAAGAGTGCTTCAAGTCTCAACAAACAGTCACGTCCAGTTCTGGGCCTATTTTACAAGGACATACATGAAGAGGAGGCAACAAGATGATGGACTGGAGGCCTAAGAGGACTAAAGAACTGCTGTTATTCAGGCGATCGCACTCTTCCAGTATTGAAGGGATGTCACACAGAGGAGGGCCAGGATCTCTTCTCGATCATCCCAGTTTGCAGGACACGGAATGATGGGCTCAAGTTACAGGAACCTAGATTCCACCTAAACATCAGGAAAAATTTCCTGACTGTCAGAGCAATAAGACAATGGAATCAACTACCTAGGGAGGTGGTGGGCTCTCCCAGTCTGGAGGCATTCAAGGTGCGGCTGGACAGACATCTGTCGGGGATGCTTTGACCTGGATTCCTGCATTGAGCAGGGGGTTGGACTCGATGGCCTTGTAGGCCCCTTCCAACTCTACTTTTCTATGATTCTATGAAATGCGGAGGGGTGAAGTCGAGATTGGGCCTACTGGATTTTTTCAGCCAACCTCCTCTAAGGATGTTCACTACCAAGGGCTTCAGAGGGGACTGGTGGAGACCATGGAGTTTAATCCATGAGGGCTGTACAGGGTTCTCTTTCAGTGGAGGCAGGACCGGCATCAAGGGTAGGCACGGTTGGGCACTTGCTGAGGGACCACACCTCAGCAGGGGCCCACTTACAACAGCCTCCTGGAGTTGCTCTTCCTCTTCACCATTGCAACCTGCATTGTTCACCTCCCTCTCACTTTGGCTCAGGTAACAGTGGTGGTGAGAAGGAGGAAGAATAGATGCCACTGCCTCCTTGCTCCCTGGCTCTCTGACCATCGAGCAAGGAAGTGGTAGCAATGATGAGAAAGAGGAGGAGGAACTGTAGGAGCTGGTGACAATGGTGGTGAGAAGGTAGTCCCGCCAACGGAGCGGGCCCGTTGGGGGTGTCCTACCCTCAAAAACCTGGACCTGGCACCGGCTGGAGGTATCTAAGTAGAGGCTGGATGGCTGCAGCCATATCCTGCATTGCAGAGTTTGTATTGAGCAGGGGGTTGGAGAAGATGATCTCCAAGCTACCTTCCAACTCTCTGATCCTCTAGGGGAGACCAGGGGACCATGGCCAGAACCCATAAGTTGCATGCTTTCAGCTGCTGGCAGAATTTCAAGCCAGGCAGGCGTGGCAGATGCCAACAGGAGGTTGCTATGGTGACTCTGAAACACTGGGAAAGATGCTACCCTTCTCCTGGCTCTTTTGGACAACCACTGTGGAAATGTGTGGTGTGGGGGAGCAGCTGTGTGTTTGTGTGTGTGCGTGTGTGTGTGTGTGTGTGTGTAACAGAGCCACGCAGCACATGCTGAGCTGCATCTACATCATGCTTGGTGCATCTTGCATTCATTATTCATGGCATGCTGAATATTTCATCCGCTGCTTACACATCTGTTAAATGGATAAACAAACTTACATTTCAGGCCAAATGGTGGAGGAAGGGGAACCAACGGACAAGCTCTTTGAGTCAGAACATGTAGAGATGTATGAGATATTCATTTCTGTTTGCTCGTTATCAGGATTTGCCCAGTTTGCACCTTCTGGACTGAACATGGACTTGGATGCAATCAACGGTCGAAGTCCATACATTTCTGAGCTTGCAATGTTATTCGCAGACCAAAACATATGCGTTCGACAGCATGCGTACATTCAAAAAGCATGCATGGAAAAAATGCATACTGCTGCACACAAAAAAGTGCACAAATACACTTTAATCAATTGGGAGAAGAATGAGTAAGTTTCAAGGATGTGCACAACTGATGCGTACAGTCAGAAAAATACGGACGAAAATACGTATGGATGTTCATGCAGGAAAAAAACAACTGAGCTCGCAATCTGATAAGGACTCGAGTCAGAACGAGCTTTGAGATGGAATTCGGAGAACTTTGGCAAACACAAGTTTTGCTTATTCACACACAGGCATGTGTGAAGATTTCATTCAGGGTGTGGAAATCCGGTGAACTTTGCCAGGCTCGACACATACACCCCCGAACTCTGTCCCACTTACCTCCTTCCCTGGCTCGACTCGTGTTCTCCCTAGTCGAGCCGGCGAAGCGACTTCCGGGTTCCTGGTGGGCCCCTTTTTATGTTGAAAATGACGTAAGATATGCCAAAAGTGGCCGCAATTTCTGTAACTTGCACAAATTGCAGCTGCTTTTAACATATCTTACAGCATTTTCTACATAAAAAGCGGCCCGCTGGGAACACGGAAGTCCACCGAGTGGCTTGGCGTGAGTCCACTGTCAGCCCGGCTCTGTGGGCACAGCAGTGGCGTCTGCCATGCTGGAAGCGGGTCGGGTCACTGGCGGATTGTCCACCGCTATTCACACATCCCTAATAGTGCATCATCTAACCCAGTATTGTTGCGCCTGGCACCAGCAATCCATGGTCACAGGTAGAGAATCCTCCCCTGCCCTGTGACAAAAGGGTCTTTTAAAATGGAAGATCCCAGTGAAAAGCAGATAAACGCATGGCCCCAGCAAGATCAGTTTCTTCTTTCATAATGGCAGATTTATTTATTTTTTGTATAGGTGTTCAGAAACTGGAGCTGTTCATTATACCTTCACTACAGCTCCTAAACAGTCTGGGCAGTCTTCAAATGTGTATGATCAGTTTCATTTATTTTCTTTTTTTAAAAAAATAATATATTCTATTGAAAGAAAAACACATAAATACATAAATCAAAACCAGGCAAAGCAAATCATAAGTGCATTCCAATTATCTTCCAAATACGAAGGAATCCAAGCTTCCCAACTCATAATGATTATTCCGAAACATAATAGATGCCATTTAGCAGAGAAATGTGTTTGCTCCTGCGGAAGCAGCTCCCCCTTTTGCAGGGACTTCCAAGCCAGTGATTTGAAGGGTTTTTACTAGGCCCTTGTTTAGTTAGCTTTCTCAGTAAGTTACAGAAAAATGCAGGCTTTGCGAGTAGAGCAGCTTATGCAAATTGGGGCTGCTTTTGGCGTATCTTGCGGCATTTTCTATGTAAGAAGCAGCCCGCCGGGAACCTGGAAGTCACTTCCCCAGCTCAACTTGGGAGAACACGACACGAGCCAGGGAAGCAGGTAAAGGGGTGGAGTTTGGGGGGGGGGTTGAGCCCGGCCAGTTCTCTCAATTTCCACCCCCCTAATGGAATCCTCACACAAGTGACAGAATCAGCAGAACAGTTACTCTTGGAAGAGGAGAAGTACAACGTTTGGTTGGTGGCTGGGTGGAAACACATGTGGAAAGAACTGTCTAAGTGGTTATAAGCACATTTTAGGGCTGTTGGCGTGACCCCTCCCATATCTTGCTGATGCAGATGTGTGTGTGTTCAGGCCATGTTGCTTGCAAACAATATGTTTATTGGGTGTTTTGACTATGACGGGACAAGGGAGAGAACCTTGTATAGAAGCGGAGACTCACTGGGCTGCTTTGGGTTCTCCCCGGACAGCTGGTTATGTCTTTACTTTGGCGAATAAAGTCTCTGAAGGGATTGTACTCCAAACCCGAATTGCGGTTTTATTTTTCCACGACACTCCCCATATTCGGATGATACCTATGTATGCCTATGTACTCCAGTTGCTGGGAAGTGTAGGTGAGAAGGTGCTGTTGCACTATTAGGGATGTGCATGGAGATCAATTATGGGGTGGAAGTCCAGAGAACTCGCCAGACTTGATCCCCCTAAGCTCCACTTGCCCTACCTTTTCCCTGGCTCGACTCGCGTTCTCACTTGGTGGCTTCCCTGCTTTTGCGCAGTTCCCCCCCCCCCATTCTAAAAGCTTGAATTGTCTCTCCTAAGGCTAAATTGCTTACAGTAAGACCTTAAAGCTAAGATTTACTGGTGTTTTAGGTAGGCATGTAATCCAAGCGGGGAGCTTACTTGCTCGGGGGGGGTGCTCCGGAGCACCCCCCCGCCCACTCTCGCCAAGCTCGCGCTGCTCGCAGCACCAGGGAACCGCAGACTTCCGGTCCCTGGTGCTGCATTTTTAGAGTAAAAAACAGGGCAACCCAGGTTAAAATGGCCGCGAATAGCAAATCGCTCCCGTTTCAAGCTGGGTTGCCCTGATTTATACGCTAAAAATGCAGCACCAGGGAACTGGAAAAAGACACGCCGGGGACCTGAAGCTCCTTTCCTCGGTGCGTCTTGGATCGAGCAGCGGCCAGGTAAGTTGCGAGAGTCTGGGGGGGGGGGCTGAGCGGGCTGATTTCGGCCTGCTTTCAGCCCCCCCCCAAGACTCACGGATACATCCCTAATTAGGTATTTCAGCAGTGCCTCTCTTGCCTTTGGTCCCATGCACCAATGGAATGCTGGGTGGGCCCTGAGAGCTTCTCCAAAATGGAATTTGGCCCGTGGGCTGAACGAGGTTCGACACCCATGAGTTGATGGATGGTTTATGGGGCACATTATGTGGAGCGGGAGAGAAACGTGACAGTAGGGAGATGGTTCTATTCTTTCCTGGTTGCCTTTGTGGACTCTGCATGTTTTCCAAAACCATCCCATGACGAGAGCTAGAAAGTTGTTATTTTCTTTTGTTTTCTAATCAACGCCACCGCTGCACACTTGATCTGGTAAAGACTAGGTAATGGTCCCACCAGAGTGCTGTGAAATGTTTGTCCTCTTCCTTCACACAGGGGATTGGTTCAGGATGTTCATGAGAACGCGATAGCTATTGGGGGGCATCAAAACTGAATACGCACAGGAAGAACTCACAAGGCCACAATCGTGGCTTTCCCTAGTTGTTGTGTTGGTTGGCCAGGGACACTGGATCTACTGCCAGTCATAAGGCTAGAATCCAGAGATCACATTCTGAAAAATGAGCCTTGAGCAGAATACATTCTGTTACATTTTGGAAATTATGCAAAGATCATTTGATTGATTATTTGATTGGGAACATGGCTGATCATCCATCACCATATATCAGAGCCCAAAGATATGTGAGAAGCTCTCTTGCATAAGTGGAAAATTGACATTTATCTCAGCCTGTCAAGCTGACTCACTGCATACATTTCTGTGTGTCTTGCCGGGGATGGAGAAAACACCTTCCAAATTGGTTCACTAAAAATATGGAAGTGTTCTTGAGGCTGGAGATGCGCCCTGCTTCCCCCCAAATATTTTATCGGTGCGCATCTGCAGTAAAATTAAGAAAATCAGAAAAAATCATTCCTAGTCTTAAAGGTGCCACAAGATATTTTTCTGATTTTGCTTCAACACAGACTACCATGGCTAGCTTTCGGGAAATGTTCTTTAAAAAGGTAGCTATCAGTGTGTTTTATTTATTTATTTAATACATTTTTATACCGCCCAATAGCCGAAGCTCTCTGGGCGGTTTACAACTGTTAAAACCGTAAAATACAATATACCGGTAATATAAATATAAGATTTAAAACCACAGATTAAAAAAACAAACAGAAAAGCTAGCAGCAGCAGTTCAAATTACAATAACAGAGTTAAAAACAAATGCAAGATCAAAATGATTAAAATGCCTGGGAGAATAGAAAGGTCTTCACCTTGTGCCGAAAAGAGTACAATGTAGGCGCCAGGTGAGCCTCTTTGGGGAGCTCATTCCACAACCGGGGTGCCACAGCAGAAAAGGCCCTCCTCCTGGTAGCCACCTGCCTCACTTCCTTTGGCAGGGGATCTCAGAGAAGGACTGCTGAAAAATATCTTAGTGTCCAGGCAGGTACATGTGGGAGGAGATGATCCTTCAGATACGCTGGTCCCAAGCCATTTAGGGCTTTGAATGTTAGAACCAGCACTTTGAATTGGGCCCGGAAACAGCCTGTATGTTATGTTCCCACTTACAATGCACCTTAGGTTTTCTAATCTCAAGGTCTCATAGACAAGTTTGCGTTCTGGATGAACAGGAAACAATCTGAAGAAAGCAGTGCAGTTGTTTTTGAAGTGTGACTCAATTTGGGGGCATTGCTTTGCCACATACACAGCAGCATCCAAATGTGTCATTCTGTGGTGCTATCAGAAACTAGGTTCCAAACTATGCACAAGAGAATCCAACCAAAGTTTTGTTTGCATAAGTGCGGTCATGCAAGCAGTCCTGCCAGGGCCTGTGCTACCATTAGGCCAACTAGGCAGCTGCCTAGGGCGCAGGGCTAAAGGGGGCACCAGAAACGCCTTGGGAAAAAAATACAGCGCTCTCAAGTGGGAAGGGGGGGCGCTAAATATCTGATCTTGCCTAGGGCACCAAACTGCCTTGCACCGGTCCTGAGTCCTGCATTGTGCTTGTCCAGCTCATTGTACAACCGATTATGCATTATGTTTGCACAACAGGTTGTCCATTACAATTGCACAACCTGTTGTGCAACTGGGTGCACAGCCATAATGCACAGCTGCTTGCACAATGGAAAGATTCTCTAGCTCCTCTAGCGCTATTTGAGTTTGTGGAATGACACCATTGGATATTGCCCAGGGATCCCACATTTCACATTCCCAATTCTGTGGAAACCTTAGCCATTAACAAAGTAATCCTATACATGGCTTCTTATAATTTGAACTGCTGCTGCTAGCTTTGCTGTTTGTTTTTAATCTGTGTTTTTAAATTTTATATTTCTGGTGTATTGTATTTTATGGTTTTAATTGTTGTAAACCGCCCAGAGAGCTTTGGCTATTGGGCGGTATGGAAATGTATTAAATAAATAATAAATAAATAAATAAATAAATAAATAAAAAAGTCAGTCCCACTGGGCTCAATGGGATTTGCTCCCAGATCTCAGTACTCCCACTGAAGCTAGTAGTTTCTGGGACAAAATGTGATTCAAATGCAAAGGAATGCATAGCTGCAAAAGAAGTGAAAACTAGTAAGGACCCAGAGTCTTTAATAGGGATGTATAAACATGTGATGTTGGAGCTCATTGACGTGGTCTCAGTTCTTCCTCGAAGCTTGTTTCACTTCATTTGCTTTCCTGGAGTGACTTTTTTCATTTCTGATAGGGAAAAAGTGTGCATTTTTAAAATTCCCCTTTTTTTTCCAATTGCAAAAAAAAATTACACATTTCTTTTAAAACATGCGTTTTAAAAGATCGAAAATGTGCATTTCCCCACATAGGCTAAAATGTGAAACTGCAGATTTGGGAGTAGTTGCACATTTGCATATATGCACACATATCCTCAAGTGTGCAACTGCACAAATGCACATTTTTGGAAGCACGGGCTTGAGGAAGTGTGCATTTTAAAATGCGAATGCAAGTTTAGGAAACAGACAATTTCCCGAGAATTGCATAGAATCATAGAACATAGAAAAGTAGAGTTCGAAGGGGCCTACCCAGGCCATCGAGTCCAACCCCCTGCTCAATGCAGGAATCCAGGTCAAAGCATCCCTGACAGATGGCTGTCCAGCTGCACCTTGAATGCCTCCAGATTGGGAGAGCCCACCACCTTCCTAGGTAGTTGGTTCCATTGTCTTATTGCTCTGACCGTCAGGAATTTTTTCCTGATGTTTAGGTGGAATCTGGGTTCCTGTAACTTGAGCCCATTATTCCGTGTCCTGCAAACTGGGATGATCGAGAAGAGATTCTGGCCCTCCTCTGTGTGACAACCCTTCAAGTACTGGAAGAGTGCGATCATATCTCCCCTCAGTCTCCTCTTCTGAAGGCTAAACATGCCAAGTTCTTTCAGTCTCTCTTCATAGGGCCTTGTTTCCAGTCACTTTATCATCCTTGTTGCCCTCCTCTGAACCCTCTCCAGTTTGTCTATGTCCTTCTGAAAGTGTGGTGCCCAGAACTGGACTCAAGATGAGGCCTAACCAGTGCCGAGTAAAGGGGAATTATCACTTCCCGTGATTTGGAAGCAATACTTCTATTAATGCAGCCCAAAATAGCATTTGCCTTCTTTGCAGCCACATCGCATTGCTGGCTCATATTCAGTTTGTGATCTACCACAATTCCAAGATCCTTCTCACTTGTAGTATTATTGAGCCAAGTGTCCCCCATTCTGTAACTCTGCATTTGGTTTCCTCTCCCTAGGTGCAGCACTTGGCATTTATCCCTGTTAAATTTCATTCTGTTGTTTTCGGCCCAGCGCTCCAGCCTATCAAGGTCGCTTTGAATTTTGTTTCTTTCTTCCAGAGTATTAGCTGTTCCACCCAACTTTGTGTCATCTGCAGATTTGATAAGCATTCCCTGCACCTCCTCATCCAAGTCATTAATAAAAATATTGAAGAGCACTGGGCCCAGGACCGAGCCCTGCGGTACCCCGCTCGTTACCTCTCTCCAGTTTGAGAAGGAACCATTGATGAGCACTCTTTGAGTCCGATTCTGTAGCCAATTGTGGATCCACCTGAAAGTTGTTCCATCTAGCCCACTTTTAGCTAGCTTGCTAATCAAGATATCATGAGGCACTTTGTCGAAAGCTTTGCTGAAGTCCAGATATATTATGTCCACAGCATTCACACAGTCCACAAGGGAGGTTACCCGGTCAAAAAATGAGATCAGATTAGTCTGGCAGGATTTGTTCTTGACAAATCCATGCTGGCTTGTAGTATCTCTAAACACACACAAAATGAACTCCGATCTATAGCAATCCACCTTAAATCACTTTATATGGCTCACACACGAACAATCTACTGCTCAAAGGCCACGCGATTCTTTGGCTACCATCTGTGTGGCCCACCAACCCTAGCATGGTTTGCCCACTCCCCCCCCCCCAAGTCAGCAGATCACTCGCCATCAGCTGAGCAATGGAGAACAGATTGGGTTTTTTTTTGGAGGGGGACACAAGTGTAAAGCCAACACCCCCCCCAGCAATTCTAATCAAGACCAGTGTCCCTTCACTGTTAATAGCGGGGAAGGAGTGGTCTTGATTGGGATTGCTGGGGGGGGGGAATCTTTGACTTCACCCCCCCTCAACTGTGCTCCCACATTTGCTGTTGCCAACAAGGAAATTGCAATTTTGAACCTGAACACGTGGGAGGGGTCGGGAGGGAGAAGGGAGGCTTTATGTAATCATTTATTTATTCATTTAATTATTTAAACCACCTGTGAACTGCTTATGATCGACAGATCTCTCAGCAGTTTACATTAAAAATACATAGAATACAACATAAACACAATTCAATCTCACCCCTGCATGAGTCTAATTAAGATTGCTGTATTCCCAGTGATAATTACCAGAGGGGGAACTGCAAACTTGATCAGGATTGCTGGGGGAGGGGAGGTTAAACATTCTCCGCAGTGATCCCGATCAGGAAGATAATTCGATCTCTTCCTTCCTAACTCCCCCCTCAAGCTGGAAGGAGGGAGGGGTGTGCTTTTCCCCTCCACTTATGCTGCGCGGGGTGCAAGGGGACTTGGGAAATGCAGTTTTCCCAAGGTCCCCTGTATCTGTGTGGCAGTGTTTCAGCTGCCAGGTAAGGGAGAGAAGGGGGAGAAAGGTAAGTAAGTGGGCAGGTTGGGAGGGGTGCTTGAGGCTTGCATTGGGGTATGCATGTCCGTGTGTGTTGGGGGGAGTAATTGGAAAGTTATAGGTGGGGTGTTGAGAAGAGTGGGAATAATCTCTACTCATTTCCCCCCATGCAGCTTAATTGGGAAATGCTCAGAGTTCCTCCCCCCCAACAAAGAATTGTCTGAGAGAGCTCGTGGGGGGAGGGAGAAGAAAGCCGGGAGCAGCTCACCCATCACTAAAATAAAGACATGGACAAAGCATAAATCCACCCAGGAAGTGAACAGCAAAGTAATTTGGGTACTTCATCCATTGGGATGGCGGGGAAATCTTCAACGGATTCAAATGAGTTTGGAATTTCTCTATGTCTCTGACCTGTGGATCTCACAGTGGACCGGCTTTTGCCCAGTCACATGGATTCCGTGGTGAACTGGGTTTTGTTTTGTTTTTTTAACTTTCCGGGATTTTCTGCAAATTTAGTTGTAGAAAAATACAAAAAATAAAATAAAACACTGACCGAAAATGTGCACTTCCCCCCCCCCCAGGCTAAAGCATGAAAATGTGCATTTGCGGGGGATTTGCACATTTTTGGAAGTGCACATTTGTGCAAGTGTGCACAACCATGAGTTCAGGGAATTGGAAAAATTCCACTTCCACTTCCGTCACTGCAGAATCTGCGGGGCAGACTTCGAGAAATCTGGACTCATTTGAGTCCATTGTGGATTTCTCCAACATCCCAAATTCATATCTCCTGAACCTCATCGAAGCCATTTAGGGAACAATCCTCAGAGACTGACGCCCACTAGACAGAAGCCTGCAAGAGTGGAAGCTTCCAAGAATGCTATCCCCTGCCGGGAGGAGTGACAGAGGGGATTTCACCTCTCCATCCTCCTTTGCAATTTTTTCCTCTATATTTATTTATTTGATTTATATCCCACTTTCCCCCCTATTGCAAGAAACCCAAGGGTCCTCCTCCTCTCCATTTTTATCTTCACAACAACCCTGTAAGGTGGGTCAGAGTGAGAGTCAGTGACTGGCTCAAAGTCACCCAGTGAGCTTCCTTTTTTTATAGATCATAGAGTTGGAAGGAGCCTACAAGGCCATCGAGTGCAACCCCCTGCTCAATGCAGGAAACTAGAGGAGGGGTCTCCCATCCAAGTAATAACCAGGCCTGACCCTGCTTAGCTTTCCATGCTCAGACAAGCTGAGCCAGCGTAAGCCACAGGCCTGTATTTGGCTGAGTGGGGACTAGAACCCGGGTTTCTTGAGTCCCAGTCCAACACTCTAACCACTACATCACTGCCTGGTTAAAGGCAGCCACCGGCGGGATCACATCATGCCAGTGCTCAAGGAGCTGCACTGCCTACCAGTTGCTTGCCAAGCTGAATTCAAAGTGTTGGTTTTTGACCTTTAAAACCCTACACGGCTCCAGTCCAGTCTATCTCAAGGAGTGTCTCCAGCAACACCAAGTAGGCCGCTCAACAAGATCTGCCACAGACGGCCTTCTCCTTGTCCCTTCAGCCAGAGCAGCTAGACTAGTGGGGACGAGGAAGAGGGCCTTTTCTGTGGCGGCCCCCGTACTGTGGAACTCTCTCCCAAGTGACCTCCGCCATGCCCCCTCTCTGCTGAGCTTCTGCCGCTCATTAAACACCTGGCTGTTCAGGCGGGAATATGGGGTGGGCTAAGATTTAAAAAAAAAATTATATTGTTTTAAATGTATTTTATCTTGTACATCGCCCAGGGTGGCCGGTTGCCGGCCAGATGGGCGATAAATAAATGTAAATAATAAATAAATAAATAATCACACTGGCTATCTACAGAACACTGGCTCTCAAGCTCCACCCCCACAGGGCTAGGGGGTGGGGCTTGAGAAGCTCCCATAGGGTCCAGCAAATCCCAGCCTCTTGTCTCTCCTCCTTTCCGCTCCCACCCAAACACCCCCTTTGCTCCCTCCTTGAAATTGTCCAAGGTCGCTTTTGCATCCTCGTGAAGTAGCCATCACAGTTCTTTCTGCTGCAGCTGTGAGGAGGCAGGGGAGGGGGCAGAGGAACTGGAACTCAGAAAACCCCCTCCCAAAGTTGTAGGAGTGTCTACGGCTTCAGGAGGGAGACTCCGACATACTGTGTGGTCTCTGGGACATTCTTCCAGGGACCGTAGGATTGCTCTGTTCGGCTGCTCTCCAATGCCCGCTTACCTGGGAGTAAGTCCCATTGACCTCAGTGAAGCTTCCTTCTGAGGAGGCACGCATGGGATTGCACAGTTAAACCTTCATTCCATGGAACTGGTGCTCTTTTGCTAGTTTTTGAACTTTTCTTTCTTTTCTAATTTTAATGCCAGCATATTGTCCTTGATATGCTAGCTTTTTAGAATGAATAAAGAAATACATGGATATATGTTTTAACTCTAGGGATAATTCAACAGTGGTGTTCCCTACCAGTAGCATGAAGAACTACAGTTCCTTCTGTCACTTCATTTTAATTTCTTCCTGCTGCACATGTAGTTGTATTACTTGTATTACTAACCCTCACTTGCATTGACTTCTTCTTCTGAACTGCCTCAGAAGTAGGGATGCTTCCAGATATTCTCATCTGAATTCTTCACCAGAACCTGGAATAACCTGGTCTTGTTCATACAATGAAATCAATGCAGAAGGAATTCTCATTTTTTTCCCCATCATTTCATTTCATTATGAGATTTCTATACTGCCCAATAGCTGAAGCTCTCTGGGTGGTTTACAAAGATTAAAACCTTTAAAATACATTATAAAAAACCATATACATATGGACATGTAAACACACAACACACAAAGAGACACACATATATCTAGAGGTGTTAACGTACCTTCGGGGCCCCCCATCTTGCCGCCACCCTGTCTCTCCGCGGTGGCGGCCTCCCCGTCTCGATTTTTTGAGCGGTGCAGAGCATTTCTCCGTGCCGCTCAAGCCCACCGCACCAGCTGCGCTGGTCAGGCAGAAGTGACGCAACAGGACCAGCGCGGGCGGCACGGGCAACTCGCCACGGAGAGGCGAGCCGCGCTGGGACCCGGTAAGGCCCCACGAACCTCCGTCGGGCGTGAGCGGGGCCGATTTCTGCCTACTACGCCCACCTGGAGGCCAAGTGGTACACCCCTACATCTAAAAACAATTTTAAACCATCAACAACAAGAACAATTCAAGACCTAATTTAAACCTCACCGTATGCTGCCACATGCCTGAGAGAAGAGGAAGGTCTTAACCGGGTGCTAAAAAAAAAGATAACAATGTTGGTGCCAGGTGGGCCTCATCGGGGAGATCATTCCATGCTTGGGTGGCCACCACTGAGAAGGCCCTCTCCCGTTAGAAATTATTTCATTTCTGAATGCTGTACAGAGCACTGTCTGTCTGTGGTTCCCCCAAAGTGTCCATGCATTCATCTCATTACTGCCTCAGGTTTCCTCTTGTGTGGTAGTCTACTAATTTGCAGGCGTGCATATGTGCTGCAGTTAAACCACTCACTTAAGGGATCTTGAGGAAGTTCTATGCAGGGATTTACGGGAATTGTAAAATCTGTTCCATCCATGTTTTGCGGATTGTCAGGCTCCTCTCATTCTTATCGTCCGCTCATTGGATTTTGCACAAATGCTTTTGTATGTATTTGTTCAAATTCACACTCATGCAAATTTGCACTCCCAAAAATGCACAAATCCCCCCAAGATATGCAAATACCTGTAAAATGCATATTTTCACACTTTAGCCTATAGAGGAAATGCACATTTTTGGTCCGTTTTTAAATTTATTTTTCGTATTTTTCTATGACTAAATTTGCATAAAATTATTATACACATGCACACAAAAAAAATGTCCACAAGGCTGCAGAATCCCATGTTTTCCGCTGGTCCGCTGTGGGATCCTTGGGTTGGATTCTTAGAAATTGAACTCATTTTGAGTCCATTGCAGAGCTCTCTGGCATCCCTAGTTACCGTATACATGAGATCATAACAAGACTGCCCATTTTTGGCAGCATTTAATCTATGCATTGATACACCAGAGAATGAGATGGGCTCCATTTGGTTCAGGTTCTCATTTTTTCAATGCAATGTTTATTCTGTCCAATTTTCATTGGATTGTGAATTTCTTTTTTTTAGTCTGCGCAAAAGTTTCTATGCATTTTTATGCTGATTTTTTTTAAAATCCCCATTTTTTATGCATTTTCCCCAAATGTACAGATTTTGTGCACATTTTTGCCACTGTATGCATTCCACCCCATTGAACAAAACACACAAAATTGCACATTATTGCAAATATAAACATCTTTGTGTGCATTTTTTTTTTAAAAAAAAATACACACCTTTTAGCATACATTTTATTGAAAGACATGCATTTTTCTACATCCTTTTTCGGCGATCTGCATTGCAAACTTTGGAAATGTGTCAATGTTGGCAGCAAACTGAGTTCCAGTTTGTGTTTAGGTTCAGGACATGCAAATTGGGTAAGTTCACATTCACATGAGGACTGAACAAATTGGCCATCCATCCCTAAATTGTGCTCATTAGTGAGATAGATGGATGAAAAGATGAAATGATTTGAAAGCAGGGAGAAACTCACAGAACACTGAGGGGATGGAATCGGGTAAGTCTACTCATCCCAATCCCTGTAGTGGTGTGTGAATGAGTGATGTCTTAGGTCACCAGGATTCCTTGAACATCGTCTCACTGCTTGCCTTGTGCCCGATTCTTGTTCACGTGTGCAATCGCTACTTGCTTTGCGCGAATGAGAAATGTGTGCAAATAAAGCTGTGATCAAATGGAAGAGTTGTGCAAATCTCCCCAAATGTATGCCAAATTCCTCTATGCATGTGCTAAAGTGGGGCTGAGTCAGTCTACTGAGGAAATTTGTGTGAATTGAACTGGGAATGAGACAGATGCGAGGAACCCAGATTCCACCTAAACATCAGGAAAAATTTCCTGACTGTCAGAGCAATAAGACAATGGAACCCACTACCCAGGGAGGTGGTGGGCTCTCCCACTCTGGAGGCATTCAAGGTGCAGCTGGACAGCCATCTGTCAGGGATGCTTTGACCTGGATTCCTGCATTGAGCAGGGGGTTGGACTCGATGGCCTTGTAGGCCCCTTCCAGCTCTACTTTTCTATGACTCTATGATTCTACGTATTCAACAATTTGTGGATATTTCAGCAGGCACAGGCTCGTGCTTACATTCAGGGGTTCAAATGGGGCATGTTCGTACATTTTACAAGGAAAAAAAATGAAATTCTCATGCATTCCGTAGTCTTTATTCATTTCAAAAATTAGAAGTAAACTAACAGCAACATCACAATAGAATAGAGCTCAAAACACGCAAAGCAAGGACAGTCGACTCTAAAAGCATCTTCATGTCCTTAATAAAACAGAAGCATGGCTTAATTATCATCAAGCTTCCCTTTTGCTTTTACACTGCCAAGGGGAGTGCATGATATGACTACAGCTGCCGGAACCTCCAGGGTGCGGCAATTATTGTAATATCATCTCCCCATTGCTTTTCTGGCAGTAATGGATGGTGCTTCCTACTGAAGCCTATTATAACACCATCAGAGCGGTGTATAGTAAACACACTGGTGTATTTGAACACAACAATCTAGATGGTCCATTATCGGAGTAACAGGGGTACCACTGCCCAGAACAATTGTCTTTGTGTTGCGGGGGGAACGAACAGATGGAGCGGATTAGCAAGACTCTGGTGTTAAGGCAGCAAAGACATCTTCATTGCTGATTGGCACCAATCCCAATCTTCCTGCAGCAAAACATCCGAGGAATTTGTGGGTTCGATTAATACACAGGGCGGTGCCATTCTGCATCCCAGAGTTCAGGTTTGGGCTATACAGATGTTGTAAAATCTGTTCCATATATCTTTCGTGGATGGTCAGTCAGGCACCTTTCTTTCCATTGTCCGCTCATTGACAGAACTGGATTTTGTGCAAATGTGTTTTTGCACGCATTTGTGCAAATTCAGAGTTATGCAAATTCACACTCCCAAAAATGTGCAAATCCCCCCAAATGCACATTTTTGGTAGGTATTTTTTTTTTAAAAAAAAATTATTTCATGTATTTTTCTATGACTAAATTTGTATAAAATTATGTAAAATTAAAAAAAAAAAAAAAAGGTCTGCAAGTATGCACAGTCCATGTAACTTGGGAAAAGCTGCTCCACTGTGGAATCTGTGGGTTGGATCCTTAGAAATCCAAACTCATTTGAGTCCGTTGTCGTTGAGTCCGACAAACCTAGTCCTAGTTGATGGTGTTAGAATATGAAATTAGCTGGCGGACATAACAACATTCTTGCTGCATTGGACATCCATCTAGTCCGTCATTTTGTGTCAGGCAACAGGCTAGCCACATATATGCAAAGCTTATGAGCAGAGCATCAAGAGAACAAACCTGCCCCACCTTTCCCCTCCCACAGCCATTGGTATGTTTATATTATCTCTGAAAACAGAGACTCCATTGAGCTATTATGGCAAATATCTGCTGATATACCTGTCCATCAGGAATTAATCTCTTTAATCCCCAGGAATTTCCCCTGTAGACTGAATCAGCCCCACTTTAGTGTATGGAGGAAAGCTGTGCAAATTAGGAAATTTGAGCAAATTTCATATTTGATCGCTGCTCCATTAATTAATTTATTTTTTATTTATTTTATTATATTTTTTAATCGCCCATCTGGCCTGCCACCCGGCCACCCTGGGCGATGTACAATTAAAATACAGTAAAACACAATAAAATATAATGATTAAAACAAAATAAAAAATTCTTATTAAAAACCTAACCCACCCCATATTCCCGCCTGAACAGCCATGTTTTTAATGCACGGCGGAAGCTCATCACGGAGGGGGCATGGCGAAGGTCACTAGGGAGGGAGTTCCATAATGTGGGGGCCGCCACAGAGAAGGCCCTCTTCCTAGTCCCCACCAGCCTGGCTGCTCTGGCTGATGGGATAAGGAGAAGGCCGTCCGTGGCAGACCTTGTTGAGCGGCCTACTTGATGTTGCTGGAGGCGCTCCTTGAGATAAGCTGGGCCGGAGCCGTGTAGGGTTTTAAAGGTCAAAACCAACACCTTGAATTCGGCTCGGCAAGCAACTGGTAGCCAGTGCAACTCATTAAGCACTGGCGTGATGTGATCACGCCGGCGGCTGCCCTTAATCAGGCGAGCCGCCGCGTTCTGTACCAGCTGAAGCTTCCGGACCGTCTTCAAGGGTAACCCCACGTAGAGCGCATTACAGTAGTCTAATGCGGATTTCCCGTTCATGCAGAGCAAGTGGTGATTGCAAACACGAACAGGAATCGGGCACGAGACAAGCAGCGAGAGACAACATTTGGAGAATCCTAGCAATCTTGAAGTGTGCTCGTTTGCCCATTCCTAGCTAGACCTCCAGCCCACAGGACAGATTCAGCCCATCTGAGGTCCCAATCTGGTCTACCTCTCCCAGATTCCCAAAAGGGCCAAACCCCATTCCCTCACTGAGCAATTGGTGGTTTCCTGGCTTTTGCACAGTTTCCCCCCCCCCCCTTCTAAAATGTTGAAATGCCTCTCCTAAAGCTTAGTTACTGACAGTCAGAGATTTAACCTTAACCGATGCTAGTATTTTGGGTGCTTTTGTTCCACCCTTTTTGCTTTTGGCCCTACCCACTGGTAGAAAGCAGCCCCCGAGAGCTTCTTTGAAATTGAATTCTGCCCTCGGGCTGAAAGTGGTGTGACACGCTGCTCTAGAGCTTAAATCTCTGAGGTGGAGAGTGGATGTGGTTTGTCTTCAGCGGACAGCCACATGGAGAAACATGCATGAACATTACAGTGCCATGTAGAACACAACCGCGCCAGTTCACATTTTGTTGAGGCTCATTTTGAACCCTTTATAACAGACTGTAGGGCAATATGTTGTCGTTGTATTCTCACGTATCTTTCACCTAAAGAACAAACATCCTCTTAGCTTCTAACAGCAACAAAAGACAGGATATGATTCAATCCTCCTCCTCTCCCACAGCTGTCATCAAGCTGCAGCCATTCCATTCTGCTGGTGGTAGAAGGACGGAGTGATGCACAATCAAGTCGGCTAAGACACCAGCTTTGTTTGGCTCTGCTCTCGCTCTCAGCTATCAAGTATCCGAAACCATTTCACCTGACTGCAGCAGAGGGTGAGATGAGACAAGACAGTAGGGTCTCACCCACCAGATCTATTTGGCTGTTTCTTTCCTTGAGCTGTTTCCATTCCAGTTGGTCATTAGAAGAACTTCAATGTAATTTTAAGAACTGGTGGCTTGGCTTGCTTGTTTTCCTGTTCCCTCCCCATCGCCTTTTCCTTTGGTGCAGTGTCCTTTACGTACATTGTAAACCTGCTGCCAGCAGGGACTGTCTTGTCTGTAACTTTCCAAAGAGAAGCAGCTCTGGGAGGCTTCCCACTGGGAAAATTGCACAAATGGAATGGAAGCACATATCCGGCAATTTGTGAACATTTTCAACTGGCATGTGCTCATGATTGCGATCATGTTTAGGGCTTCACACAGAGCATACTCAGATATTTTGCAAGCAAAAATGAAATTCTCATACATCCCTAGCAGCTCAAGAGAATGTGGGGTAAGCAGGGACAGACACATCTATAAATTTTGGTTTCACTCAGTTTTTCATTTTGACAATTTGAAGTTAGGTTTGCCCTGAATTTTGAGATTTCAAAGGATAATTGAGTTGCAGTTTGTGTATTGGTCTGAGAATGCAAAATTAGGTAAGTATGCATTACCAGTGTGGTGTAGTGGTTAGAGTGTTGGACTGGGGTTGGAGAGATCTGGGTTCAAGTCCCACTTGGCTATGTAGCTTACTGGGTGACTTTGGGCCAGCCACTGATGCTTAGCCTAACCTTCCTCACAGGGTAGGATAAAATGGAGGATCTTGTACCCTACCTTGGATTTCTTGGCAGAAAAAAAGGTATGATACAAATGTAATAATACGTCTGTAAACATGTGAACTGAGAGAATTTCTACCCCACCTCGTAAAGGTGGGAGGTGAAATATGTAAAAGAGCAGTTCTGTCGGCTTAGGCAAACACAATTTAACAAGGAATCCCCAGAAGGCAATATAGAGACAAATAGGGGTTGTGATTTAACAGCGACAGAGGCCAAAGCTAGGGAATGTTAAGTCCTACAGCTCCCAGCATTCCCCAGCCAGCCATGTACAGTTGTAGGATGTTTTTCTGTCTAAACATGCATAGGATAATTTGCTTGTGTCCAGGTGATTTACAGGCCTTCGTTAAAGAGAATGTTATGCACATCACTATTTTTATTTATTTATTTATTTATCATATTTAAATCCCACCTTTTTTCCTGCGAGGAACCCAAAGTGGCTTACATGGTCCTCCTCCTCTCCATTTTATTCTCACAACAACCCGGTGAGGTAGGTTAGGCTGAGAGTCCGTGACTGGCCCAAAGTCACCCAATGAGCTTCATGGCCGAGCGGGGATGAGAACCCAGATCTCCTGAGTTGCAGTCCAATACTCTCACCACTATGCCACACTGGCTCTATGTTGGGGAACGCTGGAATAATACCTTGAGGAACACTGACATACGTCAGTGTTCCTCAAGGCATTATTGCAGCATTCCCCAACATGTTCCCTTCCAGCTGTGTTGAAATGTAACTCCCATAGTTCCCAACCAGCATCATGATGGGAGTTGCAGTCCAACACATCTGGATGGTGCCAGTTTGGGAAGGTGTTATTGTGCGTTCTGTGCTTTCTGATGGAGCCTCCAACCCATCCAGCCTTGCGCCCCCATCCCAATAGAGGGAGCCCAAGTCATTGAAGTGTTGCTCTTTATGGAAAGAAAGTGGAATATGCAATGGAAACCAGAGAGAGCAAATTGTGCTGTGATATAAATACTGGAATATTACCAGGAAGTGTCTTGTTTCATAGGGAACAGAGCTGAAATTGCTCCAGCATTGCAGGAACTCACTCTGAATCAGAAATTAAGGCAAGTACATACTATTAATAAAGTTGCTGGGCTGTGAATAAGTGTGTTCCGCCAGCGTCCTACATTTTGCATGACTTTGGAGACACTGGTGCGGAGTGAATAATGCAGGCAAGCATTTGCAATGTAGTAAGTAACCCATCACATTGTGCCGATCACCTAGCTTTCCTGAAACGTTTGATGACTGAAAGAAACTTTACTTGAATTAATATGGAAGGCAGCCTTCACAGGCAGTCTTTGAAGTATTGGGGGCCCAAGCCATGCAGGGCTTTATAGGTTAAAACCAGCACTTGGAATTGGGCCCAGAAACATATTGGCAACCAGTGCAGGCAAGCCAGGACTGGACCTTACATGACCTAGACATGGTGTACGCAATGTTCTATGACTTACATTTTATTTCCTGTCCTTCTGATTGGAATACAGCAAGAGCAGACCAGTGACTCATGCAGAAACTCAATAGGCCTCCTCTTCTGAGGGATGGTCTCTTTTGATGTCTCTGCACTGGGAGTGATTGACCAATCCAGTCCCATTTGATACAACAACATGGCAGAGTTATCCACCCCTAGCTGAGTCTGACTGGAAGGGGATGAGGCCAGAACAGTGACTCATGCAGAGATGCAAGAGGCACCATACTCTGCAAATTGCTGTGTTGAGCTCAGAGGAGCCTTTAACTCATCATTTTATTTATTTCTGGAAATGTTCTTGGTGATCGCTCATGCCACATAGTTTGATAATAAACGATACAACCACTAAGTAAACTGCATTATCCTACTAAGTGAATATGCTCCGATGATCCAGAATTTATCTTAGACAGTATGAGGGAGTTCATGTTTTCTGATATGTGCCTGGGGTAAATTCCTCTCTCCATTTTGTAACTTTGTTGCCTTCTGGATAGATTTTGGTACATAATCGTAGTGTACTCTCAGCTATTGACCACTGCACTGATCTTTATGAGAAATTCATTTCAGCTTGTTTTTGACCAGGATTTACCCAGTTTGCACCTTCTGGACCGAAAATGGTCTTGGATGTAATCTGCAGATGTATGAGAATTCCATTTGGGGTTGAAAACTGAACTGATTTTTCCGGTTCAGCCCTGCAGAATTTGCCCCCCCCCTCCCACTGGCATCAACTCAATCTGTAGCAAGTTGAGCCAATAGACAAATTCCGTGTTTTGGGGGGCGTTTTATGGTGGCGATTTGCACAATTTTTTGCGGCAAGGGAGATCTTGGAATTTGTGCAAATGTTGTCATTCTTTAAAAATATCTTTTTTATTGGTGATCTTGCACAAGTGTGCACAATTGCAAGTCTGTCTGTCCGCTATGTAGAGCTGCAGAGGCATGTTCCCCACTTGTAAATATCCTTGTCAACTTCAGCCTCCACTTTGGCACTTCCAAAGAGAAGAGGTGTGTGTGGGTGGGTGGGGGGAATTGGCAAGTTCTTTGACAAGCATGGAATATGGCTCTGCTGGGCTAAACGAAGCAGTGAGTGGAAAGGATGAAATCTTTCACAAGGTCACCAATAAAAATAATTTTAAAAATACAACTCAGTTGGTGCAAAATTTCAAGACACCCCCCCCCAAATTGCACAAATTACCATTTTCACAAATGACAGCACCTGAAAATATACGCAAAACATTTCTGCAACTGGAAAAAAAATCCTCTTCAGTGCAGTCTGCCACCACTTACCAGAATGGAGACACTGCAGAATCCTCTCAGGCTTAAATGCAATAGAATTTCCAGTGTTGCTTATCCTGTGGGCCATACATTTCTGAGCTTGAAATGTGATTTGTGAACTAAAGACAATGGGTTGAACAGCATGCATACGTTTGAAAAACGTGCATGAAAAACACATTTTCATCAATGCGATAAGAATGTGTACATTTCAAAGATACAGACAAATGATGTGCACAGCTGGAAAAAAAATACAGATGAAAATACGCATGGATTTCCATGCAAAAAGAAAAAAAAATGAAGCTTCTAATCTGATACAGACACAAGACGGAATGAGCTTCAAGGTGGAATTCGGAGAGCTTTGATGACCTTGAATGTATGCATTGGTTGTGCAAATCTTTGAAATGTACACATTCTTCTCCCATTTTTGTGCATTTTTCAAAAGTACACATACACATGCTGTCAAATTCATTTTTTTTGGTCCACAAATCACATTGCAAGCTCAGAAATGTACAGACTGCAACTGCAAATTGTGTCCAGTCCCGTGTTTGGTCCAGAAGGCGCAAACTGGGAAAATCCTGATCAAAAATGAACTTTAATGCATCTCTCATACAATCCTAGGAAGGCTGCAGCAGCCCCAGTGTGTTCTCTCTCTCTGTGTTTGTGTGTTTGTGTGTTTGTGTGTTTGTGTGTGAGAGAGAGGGGGATTGGCTTCCATAGCGCAGAAGTTGCCCACCCTTGGGTTAGTTATACCCTTGATCTGATCAACCAAGACAGTTCTTACGTTTGCATGTGCAAGAAAATTGGAACTACCTCTTTCTTCTCTTGTTCATTCCAACTCTGACCAAGGAATGCCATGCAAAATATTTTCTTCTGACTTGATGGCATGTTTGTTTATTTGTTTGTTTCCACCACTGTATTGCTTGTTGTTTTTTAATAGCAATGTTGGAGCAATAAACATGCATACGGAGATAGTTCTGCATTTACAATGTTTTCCAAATATAGAACGGCTCAGAAATACGAAACTTTATTTATTCATTCATTCATTCATTTAAACTCATAGTTTAAAAGTTTCATCCCCATGTCTGGGATCACAGTCACTCACTAAAAGAAAAATCGACACACAAAAGAACAGCCTTGTATAAATATACTTTTTCAGGCCAACTTTCGCCCTCACTGCTACATTGATTCTTGCATCAGTACCCAGATTTGGCAATAACCTTACAGTGGAGAAAAACAACAGCAGTCCTTCATTCAAGTACAGGAGAAAGTGAACACAATCTTTTTGTTGAGTGAATGTTGAACGAATATAGGTTTCGGGTTTTTTTTTGTTTTTTAATTATTTTTTTTTTAGTAACACTGCACCAAAACCAGGCAAGTGAATATATATTCCTATATGCAGAGCAAGTAAATACACCAGGGGGCAGAAAATCAGGCAAGGAAATGGTAGAACCTTCTTCATAACAGTAGGGAAGGAATACTGAAGGAAGACAGGAAGACTGAATAATGGCTAAACAAGGCTCAATGGATCAATCTTCCATTGTGGAATGTCTTGGCAAATTCTGTCACCGCAATCTGTGTAATGATGTGTAAAATGGCTCTTACTTGGCTCTAGTCAATGATGTTACCAACACTAGCCAATTGGTGCTTATCATCAAAATGGCAGTGCACTGAAATGTGGTCTCAGTTTCAATCTCCCTTTTGGGAGGAGGAATCAAATTTTACCTGGTTGAACTTCAAGGGCACCAAACCATTGCCATTCTGGTTTGATCAACATTGGCTGTTTGACTAACAAAATCACATGTATGTCTTGTCACATTGATGACAGTATCATACCACTCCAAACACTGTCAAAGGATTGCACCATGACAGGCATGTGGCTTACGCTGGCTCAGCTTGTCTGAGCGTGGAAAGCTAAGCAGGGTCGGGCCTGGTTATTACTTGGATGGGAGACCCCTCCTCTAGTCTCCTGCAATGAGCAGGGGGTTGGACTCGATAGCCTTGTAGGGTCCTTCCAACTCTATGATCTATGAAATCTATGAAACCTATACACAGCCTTTGCAATGCAAAGATGTTATATCTGAGAAAATACAATGCAGAATCAACCAGCAGAACATTGAATCAATGGAACAAACCAATCGATTGAAGGCTAAGATATACTTGTGTGTATGAAAATATATAAATGTGTGTGTGAACCATTTATCAATTGTATGGTATAACATTGTTTCTCTTGAAACACGAGTCTAGGATACAACTTAATTGCTACTAAATGGATTCTCCGCCACTTTGACTGCCCCATTCCTACATATAGGCTGCAATCCAACACAGAGTTAGGAACACTGGCAGCACAATCCAATGTGCTCCAAACTCAGAGGATTACCGGCATCCTACAGAGGGCAGAAGGAATGCGGAGGTGAAGGTTACCTCCATGCTCCTCCTACCTTGCAAAAGACTTAGAAGGCTGATTTCAGCTGTCTAAGGGCCAGTTCGCATGACCCAGGCTGTGAGCGGGGGAGGCACCACGGGGCTGTCTGCAGGCGACCTGTGCCCCGCACGCGTGGGCGGACCCCGGTGGAGCCGGCAGTCCCCGCACTGCAGTGTAGGCCTCCTGGCACTAGGGGGCGGCGGCCCAGGATGCCCAGAGGGGCCGTTTGCCCCTACAGGCCGGAGCGGCTGCAGCTCCGGCCGCTCTGGGGTGCCACCTCTGTGCAGCCCCCGCGGGACGGCCGCCCGCTGTTCGCATGGGAGGGTGGCCACACGCGGTAGGGGCTTACCCCTCTATCGCCCATGGTCACTTTGCGTGCGTGGCATCCCGCGGGGGTGCCCCCGGCCGGCGTTTGCACGACACAGGAACCGCGGGAGGCTTCTGCTCCCCCGCGGTTTCCATGTCGTGCGAACACGCCCAGAGTCTTTTACCCTGGAGCACGAGGAGGGGAGACTGAGCTGCCCCCAAGATACTACATATGCTGGCAAAGCCTGACTCCTCCCCGCTGCCCCCTGGAATGCCCAGAGAACTCCAGCTCCAAGGTCGGTCTTGCGCAGCTGGGACTCCAACTTCTCCTGTGGCTGTCTAGACTCTGTCTAGCAGCCAAAGATTTCCGCCCTTGAGCTTTCAATGAGTGTACACTTGTGAAATATTGGTTTGGACTGTGGACATATCAAATAAAAAAAAACAAAACCAGAACAATGGCACAATTTTAAACTTTATTGTACATGTTCTAGGAAACAAGGTCAAAAAACAAAACCACCAAAATATCCCACAGAAGTGTTAACAAAATTTCGTTAAGGAATAGAACCAAAACATTTTTTTTGTTTGTTTGATTTTTTTGCAAAATGTTGAAATCTATTGGTGTTTTTTTAAAGGTTACAAAATGGATTTGGATTGACACTCCTATTTCAGAACTGAAATTTCTGATGAGAAAAGTAAGCAGTGATTTTGATTAAAGGAATGAATTAAGTTGATACTTTTACAAAAAAGTGTTGAAAATGATCTGTCAACTGTTGATGCCTGCAATGCAGTCAAATACTGACCATTGAGAATATTCCTCATCAAATTTTGCATCAACAAATTTTGAGGAGAACTGCTGTGAGGATCATCTTAACTCTACTAAGAAAAAATGGCCCTGGATTTTGTGCAATGGATCTTTGCTTTCCACCCCTCTCTGTATATATTCTATTGTACTTTTAAAATATATTTTAATCTCATTTCCTTGTTAAACACCTTGGGCAATGCATTTAGAAAGGCAGTATGCAAATTGTTAGAGCACATACATAAAAATCAGTTGTAACCATCTATCCTACTCACAGCACTCTGTAAAAGTGATGGGATGGCATATGCCATGCTTGCTTGAATCTTGTGATTTATTATTATTATTTTTTTAAAGAATACCCATTTGTAGATTTTGGTATTGGGCTAAACGACAACTCCTACTGCATTCCTTCTTAAACAGCGGGTGCCAGGCATTGCATTGTGGGAGATAAAAGATGGCAGCCACTACGTACAATGCTTCTGCTACCTCGTAAGCATGTCTCGGGTGGGGCGGATGAGTGACACATGGCTGTAGTACTGGTGGCACCTGCACCAACAGGAGACCAAACTGGCAGAAGGCATTGGTGCCAATGCAGTTGAGATACCTTCCTGCAAAGGTCCAGTGGTTCCAGAGCACTTGGGGGAGGGCACTGGGAGCACTGTGCCAAAGGCGTACTCAAGGTACGGGCCTTGAGCTGTAGGTTTATTTTGATAGGTGGTTGTGTGTGTGTGTGTGTGTGTGTGTGCGCGCGCAACCTCAAGCTTCCCCCAAGCATACTGATACCTTCATTTGGTTTCTCATATAGTTGTATAAACGAGCCTCGCTGGGTAAAACGGAGGCCGAAATTGGCCCCGCTCACGCCCAGCGAGGCCTTACCTTTTTCTTCGGGGCGGCTCGCCTCTCCGTGGCGAGCCGCCCGCGCGGCCCACTCCGGTCCCGTCGCGTCACTTCCGGGACAGGAAATGATACGAAATGACGTGACAGGCGCGTTCTGCACCTGCGCAGGGTCCTGTTGCGTCATTTCCGGTCCCGGAAGTGACGCGACGGGACTGGAGACGGCGGATCAAGCGGCGCAGAGAACTTCTCCACGCCGCTCAGAAGATCGGGTTGGGGGGCGCGCCCCCGCGGAGAATCGAGTCAGGGGCGCGGAGAGCCCCCGACTCAGGTTTGGATCCACCGCTAGCTTCTCAGTTCCCCCATTTTGGCAACAATCCTGTTGGCACTCGCCACTTGAGTTCGCTATTAAAAGGAGCGATGAAGATGACCAGAGCTGGCCCAAGATAATTTGCTCTCTCAGTCAGAGCAACATATGGCACTCTTGCCCCCCACCCCCATGTCAAGGGCCATAGAACCCAAGGCAAACCAAATTATTTAGGCACCTGAGGCAGAATATCCCGGAACCACCTCTCCCCTTCCTTGGCAGTAAAAATACAATCATAATGCATTAAATAACTAACCATGTGTTTTGTCCTTTCATGATATCCAAAAAAAAGCTGCCTCACTCTGTCTAATGGCCGGTAGGAATGTATGTATGTATGATGTAAAACTGTTCCGTCCAGGTTTCGCGGATTGTCAGGTGCCTTTCGTCCCATCATCTGCTGCTTGACAGAATCAGATTTCACAAAGATACATTCGTACGCATTTGCACAAGTTCGGAGTTCTTCAAATTCACACTCCTGCAAATGCACCAATCCCACCCACCCCCAAAAAAATGCATCCCCCAAAGTGCATATTTTCAGGATTTCACCTATGGGGGAAATCTGCATTTTTGGTTGGTGTTTGTTTATTTTTCATTTTTTTTTTTACCACTAAATTTGTGTAAAATTATGGATTTAAAAAAAGAACTTCCAATGGCCCCTTACATGGGAACAGGGAGAAGGCTTGCGCGTGGGAGAGGAGAGAGGAGGCAGGCACCTGGTAAGGTGGGTCACGAGAAATGAGCCAATGGCTCAAAAGGGCGGGGACCCAGGTAAGTGCAAGTCCGTGGAATCCACACAACCCAGGAAAAGCCGGTCTGCTGCTGAACCCGTGGGCCAGATTCATAGAAATTGAACTCTTGAATCCATTGTGGATTTCTCCGACGTCCCTAAGTAGGCCAAGCCCTGATACTGACATCTAGAATGCATGAACCATGACTGCTGATGGCCGTGAGACTAACAGTTGCCTGAGAGTGGAAAGCAAGAACAGATCCGTGGTTCTGATTCCTCACTAAAAACTTGGCTGTTCAGGCAGGAATATGGGGTGGGCTAAGATTTTAAAATTTTATACTGTTTTAAATGTATTTTATCCTGTTTTTATCTTATGTACATCGCCCAGGGTGGCTGGTTGCTGGCCAGATGGGCGATAAATAAATGTTAATAATAATAATAATAATAATAATAATAATAATAATAATAATAATGGCATGACTGTAAATCTAGTGCCGATTTGATTGTTCTGTTCTAGAAGTCCTTTAAAGTTTATTTTATTATTATATTTATACCCCGTCTTTCTTCCTGCAAGGAACCCAAGGTGGCTTACACAATCCTCCTCCTCCTTCATTTTAGCCTCACAACAACCCTGTGAGGTAGGTTAGGCTGAGAGTCAGTGACTGGCCCAAAGTCACCCAGTGAGTTGTCCAGTTTGGGCAGGGCATGTGAGTCTTATCTTGTCTTCTCCACTGCATCTTTCGGGATGGACAACAATTTCATTTCAGTTTGCAGATCACTTGAAAATGCCTCATTTGCAACCCCGAATGTGAACAAGAACAGGAGCGCATGTTCTGTGAACATGTTCCTAAATTCCCAAACTTGTGTTCGCTTTCCGAGAATGTGCACTTTAAAAATGTGTGTTCTTTAAATGCTCAGTTTTAACGATGTATACTTCACAGTGTACATTTGCAGAAGTGTGCATTTTAAAAGTGCACCTTTAAAAAAATTCACATGTTTAAAAATGTACAGTTTAAACATTCACATTTCCACACTTCGGTCAATAGAGGGGGAAAGCACATTTTTGAAAAATGTACACCTTTCCCATTTGAACAAACTGAAAAAATATGTTGCAAGTAAGAACAGCGCTAAGCTGAATGGCGCTTTGAAGTGAAGATCAGAGAATTTTTGCAAACTCAAGCATCCGTGGTTCTCCCATTCCTAGGCATCTTACATTTTTAAATATCCAAATCCTGGAATGCTTCCCTATTCTTTGAACACACCTAGGGATGTTGGAGGAATCCACAAAGGACTCAAAGGACTCGATTTTTAAGAATCTGACCCATGGATTCCGCCACGCACCAGCTTGTCCTGAACCACACAGATTCTGTGGACTTGCGGACCAGTTAAAAAACTTTTTTAAAAAAAAATTTATTATTTTATTTCATTGTGCAGTGTTTTACTGAAGCGTACATCTGCTGCCAAGCATTGGTAAAATGCTGCACAAAATGAAACATGATGCAAACAATAAATATGAGATCACATTACAACTGTTGTTTTCCGCAGGGTCGTATCAATATATACATGTGCATGACATTAAACTAGACCAGGTAATGCAGAACTCCAAGATCCAGGTAGAATTTCAGTTGGGGATCATTTCAGAAGATTGCCTTAATAAAGCCTTTTCTGTCTGCAAGTCCCCAGGTGCTTTAGAACTGCAACTCCCATCACCCCCAGCCAGCAGAGCCAATAGTCAGACTGATGGGAGTTGTAGTCCGTCAACATCCGAGGACCCAAAGGCTGCATTAATATTTCAGATTGAAACTTACACTGATAAAAAGCAGATTATATTTAGAGGGTTCAAACGAGGCATTGATCAGGGGGTCAGTGTCCAAAATAGATGTAAAACTCACCAAAGTCCTGTCTGGTGGTTCCCTCATGACTACCATTTGGGTGTCAAGCAAACATATTTCTGTTTCCTTAGGCTTTTTTAAAGAACATTCAAACCATAAATGAATGGCTTTAGTTATGCTTAGTCATTGTTGTAAACCACCCAGAGAGCTTCAGTTATTGGGCGGTATAGAAATGAAATAATAATAATAATAATAATAATAATAATAATAATAATAATAATAATAACAACAACAACAACAACAACAAAAACAACAACAACAAAAACAACAACAACAACAACGGAGATCCACTGAAATAAGAATCAATGGGATTTACATTGGCCCTGCCTAAAGGGAGGTTGGAAGAATGTGCGGAAGAAGAAGCCATGCTACCTTCTCCTCCTACCCGGAGAGATTTCCCATCCTCGATCAGGCAGCATCCCTTGTTAAGTGGAGAACAGCCTCCCCCAACCTGCGTTTCTCCTCATGTGTTCGAATAGAACTCTGAGGGAGGATGGGAGTTGTAGTCCAACACATCTGGAGGGTGGCAGAGTCCTAGGGATGGGTGAACACTTGCGCTCGGCAAACTTTCAGCACCTTGCTGACTCAAGAACCAAAAGCGGGCCAAGTTGGAGGGGGTTGCAGCTTCCACTTGTAAAGCTTCCACTTTTTTTAAGCCAAAGGAAATTTGCGTAAATTCCAGCTGCAATTTGAGCAATTTGCTGCTGGAATTTATGCAAATTGCAGCCAGAATTTATGCAAATTGCAGCCAGAATTTATGCAAATTGCAGCCTGCTCTAAAAGCAGAAAACTGTATGCTGGCTCGACTCGCGTCAGAGCGAGTCAGCGCCAGTGCTGAGTTGATGAACTGGAATCCAGGGGGCCGAGCTGGGCCAGTCCGTTGGATTTTGATCTCCCAACTAGATTCCTTGCACATCCCTAGGTTGGGGGAGGCCAGTGTAGGAGCTCTCCTTACATACATCTGTGCATGGAGAGAACACCTTCTCATGAACATCTGCCAGATATTTATCAGGAGAGAGAGGAAGCTGAGTGAGGATGTGGCGATGTGGCAGTTCTAGGGTTGTGCACTTACCCCTGGGCTCTCCTCGCGGGGCGCTCAGCAAGCACCCCCGCCACGTGATCCATTTTGCGCCCCCGCGAGCACCAGCTGAGTCCCCAGCGCTATGTTATTCATGTGAAAAGCAGGGGAAACTTCCTCAAAACAGGCGCGTTTTGCGTAAGTGGTGCTTTTGTTTTTCATGTTAAAACCAGCAGAAAATACGTTAGATTTTATGCTGTTTATTTTATGCCATTTCAAACATGAAAAACAAAGCACTGCTTACACAAAACGCAGCCATTTTAAGGAAGTTTTCCCTGTTTCTCACGTAAATAACGTAGCGCCGGGGACCCGGAAGTATAGCGCTGGGGACCCAGAACTTCCTTTTCCCGGCTCGTCTTGTGAGGGCGTGAGCCAAGCCAGGGAAAGGTAAGTTGCGGGGAGCTCGGGGGGGTAGATCAGGGCAAGTTTGCTCCGTTTCCACTCCCCGATCAAGTTCTGTGCACATCCCTACTTTCCACGCATCCTTTCAACCCCTGGAGAGTGTCATGTATACCTCCCTTAACTTAAGCCACATTGTTTTCAATGGGTTTATTTAAAGTATGCTTGTCAGGATCCACCCCACAGATTTATGTTGAAGATGAGGGATATAAATTAGGTAAACAAAAGAACTTCACCAATCTATTGGAATATCTCCTTTTTTGTGTCTGCGGGCACTCTGTGTTCTCATCTCTCCAGCCTGATAGGAAGGTATTTTCTCTAAGTCTCTGTCCTGGAACATAGTGGTTTTCTATTTCTGAGGTCCCGTGTTTGCAGTGAAACATCTCCCCCCTCCATTGGTTTACTTTGCACGCATAGGAAGGGCACTCTTATTCTAGTATTTAAAGTGTGCATGTATGTTGCATGGGAAAATTTTGCATGGTGGGTTTCTATCTCTCTCAACATTCTTCTCTGGCACTGGAGAGATTATCAAAGTCAGCACATCTGAAGAATATCTGAAATAATATTTTGTTTCCTTTTCTTTTCTGTACTTTTTTTTTTTTTTTTTTAAAGCTCAAATGTGGATCAGGGGAAGCCAAAAAGGAAATTCAGCCCAGACAAAAGGCAGAACTTCTTCACACAGTACATACTTAACTTATGGAATTTTCTGCCTCAAAATGAGGCCTAGATGGCTTATAAAGGGGCGGGGTAGACAATTAGAAGGTGGATAAGGCTATCAATGGCTACTAGTCCTGATGATGGCTATTTGCTACCTCCAGTATCAGAGGCAGTTTGCCTCTGAATTAAGAGTCAGGGATGTTGAAGAGTCCTTGGTCTCGAGTCACGAGTCAAGTCACGAGTCTTTGGACCCAAGTCTCGAGTCCGAGTCCAAGTCCTTGGTCCAAAATGGTGACTCAGGAGTCATGAGTCACGAGTCACTCCCAAAGCTGACTCCACGAGTCCCTACTAAAATCAATGGGGTTTTTTCCCCAACAAAATAAGGCTACTTCAGATGTGTGGTTTAAATAAATTCTAGGCACAAGTGTGCCTTTTTCTTTCAAAACTCTGCAACTGATTTTGGCAAGAACAGACCAGGCAGAAAAACCCAAAATAACCAGGCAGGCAGAGGAGGCAGGGAACCCCAAAGCAGGCAGGCAGAGGCCTTTGTCTTGGACAATTCAACTGTTGAACTGGTCAAGAAGAGACCAGGCAGGCAGAGGAGGCTGGGAACCCCAGACAGGCAGGCAGAGGCAGCCAAACACAAAATGTCTGAAAGGTTGCATTTTAGGAAAATGATTTTAAAAAATAAACTTGCTGTACTTCCTAAAACTTATCCATGTTGCATTTGAGGAACATGATTTTTTCTAAATGTTTGGCCCCCATTCTGGAACGGTGGGATCTCATCACAATTCCACCCTCACTGAACACCCGCTCCACTGGTGATGAACTTGCTGGAACCAGAAACACACTCAGAGCAGCCACACACAGTAATCTCAGGTCCTTCTTCTGCCTCTCCCAAGTACGCAACACATCAATCAAAATAAATCTTGACACACTGTTGGGGCTGCACTCCTGGTAGCCGTCCATAGTGGCCGAGCAGTGGCACACCTCGCTTCCATGCGCTCTTCGCCGGCAATCATGCTCCTCTCCACTCCTTCCGGCACAGCCCAGGGATGTTGAAGAGTCCTTGGTCTCGAGTCCCGAGTCGAGTCTCGAGTCCCATTAAAAATATTGGGACTCGAGTCCGAGTCGAGTCAGAGGGGGGACTCAGTCCGACTCATGAGTCGAGTCCCCGAGTCCGAGTCCCCATCCCTGTTAAGAGTTGCTGGGAAATAGTACCAAGAGCAGGCTATTGCCCTCATGCCCCACTTGTGGGGCTCCAAGTGGGATCTGCTTGGCCACTGTGTAAAATAGGATGCTGGATGAGGTACGCCTCTGGTCTGATCCAACCAGAGTCTGCTTATGTACTTATATTCTTTGAAGCATGCACTGTAGAAGGTATACAGACATGGACCCATATTCCTACCAGGTTAGGAATCACACACATAAACAGATGCTGCCCTCATGATTCCCCAGATCCACCAAACAAAGCTGTGTGCACACAGCTCAGTTAATGAAGTTCGAAATCAAAATTTCATCCAGATGAGACAGAGGTGCTTATGGTCTATAACAGGGATATTGATCCTCTTTCAGCTCAAGGGCTAAGTTCAATTTTGGAGACACTCTAAGGGGCCACATTCCAGTGGTGGGCAGGGTCAAAACCATTACTGGGTGTGGCCAAACACAAAAGGGGCATGGGCAAAGGCAAAAGACATGGGTCCTTTGGCCAAAATACTCAAAATACAAGTATATTTTAGCTGGAAGCTCCTGCTACCAGTTCTTAAGCCTTAGGAGAGGCAATTCAACCTTTTAGAATTGGGTGGAGGGAACCACCAAATGATTGGTGATCAGGGGAGAGGCTCCGGGGCCAGGGAAAGAGGGCATGGGTCCTCTCTGGGGCAGTCCACCACTTTAGAATGCCAGGTGGACTGGATTTGACCTGCAGGCCTGAGGTTCAACACCCCTGGTCTATAAGACTATGGGGTCAGGGAGTGAGAGTCCATCCTGTTTTAGATGGGGTAGAACTCCCTTTGAAGAGTCAGGATTGGATTAGGGGTGTGTCGCTGGACCCAGCTCTAAGCCTGGATCCACAGGTGATGGCCAACGGGAAGAGAGCATTCTCACAGCTTCAGGTGATGTGTCCACGGTGTGCTTTCTTTGAGATATCCATCTGTTTCAGTGATGGTGACACATGCCCTGGTTACTTTTCCTCTCATATGTGCTCAGCGTAGGGCTGCCTTTGAAAAGTGGACAGAAACGGCAGCCAGTCCAAAATGCTGTGGCCAGTCTGCTAACTGGAGCAGTGTATAGGGAGCATGTGAATCCTCTGAGACAATGGAATTGGCTTCCCATCTGTTGCTAAGCCCCATTCAAAGTCCTGCTTTTGACCTTTAAAGTCCTAAGGACCAGGGAGCCTGAAGGACTGCTTGCTGCAGAAACATTAAGATGGACAGATGAGGACCTCCTCTTTCTCCCACGGATGTCTTGGAGGAAACACAAGAGAGGGCCTCCTCAGAGGCTGCACCCGGATGTCGGAATTCCCTCCCTTGGGAGGTTCACCTCACCTTGACTTTGCTTTTTGGTCTACCCATTGGCTGATTTTAATTGGACATTTTCTGCTACTTGTACATGTGACAGGTGCTCTCTTGGTTTTTTGTGCTGTTCATTTCTTTGGTGCATGATTTTTATGGCATCTTTTTAATATGTTTCAGTTTGTATTTTCATGATCCCCCCCCCTTTTTTTATTGCTATCTGACTTGAACAACATTCTGTTGGAAAGGAGGGATGAACATATTCTTCGTAAATAAATGAATAAATGAATTTTAAAATTTATTTTTTTCATTTATTATATTTATACCCCACCTTTTTTTCCTGCAAGGAACCCAAGGCGGCTTACATAATCCTCCTCCTCCTCCTCCTCTCCATTTTATCCTCACAACAACCCTGTGAGGTAGGTTAGGCTGAGAGTCAGTGACTGGCCCAAAGTCACCCAGTGAGTTTCATGGCCGAGCGGGGAATAGAACCCAGATCTCCCGAGTCCCAGTCCAACACTCTCACCACTACGCCACACTGGCTCTGTTGATTAGCTGTTCTGAAGGGTTTTTAGCTTCCCTCTGCTCCACATTCACTGCCAAGCTGCTGAGGGATTCGAGGGATCTTCTCTTGGATCAGAGCCATGCATGCTTATTGTTTTGATGATTTTTCGTTTTGGTCATAGCTTTCCGGCTGAGGACTTTTGCTCTATGCTGCTAATCTAGTCTTGAATGGAGAAGGTTTGCTCCATTTATGTATAATTTGTGGCAATTCCATTTCCTATCCCCATTTTTTGCTCCCCCCAAAAAGAAAGGAATAAAAGCTAGATTCTTCAATCCGAATGCACATTAACAAAACCTGCATGTTCATTTTGGTTCTGGCGGCCACAGGAGAGAGGGGAGTCTTGCTGCGTGAAAATGGTCTCCCAAAATTCTAAGGATGCAGGAATGAGAAATGTTTGAGATCGCCAGGATTCTCTAAACATCAGTTTGTGCAAATTTCCTAATTTGCACAAATTGAACTCAGAATCAGGCATCAAATGCAAGCACATGTTTTTGACCATTGACAAATATTTCTGGCGGACACATGTTCGTGCTTGCACTTGTGTCTGCAGATTTGAACAGGGCATGCTCATGGGTTTTGTGAGCAAAAATGAAATTCTCATACATCCCGACAAAATTATCCATGATAGATGTGGACAGAGAAATGGGAGGGGGGGGAGGATTTCACGGAATTTCTCCAGGCGGAGGAGAAATTCCCCCACAGTTTCTTTGGGCAGAGCTCACCATGAGCAGTGGCAGGAGCATGGCTACTCTTGTTTCTCCCAAGGTGGCAGAGGTTGTCTGCTGCTGCTGCAACTGGACTGTCCTTTGGTCATGCTGGCTAGAGCTTATGGGAGCTGTAGTCCAAAAACATTTGAAAGGAACCCAGTTGTCTACCTCTGTTCTACAATTTCCCAGCCTCAGCATCATTCCAGGTGTGTGTGTGTGTGTGCTCACTACCAAAAAAATGGTGGAATTGGAGAAAATTGTGCAAAGTGGTCTTCTCTTCCTGGGGGAGGGGGGAGAGAACATTCTCAGATGTTTTCTCAGAAAAATCTCTTCTGAAAAAAATAATGTAATTTAGAGACTGAAGAACCCTATGCAGGGTCCTGCATCCCTACAGCCTGGCCATTGGAGAGTCTACATGATCCCCTTCGAACATCTGAGATTTCAAAAACCAGAAAATGGATTTCTAGAAGAAGGGAAAACTGAGATTCTAATGTTGCTAGATTCTCTGTCAGAGAGAGTGAATGTGGACTGCTTTGGTTTTACCTTTGCGGCTAGGGCTCTGTCCTTGCAAATTCTCAAATGAAGGCACCTTATCCACAACTCCTGCACTAATGCACTGATCTCAGAACTGAGTTATCTGCCACCTTGTGTACTTCCTGAATGTTCTGGATCAGTTTGTGGGTGAAAAGACCCATCAAAATTCATTTTAAAATGTGCATCTTGAGATAAAAAATGTTTAGAAATGCGTATTTTGAGAGAAAATAGGTTTGAAAATACATATTTAAATATGTAGTCAAATTAGAATTTTCATGAGGACAGAACAGACATGGGGCAGCATAATTTGTGGCAATTCCTATCCCCATTCATGGGACAGAACACAGTCATGCATGAAGACATGGAAAATGACATGAACCAGAAACAGATTGATGTGTTTATCCTAGGGGGTGGGCAGCTTGGGAGGTCCAGGAGACAATTTTGTTCCCTCTGGATCCCATGGAGAGGTACACACTCCATCACCTCCTGCCAAAATCACTGCCATGCTAAAAAAAAAAATGTGCTGCCAAGATTTCAGCAGTTTGGCAGCCAAAAAGCCACATTTCTGCATTCATACAAAGTCTACGGTGAGTGCTGGGGAGACTGCATATGGCCCTCAGGCTGTGTGTTGCCCATCCCTGACTTAGGGATGTGCAAATCAGCAAAACTCAGGCTCACTGAAGTTCTCCAAATTCCACCTCGGAGATTGTTCCGACCCAAGTCCGCATCAGATTACAAGCCTTTTTTTTTTTTTCTTCCTGAAAATCCATGCATGTCTTCAATCTTCATGCATATGGGGAGGGGGCAGCCTCGACACATTTTTTTCCAAATCTGTGCATCAGCTGTGTACATCTTTGAAATGTACGCAGTCTTCTCCCCTTGATTAAAGCATATTTGTGCACAGATTGCATCTGAGTCTGTGTTCGGTCCATAAGGTGTGAACTGGGCAAATCCTGATTTAAAAAAACAGACTGAAATAAACTACTCATACATCCCTGCTTTCCTTCAGGATTATCTTGATGCATATGCAAGATGGAGGCTACAATACGATGGTCCTTTGAAGTTGGGCTGGATGAATCTTTAAGAAGGATGTAGACAAACTGGAAAGGAGTTCAGAGGAGGGCAACAAAGATGATAAAGGGACTGGAAATAAGGCCCTATGAGAAGAGACTGAAGGAACTGGGCCTTCAGAAGAGGAGACTGAGGGGAGATATGATAGCACTCTTCCAGTAATTGAAGGGTTGTCACACAGAGGAGGGCCAGGATCTCTTCTCGATCATCCCAGTTTGCAGGACACAGAATAATGGGCTCAAGTTACAGGAACCCAGATTCCACCTGAACACCAGGAAAAATTTCCTGACTGTTACAGCAATAAGACAATGGAACCAACTACCTAGGGAAGTGGTGGGCTCTCCCACTCTGGAGGCATTCAAGGTGCGGCTGGACGGACATCTGTCAGGGATGCTTTGACTTGGATTACTGCACTGAGCAGGAGGTTGGACTCAATGGCCTTGTAGGCCCCTTCCAACTCTACTTTTCTATGATTCTATGATTCTATTTCCGGTCTGCATCTGTTTTGTATGAATTTGGCCATAAGTCCATTCCATCTCATTTCCAAAACAGTCTGTGAGTTATTTTTTTTAATCATAAAAATGCACAGAATATCCGTATGCAACTTTCTCTAATATATGCATGTTTGCAGACAAACCTTCCATAATATATGGATTTTTTAAATGCAACTTTCTCTGATATACAGGCATACCTCAGAGATACTGTGGGTTCGGTTCCAGACCACTGCAATAAAGCCAACATCGCAATAAAGCGAGTCACATTTTTTTTTTTGGTTTCCCACTGCATATAAACGTTATGTTTACACCATACTGTAGTCTATTAAGTGTGCAATAGCATTATGTCTAAAAAAAAAACAATGTACATGCCTTACTTAATATGTACTTTATTGCTAAAAAAAATGTGACATAGGGACATAAAGTGAGCAAATTCTGTTGGAAAAATGGTGCCGATAGACTTGCTCAATGCAGGGTTGCCACAAACCTTCAATTTGTAAAAACTGAAATATCTGCGAAGTGCAATAAAGAGAAGCACAATAAAACGAGGGATGCCTGTACACATTTTTGCTCGCAATTTTGGAGCTAAGCACTGCATCACACAATTGAGAGAAGTGCACAATCCAAAGGACTGGGTTGGGCCCAGATTTGGAGATATGGACTTCGTTGTGCCATCCTTCCCATGGCAGCCCCTCCAGCCGCATGAAAATGCTACACAGAGAATCAGGAAGAGGAAACCCTGATGAATGGGTGGGCTGCGGTGTGTGTGTGCGTGGGGGAAGAATCCCCCAAAATTGAGTGGAGGGACCTCTGTGCATGGAGTCCTTCCAAATACTGGATCCAAACCTATGCTCTGATCTATATTTCAGTCTGGGAGGTGTGGGTTAGGTTGGTTTGCTTAAAAATTCAGCCAAACCTAAATCCCCCCCCATACTTACCCGGGGGCTGTAGGACCATTTGGATCTTACCCCTCTGTGAGGCTGTTGGAAGATGTGCATCCAGAACTTCTCTGACATCAGAAATCCAGCATCAGACAGCATGCAAAGGAAGCATTCGAGACTCGAGAGGCATTCCTGAGGCTCCCAATATGACCCAGAATGGGGAAGAACTATGACAGCCCTGGAGCTGGCATAAGTTATTTCCCCCCCCCCATTAGAATCAATGAGAGGGGGAAAGTTAGAAAGGAGGAGGAGGAGGAGGAGGAGGAGGAGGAGGGTGAGAGGAAGAGGGGGATGGAGGGAGGAGGAGGAGGAGGAGAAGAAGGAGAAGGAGAAGGAGAAGGAGAAGGAGAAGGAGAAAAATCAAATGGCCAAAGCAAAAAGTTGCTCTCCTTCCACTCTGTTGGCAGAAGCCAACAGGGCACTGGAAAAGATGGTTCCTACTTCTCACTCCCCTATAGGATTGCTCTACCCCAAGAGTTGAGTTGGAAGACGCCTGTGCGTGAAATTGTTTTATGTGGGGAGATCGGTGCACAATGAATCACCACACAAACTTGACAGAGTACCGCAATGATCCAATGGCACGGTTACCATGACGATTGGAAGACCATTCCCTGCTGCAGCCTTCATCCGCCTTCCTTTTCATAATTTTCCTTTGCAATTTTATCCTGGAAGGCAATCTTACTCGGTCACGAGTGATCGCCTACTACTACCCCAAGAGTTCCCTAACCTGGTGCCCTCCAGTGGTTTTGGACTTGAGCTCTGTAACCAACATGGCTAATGGTCAGGAATGCTGGGAGTTGTGGTCCAAAACATCTGGAGGGCACCAGCTTGGGGAAGGCTGCTCTACCCATTAATTAATTGCCTCATCAATGAAAACACATGCATTAAACTGAGTTAGATTTCTTTAGCAAGGTGGCACAACCCTGATTGCCAGAATGGCTTGGGTACACTACCTCCATCAGTAGGCCAGTGATCTTTGTGTGTGTCATACCCACATGATCTTGGTGCACTCACAGACTTCCTTCATTTCTGGAGCACCGTGGGGGCCAACCCCAGGCAGTGGACCAGTGGACCTCATCTTGCTCCTGTAGTTTAAGACTCTATCCTACCCCTATAGTTCAAACTCTATTTCCACAGGTGCCTCGCCAATATGCATTGATATTAAAACAGTACTGGAATGATGGATTGGCAACTTTATATATAATGTATATTAATATTATAGATAGATAGATAGATAGATAGATAGATAGATAGATTTATACTGTTCAATGTTCCATTATTGTTACACACAAGTACTACACAGCCAATAGGTACAAAGAAATTTAAAAAGTCAGGGGAAATAAGATAAATGATGGGCGGGGTGTGTCTTCATACAGCATGGGGCAGGTCACTGAATCATAAAGAAAACAAAATTACAGATATTTTGCAATGGCAGCTCTATTTGGAGAGAAACCCCTTTCTGGTGTGCACTGTTCACATTGAGTATAACATAGAAAAAAGCCTGAATATATTGTGTCAACAGATTACATCAAAGAAAGCACCCCCAAATATCACAATGTTTCAGTGTGCAACGTTTGGATTAACTCCTTGAGACAAGAGAGGAGTGTGTGTTTTTTTAAGAGGACGTGACAGGAAAAAAATATGCTCCTTCCTTTGTGATTGGCAGCTGTATATGACATGGGTGAGAAATACGGTAGGTCTGCAGTCCAGATCAATCTTAAATAGAGGAATTGAACTGAGCTGGCACTGAGGAATAGGAAGTGGTGTTCAGGCAGGTTTGCAAAGGAGAGTGATTTTAGGCATACCCTTGCTGTTCCAGGCAGAAGCCCACTGGGCAATCATTCACATTAGCAATTTGTGCCCCCTCAAAGAAAGGATCTCCCTCTAGCAATGACTGACTGGCACTCTTCTAACCCTCAACCAGGGGTTGCTGGTGTGTGGCATGTAGATTGCATGTGCCGCCACCACCCTGAAACCCCCCCCCACAGTTTCTAAAACAAAACAAAGATAGTATCTGGAGCACTAAAAAGTTCCAATTTAGCTTGTTTGCAAGCTAAATTTGACCCTTTGGGGGTTCCGTAGCAGTCGCAGTGTTCAGTTTAATGGGCAAACATCCTCAATTTGACCTTTTTGAAAATCTATAGTATTCCAGATACCTGTTTGTTTGTTTGTTTGTTTGTACAGCCCTTGAACTTCCCAAATTTGCCAATCCCTGCCCTAAACACATTAAGCACAATCCAACACAGAGTGATGCACTCCTAAGCCTAATGGGTTCAAGCACCCCTAATTTTGTGTTGCAGTATAGTCTTTGTCTGTGTATGTAACAAATATTTGTAAAATATATATTTTGCACATTAATTTTTCATCTTCACACACATAAGTACAGTCATACCTTGGATTGAGAGCATAATTCATTCCGGAAACGTGCTTGTAATCCAAAACACTCTTATATCAAAACGAAATCCCCCCCAAAAAAATTGTACAGAGATTTTTAATTAAGCCGTACTACAGTACTTGTATTGCAAGACGTCGCTTGTATATCAAGTAAAAAAATATTAAATAAATATTTAAAAATTTGCTTGTCTTGCAAAATGCTCTCAAACCAAGTTACTTGCAATCCAAGGTATTACTGTAGTGACTGGTAGGGGTGGGAGAGCATGTAATAGTTTCTGAACTCTTCCTTGAAGCTCATTTTAGTTTGTTTGCCTTCCCAAATGGAAGCGCCTTTTCTTTTTTTTCAAGTGGGAAAAATGCACATTTTCCTATCAGGAATGTGCATTTTTTGGAGGGGCACTTTTTTTTTTTTCCTGTTAGTAAAAACGGGCATTTCCCCCAGTAGACTAACGTGTGAAAATGCGGATTATTGGGTAGCTTTGCGTGAATGCACATTTGTGCAACTGTGCATTTGCACAGCTGCACGTTCATGTAATTGCACACTTTTGAACACAAATTCAAGTTCTAGAAAATTTCTGAGAATTGCATTCCTGTTTCCATTCATGTTCGGGGTGGTGAATAGGACATGTTTGCATGATCTGCAAACAGGAACAACATTTTTGTCCATCAGGTGATCTCCCCTGCATGAAATTCAAAAGTGGGTCAGTGATTATGAGCCTCTTTGGAAAATCATAGAATCATAGAATCATTTTCCTCTTTGGAAAATGCTTGTGTGTTTGCGGGGGGGGGGGGGAGACGAGACTTGCCATTCCCCATCCTGAGAGCTCTAAACCAGGGCTCTCCAACTTTGGGTCCCCAGATGTTGCTGGACTACAGCTCCCAGAATCCCTTGCCATTAGCCATGCTGGCTGGGTATGCTGGGAGCTGTAGGCCAGCAACATCTGGGGACCCAAGGTTGGAGAGCCCTGCCCTAGACTGATTCACAGTGTTGGTTTCCATGCACCATATTGCCTTAAACTTTTGTCTGTTTTTCTTCTGTCGAGTTCTGAACACTAATTGCGACTGGGGATGGTGTGTGTGTGTGTGTGTGTGTGTGTGTAATTTGTTCAGTTCACACTTTAATGTGAACTTACCTAATTTCTCACTTTTGAACCACCAGGTGAAACAAAACTCAGTTCTCCTTCGAAATTCACACTTCAAATTTTGCAATGTAGTGTGTTTTTGGGTGGGGTGGGGTGGATGTGTACAAACAAAACTGTGCATATTTCAAAAAATAACATTAAAAATGCACTATATTAGGAAAATGCTTGCAAAAAAATGTGTATATGGGGGGGGAGCATACAAAAAAAAGTATATATTGGGAGAAATGTCCCCCAAAAATGCTGATGAATGTCCATGCAAACATTTAAAAAAAAAAAACCCCTCAAAGTTTGGGACGAACTGAAGTTAAGACTAGAGAAATTCTCAGTGTTTGAGATGAACCAAATGTAAGACTGGAAAAGCCACTCTTCGTGTGAAAAGCCTCCTCATGTTCAGCACAATGACAGTGGCAAAGGAGAGCGACAGGGCTGCAGTGCTCCCGCTCCTCGCATGTTCAAAACAACACCCTTTATCGAACGCCTGAGCAGGGCTTGAAACAAACAGAGTTGCCCATCCTTAATTGCAGCTCAGGCAGAGTTACGCAAACAGCCCCAAAGGGAAACTGTGGCTAACAGTTACTCCAGGTAACTGTGGGGAAATGGGTATTTCCAACCCCCCAGCCAGCCAAATAAAGAGCTCCACCTTGCTATGGAGAAATCCCACATGAGCCATAAAGTCTATTGTGCCTGAGAAAGTGGGCCTTGTGCGAGGAAAACCCAACCGCATCCCGATATTCTGTTTTGTATGCAAAAGCCTATTTCGCACAGCTAATTGCTCCCCCGTGTGCCTGACGCTGCACCTTGTGCACCAGTGCGTGGGAAAACATGAGCTATTATTGTCTTCTGCATGTCACCCTCTGGATGACAGCCCAAGGCTAAGACAGTACATAATGGCGCCAGCCAGCTCTAGCAGCATGTAAGCCATCCTATGCGCAACAAATGGTTCCAATGTGGGATGCACATTCCTATGGACGGTGCAATGTGCATGCCGATGTCCATCTGGAAATGTTGGCATACATATTGGCTGTGGCTGTGGAAGGCTGCTTTGGCATGCGGGCATCCCTCACAGAGTTGGTTGGCATGTATGTGAAGGGAATCATCTTCAACTCTTCCCTATCTGTGCCCTCATATTATATTGGGAGGTGATCAGTTCTCTTTGGATTGCCAGGTTTTAGCTTAATTAGCTTTGTGGGATTGGAGTTGGGGGGGTGAACTTGCAAAGGTATGCAGTATCACATGGTTCTTTTCCTTGATTAGGTGATGATATTCTCCTTCATAAGGGCATGCATGGTCCTGAACTACAGACAACCAAAGAGCAAGCAGAGTGATGAGCAGGAGGCCTGAACCTCTGGGACCAGGGCTTGAGGAATGGAGGGTGCATAAAACCCGCAAAACCCAGATGTACCATCCAGGAAGGCCAAGGTCAAGTCTGAATTGCAAGCTTGTGTAGCCCTAAAGAAGTAAAAAAACCCAAAAAAACTGGAGCAGCCATGAGGCCAGCTATCAGCAGGAGAGGCTGTGCCGGCTTTTCTTTACCTGGCCTGGGCACCCCTGGGCATGATGAAGAGTTTAATTTTCTGCCAGGGTGCATGCCAAATCTGCTTTCCCATGGTTCCCAATCTCATGTATTGGGCCAAGAAGCAGGGGGAAATACAAACTGCATGCACCCCGGCAGACCTTGAGAACAAAGCTTTAAGGCAACCTCCTTTCCTCCACATCCAAGGGGCAAGTCTGCTTGGGAAGACGTGGAAACTACCTGGATGAGTCGGAGGCACAAGGGATCAGAAGACCCAAGCCCTTCCCAGGCCCATGAAAATTCTCCCAGAAAGCTTGGACATGCCATATTAATTTCGAGGCAAGTTGGAAGGGGGATCTCATCCATCGCCACTCCCTGGGAAATGGATAAGGATGCCTTTTGTACATTTGAGTTGTACTGGACATGTTTTAACTGTTTAGAATTTCAAAAGGCTGCCACTGAGAACCATTTTACTCTTTCCTTGTTGTGGCCTTCCAATGGACCAGAACATTCTGCATGTAAAGAAAGCAACTACCAAATCAGTAGCACCATCCTTTCGAAACAGTTTGGTATCAGTTAAACAGCCAAGGAAGCGTGGGAAGATTGTGAGTGCCGAACATTAGTTGGCAGAATTCTCCAACCCCCTTACAGAACTATGCTTCCCAGGATTCCTTGGTGCTGGGAAGACACTTTCCCACAATCAGTATAAACTTTGCATCTTTGACATATTCCAGCGCATCTAGAAAAATACTTGGGTCAAAATGGCCACATTCTAGTGGTGGTTCAGACCGAAGGCAAAGTGATGAGGGGGGCAAAGGCAGAAGGGGCATGGCCAAAATACAAAAATAAATAAATAAATAAATAAATAAATCCCAGCCCATTTGAACTTAAGACTCTTATTGCTGTCAACTAAGCCTTAGGGGAAGCATTTCAAACTTTTCGAATGGGAGGAAAGAACTGCACAAAAGTCAAGAAATCAAAAGTCAAAAGTCAAGAAATCAATTGGTGGTTGGAGGAAGGGGCTGTGGCTGAGGGAAGGGCTCATGGCTACCTAAGCAATGCTGAAGGGTCAGGCTGGAATCCTAGGCAGGCCAGATTTTCTGCACTCCTGATCCGTTTTAGATTCCCACCCCGTCACTTTGGCTCCTTGGACTTCCTAAACTTTGGACACAGGCCAACTGAAATACTTGGATTGGTCTGCACCCTCCTTTTTCTGTCACCGCAGCTGGGTGGAAACTGGAGAGCTTTTTTTGAATGGCTCTAATTCTGTAAATGCTGGCATCGCTTCCCTTCTGGTGCAATCTAAATTTGGAAGTTCCTTTTGTTTCAAGTGAAATTGGAAAATGCATTTTTGGTAGCATTTCCTTTCAGTCAGAGCTGAGCCAGGTTCAAGAGTCGCTGTACCGAAATCCAAAGCTGAAGTGGATGGTTTGCCACCTAGGAAACTGAAATGAATTGTCAGCACTGGCTTCTAGGAGCTTTGGCTGGATGCTGAAGTCCAATCCTGTCCAGGAAAGGACAGAGGTCCAGGCTCTATTTACTCCAGGGCTGGCCAATACAGTGGCTCCATACTGCCTGCCAATTGAACGTCCCTGTGTTTAAAGAGCATTCCAAGGCCACGAGTGCACACAGTCTATGGTATCTCATAAAACTATATGCCTCCATCAAAACCCAAGGTTCTGGGCTCCATCCGGTAGGGGTGAAGGCTAGTAAAAAACAGAGTATCAACTGAAAATGTGCACTTCTTTAATTCTGTACAGGCATCAAGCTTTTCTACTTAATTCCAGAGCAAGAAACATTTATGTAGACCAGGGGTAGGGAACCTTTTTTGGTCTTGTGGGCACTGTCCTGGGCACCATCACAAAATGGCTGCCATGGGAGGTGTGGCTAGTCACAAAGGCTAGTCACTGTGCAGCTCAGAGGCATTCATAGGAAATGAAGATTGCTTTGTTTTGGAGTGACCCCAGCTGCAGATAAAAAACCGTGTGGTTTTTCTTTTCTTTCCTTCCTTCTTTTCTTTTCTTTCTTTCTTTCTTTTTTTTTTTTTTGAGGGAGAGGAATAGAGCACCTTAGCGGGCACCAGGAAAGGTGTCTACGGGGCACATTGGTGACCATGGATATCATGTTGCCTGCCCCTGGTGTAGACAGACGATTCACCAGGCCTTTTAAAATGGCTGGTTCAGGCATTACCAAAACCCTAGGCACTCCTGCACCCACAAGTCATTGTGTGATGGTGTTAGCTTGCTCATACCATGAACCCCTCATAGGCCATGGTATGATTCCTTTTCATTCTTCTCTTTCTTCGAGAAAGAAACCCCTGCAAAAACAAAAGCATGCCAACTAATCCAGGTAATTCCTTTAGTTGTGATTTTTTTAAAAAAATCATTCCACTTAGGGTATCTTTTTAATCTACTGGTAAAATAAGTTAGCAAGTTTTTGAGTGCCACGTGATGTTTTTCAGGCCAGGGAATGAAAACATTTGAGTCTTCTTTGGAAAAGAAGCCCCCTGTGAAACTCAAAAGCTTGCTGATATATGACTGGCACTATGCATATGCCCCATAGGAAGAGTTCGGCGTTGCTCTTTGGAACCAGCACATGCCAATTATCCTTTCAGCTAATATATTAAATATATATATATATAGCAAAATGTCCATCATTATAATAGGTGGGATGCGGGTGTGGAGTGATTGGGTGGGGAGGTGGGCAGTATATTTCTCTTAGTGATGAGCCAAAATGCCCTGTTCCAACTTTGCCACCCCATTTTCAGGCTGTGGGATGCATTCTCGGAGATTAGGGAGTGCTTGCAGGGTCAAAGCATGGGGTGGTGGTGTGGCAGCATTCCTGTCTGATGTTGAGCACCAGTTTTGTTTGTTTGCTTGCTTGTTTTTAATCCACGAGATTATATAGTGAGGGCTGGAAACGTTGTCCTCACTCTGATTTGGCTTCATGATGATGTCATATGGTAATGCCTGAAGCCAATTCAGAGTGAGGGCAAGTGATGGGGGAAAGGGATGAGCTGAGACATAGTTTCATGAAATCTTCCCCCATCACAACTATTCTACTTCTGATCCACACAAGTTCTAATAGAATTGGGACACCAGTTATCAGGGATAGTGGGTCAATCCCCCCCCCCGCCACATGCAATGTTGTCTCCAAGGGCATCTCTTCTCTTTTCCAGCAAGTCACTCACTATGGGATACACTAAAGGAGTTCAAGCAGGGAAACCACAGCAAGGATGGATGAAGCAGGATTCCTGCCCCTGTTGACTCCAGTCCTTAAAAATCACATTTGCTCCAATCTGCATAGTCAGTCCCATTCTGCTTCTTAGCCATTCCATTTTGTCTCTTTCTTTATCTACTAATTTCATCAGAACATCTCCAGCGTGTGTTTGTGTGTGGATTTCATCTCTCCAGTAACTTGCAACGGCTCTTGCTAGCAACCTGCCAGGGGTGGTGGTAGCTGCAGGATGTCAGCTATCTCAAAGGAAGCCTCAGAAGAGGTTGTTTTCCAATACCATTTTAGAGATGGGTGAGAAATTTGTTCAATTGATTTCTTCTTTTTAAATGGATTTTCCCAATATGCACCTCCTGAGCCTTTCAGCAAGCCGAGACAGAGGTTCATTCCAAAACAAGCGCATGCAGGACAGGATCAGCAGACTTAGGGATGTGCTGGTGCTGGGAAGTCCATCTCATTTGACCTTAACAGATTTCCTGCCCGCTTCTGATCTGATGATCAGAAGTGGGTCGAGTTGGGTTTTCCCCCACAGACTTCCGTTCCATCTCTAAGACCTGCCACAGTTTGCACCTTTAAAAAAAATGCAATGGAAATTTGCGCGAATTGTGTAAAGCTGTGCAAATCATGTAATTTTGGCTCGACTCACATCACAGAGACGTGGCGGCAGTGTAGGGGTGCCGAACCTATTATTCATACTATTCATACTATTAACTTCAGCCACAATTCAAAGGGATGTGGGAATTCTGCAGCAGTAAACACATGGAACATGGCCAACTGGATTCTCTTTTACTCATCTGGGAGAATGCACAAGTACAAGGATTTCCGACAGCACCTGCAAATCATCCCCTGACATGAAAGGCAAGCATGCTGTTTCACAATGTCTAAGGTAAATATATGGCCGTGTACACAATGATATGGAGAAATGCGCTTGTGGACCTGGTGGTACATGGGGAAGCTGGCAGCTGTCTCCTGGATAGCTACTGCTGCGGTGGGGGGGGGGGGGTTAGCTAAAATTGTAGGTGGCTGTCTGTGTGCATGGTGTCCAGACCTAATGGAGGCCATAAACTGATGGCAAAGCTTTGTATGCAGACCATCTCAGGTTCAATATCTGGCATTTCCAGGACCTTAGGTTGTAGGGAAGACCTCTTCCCGAGATCCCGGCAAGCCACTGCCAATTAGAGATGCGCATTCATTTTGGAAATGGATGAATCCCATTGAGTTCTGAGTGAATCTTCATTTTTCATGCATTTCAATCATTTTTCATTTGTTTTTATTGAAATGGGGGGGGGGGAATGTCCGGAAAAGCCTGGAGAGGTCACACAAAAAGGTTAGATTGAAGGGGAAACCGCGAGGGTCGTGAAATTGACAGGTATAAGATGAGGTCTATACAATGGAGAGCCTTTGGTCTATGTATTTTGTAGGTCTGACTTGTTGAAGGGGTAGCAGAAAAGGGGGGGAAGTATTTCAACTTGATGAAAAATACCACCATTACAAAAAGCAGGAGGCTAGCTAGGTCTCCCATGGAAATAAAGGGGGGGATGGAGACAGTTGGAGAAACAAAATGAATTTAATTCACATCAATAGAAAATGAGATGAAGGAAACTTCAAAAATGAAGATGAATGGAGAAATGAAAACGTTCCCCCCCCCCTTTTCAGCTCTATTACCAGTCAGTGTAGACATCATTGGCTTAGACCAGCCTTCCCCAACCTGGTTCCCTCCAGATTTTTAGCCTTCAGCTCTCACTATTGCCAGGCACCATGGCCACCCTTTCCGGCTGGGGATGGTGGGAGTTGTAGTTCAACACATCTGAATGGTGCTAGGTGGGGGAAGGCTTGGTTTGAAGAATAAATGGTCTGACTTCGAATAAAGTCTGTCGATACGTTCATCTTCTCAAGTTGTGTACTGTAGACACAACTTAAAGACGAGGTTCACACGACATGACAACCCATTGTGGGCACCCGGCCATGGTGGCTTGTCGTGTCATCTGAACCAACCTGGAAGTGTTTTCTGCGTGGTGGCTTATTTTTCAGGAACAAGCCACTCAGAGAACGCATGGCTTGTTGTAGAGTTGTTCTTGCCCACAATGGGTTGTTGTGTCACCCGAACCCGGGAGACCAATGTTATTGTGGCTTGTCATTATCACCTGCAGAGCCATTCGGCTAGAGTGGCAAAAAAGCGATGCCAGTCATTTTTTTGTGATCTCGCCAGTGACTGCGCTTCCATCAACGCCAAAAAAAAAACACAGCACTTTGGAAGGACCATCACTCGTTCCCCACATTAAATATATATCAATATCGATATATCAGTGCCTCAAAAATGAGCAATTGCGGTCATAAATGTTTTATTATTACTATTTTGATGGTGTTTTGCAAGTGCACACTTACGACTATCCAATATGAGTATTGACAGGACAAGGTTGCCTATTGGCTAATTTGCACACAGTTGCAAAGGACCGGTGGAGAAATAATAGGAGGAGAAAGGTGGGACCCGGGCCGGTAGCACAAGCGAACGCACTTTCCAGACTCTCCGGCTGCTCCAGAAAAGGGAGATATTAACTCCCCTCATTCTTTTGCGGCTCCTTTTTGAAGCAGTTACTGCTGTGGTTATTGTGATTCCCTCGCAGTTCTCAAAAAAGAAAAAAGAAAAAAGAGGGGGGAGGCAGAAATATACACAAATTTAATAGGGAGTAAATAGAGGGGGGATTTGCACACCTGCATGAACTGCTCCATTACTGCAGGTGGACAAATTCCCCCTCCATTTATTTCCCACCCATTAAATTTGCATATATTTCTGTGTTATTTATTTTTAGAACTCTCAGGGAACCATTGACCAGGCAAGACTACACATATTGGACAGCCGTAAGAGCGCACTTGTGCACTTGCGAAAGACCCACCCAAAAAATTAAGAATAAAAATAAATTGTGAAAAAAACACAGTCGCACAACTTTCAGGGGCTGGGGGGGGAAATACAACCCCAATTGCACTTTTTTTGAGACTCTGAAAAATAAATTTAAGAAATGGCAGCAAACAAAAAAGGAGTAGCAATCAGAGCTGGGAAGGGGGGACAAGATGGGTTCTGCTAGTCACGTACGCCGAGCGGGAGCTTACCTGCTCTGGGGGGGCCCCCCCTCTCGCCACTCGTAATGCCCGAAAACCAAAAGTGACGTGATGGGTTCCCCATCGCATTACTTACAGTTCCCTGCGCGCTGCATTTTTTAGCATAAAAACCAGGGCAACCTAGCTTAAAACAGCTGTGAATCGTGGCCATTTCAAGCTGGGCTGCCCTGGTTTTTACGCTAAAAACGCAGCGCCAGGAGGACCAGAAATAGATGGACCGGGGAACTGAAGCTCCTTTCCCCAGCGTGGCTTGGATCGAGAGGCGGGAAGGTAAGTCACAAGAGTCTCAGGGGGGGCCGAGCATGCCGCTTTCGGGCCGCTTTCGGGCCGCTTTCAGTCCCCCCCCCAAGACTCTAGGGTACATTGCTAGGTTCTGCCATGAAGAGCACTGGGATATGTGCAGGAGACGGCTGGAGGACTGAGTGGAAGGATGAGGCGCGCAAGCGACGGCAAGCCTGACAGCCGGTGAAAAACCAGCCCACTGTGGCTTATTCGCACTGTGTGCGAACGTGCCCTTAGAGTTGCATCACTCCTAAATAGTGAGCGGTGCTCATAGAAATTCTCCCTGCTACATAATTCTCAGCATGACAGGAGCGTTATTCATTCATTCATTCGTTTGTTTGTTTGTTTGTTTGTTTATTTATTTAAGGAAATGGATACCCCACATTTCCCCTAACTGCTCGAGGCAGCTTACAAAAATTAAAATCAACAATACAATCAATAAACTATCTTAGAAATGTTGAGAGAGAAAGAGAGAGAGAGAGAGAGAGAGAGAGAGAGAATGGCAGCAGCCTGAAATCAATAAAACATTTCCACCAGGAGTAAACAAACAAATAAAGAAATAAACAAACAAAAATGACCCTCCCCACCACCACCACCACCAAAAAAAAAAAGAGAGAGAGAAGAAAGAAAGAAACCGCACAGTGTCAAAAACAGGGGGAAACAGGTCTGGACTTTGCCCGCTGCTGAAAAGATAGTAAACATGACACCAAGAAATAATGTATCGAGGGAGGGAATTCCCCAGTAAGAGAGCCACCACAGAAAAGGCCCTGAAGGAGACATCTTAATTGATTGGTTCATATGGGAGAAGACAGGTCCTTCTTGTATGTAGGCCAAAGCAACACGAGGCTTTAGAAGTCACACAGCAGCAGCACCCAGAATTGTCCTCAGGAACAAACTGACAGCCATTCAGACATTTTTTTAAGAACTGGCGGCAAGATATTATTGAGGCAGTCCAGATGGTAAAACTTGACTGCAATGTTCTGAACCAGTTTGAAGTTTCCAAACAAGACACAGTGGCTTGTCTTCCTTGGCTTTTGGTCACCTGGCTCACGCTAGCCTTTCTCTATGCAGTTGTGTACACAGGCATGTGGAGTGGTGGATTTTCAAAGATACTATCACCAGAGAAACTTCCCCAGATAGATTCTACTGTTGAGGAGCCCCTGAATGGGACAGAACCTTCTCAAGTGCTAAGATGATCAGCGTGACAGCGCCTCACTCGTAAAATAATTTGGGCATGATCATTGCCTAGTGTGAATTGAGTGTATGTTCTGGAGCAAACCCCACACTCTCCTGCAGTTGGGAATTGCAGAAAGGATAGCCCCTGGGAGTACAATCTGTCTTTCATGGATGCTTTTCCACCATTACTGATCTTCTCATTAGGGAATCCCGGGTAAGTGTCCAGGGAATCCCGGGGCACTCAGCAATCTAATGCATGTTTCTTCAGAAGTAGGCCTAGGGATGGGCGACCCGCCCGGCACACGACTCGTGGCGCACAAGCCGATCTGAGCCGAGTGTGAGCACCAGCTGAGGCGCTCGCTGGATTTCTGGGTCCCCGGCTCCACGTTGTTTACGTAGAAAACGGTCAAATTTGCGCAAATTATGGCCAAATTTGCACCATTTCCTACATAAAAAATATAGCACCAGAACCCGGAAGTCACTTTCCCTGGCTCGGCTCATGAGAATGCAAGTTGAGCTGGGGAAAAGGTAGGGCGAGCAGAGCTCAGCCGGGTTGAGCCCGGCGAGTTCGCTGCACTTCCACCCCTCAGTCGAGCTCCGCACACATCCCTAAGAAATTTCTCCAAAGACATTTTCTTTCTAGGAAAATCGCTGAGATTCTTTCTTTTTCTCAAGCCAATAGAAAAAGAAGGCAACTGAGCAGAATTTTCTCTGAATGTTCACCACCATTTTGCCATCCCCCTGTCCAACCTTCCACAATGCCCTGGAACAAAGCTATAGCCTGGGACATTGTAGAGGATGCAAAATGGTGCCCAGGCTGTCAACACAGTTTCCGTTGCTGCTACCTCTTGCAGTGGAAGCACAAAAAGAAACAAAACACCAAAAATAAAATAAATGGAAGAAGGAAGGAAGGAAGGAAGGAAGGAAGGAAGGAAGAAGCTGCACTACTGTCATTGGTAACAGTGAGCCCCACCCTCAAGAAACTCTTGGATAATTTATCCTCCACTTGGAGAAATTCAGTGCAATGGCCCCACCAATTTCTTTGCCCTCCAATAGGATGGAGAATATTAAGAGGCCATCTGTCCGCATCTCTGCTCAGAAGTCAGGGGTGTTTCCAGACAAGGCTTTTATCTCACCATCACCCTGGGTCAATCATGGAATTTTACAGTGGGGGTGCAGGTAGGTGTCGAGACCCCATTGTCTTCAACTCGCAACCCTCCCCTGTTTTCCCATCACTTCTTCCAACTGTTTCCTTACCACAGAAACATCTGTTAAGAAAGAAAAGATGGAATAACTACACACAGTGCCCTCCATCTGGACGCATGGTAAATCTCAATAAACTCAAAGCATCTTACTCACAAGTATGTTTAGAACTGATTGAAGTCCAAAACCCACTGGTGTGCAGAAGTATCGATAGCCTGGAAAACCTCCGTGGACGCACTGAGCCCGTCATGTTCACACACACCAGATTCACTGAGCTACGTATGTAGTCTGCTAAGAACTGCGGTGTGGGAATGGAATTTAAAATGTGAGTGTCTGTTTGCATGTCTGTGAAAACTAAATGTTTGAAGTAGAAAACATTGATTTATTTAAGTCCATATACTATGTGTGTTACATGGAATCATATTTATAACCCACAATACCCATTTCTTTGCTTTAAAAAAAAAAAAGAACATTGAAGATTTTTTTTTCAAAAATTTGCTACAGTACAAAAAGTGTTTGTGTTTATATATATATATATATATATATATATTGAAGATATATATATATAGTAACCAGAAATACTGACTTTATTAGAAGAGATATCCCCACCCTTGCTTTCAGTAAGCTTTTGACATATATTCCACTCAACTTCATCTTCTCAAGAAGTTTTCCCCAGGCGATTCATGGCACATAATGGTATTATTGGCACAGGTTCAGAAAAATAATCACAGTCCAAGTGTCCCAAACTGAAGCCATGGCTTTGTTTGGCTTGCTTCTCTCTTCTTTCTTTTGTCTTTGCTTGCAAGTTCATTCACCCCCCACCCCCAAGACCTCTTCTCCCAAGAAAAATAATGCACTCCTCAAAAATTCATTCCCTTGTAGGGGCAAGTCCCTTTTATTTATAGAAAAATATATTTGGCTGCTCTTTGAGTCTTCCATCAGTAAACACAAATGGTAGGTATAGGTAACCCATTCATTTTATATATTTTTTTACAGGTTCACCAATGGAATCCTGTTAAGGACAAAAAGAAAAAAAATAGTTACTGTTAGCAATATCCCACAATAATCTATGCAGTGTGTTTAGTTTGATTGTTGTTGTTTTTTTGTGGTCTTTTTCAAGAAAAAAAACATCTTAGTCATGCAGGGGGACACTAGCCCTTTCCGCTTAAAATAAATTATTTCCTTTTAACTAATTTTGATAAATGAAGAGAAAATTGCGAGTAAAACAGTTAATACACACAAGTTAGAAAAGAAAAGAAAAGAGAAAACATACAATCATCATGTGTAATTATTTTCTTTCTTTAAATTCATATTACTAAAGGGAGACGAGAAAGAGAGTGGGCACATGAGTAAAGAACCAAAACAAGCAAAGAAACAAACAAAAATACATAATCAAAACATTTCAGACTGTTCTAGCCTACTTTGTTTCTAATAGGTTAGCAGCACAATCTTATGAATGTTTACACAGAAGCAAGATCCACTGTACTCAATGGGGCTTGCTCCCAGGGAAAAGTGCGAAGGACTGCATCCGAAGGTAGGTAAAAATGGGCTGGAACCAGACTGAGTCATTACTTCGATGCTTTGACCTGGATTCCTGCACTGAGCAGGGGGTTGGACTCGATGGCCTTGTAGGCCCCTTCCAACTCTACTTTTCTATGATTCTATGATTCGATTAGACACACTGAAATCAATGGGAGCCCTATTTATTACAGTGGATCTACTTCAAGTATAACCAACTCTGGATCCAACCCAATTATGTTTAAATTTACGTTGCACCAAAAATGTCACCCCGCTTTTATCCACCGCCACTTCGCAAGCTCCAAAGGTGGGGTGGCTCAGGCCTCAGTGAGTGGAGGAAATCCTAAAATGTTCCCCTGGGGGGCACTGGCCACGATAGGTGGTGGTAGTAGCATCAGCAGTGGGGTTTTTTTTTTCCTAGTGGGGGGAGTGTCTTCCTTTTAACAAATTGCTCGGCTGCTTCAAGCAAGGGCAGAGGTACAGCCTCTGCTGGACAACCCACCCACTGTGCTTCTCTGCAATGCCTCTGTCTGAAGGATGCAATCGTGGGGCCATTCCAACCGAGACAAGCTGAGGAGCAAGCAGCAAGCAGGGTGATTAGAAAGAACTGCCACAAAAGCAGATGATTATCCCTGAAAATATATTCATATACTTTCTCCCTCCCTTCTTGCCTGCTGCCTGGTCCCCCCCCCTCCCCCGGATATAATAGACAAGTCGAAAGCTAAAGATGCCTTGCAAATCAGTCACAAATGCTACTGGCCTACACGTATTTATGCTAGTCATTCCTGACCTATCCCCCAGCCTTCCCCATCCTAGTTTGCTCCATGTGTTTTGGACTGCATTTCCCATCATTCCCAGCTGGCATGACCATTGGCCATTGGCCATGCTCAGTGCCAGCTCCAGGTAGTGGAGGGCCCTTGGGCAAACCCTCCTCCATGGAACCTGTCCCTCAGTGAGTCAACCTTCTCACTGCCATTGCCATCAACTGTTCTTGGTCCTCCTCCTCCTCCTCCTCCTCCTCCTCCTCCTCCTCCTCCTCATTGCTACCATTTGCTTGCTTGATAGCCAGAGAGCCAGTGAGCAAGTTGGCCGTGGCATCTCCTGCTCCCCCTTCTCACCACCACTGTTGTCTGGACCAGAGCGAGAGGCAGGTGATCAAGGAGGTCATAATGCTGATCAGGAGGGAAAACTTCATGGGGTTCTCATCAATGGGCCCCTGTTTGTGGGTCCTATGACATGTGTCTGACCATGCCTACCCTTGGTGCTGCCCATGGGCATGCTGGCTGAGGAATATGAGAGTTGCATGAAGAGAGAATTGGGTTGAGGAAGGCTGGCTTTTCCACAAGCAGCCCCCAGAACCAATTCTCCTCCAGAATGCAGAAAAGCTTCCCTTGGCCAAACTGGGTGATACATTCCCCAATCACTCTCCTCCATGTAGTAGGTACTGGCAGCATCCCTTCCCTCTCCACTAACTCCAAATGTGTTCCCCAGCTCCAGCAGCAGCAGCAGAAATCTATGTGCAGATGTGTAACATTTAAATAGGGTGTGTGTTCAGGTAGGGCACAAAATCCAACACATGTCATGTGCAAAACAGTGAGCAATTGCCGAGTTGATTTCCCAGATAAATTGGGAATTTTGCGCTCTGGAATTCCCTCCCCAGGGAGGCTAGTGTATGGCACCCTCCCTGGTAAGCTTCCAGAGGCAGGAAAAAACCTTCCTGTTCCAGGAGGCATTTGGGACTAGCGATGGAATGCTATGTTGTTAATTCTAATATATATATAATAATTATATATATATTATATTATTTATTTATTATATTTATACCCCACCTTTTTTCCTGCAAGGAACCCAAGGTGGCTTACATAATCCTCCTCCTTCTCTCCATGTTATCCTCACAACCATTTATCCTCACAACAACCCTGTGAGGTAGGTTAGGCTGAGAGTCAGTGACTGGCCCAAAGTCACCCAGTGAGTTTCATGGCCGAGCGGGGACTAGAACCCGGATCTCCCGAGTCCCAGTCCAGTACTCTAACCACTATTCTCTCTCTCTCTCTCTCTCTCTCTCTATATATATATATATATATATATATAATTTTAATATTATTAATGATTTAATTTTATTTTAAACTTTTGTATTTTTCTATTTCTGTTTTAACTGTATGATTTTTAAAGGTTGTGAGCTGCCTTGGGTCCCAGCGTTGGCAAAAAGGCAGGATTTAAATAAATAAATAAATAAATAAATAAATTGACACGGATCTGGGCCTCTGAGCATTGGGTTTTATGCATTAATGTCCCATTTGAGTGATGGTGGTAGAAGTGGGGCAGGCATACTTGGTTGGCTGGTGCAGAGGGGAGCAACTGAGGAACATATCATCCCAGATGTCCCTTTGCACACAAGTTGAAACCATCTGTCACTGTGGTCTGACACAAGAAGGAAGCAACCAGGCACACCGGTGCCCGAACGCTGGGTTGCTCCTCTCACCTCACAATTGCACGGCCTGCAAGCATACAATCTGTGTGTGAATGTGAGAAAGGCTAAGTCTAATATTGCCCCACATTTAATTTAGATTGAGATAGACAAGGGTGTACATTAGCAAAACAGTAAATCATCATTAGAAGTACATCTACTGAGGATTTGTAGACGTGCAGGGGATAAGCACCCTGTCTTACAGCTCAACTTTAATTAATTACATTCTTAAATTAATTGGTGCTTGTGCCAGAGACAATGGCTACTGGGCCAAATCAAAAGGAACTCTCCCATCCGCTGCTCTGCCACTCACAGATGTTTTTCTGGTAAACACATGGCTGTTGGGGCTCCTGCTGGATTATTGGAAACACTGGCCACACTGCTATGAAGTTTAATTTATATTTAAGTGGGAAATTTCTAAGGAAGTCCAACACAATCATAGTTGCCTTCAAAAGAGGAAACCTCTAAAATGCGGGAACCGGTAAGGGGAAGCTGAAAGGGAAAGTCAAGAGGGTCAGATCCCTTCAGAATGCTTGGGGATTAATCAAAAACACAATAACAGAAGTTCGTCTAGAATGTATACCGCAGATCAGGAAAGGTACCACCATCTACAGGCCTGTGGCTCACGCTGGCTCAGCTTGTCTGAGCTTGGAAAGCTAAGCAGGATCAGGCCTGGTTATGACTTGGATGGGAGACCCCTCCTCTAGTTCCCTGCACTGAGCAGGGGGTGGGACTCGATGGCCTTGTAGGCCCCCTCCAACTCTGTGATCTATGAAATCTATGAAATCTATGAAGTCCAAGAGGTCACCAGCATGGTTAGCCAGCACTGTCAAGGAATCTATCCAAAAAGAAGGCTTCCTTCAGAAATTGGAAGTGTTGCCCACATGAGAACCCAATTTGCATAGCGGAATACGAGCAGATGGTAAGGGAGGTACGCACACAAAAAAGGATTTTGAGGAGCATATTGTTAATAACATTAAGACCATCTCTCTCTCTCTCTCTCTCTCTCTCTCTCTCTCTGGGCCGGTTCGTATGACCCGGGCGGCGAGCAGGGGAGGCAACTACGGGGCCTGTCCGCGAGTCTTGTGGGGCAGACCCCGGTGGAGCCGGCAGTCCCCGCACTGCAGTGCGGGCCTCCCGGCGATAGGGGGCAGGGGCTCAGGATGCCCAGAGGGGCCATTTTCCCCTACAGGCCAGGAGCGGCCGCAGCTGTGCCTCTGTGCGGCCCCTGCGGGATGGCCGCTGCGGGACAGCAGGGTGGCCACGCGCGGTAGGGACTTACCCCTCTACTGCCCATGGTCACTTTGCGTGCTTTGCAGCGCACGGCCGTCCCACAGGGGCGCCCCCAACCTGCGTTCGCACGACACCTCTGCTCCCCCGCGGTTTCCTGTGTCATACAAACTGGCCCCTCTCTCTCTCTCTCTCTATCTATATATATATATGAAAAGCATCTTTAAATACATCAGAAGCAGGAAGCCAGCTAGGGAGGCAGGTTGGACCATTGGACGTAATGGAGTAAAAGGAGTACCTAAAGCAGGATAACGAACTTGCAGAGAAGGCAAATGAATTCTTTAGCTTCTGGTTTCACTGCAAAAGGTGTAGGCCAGATACCTGTGCCTGAACTGATATTTTCAGGAAGGGAGACTGAGGAACTGATGCAAATAGTACTGAGAAGAGATGAAGTTCTACAGTGTGTGGGGGGGGGGGATCACCAGGCTGAGATTGTATCTATCAGAGAGTTCTTAAAGAACGCAAATGTGAACTTGCTGATCTTCTAATTAAAAAAATGTAATATTTTTACATATTACAGCCTCTGCACCTGAGGACTAGAAACTGGCCCATGTAATGGCAATTTTGAAGAAGGGATCATGGGAGGAAATTACAGGAGGTCAGTTAGCTTAACTTCCATGTAAATTGGTGGAAAGCATGACCAAAGATTAAAAAATCAAGCATATAAGAAGGGAAAGTCTGGCTGGAGAAGAATCAACATGGCTTCTGCAATAGTAAGTCCTGTCTCACATACCTTTTAGAGAATGTCAAGTTTATGAATAGGGGTGATCCAGGGGGCATTGTTTACTTGAACTTCCAAAAGGCTTTCGACAAAGTCTTGTAGCAAAGACTACAGAGCTCACTTTGCCATTATGTAAATGCTGTAAATACTGATTCGGAAGGAGTGTGTGTGTGTGTGTGTGTGTGGTGTTAATGACTGACAGGTCCACACCACTGTGCTTTGAGGGGAGAGCAACATTGGGACCACGAGATGGCCATTTTTTCGATGCCACCAAGCTTCACTATGACAAAAACCTCAAACTGTTTTTCAATAATCTTAACTCCATAGGTTCTGCACCTATTCTTTTGAAACGTTGTAGACTAATTGCTTGGAGACACTTGTGGGATGTGTGATATTTTCATATAAAGTGCCCCAAAATCCATGGGGCAGAGGGAAGGGAAAGTGAATCATTCATCCCCCCTGCATTTCAGGACTCTCCTTCCAGATAAACCTCTGCACCTATCCTTCTGAAACTTTGCTGGTTTCAGTACTTAACGCCACCTCTAATCTGTCTGTCATTTGCAGCAGAATGGTCCACAAGGAACAGAGGGAAATAAGCATGTCCTTTTTTGGACAACACCTAAATGTAAATTCTGCTCTTGCACAAAATTATCTGCATATATTCATCTGAAACTTGGCAGGATTGAGCCCCTCAGAAGGGGCAGAATTGGCCAACTATCCCTGTACATTTCATATAATTCCACCAATATCTTTTTGTTCCCTTTAAAAAAAATTAAAATATAAAGGTGCATAACACAAAAGCACTGCACCTCTTTTTCTGACACTTGGCAGGCATCATCCTGTCTAAATGGGGCTACTATGTCTGCAACTACCATCCACTTCAGACAAAGAGAAAGATAGTTATAGCCATATACAGTAATACCTTGGATTGCAAGTAACTTAGTTTGAGAGCGTTTTGCAAGATAAGAAAATTTTTAAATATTTATTTAATATTTTTTTTACTTGATATACAAGCGATGTCTTGCAATACAAGTACTGTAGTACTGGCTTAAATTAAAAATCTCTGTGCAAATTTTTGGGGGGATTTCATTTTGATATAAGAGTGTTTTGGATTACAAGCACGTTTCCAGAACGAATTATGCTCTCAATCCAAGGCATGACTCTCTCTCTCTCTCTCTCTCTCTCTCTCTATATATATATATATATATATATATATTTGGTACCCTTATCAAAGCAGACAACCTCTGAATCAGTCCAAGCAGAATCAGGCCATTTTCTGAAGTGCCAAATCAGGGTCTGAGTCTAATCCTGCAGCTGGTGCTAGTTTGTTGTGAAATATACATTTTAAAAAAGAATGCAGATTGATGCCCCAGAAATGGACAGACAGGACATGAATGAACACATGCAAAGCTGGCATAGACTGGAAATGGACTGAACTATCCGCAGCAGAGGCTGGTGGCTGCAATGTCAGTGGGGCTGTGTATCCACTCTGGATTTTAGTCTGAGCTTTAAAGGAGCTATCCACAGTGCTGAATCCTATCCCCAAAATAAGCACAGCACCATGGATAGCTCCTTTAAAGCTCAGTCTACATTCCAGAGTGGATACACAGCCCAACTAGCGTCGGACCCACCAGCCTCCATTGTGGTGGATCACAAACTGAATATGAGCCAGCAATGCGATGTGGCTGCAAAGAAGGCAAATGCTATTTTGGGCTGCATTAATAGAAGTATAGCTTCCAAATCGCGGGAAGTGATAGTTTCCCTTTACTTGGCACTGGTTAGGCCCCATCTTGAGTACTGTGTCCAGTTCTGGGCACCACACTTTAAGAAGGACGTAGACAAACTGGAGAGGGTTCAGAGGAGGGCAACAAGGATGATAAAGGGACTGGAGACAAGGCCCTATGAGGAGAGACTGAAAGAACTGGGCATGTTTAGCCTGCAGAAGAGGAGACTGAGGGGAGATATGATCGCACTCTTCCAGTACTTGAAGGGATGTCACACAGAGGAGGGCCAGGATCTCTTCTCGATCATCCCAGATTGCAGGACACGGAATAATGGGCTCAAGTTACAGGAACCCGGATTCTACCTAAACATCAGGAAAATTTTCCTGACTTTCAGAGCAATAAGACAATGGAATCAACTACCTAGGGAGGTGGTGGGCTCTCCCACTCTGGAGGCATTCAAGGTGCAGCTGGACAGCCATCTGTCAGGGATGCTTTGACCTGGATTCCTGCATTGAGCAGGGGGTTGGACTCGATGGCCTTGTAGGCCCCTTCCAACTCTACTTTTCTATGATTCTATGACTATCCATCTGTAGTGTGTGAACTGGATATGATCTAGAACACATCCAGCAATCCCCTGTAGCTGGACATTACAGGGAAAGCTCAGTGGTAACAAGGTTATTCCTTCCGGAAGCTTTCCACCATTGTAGTACTTCTCACTGAAGAGCCCCTGATAAGCTTTGAAGGAGCCCCAGGTTTTCCGCCAGGAAACCAGTTTGGAAACTGCAACTCTAATGCAAAATGATGCCTACCTCTCATGGTCTTTGGATGCTATACTACCTGTTCCCTTGGACCATGCAGTGATCTGAAATCTTAATTCACTGCATTCTTGCCAATACGTAACCTCCGGCCCCATGGCCGGTTCACTCTGTGCTCTTCATTCCCACACCTGAGACAGGACAAGCCATTTTACTGTGACTTGTTAGATCTTAATATTAATACTGAGACTGAGAGGGGGGGGCGAGAGAGAGAAGCTTTTGCTAGTGCCAGGTATAAAAAGACGATCATGTCAAGTGCCTTTGGCTTCCACAACAGAGTAGCCTGGGTAATGCTGAAGCTTTTATCCACGCCGTGCCAAATAAACACCCCGTTCGAAAGTACCCTATCCCCAACATTATAGACACACACACACACACACACACACACACACAGAGATCCTAACTGGCTATCTATGACCCGATGGCGCTAGATTCTCAGCATGGTGCAAACTAACTTGTCTGTGTAGTAATGAAAGAGAGACGGAGACGTGTCTGCAGCACCCAGTAAATGTATTACTCACTTACACAGCTTTTCTGCATGTCCTAAATTTGCAAACTAGGTCACTCCTTGATGTGCCTTGTAGAATCCACTGTGACCTCATTCCATGTCTTCTTAGTCAAAGAAAGAAGAGCAAGAATCCCCGGGACGAGAGCCAAGTAGAAAATCACAACTAGGGGCCCTCAGGACTTACCTGGGGTCTTTTATGCTTCATGAGGTTTTTTTTTTTATAAAAAAAAACCTCTCATCCAAATTATGTATCTCAGGGAGCGTCTCCTCCCAGGAAGACTTCCACATTCTCTGAGAAAATGAGATTAGGCAATCCTCCACATTTTCTGGTTTATCTATTATTTATTCAGGGCACTCACACGCAGCCATTTTTTGGATGGGAAGTTGAACCACCCAAGGCAGGTAACACAGCAAATTTTTAAAAATGTTACCGTAAAACAATTATGAATGACAGAGAGGCAGGGAAAACTATAAGATAATTGCTAAAACAAAAGGCGAGCCAGATAGAATCAGACAATTTTCTGGCCAAAGGCCTGCTGAAACAGTTGCCAAAATGGTATTGGGGAGGAGGCCAAATGCATCTCCTGGGGTGAGGAGTTCCAAAGTCTGGGTGCCACAACCGAGAAGGCCCTCTCTTCCATCTGTGCCAACTGCATTTTGGATGGGGGAGACTCTCCTGCCGACATCAATGGATGGGGTGGATTCTACCAGAGGAGACGGTCTTGTAGGTATCCTCTGGACCCAAGATATTAAAGGCATTAAACGTAAAGGTTTGCTGAGATTAGAATTAAGGAGCGATGAGAATTTTGTTTCACTTTGATTTTGATCAGAATGTATTTAAATTTGCAAAGCTCTCCATATTTGGGACAAAAAGAACTTGAGATTAAAACAATGCAGATGTGGGAGGAACTGAAATGGGCAGCTGCCCAGGGCACGCCCAGGGTGCTGAGTGGTGCTGAATTAGGGTTGACAACTCTTTTTTCCTTCCTGACCGGCTCCTCATCTTTAACAGCTACCTATATGGCTGGCAGGTACAACAGGTCCTCTCCAAGCTGGGAATAGTTGTGCCTCTTGAATTTGGCCAGTGTAGATTTTATTTCATTTTGGTATTGAGAAGGAGATGCCAGAATTCACAAAGTTCTTCGTATTTGGGCAGAAACTTAAAACAAATTGAAAATTTACAACAACAACAAAAATGAATGGAGGAGAAAGCAAAACTGACAAATTCACCCTTCCCTAAATTAGGGCTGAGCTGAAATGACTGGGTTTTTGGGAGGAAAGATTTTAAGAGGGGTGGAAAAGTGCCCCCCCCCTATTTTAATATTTCAGTAGTCACCTATTAATTTACATTGCCATCACTTGCCTTCTCTCTCTCTCAGTTGTGCTCATTTGCCCTGGGGGATAACATATTGTCCCATATCAATACTTCAAATATTATTAAAAAGCTAATCTTCCTTGCACAGAAACGATATAGATTTCACAGAGCATGCCAATAGACTTCATATAAAGTTTGGATGGGTGTAATGGAAATAAATCAATGCTCCATTTTTGCAGAACTCGAAAGAGTAAAATGTTATAGGTCTGGGATTGCATTTGTATTTAAAAACAGATCTTGTTGAATTAACTGGGGATTTAGTCCTGGGCAGGATATTTGATAGAAAGCTAATAATTATCCACAGATGGCCTATAGATTTTCCACCGGGAGCAAAATGTTCCAGGAGGATTTGATTTGCTGAATTGCTCTTCATTACTCAGCGGTGATGTGCTTAGCCAGTTATAATAACTTATGGCATTGGTGGTGTTTGTAGTGTCATTCTTAGGCTACAGAAGGGAATTCTAAATTAGTGATGGGTTGAAGCTTGGCTTGAGAAATACAAAATACAAACACCCGCAAGGCGAAAACCCTGTCCTCCAATGTGAAATGAGCCAAGACCCTTCGAGGTTTGGACTTGGGCTTTATTGGCCTCATTTTGGGTTCACAACCCAGCACCAACATGGCTCAGTACTGTAGCTAGATAATTGTATACCTTAATGGGCTCAGGGAATGATCCTATGGCCCCTTAGACATTGTCTCAGAGTCCATAGGATAGTTTGGATTCCCAGCTCTGAGACTGGAAATGGCACTCTGACCTCAGAGCTAGGAATTGGAGCTTCTATCCTTCTTCGCTCCCCCCCCCTCCCCGCAGCTGACGTGGAAAGAACTGTGCTGGCTGTGCTCTGAGGTTGGGAAAGCAACCTTGGAGAGGGGGAGAAGGAGGGGGGAGGGGAGGAAACTGGGGTGGCCAGGATACGAGGTATCCTGAAGCTGCTCCCGCATCCTCCCCTCCCCTTCTGAAAACCCCCAGCTAGACGGCTGAAAATGGCCATCTAGCAAAAATGCAGAGTGGGGGGCAGCGGGGAGACAAAGATGACCACCACCTCTCCTCCCACTATGTGATGGATACTGATAGGCCTCTGAGTCTGGGGGATTGCGGGCAGACCCATAGGATTGCACCCTTAATGGCACTGGAGGCCGGCGGCACCAATGTCAGCAGGGCTGTGTATCCACTCCAGATTTACTCTGAACCTTCAAGGAGCTGTTCACGGTGCTGAACCATATGCCCAACTATTTTCAGCACCATGGACAACTCTTAAAGGTTCCGGGTGAAATCTGCAATGGACCAATGGATACAGAGCCTCGCTGACATAGGAGTCACCAACCTCCCCTGCTTAATGATCTTGTGGGGTGGGGTTAGACAGCCATGTGTATTACCTGGGTTGTGAAGCAGGCAACTGACATTTCTCTTTGCCACTCCAACCACCATCCCATGCTTTACAACTGCTTCCTTCTGCATTCTTGGTATCTTAGAACAAGAAGAACAACAAGGTGGTTTGCCAACCTCCCTCTATGGAGGCACCAATAGACTGGGAAGCCCTGGGGTCCTGGGAAAAGGTGCTCCTAGGGACACCTGGGGACTTTGCTTGACCTGCATTTTGAAGTGAACCAGTCAGATCCACGCCTCCTGGAGTAATGTCACACACACAGCTCCAACTGACAGTTCCCTGGGGCTGCAGACTCTGGCCTCATCCACTGGCCAGAGAACCAAGGGCCACTGGGAACCTGTAACCCACTGCCTCCCAGGACAAACATCACAGCAAGGGGGAGAGCAGCCTAGTCCCATCCATCAGCCAGAGAAGTAACAGCTGGAGGAAGCTTGTTTCACCCTTCCCTGCCAGAAAGAACACCAAGGAGCACTTTGAAACTAAGGTAGTTTTGCTGCTGCTTCTTTTTCCTCCTCCCTCCCAATCCCTTTTTCCTTCCATGTCATGACTTTTAGACTATAACCCTGAGGGCAGGGGCTATCCTTTTAAGTTGCTCTGGGAGCCTATTTGTGGCTGAAGAGGAAGGTAAAAATACTGTAAATAAACAAAATGAAGAATGTGCAGGTTAGAACACCACTTTCCTTCAGATTGCATGTTCACTGAAATTTGCGATGCAGTTCACAGCTGAAAAAATGACAAAGGTTTGGATACAAATTTGCATTTTAGGCCAACATTCATCAAATGCACATAAAAGGTATATTTTGTGAAAAGTACATTTAAAAAATGTATTTAAATGCATATTTAACTATAAAATTTTGTGAGGATTCCCCCCACCCACCCTACAAAAAATAGGGCATTCCTATGGAAATGGGATATAGCACTCTTAGGAATGAGCATATATTCTTCCGAGCGGCGCGGAGCGTCCTCCACAATGTTCGAGCTGCCGCCGGCTGGAGCGATGGTCCCGCCCTGTTGCCCTGGTTCCCCCCGCCAAAAACATAGTGCGGGGGTCCAGTGCGCCGCGGCAGGGCTCCGTGCGTCACTGACCTGCCGCGCGCCGGAGTGACGCCCGATGCCCGGTTCCCCGCGCAAAAAACGGTGCGGGTGGTCATGCGCCGGAGGGAGCCGGCCCGTGGCGTCACGTTGGCTGCCGCACGGGGTGACCGAGGTACCAGCCCACGTGGGGCCCTTCGAGAGGTACGCCGCTATTCTATATTCTATGATTCTAATGAACTAAGTCCTGATCAAATGAAGAAAACAAGAGCACAAACGTTCACACTGAGATCTGCTTCCCCTTATACAAATCAATGGTGAGACCACACTGAGAATACGATGTGCAGTTCTGGTCACCACACCTAAGAAAGTACACTGAGGAGCAGGAAAAAGGTGCAGAAAGAGGGCAACTGAAATGATCAAGGGGCTGGAGCAGCTCCCCCATGAGGAAAGGTTACAACAGTTGGGGCTTTCTTAGCTTAGAAAAATGGGGGGGGGGGTAAGGGGAGTCATGATAGAGGTGTACAAAATTATGCCTGATATGGAGAAAGTGGATAGGGAGACATTTTTTCTCCCTCTAGAACCCAATGAGGTCATCCCATGAATCTGATTGGTGGGGGATTCAGGACAGATCAAAGGAAGTCCTTCTTCACAAAGTGCATAGTTAAACTATGGAATTCACTTCCACAAGATGTAGTGATGGCCACCAATTTGGAGGGCTTTAAAAGGGGACTGGACAAATTCACAGAGGAGAAGGCTATCAATGGCTACTAGTCCTGTTGGCTATATCCTACCTCTAGTATCAGAGACAGTATGCCTAGGTACACCAGTGGCTGGGGAACTTGTTGTTTACATCTCATAATAAGGTGATTTTATTGGCAGTGGCAGAATTTGTTTCTATAGCACCTGAACTTCAAGCCAATTTTTTACTCTCTCTGAGGAGTGATAAGTATATTTTACTTGTGACGAACTATTCTTACTGATGTGTTTCTATTGTACTGCATTTTATTGTATTTTTGTTTATTTTTTGTTGCTGTTATAACCAGTGGTTGTAACAATAAAATTGTATCTATTTCATTGAGAAGACCTCCCCATGGGCACAATATTGGACCACCCACTCTGAAGACACCTGGATCCCACATTTACCACTCTACATTCCACCTCCAACTGCAATAATGAATGTTGTATCAAGGAGCAGAGGGATAGATAGAGGTGCACAATCAAGATGGAGGAAGGAAGCCAACCCAGATGAGAAGATCCAAGGATGCCACCAAGGAGTCGAGCAATAATGCCTTTTAAACTTCAGTGAAGCAGCTTTAAGTTAAGTGTATCGATGGTTGAACTCCCATCAAAGCTTGATTTGCAGTTGGGCTCAGCAAACCAAGTGGGTGCCCAGTCACCCGGTAGGGATGGATGAGAATTTCATTTCAGTTCATTAAGCACTGTCACTTGCCCCATTCGCAACCCCAAATGAGAATGTGAGGGCAATTTTCAGGCAACGCTCACATTATTCCCAAGCTCGCGATTGCTTTTGCAAAATGTGTTCCATAGAGAAATGAGCATTTTAATAAAAATGTGCGTGGGGTTGGGGGAAGATGCATTTTCATACTTTATTCAGTCTGGGAAGTGTATAAGTTGTTGTGGTCTGTATCACATTCACAAGCTGCAGCACATTGTTTACAACATGGAAGGAACAGAATGGCTGGTAAACAGGTTATGTTTTGTCTCCTATTTCCCGTGTTGGTTCTCATGGGAGCTAAGCCTGGGAAACAGTATGAGCCTGTCACATGGTTTATGCTTTCTGGTGGCGTACTGACTTGTTTTTCTGTCTGGAGCCATTTTAGAGAGAAGCAGAACTGTTCTCTCTCTTCACTCTTTTCTTCTGACTTTTGCTTGCTGGACTTATGCAACCATGTAACGTCTTTGCTGGGTGGAGTAAAGCCAACCTTGCTCCACTGGAATAAATGCTTGCTATGCATTGTACTCTGCACATGGACTGTAACTAGGAATGTATACTCTGTAGAATATTACTTGCTAAAGTAAATAAACAGGTAGAATAGACCTGTGGAGTTACAGAGTTATTTCTTTGCTACATGGAATCTACGAACGGGGGAGCTGGCAGCTGGAGTCAGATTACAGGAGCTGGCTGGCTGTTTGCAACCGAAACGCTGCACGCTGCGCAGAGAGAGAGGGAGAGAAAGATCTGAACTTCTGTGTGAGGATTTATGGGCGTCTACACACGGGAACAGGATTTTTTAATCTCCCATCTCAGCACACACGGGGCTCTGCTGTCATTCCTGCCCCTTCAGAAGTTTGGGTGCACACTTTTAAATAATGAGCACCCTAATGCTGCACACTTTCCACATTCAAAGAACAACCATAACAAAACACTTGCATTCTGGGACAGGAATGAGGTGAACTGAGCTTTAAGGTGGAAATCGGAGAATCATAATGAGCTGACACCACCTTGTTTATTCTCCCATCTCTAAAACAATGTGAAGACAAGGGGTTGGAATTTTGGACCCCATAGCACTCTTGATATCATTGGGAGCAGAGCAGAGTCTTGAAGCTCTCCCCCAATGATCTCTGCAAGTCCCCTCTGAGAAACCTAATCTGTATCTATAACAGTTTGGCTAAGGGACTCCATTTTGGAATGTGAACTTCCTTGTTCCAAAGAACCGCTCATCCTGATTTTGCCCGCAACTCTAGCCCTGTTCAGCCGTTCTCCTGAACACGTGTGTACTTAAATTGGGTAGAGGAATGGAGGGGGGGTGTACACTGTCCCCACCCCCTGCCTCTGGGCATGCTGACCCTGCCCACCTCGGTTCAGACCTTGCTGCATTGAATCATTCAACAAAACCACACTGGGACCTCAGCAAGAGAGGCCTTTCCCATTTGCCCAACTGTGAGAGGGCTTTTTCTGCAGTGGCCCCACACCTCTGGAATAAGTTGCCATCAGGGGTCTACCAGGCCCCATCACTGCAGGCTTTTAAGAAGGCCCTGAAAACTTACTACAGTAATACCTTGGATTGCAAGTAACTTGGTCTGAGAGCGTTTTGCAAGACAAGCAAAAAAGTTTTTTAAATTTTGACTTGATAAACGAGCAAGGTCTTGCAAGACAAGTCCGTAGGGATGTAACCGCTCGCCTCAAGCGGGCGTAGCGGGCTGAAATCGGCCCTGCCCACACCCACCAGAGACTCGCTTTGATATAAGAGTGTTTTGGATTACAAGCATGGTTCCAGAACGAATGATGCTTGCAATCCAAGGTATTGCTGTACTTTACTCTGGCCTTCCCCTTATTATCTTTTTATCGGACTTGTTTTTTAGAAGGTTTGCCACTGTTGCTATCATGTTTTTACTGCTTTTAATGCCACAGCAGTTTTTATTATGTGTTTCATTGTTGCACCCTGCCTTGGGAGGGCTCCTGTCCTAAAAGACAGCCAAGAAACATTTTAAATCACTAAAATCTATATATATAAAAGAAGAAGTCCTGACTGAATGACTGACTGACTGACTCATCAACGCCCAGCTCAAACCGTTTAATCTAGGAACGTGAAATTATGAAGGAACATTGTTTTTATGATGTAGACACCCACTAAGGAAGGATTTTTGGAAATTCCGTCCCTAAGGGGGTGAAAAAGGAGGGGAAATCGCCCCACTCCCATATTTGCTATGGGCAAAACAACAGGGAAGCAGTTATGCAAATCGGCCTCACCTCATAATCGCTGCAGGAGCCAATAGGAGCAGTTATGCAAATAGCCAATACGACACTTAGAATGTTTGTATGAATTCCTGCAGGGGCCAATAGGAGTGGGCATAGAAATCTCCCTTAGGCCATTTAGAATGTTCTCTAAGGGGGTGAAAAGGGAGGGAAACTTTTTTAATGACTGACTGACTGTTGTGTGGGGGGCATTGTTGCATAGGCTCCATCACGTTTTGATGGATCTACCCCAAACTTGGCACGGCTGGACGGATCCACCCCAAACTTGGCACGCATACTCTCCATCACCCAAGGACAAAGACTGGTGGGTGCAAATCTCTGAAAAACCCTCACAGCGCCTGTACAGCCCAAAATAGATGAGAGCCAATGGCGTCACTTGGAATGTTCACAGGGGCAATTCAGGAGCAGTTGTGCAAATCACTCCACTGACATATAGAATGTTCTTATGAACTGCTGCCACAGGGGCCCAATCAGGAGCAGATATGCAAATCTTTCCTAGGTCCAAACAGAATGTTCATATGAACTGCAGCCGGGGCCTACACAGGGGGTGGGGAGCTGGGATTTCATTGCTGGATAGTCCCGAGGGGGAGGGGGCAAGCAGGGATTTCATTGTGTAGTCCCGGGTGGGGGAACAGATATTTGATTGTGTAGTCCCGGGGGGGGGGGGGAGCTGGGATTTCATTGTTGTGCAGTTCTGGGGCGGGGAGGGAAGCTGGGATTTCATTGTGTAGTCCTGGGAGGGGGAGCAGGGATTTCATTGTCTAGTCCAGGGGGGGAAGCAGAGATTTCATTGTGCAGTCCTGGGGGACGACGACAGGGATTTCACTATGTAGTCCTGGGGGAGCTGGGATTTCACTGTGTAGTCCTGGGGGGGGCAGGTATTTCATTGTGTAGTCCCGGGGGGGGGAGCAGGGATTTCACTGTGTAGTCCCGGGGGAGCAGGTAGTCCTGGGGGAGCTGGGATTTCATTGTGCAGTCCCGGTGGAGCTGGAAGTCCCGGGGGAGCTGGTAGTCCCAGGGGAGGTGGGATTCCATTATGTAGTCCCGGGGGACCTTTCCTATGGAGGGATTCAAAACAGCGGTCAGCTACCTTAAGGAATTTCGAACAAATAGTGCCTATAGGAAAATGACAGCCCGTGCAATGCTGGGTAAAAAAAAGCTAGTGAATCAATAAATCAGCAAGGTCTGAAAGGGAGTCCTACTCGCATTTGCTTTATCCAGGTTCCCAACTGTGTGGCCAGTTCAAGCAAATGTGAGTAGAGCTCCCATTCAGTCCTTGCCAGTTCAACATGGCAAGGTTTGAAATGAGGAGGGTGGAGCCAATTTGCCTGGATTCGTAGGGGCGGGGCCACATGCATGGACCCATCCCTGTTGCTGCTCTAAGCCCTCTTGTGGGCTTTTGTTTTTCACAATTTATTTATTCATTATATTTCTATCTCGCCTTTCCCCCCTCTTTGCAAGAAACCCAAGGCAGTTTACATGGTCTTCCTCCTCTCCATTTTATCCTCACAACAACTCTGTGTGGTAGGTCCACTTGAGAGTCAAGGACTGGCCCAAAGTCACCCTGTGAGCTTCATGGCTGAGCGGGGACCAGAACCCAGATCTCCAGAGTCCCAGTCCAACACTCTCACCACTACACCACACTGGCTCCTCCTTTGTATATTGGGGACCTCGTATCTAGCAGGCTTCCGCAAAAACCCTTTCCATTGTTCTCCTGTTTGTTAAATGGATTCCATAATGGCTGAGGGCACTATGCTCCCTGCCCTTGACAGTCAAGCACAATGTCTGTCTTCCTGTAACCACAGGGGTGATTGACTGGACCCTTCACGCCAAAGTAACCCAATGCCCCACCGAAAGTGAACTTTCAACGTTCAACTGAAGTTGTCTTATACCAAGGCAGCCCATTAGTCCTCCTAGCTCAGTATAGTCTCCACAAGCCATCCCTAACCTGGTGCCCTCCAGATGTTTTGGAGTTCAACTCCCATGAGCCCCTGCCAGCATGGCCAATACTCAGGAATGCTGGGAGTTATAGTCCAAAACATCTGGAGGGCACCAGTTTGGGGAAGGTTGTTCAGTGTGCAGAAGAACAATTCCCTGTTCTGTGCGTGGAAGGCAAACAGATAAAATGTGTGTGTCCACCACACTCCTTTTTGCCCTTCCCTCCCTGTCACCTTTTCCACTGCCACCAGGTGGACATTTCGCCCATCTTCTCTGGCTGCCTCCACCAAACCAACCTTAAAACTCTCTGGGTCTCAAGCATCTACTTTAGGTAGCATGGGAGTTGGCTATTAGACATGGGGTGGATGACCCAAAAGAGACACACCAAGATTCAAATAACAGTGTTTAAAACATTACTGAAGAAAAAAGCCAACAAGAAAAAAATTGAAAATCTGAATAGGATACAGACATGCTCATTCACACAGAGAGAGATGAGTAATAGGGTAATAAAACCACCAGGGATAAACACATCCAGCTAACTTAACTAGATGGTGTCCCTATTTTGTCCAAGTCCCATTAGCAATATCTAGTGGTGCGTGGCCCGCCAGGGACCCGACCCTCCTCCGGCTCGGCAGACACTGCTGCCGTGCCTGCCCAGCCGGGCTGAAAGCAGACACGTGCCGAGCTGCTCAGCGAGTTTCCGGGTTCCCAGCGGGCTGCTTTTTACATAGAAAATGGTATAAGATACATTAAAAGTGACCACAATTTGCTTAACTTGCGCAAATTTCGGCCTTTTTTGGCGTATCCTATAGAATCATAGAAAAGTAGAGTTGGAAGGGGCCTACAAGGCCATCGAGTCCAACCCCCTGCCCAATGCAGGAATCCAGGTCAAAGCATCCCTGACAGGTAGCCGTCCAGCTTCACCTTATGGCATTTTCTATGTAAAATGCGGCCTGCTGGGAACCCGGAAGTCGCTTCCTTGGCTCAACTCGGGAGAATGCAAGTCGAGTCGGGGAAGCAGATAGGTGGGACAGAGTTCGGGGGGGGGGTCGAGCCCAGCGAGTTTGCCAGACTTCCCCCCCCCCCTGAACAAAATCCTCACACATCCCTAGCAATATCTTCTGTGACTGGTCCAGCACTCTCTTAACCAGTTCTCCAGTTCCAGCAGCTCTGACTCTTTCTGGCCTTCTTTCCTTCTTTCTCATTTCTTCTCTCTGTCTTGTTCTGTTTCTGCCCTGGGCTATTATATCTTAAAAATAGTTATTTTCCCTTCCCAACTCCAACCAATCAGGAGGGTACTTGTCTACTTACTGACCTTCTATAGCTGGTCGACACTGACTGACAGTGGATTTCTCAGGCAGGAGGTCTTTCCCAACTCTACCTGAAGATGCTGCTGCAGATTGAACCTGGGTCCTTCTCCATGCAAATGGCAAGAACTCTACCCACTGGGCAACAAGCCATCCCAGATCCTTTCCTCTTTCCAAGTATCTTGGTATCTTGTAATCTATACCTGAGAGTAAGTCCCATTGTCCTCAGTGAGCCTTACTTCTAAGTACATATGTATAGGAATTACGCTGTTGGGATTCCTTTGTTCTTCTTGGGTGAGGAACACTTGAAAGGATGGAAAAAAGAAGACTCTTCCTCTCCTGATATCTCCTGATATCTGAGGGACAAGGTGTGCCAGCTATTCCCCCCCACACACATTTAAAGGTGAATTTTTGAAACTCTCTGTCTTCACCTAAGGAGTTGGACTGATGCCTCCTGTCGCAGAAACACCAGGGAGCCAGATAGAATTAAAATCTATCTATCAGGAATAGGAATGAGGTAGACAGAGCTTCAGAGAACCTTGATGGGTTCAGTTGCCAAGGATTCTCCCATTTGTACACCGTATTCTAGTATTATTATGCAGGGATGTTTGAGAAATTCAGTTCCATCTTTGATAAAGATTTACCCAGTTTACACCTTTCGTATTGAACATGGACTTGGACATAATCTGCAGTCGAAGTCCGTTCAGTTCCGAGCTTGCGGAGTGATTCACAGATCCCCAAAATCTGCATTCGACAGCATGCATACGTTTGGAAATTGCACATGAAAAAATGTGCATTTTTTTTAAAAAAAAATGCACACAAATACACTTTAATCAGTGGGAGGAGAATGCATACACTTTGAAGATGTGCACAATTGCAGTGTACATTTGGAAAAATACAGACAAAAACATAGATGGATTTTCATGCGAAAAGAAAAAAAAGCTCGCAATCTGATATGGACTCAAGTTGGAACAAGCTTCAAGATGGAATTTTGAGAACTTCAGTGAGCTCAGCTGTTACTGAGTCACACATGTTTATTATCATGGAAACAGAAGGGAAAATATATCTATATCCATTATGTCTGCACCATGAATAATTTTATAAATTTCTGCCATGTCCTCCCTTAGCCAACGTTTTTTCTCCCTAAACTAAAAAAAAACAAGCTTCAAACAGTGTCTCCTTCCCTCATTGGGAGTGTACTTCAATCCTGATCATGCTGGTTGCCCTTCTCTGCACATTTTCCAGCCCTAAAATATCCTTATTGAGATGGAGTGACAAGAGTTGCCGACAAAACTGACAGTGAGATTTTCAATACCATTCCTTAAAAAAACTGTCTCATGCCCAACTTTTGTCCCATCCTAATCCTAGCCTCTGACAAGTTCACATTTCATCTCAGTGGCCCAGAAATAGCCATACAGTGCAGCTTCAGATAAGGCCGTTAACTTTTTATTCTCTTTTCTGTTCTAATCTAATTACCTTTTTGTAATGCTCAATGGCTGGGCACAATGTTAAATGGGCAATTCTCAGCAAGTCACACTTAGTGGAGGCTGGAAAATTTCATTTAGGGTAGACCCGTGATTCATTATGATGGGAGGGGGGGATTTGAGACTGACCAATTAATTTGCTTGAATGGCCGTCTCAAAGCTGGCAAGGCTACCCTACAGTGAAATGCCGACTTATTTCTAATAGCTTTTTCCTCTCACTGCAGTCTGCAAGGCCACCTTCAAAGGAAAAAAAACATGAAAGACACCACAGAAACTAAAGGAGAAGGAGGGGGGAAATTGCTACAATATTTCCAGTATGACCAGACTTCAATGATCTCCACTGCTTGGGAATTCAGATCCTGCAACCAATTGATCCGTAACTCATTTACCAAAGATACTGCATCCAATTCTGTGTTTCGCACCGTGACCTTTAGGACTGACCAGGAATGCTCAAAAGGGTACACACTGCCAGTCCGCACAGGGAGATGTTCTCAGTGGCTGCCCCTCAGTTTTGGAATTATCTTCACCTGGATACTTGCCCAAAGTCTGAGCCTGTGTGCCTTCCAAATGCAATCTAAGATGCTTCTATTGAGGCAGGCTTTTAGGGGAAGCAACAATGTTATCACTTAATATAAAAACAGAATTAGCATATAATTACCATTGCTGTGCCCTTGGGATACAGTAGGCTCAGAACTCACAGAGCAATCCTATACTGACATCACGCCGAAAGAGGAGATAGACCACTCCCACAACAGCAGAAGGGTCACCCTGTGAAATTTGTGACATACTGCACTGCTAAATTTCTTAAATTGGCTCTAGGAAAGAGGAAGTTGTTGTCATCATTGTTTTAATCTGATCAGATGATAATATGGGTTATTGAGCTGCTTTAATGAATTTAATATTTCTAGTATACAAGTCAGTTTTTGATGGTTTATTAAATTATTTTTTATTTCCCTATTATTTTAAATCTAGATTGATTCCCTTCTCTCTGTGTGTGTGTTTTTAAAAAAAATTATTTTCAACAACAAACACCACAAAAAACACGCAACAATCAACACAAACTAACACTAAAATTGACTTCCGATTTCCTGTAAAACAAACAAAAGTAACAATACTTTCTCTTACTCTAAAAAAAAACAAAAAAAAACCAGATAAAGAGTTCTCTTCTGCTGTGTTGACACTCTGTATTTTTCGTGTTTTCTGTTTTTAGTCTGGCGTATATGCAAAATCCCGGCTGGCAATCGAGCAATACAAGTTAAAGCAATGTGTGCTCAGTCGGGAAGGGGGAACACACAAAACCTTTTTTTTTTTAAATGGTAACCTCCCCCTGCCCAGAATCCATGGAAACTCTGCCACAGCCCATCACTTAGGGTTTCTGCCAGCAGCAACGTTCATATGGTTTGCACAAACAGAGGCAGGCAATGAACTCAAGATGATGGAGACATACATCCGGTGCACACCCCTGCAAGATGACACCAGAGTATCCCAAGCTCTATCAGTGGCACAGCCGGCAGCAACCCTGCAACTGCCACTCTCAAGCCATTCCACCAAAGAGGGGTCTGAATTCCAGCATGCCTCACAACATGCAGAGTTGACACACGGGCCCCCTGGAAGAAGGAGGACTGGGGGTTGTGTGAGGTGAAAATCAATGGATTTTCTTGACTTGGCCCCATGGATTTTGTTCTGTCAACTTTGCGCTGGTGCTGACTTGATCCGATGTGAGTTGAGCCAGTATGCAGACTTGCATTATTTCATTTTGATTTTTTTTTTTTTAAAGACAGGGAAATTCGTGCAAAACCCGGGACTCTGCTCTCTCTGCAAATTTGTGCATTGGCAGTGAGAGGAGGAGGCCTCCATACTTCTTGTGCTAAATGCTACAACAAGAACAACAAGAAGAACAATGTCAAGAACTCAAATCTATCGAGTTGGCCCTGATTGGCACAAATTGTGATTTCCGCAAATGGTGCTAGAGATATGCAGTTCTTGGCTCCAACTATGCGCAAATGTTTCAAGAATTGTGCGGAAGCCAAGAAACAAAACACCCGACTTGGCCTGCTTTCGGCCATCGGGTCAGAAATGTGTCAGAAGTCAGTCGGGCTCAAACGGAATGTGTTTTCCATCCAGTGCCACACATCGCTAACAAGAGTGTAAGACCCAGCAGAGAGGGGGGGGGGGGAAAGCTTTTTCCAGGATTAATGGACCAAGATATGCAACACGGCCAGCCACTGACACACACTCACAAGAGAAACGTTCAGTGGCTCACTACTTAGGACAGAGGATTAAGAACTAGGAGATGGAAGTTTGGGAGCCATTGGGGGGAAGGGGGGAAGATGGTCCCCTACTCACTTTTTGCATTCCTGATACATATATATTGTGAAAAGTAACCCAGGGGCAACAGAGAGGAAGCCCCGGGACTCAGATCCACACTTCAAGGTCCTCCAAGCATTTCCCACTGCCACAGCAGCGGATACATAATGGGGGCATTTGTCTTCTCCGCCTGCCCCCCAGATAGCCTCCATACCCAGTCAGACATAGCAGGAGCAGCTGGGTGGGACACACACAGTTAACATACAGGGGGACCCAGGTCCTGAATTCGGGACATAACCCCAAACTAGGAAAGTTGGAGAACCTTCGCACACACACACACACACACACACACACACACACAGGCACACACCTCAGCCGATCAGTACTCCAGAGTGCCGTATGGACCAATGGCCAGTTTTGCCCTCCCACCGGCAAATCATTTGATCCATCCATCCCTCCCATTGCTATTTTGTTTGCTAAGCCACTGCAGTTCCTCCACCCTTCAAACCAGGGGTGTGTAACCTTATTCAGTTCGAGGGCCAAATTCCACTTTGGAGGAACTGTTGGGGACTGCACTCCATTGATGGGTGGGGATGAAGGTAAACGGTGCGAGGCTGCAAATTCCAAAAATAGCAGCACATTTTTGCTTAAGACAGCGAGTAACTAAACCTTAGGGGAGGCATTTCATCATTTTAGAATGGGTGGGGAAAATCCGCACAAAAGCCAGGAAACCACCAAATGATTGCTGGCCAGGGGGAAAGGCAGTGGGGCCATCTGGAACCACAGGTGGGCTGGATTTGGCCCACGGACCTGAGCTTCTGTATGCTGCTATAAATACTCAGGAGCGGCTCCAATCACAGGGCGATCTGGGTGCTGGACCCAGCATTGCACTCCCCCTCTCCCAGCTGACTTTTTGAAAATCAAAATTTCCCCTTCGCCAAGTCACCGCTGGCTTCTCTGCAGTGGCCAGGCATTGCAACCGCTGCTGCTGCTGCACTACCGCAGAAGTTCCTGGAGCTCCTGGCAGTGCAGCAGCTTCAGTTACACAAACTGAGCATGTGTGAACACCCGCACATGCTCAGAGCATTCCTGCTGCTCCAGGGACATCCCCTGGAGTGGAAAGAGTGTGGAATCTGCCTGGCACCCAGCAAGAAGCAGTGCTAGTACCCCTCATCAATGGCTCAGTTCAGGCTGTTAACCTGAGCTGGCCAATTCGAGATGCCCCCTTTCCTCCACAAGGGAACGGGTCCTCTGGGTGAGGTTGAGGCACCCAGGAGCCAGCACAGGTGTCCTCCTGCTCCATTACTTGAAAGGATGTGTGTGTGTGTTTGTATGGTCTGGTCTGGGGTTTGTATGCATGGCCTGAGGTTTCTGTGTGTGTGCGTGTGTGTGCGTGTGTGTTGTGTGTGTGTGTTCCAAAGGGTTCTTTTCTGTGTGGTTCTGAGAATATCGTATCTTATTTTAATTATTATCATTATCTTTGTTATTATAGTGATCATTGTTATTATAGTTTGTTGTTTAGTTGTGTGTGCATGGTTTGGGGTATGTGTGTGTCTGTGTGAATGGGGTGTGTACCTGTGTTTGTGTGTAAGGGGGGATCTGTGTGTTTTGCAAAAGGTTCCTGCTGGCTTCCCAAGGGACATGTTCTTCATTATTATTACTACTACATGCAAAGGGATGCCCATACTTTCTCCTGAGCAATCCAGTCCTTACGTCTTACGAGATATGCATAATCTGGAATTTTGTACTGTGCTGCTTCTGAGTAGGCCTGCTCTGCTAGATGCTTTTGTTAGTGTGTAAAGCAAAATAGCTTGCTGTGTCACTTCTGTTTTGTTTGACTGCTTATCTGGGAACTTTCCCAGACAGGATAAACCAGGGACATGGCTGACTGTCTGTGTTTACGAAGCTATTCTTGCCTGCGGCCTTGCTAGGCGTGAGAATACTAGGTGTGAGACAGAAAAGTTATGTGATGTAAATAGGCCAATGACGTGTAGTGGCCAGACTTCAGGCCATATGTATCATGCTTTTATGGTTTTGTGTTTGCACATGCTTGCACATGCTTTTTGCTGAGCTGGATGTACCTTCAAGGCTTTGTACTCTGCACATGGACTCTGTATATGGAATGGAAAGTAGATGTGTAACCTGTAGTGATACTTTGTTATAAGTTAATAAAACAGTTAGAATAGAACTGTTTTTGGCTACAGTGTGATTCCTGAGTCCTGAATGAAATGCTGCTGAGAAGGATGAAGCTAACTGCTGCCTGGGGAGAAACTCTGCTGCTGTGTGTGGAAGGCCAGGGCTTCATTTAGCTGGCTCGCACACAGACCAACTTTTCACTCTAACCCCAACAGCTTTGTGATGAGTATACAAAGGGATGGATTTGGGGATGCTTTCAGAACTTGCTCCCGTGTTCCAAAGGCTGCTTTTCTGTGTGTCTCTGAGAATATCACGTCTTAGTTTAATTAAGAGGGTTCAGAGGAGGGCAACAAGGATGATAAAGGGACTGGAAACAAGGCCCTATGAGGAGAGACTGAAAGAACTGGGCATGTTTAGCCTTCAGAAGAGGAGACTGAGGGGAGATATGATCGCACTCTTCCAGTATTTGAAGGGTTGTCACACAGAGGAGGGCAAAGATCTCTTCTCGTTCATCCCAGTTTGCAGGACACGGAATAATGGGCTCAAGTTACAGGAACCTAGATTCCACCTAAACATCAGGAAAAATTTCCTGACTGTCAGAGCAATAAGACAATGGAATCAACTACCTAGGGAGGTCGTGGGCTCTCCCACTCTGGAGGCATTCAAGGTGCAGCTGGACAGACATCTGTCAGAGATGCTTTGACCTGGATTCCTGCATTGAGCAGGGGGTTGGACTCGATGGCCTTGTAGGCCCCTTCCAACTCTACTTTTCTATGATTCTATGATTCTATGATTCTATTATCGTTGTCATTGTTACGACGACTGTGTGGATTCTCCCCTCCCACTCATCAGCTTAGAACACTGGCTTAGAGTCACTTGATTCTCTGCCAAATGGGAGTTGTTGCTGGAACAGGAGAATGTGGGTCCAAAGGAGTACTTTTGCGTGGCTATGTGATTCCCCCACCCCCTTTGTGTGTTTTGTGCCTCAGTTATTTTCTTTCTGCGGTACGGGTTGCTCCACATCCACTGACTCCCTGTGACCCCTTGGCTCCGCCTCTCATGACCCCTGGGGTCCACCTCTGCTGACCTACCCACCACGCCACCATCCAGACTGGCCCACCAGCCTCCCCTGTAAAGAATATTTAAGTTTGGCACTGGCAGACCTCCATTGCTATACAGAACCGCAGGAGAAGCTAAGCAGGGTCAAGCCTGGTTATTACTTGGATGGGAGACCCCTCCTCTAGTTTCCTGCATTGAGCAGGGGGGTTGGACTTGATAGCCTTGTAGGCTCCTTCCAACTCTATGATCTATGAAATCTATCTATGACTTGAGAGGGTGGCGCAAAGGTGTGCCTCAGGCATTGCCTGATCCTGAACCTCACAAAGTTGCAGTGAGGGTTGGATCTTGGGGTCCAGGTTCTGGGCCCCACAGCCCAGGATTCCCCCAAATGAATGCCCAGAGAGTGGCAGATAGTGGAAGCAAAGGTAAACAGGCCAGGACTAAGCAGACCTGGTGTGATGTGGGTGGTGATGCTGGTCACCTCATCAGCATCCTTTTCTTCTTCTTATTTCTTAAAAACCACACATTTTGGCCTGTACATAGTTACAGATGCTAATTTCATTGTCTTTCTTTCTTCTTTTTTTTTAAAGAAAGATATCCTCCTTCTCTGCCACAAAGTGGTGCTTATTCCCATGAAACTGTGATTAGTGTCAGGGCAGCAGGAGAAGCAAACGTGGTTTTATTTCTGTAGTCATGGGGGTGCCATGGTTTAAGTGACTTTAAAATGCTGAACTGCATGTGTGAGGAGGATTTCTTCGCTTCTCTAAAAAGCTGGGTCAGCAAACAAGAATGTAGAAGCAGTTGTAAGGCAGGGGATGGTTCGGTGGGAGAAAAAGCTTCGTGGTCTATTTCACAACTGAAGTAATACACATGGAGTATTACCCTATAACACCCGTAAGCCCAGGGTCTAAAATGGCCCAGCTGCACCACTGGAATCTCTTAGAATCATAGAATCATAGAAAAGTAGAGTTGGAAGGGGCCTACAAGGCCATCGAGTCCAACCCCCTGCTCAATGCAGGAATCTAGGTCAAAGCATCTCTGACAGATGTCTGTCCAGCTGCACCTTGAATGCCTCCAGAGTGGGAGAGCCCACGACCTCCCTAGGTAGTTGATTCCATTGTCTTATTGCTCTGACAGTCAGGAAATTTTTCCTGATGTTTAGGTGGAATCTAGGTTCCTGTAACTTGAGCCCATTATTCCGTGTCCTGCAAACTGGGATGAACGAGAAGAGATCTTTGCCCTCCTCTGTGTGACATCCCTTCAAATACTGGAAGAGTGCGATCATATCTCCCCTCAGTCTCCTCTTCTGAAGGCTAAACATGCCCAGTTCTTTCAGTCTCTCCTCATAGGGCCTTGTTTCCAGTCCCTTTATCATCCTTGTTGCCCTCCTCTGAACCCTCTCCAGTTTGTCTATGTCCTTCTTAAAGTGAGGTGCCCAGAACTGGACGCAAGTACTCAAGATGAGGCCTAACCAGTGCCGAGTAAAGGGGAATTATCACTTCCCGCGATTTGGAAGCTATACTTCTATTAATACAGCCCAAAATTGCATTTGCCTTCTTTGCAGCCACATCGCATTGCTGGCTCATATTCAGTTTGTGATCTACCACAATTCCAAGATCCTTCTCACTTGTAGTATTGTTGAGCCAAGTGTCCCCCATTCTGTAACTCTGCATTTGGTTTCCTCTCCCTAGGTGCAGCACTTGGCATTTATCCCTATTAAATTTCATTCTGTTGTTTTCGGCCCAGCGCTCCAGCCTATCAAGGTCACTTTGAATTTTGTTTCTGTCTTCCAGAGTATTAGCTGTTCCACCCAACTTTGTGTCATCTGCAAATTTGATAAGCATTCCCTGTACCTCCTCATCCAAGTCATTAATAAAAATGTTGAAGAGCACCGGGCCCAGGACCGAGCCCTGTGGTACCCCGCTCGTTACCTCTCCCCAGTTTGAGAAGGAACCATTGATAAGCACTCTTTGAGTCCGATTCTGTAGCCAATTGTGGATCCACCTGATAGTTGTTCCATCTAGCCCACTCTTAGCTAGCTTACTAATCAGGATATCATGAGGCACTTTGTCGAAAGCTTTGCACTGAGGGTACATGTTTAGACAGAAAGGGGGGGGAAATTTCCTACAGCTCTCGGCATTCCCCAGCCAGCCATGTTGGCTGGGGCATGCTGGGAATTGTAGGACTTTTTTCTCTATAAACATGGATAGGATTGCACCCTGAGAGACCTGAACTGCACTACCAACTGGAGGCTTGTTGAACACGAGCATGCCTCTTAAGGGGTGATGCAGCAGGTCCCACGTGTACTATAATATAGTCTAATAGCATACTAACATATAAGTAAAATGTACATTATGAACAACCATGAAGAAAACCTCTGATCAGTAATCAGCTTTCATGATGAGGTAATAGCTACAAGTCGAGTATCAGAGGCAGTATGCACCAGTTGCTGGGGAACATGGGCGGGAGGGTGCTGTTGCACTCATGTCCTGCTTGTGGAATCCCGTGGGCAGCTGGTTGGCCACTGTGTGAACAGAATGCTGGACTAGATGGAACCTTGGTCAGATCCAGCAGGGTTCCTCCTATGTTCTTAACCTATGACTGTCCAGGCATGCAAGGCACTCTTCCAGTACTTGAAGGGATGTCACACAGAGGAGGGCCAGAATCTCTTCTCGATCATCCCAGTTTGCAGGACACGGAATAATGGGCTCAAGTTACAGGAACCCAGATTCCACCTAAACATCAGGAAAAATTTCCCGACTGTCAGAGCAATAAGACAATGGAACCAACGACCTAGGGAGGTGGTGGGCTCTCCCACTCCGGAGGCATTCAAGGTGCGGCTGGACAACCATCTGTCGGGGATGCTTTGACCTGGATTCCTGCATTGAGCAGGGGGTTGGACTCGATGGCCTTGTAGGCCCCTTCCAACTCTACTTTTCTATGATTCTATGATTCTAAGGTCTGAACGAAGATATCATTGCAAAGAGGCACCCTGATTGGTTTTGGCGGGAAACCATTTTACCTCACCGTTTCACTTGCGGCAGGGCTAACACTGAAACAGCGGCACTGCCTTTCATGAGATCCCACCAGTGGAGGCTACCTGGTGGTGGCTCCAATGTCAGTCGGGCGGTGTATCCACTCCAGGGTTTTAGCCAGAACTTTTAAAGAGCTATCCATAGTGCTGGCCCCTGGCCCCCAAAATGGGGTCAGCACCCTGGATAGCTCCATTAAAGTTCTGATTAAAATGCAGAGTGGACACACCGCTCCACTGATACTGGAGCCACCAGTCACTGCTGGATCACACCGTTATAGATCTAATTACCTTAAAATAATGATAAAAGGAATTATAACAATGGGTTCAGTGACTGCATAGGATGCTAAAAGGGCCATTCTGAGCAAGTCCCAGTCAACCAAGCCTGGGAAATTTCATTCAGAACCGGCCTGCAATTTGTCAGGATGTGGGGCGGGATCAGAGTCTGACTGACCCATAGGCAGTTTTGGAGGTGGGGGGAACCATTTTGCTTCCCCTTGAAGATACTTGTGGCAAGTCGAAGGCCTAAAAAGAATCAGCAGCAGTAGCAAGGTTTCAGCATCATTGGCTCGACAAAAGTATGTACAGCAATACCTTGGATTGCAAGTAACTTGGTCTGAGAGCATTTTGCAAGACAAGCAATTTTTTTTTATAAATTCCGACATGATAAACAAGCGACGTCTTGCAATACAAGTACTACTATACTATTATGAGAGAAGGAGAATAACTTCTCCCTCTCCACTTGCTCAAAAACTTACATAACGTTGTACACTCTATCATGTCTCCCCGATCATTTTGGTAACCCTTTCCTGCACCAATTCCAGCTTGACAAGATTATTTTTGAGGAGCAATGACTAGGGGGTGTGTACATTCGCCTCGCGCGGGCGTAGTGGGCCAAAATCGGCCCCGCTCACGTCCGCACGGGGCTCGCGCGGGCCTACCTTGATCCAGCGGCGGCTCGCCTCTCTGAGGCGAGCCTCCTGAGCCACCCACGCCGGGCCCGTCGCGTCACATCCGGCACCAGAAGTGATGTGACGGGACCCTGCGCAAGCGCGCTGGACCCCCCCGCGCGATGTACTGTGCCTGCGCAGGGTCCCGACGCGTCACTTCAGGGGCCAGATGTGACGGGACAGGACCAGCGGCGGCAGCTCGAGAGGTGCAGAGAACTGCTCCACGCCGCTCAGAAGATCTCTAGACTAGAACACTATACAGTACTCAAAATGTATTTGCATTATGTTATGGGCAGTTTTATTTTTGATTCCTAATTATGGGAATTTCTCTCAGGCCTGTGGCTTATGCTGGCTCAGCTTGTCTGAGTGTGGAAAGCTAAGCAGGGTCAGGCCTGGTTATTACTTGGATGGGAGACCCCTCCTCTAGTTTCCTGCATTGAGCAGGGGGTTGGACTCGATAGCCTTGTTAGGCTCCTTCCAACTCTATGATCTATGAAATCTATGAAAACAATACAGATATTTAGAAAATTAAATTTCACTAGTGTACCCCACCTGTAAAATAGGTCAAAAAAAAAATATTCTAGTCTGTTTTCTCAAGACAGATTAATAAATTGATTTCACAAAGCATTTCATTCCCTGATCATAAGCTGCATGTTATATGGTTTGTGACTTAATGCATAGTCTGTGGCTGAGCTCATTTGCTGGAGTTGTTGGCTCAGCATATATTTTTAGTTCTTGTTTTGTCCTTTTAGCACATTGTGCTGGTCTAGATTATGGTAGATTGGTAGTGGGTGGCCTAATATTATGAGTTGGGGCCTACCTTCATCTTGCGTTAGAACTCTACCCCACTGAGATTGATACATGAGGGGCACCAAGCAGATATTTGTGGAGTTATTTGTACAGCTAAAATTTTACAGTATTTATTAAGATGTATGATGATGATACAGGCTATCAGAATTTAGTAATATTGTCACATTTCTCTGGAGAGAAATTAAATGTATACAGTAATACCTTGGATTGCAAGCATAATTCGTTCCGGAACTGTGCTTGTAATCCAAAACATTCTTATATCAAAGCGAGTCTCTGGCGGGCGTGAGCAGGGCCGATTTTGGCCCGCTACGCCCTGCTCGAGGCGAGCGGTTACATCCCTACGTATGGATGGCTGAATGAGTGATGTTCAAGTTCACCAAGATTCTCCGAACATCAGCTCACTGCTCATTGCTCCTCAATTTGCGCTTGCATTTGCGATTGCTGATCGTTTTGCATGAATGGGAAAATTGCACAAAATGAACAGCTTGCAAACATGAATGTTGTGCAAACACTTCCCAAAGTTTCACAAATTTCCAAAATTGTGCAAATTTCCCCCATACAGTAGAGCGTAGGTGATTGGAAATGTGCTCATTTTGAGGAAGTTTCGCACTTTGAAGAAGTTACGTATTTTTCAAGTACACCTTTCACAGACATTAAGGCAGGTTTAGGAATGTGCACACATTTTCAGAGAAAATGTTCTCCTGTTCATGTTCAGGATTGAGAATGGGGCATTTTCGAGTGACTTGAGAACTGAAATGAAAGTCTTATACATCCTTAGAATCGGGCTCATCCATGCTGATGATTGGTGGGAGATTCAGGAGAGACAAAAGGAAGGACTTCTTTACATAGTGTATAGTTAAACTATGGAATTTACTATCACAAGATGAAGTGTTGGCCACTGGACATAGATGATTTTAAAAGGGAATTAGACCAAATCATGGAGGATAAGGCTATCAATGGCTACTAGTCAAGATGCCTGTACATTATCTTCAGTATCAAAGGTACTATACCTCTTAATACCAGTTGCTTATTATATATCTATTACTACGTGAGTGGGAGTGTTGGGGAACATGAGTGAGAGGGTGCTATTGCATTCATGTCCTGCTTGTGGGCTTCCCACTGGAGCTTCTGGTTGGCCATTGTGGGAAACTCGATCGGCCTTTCATCTGATCCAGCATGACTCTTTTCATGTTGGTCATCTTATATTTGGCCTCATCCAGCTCTGTTTCCTCTACTCCCTGGGCTCATCATCGGTGGATATGAAGTAGCTAAAGTCCATTGCATCAGTATTGTACTTTGGAGTGTTCAAAGCATTTCACATGAACTAGCTCAGGAGTCTGTACATGTAAAGCAGGGCAAAATGATTATCTCCCTACTACAGAAATAGAAACCAAAGGCAGAGAATGGCTTCTGGAAGGCCACCAAGTGGCACTATAGTTGAACCCTGGGCCACTGCTAACATTTCTTACCCTTTGCCTCCTGCTAGAATCTAAACTGGTGCTGCTGAAGGTACACAGGGGAGAAAAGGCAGGAAATATTGATTGCCAGTGGCTGCCTCCCCGTTTCCCTGGTGCTTCAGGAGCTTTTGCAAGGCTCACTTTTCTCACAGCTGCCAATCTTACTGCACTGTAAGATTTCCTGGCACTGTGGTGCAGCTAGAGCTGAGCTGAAACTTCTCCAAAGACATTTTTTTTCCTGAGGAAAAAAAGATGTTTTTTTTTCTTTTACTCTCCACCACCCCCATCCACTCCAGAGACACACAATTCCCAGAATGATGCCAGTTCCAGTGCATTGTGGAGGATGCAAAATGGTGGCCAGGCTGCCAACTCAGTTGTGTGCCTGTGTTTTGAGCCGGAGGTGGGGAGGCAGCTGTGCTACTGCCACTGCTAATGGTGAACCCCACCTCTGAGAAACTGTCAGGAGAATTCCTCCTCCTCCCCCTGCAGAACTTTGGCCACAAATAGAAGTGGGTTTTTTTTAAGAGACCATCTGCGTAGGTGCAGTCCAATCCTAGGAGAGCAAAATGGCACTGGTCATTTTGGCTGTGAGCAGTCACACAAGAAATAAGTTTGCAAAAGAGTTTTTATTTTATTTTGGGGTGGGTGGGCTGGTGGGGACTATGCCTCACACTTGCTCCAAATTTTCCATTGGGTGGTAATCTGGCTCAGCCATAAAAAGTAACTGGCATATTTGTGGCCAGGGGGAGGCATTTTGGATGCCGAGTCTACATTTTAAAAAGCATGATCTTGTTTTTACTCCTGTGCCCCAATATACCTTTTTCTCCATCCCTCAGATTCATACCATGTGCTTAAAAATAATCATCATCATACTATATTGTTACCTATAGGAACTCCACAACTACAAAGAAAGAGAGAATCTAGTACAAAAGGGGGGAAATCCTTTCAATTTGGTTTTCTTCTTTCTATAACTAGTCCCCTCTTTCTTTTCCCAGAAGGCATTTATATAACTACATGTTTATTAATCCTGATGTATAATCAATTATTACAAAGCAATATAAAGTAATAACATCAAGCGACAAAGCGAAAGAGAAAAAAGTAACCCAATACAACATTTGAAATTAATCTGAAACATGCTTAATCTTAGTTCTTTCTGGACCGTCTCTACAGGCAACCAATTTCAGTCCTGCTGTGATAAGCATCTCATGTGAACTGTACTAATCTAAAAGTTTAAAAAAATAAATAATAATAACCGAGAGTTCGATAATTAAATGTAGAGATAGGTGCACGTTTGTGGCTTGTTAAGAAAAGTCTGCAATCGTTTTCATGTAAACTAGCAAGATATTTTAATTTTAACATTGGGTGGATGGCTACAATCACAGCAGGGGTGCAATTGGAGAGTGTGGGAGGGGTCTCTTGCTAGTCAGCAATTTGGGGATTAAAAAAAAATGGCCGAAGAGAAAGTACGTACCGGGAAATAGCGTCTGCCCTGCCCCCAGGAAGTAAAACAGACTTCGGCTGGTCAGCAGGAGATTTCAAACCATTTCTCAGACACAAAGGCCACGGGGATTAGATGCCGATCGGAGGAGGAGGGTCTGCAGTGAGCAGAAAAATCGACTTGCACGTGGCAGTACGTGACACACAGCAAGCAAGCAAGCCTAGATACACCTGCAGCTCAAATCAGACTTTTCTCATATCGTACTTTGAGTGGGGAGAAACAAATGCTAAAATAATGCTTTGAGTGGTTTTACTGGTTTCTGCAGCTGAGTGCTTTGCCAAGAGGACAACAAAAAGCTTTTGAAAAACCTCTCTCCCGTTCTGCCGTGCTTTGTTTCAGGCCAGTATGTACACCAAAAGTCTCAGTTGTCACGCTGATTCATCTCAAATACATGGCCCCCCAAATGAATGCATCTATCCGATGTCCCTGATGCTTTTCCAATGGGATTTGCAGACACAGTCATAGCCTGCATTAGGTGTCTGCGGTGGAACCCACCATATGTGGCGCCAATGGATTTGGCTGGCCCATGCAAATGAGATTTTCTCGCCTCTGGTTTCCTCAGCCAAAGGTCAATGACACTGGGCCAGATTTGAACGGACTGCGCAGAGACCAATAATTCCCAACAAAGCATCACCTTAAGACATAAATCAGAATTTAAAAAGAAAAAGAAAAAGGAATGAACCCTTTCCAGCCAATGCACACCTGCCAGGGAACAATAAAGAGAGAGGAGTATAAATGGGAAGACGGTGACATGAAATAGTTCTCCACAGTTCACAGATACAACCGGAAAACACACATACGCGCACACATGTACACACACCCAACCACCACCCCATGGCTAATCACTCTGGCATTGGTTGGCTGGGGCTCATATTAAAAATGCACAAGTACAGACACTCAATGAAATGGTTTAAAAATCCTTGCCAGTTATCTGCCAACCAGGAAGCCCATGGGTTGGCCCTTCAGCCCATAGCACACTTCACAGATTTCTAGAATTTTTCATCATCATCATCATCATCATCATCATCATCAATTTCTCCGCATGGACGGTTTCTACCTTTTTTTTTTGCCTTTGCCTGTGCTGTGCAAGGGGAACCAGAACAAGTATTATCCCCTTCTTCGCCTTCAGCTTAGTTCTAAATTTGGACCACACACTTAGTTCAATAATGGACCCTCAGAACCTTGCAGGGCTTTTTTTCCCCCCTGTCTAAACATGCATAGGATTGCACCCTTAATTGGGTTGCTACTAGATTACATTCTGAGCATGCTTTTGATGTGCGGATTGCTTCTGGTTGAAAATAATTGCACCAGTCATTAGCTGGAATCCTCTAAACCATGTCTTTCCAGATTTTGTGGGATTGAGCCTCAAGCCAAGAAAAGGGGGGGGGGAATGTTTGGAGCATCTCCGAAAGCGTGCGAAGTGTGTTTGCAGTGATAGTGCCTCTATCACAATGGGGGAGGGGCAGACAAGGCCAAATTTAAGTATTACCTTTGTGGCATGGTTACTGTTCCCCAATGGTCCACTCCCGGGTTGCTTCTATAACATCAAATTCTGGATTACGTGGGTTCTTTTGCAGTGGTGCAGCTAGGTGATTTTAGACCCTGGACTGAATTGTTTTATGCCCCCCCCCCTTTAGATGGCCATGTGTATATTACTTCAGTTGTGAAGCACACAATTAATGTTTCCTTTTTCCCAGTGCCCAACTGCTGTTCCATGCTTTAAAATTGCTTCTACAATCCTGAAATGTTAGAACTAGAACAGCAACAAAACTACCAACTATGATTAAAAAGAAAAAAAGCAAATGAACAAGAGACACTCTATCTAGGGTTCTGCTGACGCTGGGAAGTCTGGCTCATTTGAGCTCGACAGACTTCCTGCCGACTCCTGATCCGATGACTGGAAGCGGGCCGAGGCGGGGGGGGGGGTGTCCGTGGACTTCCATCTCTAAGACAGGCCACAGTTTGCACATTGTTTTAAAACACTACGGATATTTTGCGCAAATAAGCACCCCAAAAACACGTCGATCTAATGCAGTGTTTCTCAACCTTGGGTCCCCAGATGTTTTTGGCCTACAACTCCCAGCATGCCCCAGCCAGCATAGCTGGCTGGGGCATGCTGGGAGTTGTAGACCAAAAACATCTGGGGACCCAAGGTTGAGAAACACTGATCTAATGTGATTTGTGTAAAATTGGCTGCTAATTTTACACAAATCATGCTAGATCCACGTGCTTTTTGGGTGCTTATTTGCGCAAAACATATGAAATACCCTGATTTACACAAATACCATAAAGTAACATGATTTGCGTAACTTTACGCAATTTGCACAAATTTCCTTAGCATTTTAAAAAATGTGTGAACTGTGGCCAGACTTAGAGATGGAAGTCCATGAGCTGGCTCAACTCGCATCACAGTGAGTTGGCAGCAGCGCAGGGCTGGAGAACCGGAGTCGGATTTTCACCCCCCTGTCGGATTCCTCACACATCCCTACATTTTAAACTGAGTTAAATCATGGCACCATCTTGACTGCAGCAATAAGATGCAGTGGCACTCTCTGGGTTGCAGGGTCCTGGTATTCAGCCCCCAGCTGCACCACTGTGTTTTTGCATGGGAGGTAAGTTGATCAAGAAACCCATGTGATGAAGAATTTCAAACTTTTCCAATGCAAAATGGGAGTCAGCCGTGGAGGTATGGCAACAACACCGCAAAGGTAACATGTACATTGGTTGTAAAAAGGAACGGGGTAGGTGGAGGATGCAGGATCATGTTGGCCTGCAGTGGCCTTTAAGGAGTGGACAACTCAAAGCAAAAAGTCTGTGAAAAATGGAAGGAGTGGGACTCAGCTTCATCAATCAATAGTGCAACCAATGAACTAGAACACATCCCTCGTGACTTCAACCACTTGGCTGAATCAAGATTCTCAGAATCCAGACTAGGGGAGGGTTCTCGAAAGGGTCTAATGCCTTTCCTGGCAACTGTTCATATCTATTTGGGAGGTGCAGACTCATGATCCAAACTTCAAACACACACACACACACACACACACAAACATCACAACAATAACAATGTCCTCAGAGCCAAATGCAATTGGGCCATTGGCAGTGGACTGACCTTTCATGGTGAAAAGGGCCACTTTGTTAATAATCAGTCGATTGTCAAATCCACTTCCCAGATACACCACGGACATACAGGGCTCCGACTAAGAGCTCAACATTCCACACTTGTTATGTCTCTCCTGCCCTCCCATAGTCTTAATAATCCCCACTCTCAAGTCTTACAGAGAGAAATGGTCTTACTGAAGTGTCTTCGATGATCATATATTTACCACAGCCTGGAGCATGTTACAGAAATAATGTGATCTGATGAACTGGGTTAATGGATAAAGGATAGATCATGGCTAGCTTTTAAGAGCTCCAAATAAATAGACTAGTGTGGGAGATCTGGGGGGCATTTTCACAAACCCATGGGATCCTGCCTATGTGGGCTGCACTGGGAGGGAGAAAGATGTCCCTTTTTAAAATTACCAGTTTGCCACCACACTTCAGCAGAAAAACACTGCATAGCACCCAGTAGTGCTAAAAGGGCTAACTTTAGCTTGCTATAAAGCTACATTTGACCCTATTAGCGCTCTGTATCCACTACTGGCATCCACTACTGATGCCAATTTGTTTCTAAAATAATAGTTTTTTGGGGGGGCACATAAGGGGCAGGGGGGGGCGGGGTTGCTTCCAGCCCATGGGCCATGACTTGCCGACCCCTGGACCACAGAAACAAACAATCGTGGGGAAAATGGGAGGCTCTGTTCTTCTGTTTTGTTTTGTGTTTTGGTACCTGGTTTAGTAATTTGGGATGTTTTACACCATCGAAGGGTCAATCAGTCAAGAGAGGACCACATGGTAGGGCAGCTGCTGCCCACATAGTTAGAGCTGTCTGCATTCACCCTGAGTTACACTGAATGGCATGTAAGGTGGGGGAAGGACGGCTGTCCTCAGGTCGCTGGATCAGTCCTAGCGCGCAGTCAAAGTGGGCTGTTGTTGAAGGAAAGAGACCCTGACTCACCCCCTCAGCTCCTCCTGACTCCATTGGAAGGCCTGCCTCGAGCCTGTTAAAATCCTGTTTCTGGAGGGAGAGGCAGTAACATTTCCTGGTGGACTATTGCCTGTCAAGGACCAAACCATAATGGTGGTCCCACAGTTTTACAACACTGCCAAGGTTGTTCTTTTTGAGGGGGGGGGGCATTTGGCTGTTGCCACATGAAGTAGACACCCACACATGCACACGCAGACATCTTTGATCTAGTGCGGAGGATTGTCTCGCTCTGTGATTGCTGCTCAGGGTGCACACAGAGATGAGCATGGTCACGTTCAACTATGATGTGGGAGGAAGTTGATGGAGTGACAACCAATGGAATCAAGAGAATACACAGGGTTTCACATGACCTGCCTATAACTTAAACGTTGACAGCTTTTCTACATTCCCTTCCATAGAGAAACAGAATAATGTGGGAGCAGCCACTTAAGAGATTCCCCTGGCAGGGGGGGGGTACAACTCGATTTTGATACTGGTATCAGCAACATCAGTCCTATATCCACTCAAGGCAAATGAATGAGCCACAGACTGAGTGGCTAAGCTTCTCCTGTCTTACCTATTTCCATTGAAGGATGTCTTATAATCTCCTGGCGGAAGTATCGTCTCCTCAGCATACACTGGCACGGGTGTCCGTACGCACTCATGGGAGCACTGTAGCGTTTCATTGTAGGCCGTGAATATGTCCAAGTTACTGGGCACTCTGGCCGGGGTGAAGTCTGTCAGGTTCTGACAACTTTCTTCCTGCTGGTTAATTTTGCGCTGGTGGCTGTTCCTTCTTGTGTTCCCACTTTGCGCACAACTGAGGGCAAAAAGCAAGGAGGCAGATTACAACAGGGGTGGCCAACTGGTAAGGCTTACTAGGGTGACATCGGGCAAGTCATGGCCCGTCAGCCAATGCTACCTCAGCAGGGCTGTTGTGACCATGTATGACACTCTGAGTTCCTTGGGGGAAAATGGTGGTGCACTTTTATCTATTTAAAAATGTAAATAAATAAATAAGAAAGATCATGGTTAGGAGAAGCAACACCTTGGTTTTCTGAGACAGAATACATTAGTATCCATTGCTAATCATACCTGTGATTTCAACTCGAATTATCGTTCAGAATTATCTGAGAAACATTGGCCTCAATCAAGTGATAAGGTTTCAGATATATTTTATGCATGTATTTATTTATCTAGCATGAGTCAATTTGAAATTTAATGGTCAATTTGAAATTCATAATTAAGGGGAGATTATTGATGTTAAGTGGTGAATGCATGTGTACAAGAGCTTGGTATTTGCAAAAAATTAGTTAGCATGGTCAACACATTTTCCAACTCGTCATAAGCTCAAATCCTTCCTGTTTTAGTCTAGAGATGTGATTATTTTCTCGCTCTGTTCTACTATTGTTCCTCTGGCTCACTCAACCTTGCATTCCATAGGATTCCCATTTAAATGGGGGAAATTTGAATTAATTCTAGAACTAGGGGCATGTACAGTGTGCCTCAGTTTTCAGTTCCTTCAGTCCATCTATGTCTTTTATTCCCTCTGCTTTATGGAAGCTGACATATGCATCCATAAAACAATGTAAAGAAGGAACCAGTGCAATCATACAGAGATGATGAATCAAGGTACTTTTTCCAGTGTTTACTGAGGCATGTGCATTCAGAAAACACTACACAAAAAAGATCTTGATCCAACTGTGCATATACTAGCACATCAGTACTGATGTTTTGTTTTTGCAGTGCACACAAAGGGGCAAGCATATTGGTAAAAAAAAAAAACTGCACAAAAAGCATACTGATGCAGATAGATAGATAGATAGATAGACAGACAGACAGACAGACAGATAGATAGATCACCAATTTATCCTATCTATCTATCTATCTATCTATCTTATTTATTATATTTATATCCTGCCTTTTTTCCTACAAGGAACCCAAGGTGGTTTACATAATCCTCCTCCTCCTCCTCCTCCTCCTCCTCTCCATTTAATCCTCACAACAACCCTGTGAGGTAGGTTAGGCTGAGAGTCAGCGACTAGCCCAAAGTCACCACCAGTGAGCTTCATGGCTGTGGGGACTTGAACCCGGATCTCCCGAGTCCCAGTCCAATGCTCCAACCACTATGACACACTGGCTCTCTTTTTAAGCAATGTTTAATCAACATTTTTAGCAATGTTCATGCATATTGGTAATATAGAGAGGACAGAGATACACAAATGAACAGTAGTAACAGAACATTGCACTAAATGGCATTTACACAGGGCAGGGCACTATACAAAATGTGCAAATACATAAATAAACAGAACAATGGGAGATTCCTAATTTGAAATGGGTGCATCAGTTTTACTTTCAAATTTTATTTATTTATTTATTACATTTCTATATCACCCAAATAGCCGGAGCTCTCTGGGCGGTTCACATGTCCTCATTCATAAGTCTGTACTGTCCTAATTCTTCATTAATCTGAAGATTTATTTATTTTTAATAACAATCTATATTTAAGTACATATTTAAATATGTACTTTAAAATATTTTCTCTGCGAACACACATTTCCTATCGCATTGAATCTACTTCAGAAACAAGGCCAGGCAATTGTTTTCTCCAAAATATGGGGAGAAATACCGATGTGGATAATTTGGGAAGCATAGTGATGAAGTCAGTGCTATGTCCCTCAGGGTCCCTATCACCAGGCATAAAACCATTCAAGTCATGGTGAATAATATTGTTGCAATCACCAATGAAAGGAATGACAATAATTGTCCAAATGTGAATCTCCTCTTTCCATTCCTCCTCCCCTTCCCTGGGATCTTTTGGGTTCATCTATATTATGGACTGAAAATAGCTTAATAATCCTTACCCAGGAGCCTTGTGAACAGGACATTTTAATTCTGTTCAGGAGCCTTGGGGTTTCTTAGGGATATGGAAGACATTCATTTCAGTTCATTTTTTGACCAGAATTTATCCAAATCACAACCCACAGAAGTGAACGTGGACTCAAACACAATTTGCAGTTGGAAGGCCGTACAATGTGCGTGCCATCAATCTCCAAGCTTGCAATGTGATTTGGGTGACAAAAATATTTGGGATTTGGGTGTTCTCACGAACCGATTCAGGGAAGAGACTTCCGGGTTCCCGGCGCTACATTGTTTATGTAGAAAATGGCATAAGACATGTTAAAAACAGCCGCAATTTGTGCAACTTACCCAAATTGCTGCTGTTTTTAACGTATCTTACATAGTTTTCTACGTAAACAATGTAGCGCCAGGAACCCAGAAGTCCGGCGAGTGCCTTGGCTGGCACTCGCTTTTGGCCCGGTGTGGCATATGCGGCAACAGGGCTCACCAGGCACGCCGCGAACCAGGTGGTGGGCGGATCATCCACCCTACCTAGAACGAGTTTGGAGTGGAAATCGGAGAACATCGATAAGTTCACACATCCCTAGGGTTCTCTAATGTACAATTCCCAGGCTGCTTTGTAGGAAATGGTGTGAAACTGGGATAAAACTGATATATGTTGTTAGCAAAGGGTGGAGCTTACCAAACTTCTGATAACTGAAAACACCCCCCTCCCTAATTAATTAATTAATTAATTAATGCTACATTTATGCTTCCAGAGCAGGAACTCATGCAGTGATGCAATGGAAGCATACTTGGAGGCTGGGGTTTTTTTCTGTCTCTCTATTAGAACTGGGAGAAATTGAATGATACAGAAAGACTACAGAATTGCACACAGACTCCCTCTCTCTCTCTCTCTCTCTCTCTCACACACACACACACACACACACACTGGAAGATGCTGGAAAGAAGAAATGCCTAGAGGAGTGATTCATACAGTGATGCAACAAGTGATTGGGGCCCATAGAAGTTTAACAAAATTTGCAGAATTCATGAGAGGCAGAACTTGTGATGTCAAAAATTCAAATGTGGGAGAAAGCAAAACGGATAGATGCACCCAAGCCTACTGACGCTGTAGGATGTTTCTCCTAACATTTAGCTGAAATTTGCTTCTCTGCAGTTTCCACCTGTGTTCAATCCTGCCCGCTGGAGCAACAGAGAACAAGCCTGCTCCATCATCTCCATTGGCACTGATATCGTGTGGGTGTCAATGCGCGTGTATGGGGAATGTTCCAAGAACACATTGTTAGCAACATGTTAATTTGCTAGCACAGCGTTCCCAGGGATATCTGAGTAGGACGTGCTGAGAGATGCCTTAGCCGTAGAAGAGGGTTTTGGAAAATCCTCACTAGCTTCACCCTGGTTTTGTCTTTAATCCTTTTTGACAAGCCACAGGAGTGGGTGGAGGGAGGGTGATCTTCTTGGATGACTTTCCAATTTACTTGCTGTCTCAGTATCAGATTTGGTCCTATCACCCGAGGTGAGCCTCACAACCACCCAGGCAAATTATGCTGTGAAACGCCACAGATTTGAAGCTTTTAGGGAACATATTTCTGAGCAGACAAGAGCCCTGAAAGCTCTTTCCAAGGAAAGCAAAGCCGCATGGCCTTGCAACTGCTTCCTATCTCCCAGAGGTGCCATCACATTATTACAGCGAAAGAAAGCTGACCTCAAAGTAGGTCAATTCGAAAAGGAAAATAGGTAAAGGCAGGAATGCCTGGAGCAACGGCGTAACCTATTTTACTATACGAATTGCTGATGGGGAAGAAGAAAGGAGAGCAAATGAGGCTGGATGAGAACATGGAGGCTCAGAGATACGGAGCATGTCGAACAGGCGCATGCTTGCCACACACTCTGGGGCTGCGCCCCCACCCCTGGGAGAGTCGTTCTGACCACGTGCGCCATGAGAGAACTGCAAGCATGCTAGGGGAAATGAATGAACTGCACAACAGAGAAATGTCCCAACAACCCACAGAAGAGTGTGCCCGCTGTGCTTCTGCTTGATTCACTGAACTTTTCATCTGGATTCCTTCAAATCAGCCTCCGCTGGGGCTGGATGACCCTGCTGTGCTCCTGCAATGCAGGTTATGAGATATTTCAGCTGCTCCCAATGCAGAGAGGCAGCCGAATGATCTCCTCTCAGAGGAGGCTGCCCACTGCTTCTCTGGATGATTCACTGTGTCTCTGTATTCATGCAGATATCCTGGCTACAAAATCCAATCAGCCTTTAAAGCAAACCCTATCCCTCCCCCACCCCGCCTCCCTGGCGCTGCTGCCAACCTGCTTCTTGTAACATCTTGCCTAACGAAGAGATCTGCATATCTAGAAAGCTTGCACATTTCCCCCCTGATCTTTGAGTTGGCCTAATAAAGGCATTACACCATATGGCTTTTGGAGCTTTTCTTATGGCCAACATGGCTGCCTTTCTTTTTGCGTCTCTGTATGATTCAAACAGAGGAACCTTGCTTCCTTCCCAATCAGCCTGGGGTACAAATTGACTCTGCCCCCAGCTCAAAAACAGTGGTGCCTGGATCATTCAGTGCAGAGGGGCACTTGGAACACTTGCCATCAGAGAATCAGAATTGACACCTCTTACTACCCCAAACATGGAACATTGCCCATTACATCTCCCGTTGAAGAGACACCCACAACGTCTGCATGGCCCCTCCTGGATTTTTGTTCTCTACCCTCATTCCTCCTCCTCCTCCTTCTTTTGTAATGAGCACTTCTCATCTCTAGATGCAAGGCTGGCTCTGGAGGGTGACAAGGCTGGACATCTGCAAGTGTCCTAAAACTAAGAGAGGGCCCATTGCCCTAACACTGCTACCATTTCCACTTTACACACAGTATTTAGAAAGACTGGATGCAGCCTACGAGTATTCTCAGTTTGCATTCCTGCCTCTTCCGGGTCGGGGGGTGGTCCATTGAGGGTGTCGTGCCTGTGGGCCCCCATAATCCTGGCGCCAGTCCATACATGCCAAAGAGCAAGTGAGGGGGGCACAAGGTTGGACTAAGAAGAGAATGGCCAAAATGACAGCCATCTGTCAGGGATGCTTTGACCTGGATTCCTGCATTGAGCAGGGGGTTGGACTTGATGGCCTGGTAGGCCCCTTCCAACTCTACAAGTTTTCTATGATTCTATGATTCTATGATTTGCATTGCATTGCAAATGATTCATTGCATTTGCATGAGACAAGGATTCCTTGTCTCATCAGGAGTTTCCAGCATCAATATCCAAGTTGCAAGGTGGCAACCCTATAGAGAAGACTCATGCCTAAAACAGTAATTCATGCAGAAACACAGGTGGTTTGCTCTTCTGAAGGCGGGCAATTCTAATAGTAAAACCTTTTGGTTGTAAGCAGTGAAATGTGCCTGCAGTTTTAATTCGGAAAGAAACACGTGAGCCGTAGTGATCAGCCGTTTGGGAATCTTTACCCTAGAGCAGTGTTTCTCAACCTTGGGTCCCCAGATGTTTTTGGCCTACAACTCCCAGCATGCCCCAGCCAGCATAGCTGGCTGGGGCATGCTGGGAGTTGTAGGCCAAAAACATCTGGGGACCCAAGGTTGAGAAACACTGCCCTAGAGGAATAGAAGTCAGATCAAGTCACCAGAATATTTTGTCAGGTTCTGGCTTCAGGCTAAACCAGGCATATAAGTCAGTGTTGCCCTAACCTCTGATTGTTGTGGAAATCGAATGAAATGAAGTGAAATAACCCACCCATTCAGAGAGAGGAGGAAGCCACAACACAATTCCAAGCAGGATGATGCTGCCGGGCGACCGAGGTCCTGCACATGGCATGAATGGAGCAAGACCAACAAAGCACTAGGAGGAAAACAAGGACTTAGTTGGGGAAATAATGAGGAAACTCTAGGCCTCACACCAGTCTCATTTCCCCTTACTGGACTACTGCTTTTTTTGGGCTACTGTTCCTAGTCCTTTGGTATATTACCTTCCCAAAGCCTTCAAAATGAAGGGCATGCAGTACATTTCAATTAATGAGTCACCATCTTGTTTGGCACTTGCTGCACATATCCGTTAATTCCTTCCTTCCTTCCTTCCTTCTGACAGAAAAATGGAATCATAGAGTTGGAGGGGGGCTTGGAAGCCATTGAGTCCAACCCCCTCCTTGCTGCAGTTAAATCCAGAACTAGGAACATCCTTCACCAATGGCTTTTCAGCTTCTGCTTGGAAAAACTCCAGTCAGAGAGAGGTAGGTAAGTGGTTCCATTGTTGAACAGTCCTTATTGACTAGAAGGTTCTTCCTAATGTCCAGTCAAAATCCACCTTCCTGTAACTTAAGCCCATTCCATCTAGTCCTGCCCTCCAGGGCAGCATAGAACAAATGTGTTCCCTCTTCTATGTGAGAGCCCTCCAGCCAGGGATCCCTCCTCAGTCTTTTCTTCTCCTGGCTGAACATACCTAGTTCCTTTCACCTTTCTTCAAAGAATTTGTTTTCCATACCAACTTTGGTATGACATTTTTTGTTGCCCTCATCTCTGAACCTGTTCCAGTTTGTCTACATTTTTCTTAAATTGTGGCACCAGAAGTGGACACAGACAGCACTCCAGACAAGGTCTGAGGAGTGTGAACTGCAGTGGAACTATGACATCTTGTGACTTGGAAACTGTGGTTCCATTAATGCAGCTAAAATGTACATCAACCTTGCTTGCAGCCACATTTCACTACTGACTAATGTTCAGGTTGTGATGTGATCCACCGCTGCACAGTCCTTTCACACTGTATCAGAGGTGCACAACCTTTACGGTCCCAAGGGCTGCATTGGATGTCTGCTGGGGTGGGAGGGGCTGCATATACATGTGTGCATGCAAATACATGTAAAGCACATGCACTCACATACAACTCATGCATATCCTACTCACACTCACCTGCCTCATTGGCAATAGATTTTGCTCTTGAAGGGAAAGGATCAAGATATTGAAATGCCCACCCTGACCCAGCCACCCCAACATAATCACCACAAAAAGAAGGGAAATGCTCTAGGAACAGGCTTTATGGTTCCTGACATACAACAGGAACCTTATTCCTAGAGCATCCCAGGAAGTAGGCAGGAATACAGACGTGCTGACATAGGGAAGTCTGGCTCGTTTGAGCTCGTCAGACTTCCTGCCTGCTTCCAATCCAAGGATTGGAAGCTGAGCTGAGTCAGGGATTTTTCCATGGACTTCCATCTCTAAGATGGGCCAGTGGTTTGCGCATTTTTTAAAAAAAATTCTAAGGAAATTTGCACAAATGGCACTATTTGTGCAATTTGCATAACTTTAGGCAATTTGTGTAACTTTAAGTAAATTGCATGAATCGTGTTATTTGGCATGTTTTGCGCAAATCAGTACCTGAAAAGCACATGTGCCTAGCATGATTTGCATGAAATCAGCTGATCTGCGTGATATGCTTTTCAGATGCAGACTTGCGCAAAACATGCAAAATACTGTGATTTACGCAATTTGCGTAAAGTTACATAAATTGCATAAAGTTACGCAAAAACTGTGCCATTTGCACAAATGTCCTTAGCATCTTAACAAAATGTGCAAGCTGTGGCCCATCCTAGAGACAGAATTCTGCAAGCTGGGTCAACTTGCATCATAGTGAGTCAACACCAGTGCAGGGCTGGCGAACCAGAATCCAGGGATCTGTGGGGTCTGGCTTCAGCGCCAGCTCTGGCATAGAAGATGAGCTGGTAAAGGGTGATGGGATCACACCTGTGTCTGATTGCAGCCAAGGCCAGTCAACCTTGGACAGCCCCTCCTCCCCTGGGGAACAAGAGCAGGGAGAATCGATTGATGATTCTCAGCTGCAGGCGCTGGCCTTGGGCTGTCATGATGGCTCAGGGGAGGAGGGCCCTTCAGGGTTGCTGCCATCCCAAAGACGCCAGGAGAAATGCCTCGCTGAAAGACACGTGAGCTGAAGGAGGCGTAGCAGGCGTCTCCTGGCCCGGTACCCGTGCCAAGATCCAGAATCGGACTCAGACTGATATCGAGGCTGGGTCAAGGTTTATCTTGTAGCTGCTGACCCCATGCTCAATGTAGAAAACAACAACTGCTGTCACCTGGCAAAGTTTCTATGCTCCTCGATTCCCTCGATCTGATCTGATGGCTGCTACAGTTCTGGACTTCGACTTTGGACTCTTGAACCTTTATCTCCTACTCTCTGAACCTTGGACTCTCTTGACTTCAGCTTGTTTATGGGACTGGTGTTTGGTGTATGAACTTTTTGTTATTGCTTGTAGCAATCAAGAATATGTTTGCAGCTGCATTGTCTGGCGTGATAAAGCGGGACACAGGACAGGGGCAGAATCGTGAAAATCTGTTGAATTTTCACCCCCCATCAGATTCCTCACACATCCCTAGGCAGGAGCCTTCTGCTACTGCTCCCTGGGATGCTCTAGGACCAAGGATCCTGCTCTATGTCAGGAAGCATCTACCTTCTTCCTTGAGGTTTTTTGTTTGTTTGTTTGTTTACAATTAATTCCCCCATTTTTTCAATGCAGCAGATGCTGTCTGTCTGGGGTGGTGGTGGTACCAGACAGGCTTGGGGGCTGCCTGAACTCCATAGACTGAACTTTTGGTACCCCTGCATTAGTTGAATGTTTCCACCACCTGGCCAATCCAGCCTTATGTGGTGGCATGTTTGCCAAGGATGAGGAGGGAGGCGGAAGGTGGCATGCAGGTGTTTGTGCACACATTCCAGTGATGGTGGAGGGCTGTTGGACGACTTAAGTCCCCCATCCTCCTAAACAGGCCTTTTTGCAGCACAACACTCATCCACCTCACCCAGTCTTCAGGGCAGGAATAGCAGATTGCCGTGAGAGGAGCCGCCAAGCAGGAATTTAGGGCCTCGCTGCAAAGTGACAGGCGTGGGTTGGTTTTTGCACCTACTCTGTCCTGAGTTTCAAGGTCATAGGGACGTGTTTGAGTTTGATGCTGTTAACTAGGTTAATTGGTGACTTTGACACCTTTCATGTGGTGACTGGCGACCCCTGAGGCTTGCTGATAAGAGCAAGCCATGAGCTTTATAAGGTTCGCATTTGGGGCTAACCTACATCACCTGCCCAGTAGTGAGGCCCTTGAAGGAGATGGCACAGGAAGGCCTCCCTTTTGCCTCAAAGTGAAAGTTGTAAGAGAAGGGGCCAGGGTGTGTGTAACCCCCTTTTTCCTTGGCTGCGGAAAGGCTCACCTTAAATGGGGTAAACCAGCTGCCTGAAAGATCCTACTATCAGTTTCCCACATGCTGATTTTTGCAGATCCTGTTAACAGTTAAATCAACGTGGTCCAAGTTCACCCAACAACCTTGTCTCTCCTCTCTCCTCTGCCTGTGTTGGCAAAATCTCTGCTTTCTAAATGTGTTCCAGCATCAACCGTCAGGACCCACACTGCGGTCCAACCCATGGGGTGGACGTTCCTTACCAATTTTTTAAGACGAGCGTCGTTATCAGAGCGGCAATGACCATGATGAGAGAGACGGTGATGGTAATTATCTGATGGACAGCCAGACCTGTAGAGGAAATAAAAATAAAGGAAGAATGGAGATGCATATTGGAGGCAAAAGAAAGCCTGGATATGCAGTGAGTGAACCAACCAACCCTCCCCGCTGGAAGAAACTAGACCCACGTGGAGTGAGATATTTTGCCTCCTGGCATGGGTCAATCATCAAGAGCACAGTGTACCACTGCTCCTCCTATGCCTTTCAAACAGGGGTCCAGAACCTCTTTCAGCCCAAGAGCCAATTTCCATTCGGGAGAAGTTCTTGGGGGAAGCATTCCACTGGTGGGCAGGACTGAAGGCAAAAGGGGAGGGTCCAAAAAGCAAAACAAAACTACAAGTATATTTTTAGCTTAAAGCTCTTCTTTTATTGTCCCAAGAGTAAATGGGACAATAAAAGAATGGGGAGGGGGTTTTTTTAGTTCTGCACTAGTTCTAATTTAGTTTCCTGTAGCCCCAGAAAGTATGGCTCATGCACTTAAACCCAAGATCTGTACTCACTGTTTGGAATGGACCCTGTAGGTTCTAATTCTGCATTCTGCTTTCAAAATATTTTGGCGAGGGGCCATAGCTAAGGGGTTGAGCACAGAAGGGCCCAGGTGCGATATCCATCATGTCCAGTTGAAATGGAACTCAGGTCTACTTGAGGCCCTAGAGAGCCACTGTCAGAAAGGATATACAGGCCTCAATGGACCAACGGCCAGACACAGGATGAGACCTAAGCTTCCTAAGACAAGTCTCACCAGGCGATGCCAGCAATGCAGAGGCAGGTATCACATTGAGACACAATTCACGGCTGTAGGAGAAATAACCATTGACAATTGATGGCTGTTGTGACATGTCTTAACTTCTGAGGATAGATGGGAGACGCCTTTCCTGTGCCGCTCAGGTGCGGAAATGTCATAACAGAGAACAGCTATTATGTCGCTGGCGTCTTTCTTTGTCTTGCAGCAGTAGGCTATCATCGGCAACAGTCATTCATGTTGATTAACTCCTACTCGGGCCATCAGTGATATTCTTTCATCAGCTTAATGCAGACAATTGTAGCAATCTTGGTCCAGGAGAGTCCTAGAGAGAGGCCCAATCTCTTCCGCTGCTTTGATTTTCAGGCCGAAGCCACCAATTTCAGCAGGGTAGAATTTTTCCTATGAATACTTTGTGAATAGTCATCCTTTTTGGACTCCAGAATCTCAGGCAGAGGTCATACCCAGCCCTACTTGGAGATGCCAGGGATTCATCCTGGGACCTTCTGCGTGTGAAGCAGAGGCTCTACTGCTGTGCTATGACCAGGGGAGGCTGGCGACTCCTGTGTCAGTGGGGCTCCTTATCCATCGCAGCTTTAACTTTGAGGTCCATAGGAGCCATCCATGCTGTTGAACTCCATCCCCAGCATAGGTTCACCACCATGGAGTACCATGGGTAGCTTCTATAAAGCCCCAAATAAAAGCTGCAATGGATAAGGAGCCCCAGAGACACAAGGGTCACCAGCCTCCCCTGGCTATGATCCTGCCCCTTGCCCCACTCAGAAATGTAACTGGTATAGTCCTGGTCCTTAATGAATGACACTGCAAGCAATTCATGGTAATGAAATGTTTGAAGGTATTCCCAAAAAGGCCAAAATAGGGATACTATTGGGTCAGTGGATTGTCAGCGGCTGGCATTTTAGCTAATAAAGGCATGATGTAGGCCTGGTGTGGAGAACCTCAGGTCCAGAGGGCAAATTTGCCACTCCTAGGGTCCGAATATGGCCCTCTGGGATTCCCCAGCAGGGCATGCCTGCTTCCCTCTTTCCCCCAACCACCAACCATTTCATGGTTTCCTAGCTTTTGTGAAGGGTTATCTGCATTTGAGAAAAGCTGAAATGCCTCTCCTAAGGCTTCGTTTCTGGCAGTAAGAGCTTTATGCTAAAATATGCTGGTAATTTTTGCATTTCGGGCTCACCCTCTTTGCCTTCGGCACCACCTACCAGTGGAATGCAGGCCTGTGTGAAAGCTTCTTCCAAAATTAAATTGAGCCCTCAGGCTGAGAGAGGTTCCTCACCCACTGATGAAGGCAAACAGGCCAAAAGAAAAGCGGATTGGAGATGACCAAAAAATGCCAGCAAGCTGAGATGCCTTTCAGGAAGTGCAGCAGTCCCCTTCTGCCAAGACACATCCCAAGTATCAATCAATGACTCGGAGACACCAACACTGACAATCTCATATAATAAAGCCAAGGTCACCTTTGTTAGCGTGAGTCACCAAGACAGCTGCTGCCAAGCTGGCTGGGTAATGATAGCCTGCGGATGGGCTCCTCATTTCCTCGCTCTCCTTCAAGTTGTTTTTTTTGTTAGCTCTGATAGACCAGAAGAATCACCCAGAGCTGCAATGTACGGAATGAGCCAGGTACAGAACAAACCCCTGCTAGGAATAGGCAACGGCGGATGTAACAACAGACAACAACAAAAAGCACAACACTGTTGGCCACTGGAGAATCCACCATGACAATTAGAGCTGACAATCTACCAGTCGGATATACAGGCCTGTGGCTCAGGCTGGCTCAGCTTGTCTGAGCGTGGAAAGCTAAGCAGGGTCAGGCCTGGTTATTACCTGGATGGGAGACCCCTCCTCTAGTTTCCTGCATTGAGCAGGGGGTTGGACTCGATAGCCTTGTAGGCTCCTTCCAGCTCTATGATCTATGAAATCTATGGATGAAAAAAATATTTTCTGGGGGGTGGGTAGGAGGGGAGAGGATTCTGGAGCCAGGATTTTTGTGCGTAAAGAACAGAATTTGGGGGAGGCTGGGGACGCCTATGTCAGTGGGGCTCCTTATCCATTGCAGGTTTTATTCTAAGCTTTATAGGAGCTACCCATGGTGCTGTACTCCACCCCCCAAAATAGGTTCACCACCATGGAGCACCATGGATGGCTCCTATGAAGCTCAGAATAAAACCTGCAATGGATAAGGAGCCCCACTGACATAGAGGTCACCAGCCTCCCCTGGGGGAGGATCTTTGAGCAAAATACAGCAGGAGCAGCATTCTCAGTGGCACCCCACCCTCGGTCTGTTCTGCCCCCTGGGCAGGGATGCTTGAGGAATTTCTTCTTTATGGTCATAGCGATGTAAAGCAAGCGGGAGCTTACCTGCCTGGGGGTGTGTGTGCTCCGGAGCACCCCCCGCCCGCTCTCGCCGCTCGCAGCACCAGGGAACCGGAAGTGACCTGACGGGTTGCCCCTCGCGTCACTACTGGTTCCCCTGGCACTGTGTTTTTAGCATAAAAACCAGGGCAACCCAGCTTAAAATGTCCGCGAATAGCAAATTGCGGCCATTTCAAGCTGGGTTGCCCTGGTTTTTATGTAAAAACGCAGCGTCAGGGGAACTGGTAGTGACGCGCCGGGGAACTGAAGCTGCTTTCCCCGGCGTGGCATGGATCCAGTGGGCGGGAAGGTAAGTCACAAGGGTCTCAGGGGGTCCGAGCGGGCCGCTTTCAGCCTGCTTTTAGCTCCCACCCCGAGACTCGCAGTTACATCCCTATAAATGGATTCTGATATAAATGGACTGGATGAATGTGCAGATCAGAACATTGTTATCCTTCGTTTTTCACAAGATTATCCTTCTCCTAGTTTTGCAATGTAGTTCTCAGCTCAAAAAAAATTAAAATAAAAATAAAAATACCCTTACCAAAATGAGTATAGAAATGCAAATTTTAGGATACAATCCATTTAGGAATTTGCAGTTTGAAAGAAAATAAGACTTGGAAATGGCTCGTGCAGGAGAATTTATTCAAAAATACATTTTTAAAGATGAATTTCCATTCTGCTTTATGAATGAAATATATATATTGATGTACTGCAGTTCTACACCACCCGCTGAATGCGGAGATGGGACAGAGTATAAAACGAACACTTGGAAGTGATACAGATCAGAAATGGACTGATCAGTCCCTCTCTTCGATTGGGTTCAGGGCACTGGGCTAGGCAAGGTCAGAGACAGTGTCAGAGACAATGTGCACGACCAAGCTGGGTCCTGCTCTTAATGACACTCCTTGGCGTCCCTATCAGCCAGGGGTGGGGACTCGGACTCGAGGACTCGACTCGTGAGTCGGACTGAGTCCCCCCTCGGACTTGAGTCGCACTCGAGTCCCAATATTTTTAATGGGACTCGAGACTCGACGCAGGACTCGAGACCAAGGACTCGTCAACGTCCCTGCTTGATGCCACCTGCAGGTGCTGTCTGGACCTAGTTGCAGTAACAATCCAAGTTTATTTATTAAAATCATTTTCCTAATGCAACCTTTCAGACATTTTGGGTTTGTCTGCCTGGTCTGTTCTTGTCAAAATCAGTGGCAGAGTTTTGAGATAAAAAGGCACAATTGTGCCTAGAATTTATTTAAGCCACACATCTGAAGTAGCCTTATTTTGTTGGGAACCCCCCCCCCATTGATTTAATAGGGACTCGTGAGTCACCATTTTGGACCAAGGACTTGGACTCGGACTCGAGACTCGGGTCCAAAGACTCGTGACTCAACTCGTGACTCGAAACCAAGGACTCTCCAACATCCCTGCTGAAAAACACATGCATTTTTTACAGTGCCGCACTTCACTTTTTATCGCTTTAATTGAACATAACGCCAAGCGCAGCCAGCCAGATCAGCAACTGTGTGTCCATAAAATCTATTTGTTTCCAAATTTGGGGGGGGGGGTGGAACGACACGTTCCATCTCAAACCTTGTGTCTTTGAAATCTGGCTGCTGCCTCTGCAGGTCTGAGCCAGGAGGGCCCAGTTTGCAAGAGAGTAGCCCTTCACCTTTCTCTCCAGAACTCCCCTCTTAGCAGCTGCTTCTTTTTCCCCAGCCAAAGATTCTAGATCTGTTTCCATCGCAAACTCCAGCTGAGTGGCGTGTGTGTGCGTGTGTGTGTGTGTGTGTGTGTGTGTGGAATGGGCAGGCAAGCCAGGAGGATTAAATCCATTGCTCTTCTATGAAATTCCTCCACTGCAAACTGCATGCTGCTGGCCAGATTTGCCCAGAATTTGCTATGAAGACCAAAGACAGAGATAAAATCTCTGGGTTTGCTCATTTCCCTTTACCATCTTCCCAGCCGTATTGGGGTCTCGTGACATAAGGGCTAAACTAGATGTGACGACATTTGCACAGTTAGCCATAGTGTGAATTATCTTGCAAATATCATGCAAAGGCTTTAATCCTTTGTTGTGCTCCCAATCCAGATTAAGCACTCTGCACCTGCTTCATGCATTGGATGGAAAGATTGCAGTGGCATGGAATTGTGCATTCTTTTCACTAAAAATTGCAAGTTGATGGGGGTGATGGGGGGTGATGGGGGTATAGCAGTGGGACCACAGCAGGGGGCAAAGTGTTAAAGCTTTGCCCCCTTCTGTGGTCCCACTGACCACTAGATTTGACTTGGACTCCAATTCAGCACTTCGGAAAAGGGCTCAATTCTATTCGGACCAATCTGGGGGACCTCCGCAGGTACCAAACCCGAGCTGAGATTTGGAAATCTGAGGCTTTGTGCCTCCCACTAACTATCGTCAGAAATCAAAGCAATAGCAATCACTGTAAGAAAGATATTTTCAAAGGAGCCTCCCAAACAGGGATAGGGTGAACAAGCAATGGTCGAGATCACTAGGATTTTCCAAGCATCATCCTGAAGCTCTCTTCGTGCTCAAACCCTGATTGCAATTTGTATCGCTGCTTGCTCTGTGCAAACGGGGAAACTGCGCAAACCGAGCTGCGATTAAATGTGAAATTTGCACAAATTCCCTAATTTGCTCGACTTTCCTCCATAGACTAAAGAGGGGATGATTCAGTCGACAGGGAAAAATTTGCACAAATTAGGAAAACTGTGCAAATCGAACTGGGAAAGTTGCACAGATTGAACTGTGAGCACACGTTCGTTCGTCAATTTATGCTTGCAGTCGTGTCAGGGACTTCGAACAGGGCATGTTTTGCAAGGAAAAATGAATTTCTCATATGTCCCTACAAAATCTGCTTAAAGGGAGGTAAAGGGTGCAGAGTTTTCTGTTGGGGGCCGGGAGCGGGGATCAGAGGTTCAATAACCTGTTCCCAAGCTGTTCAGTGCTTTATAGGTAATCATAATCAGCTCTTTGAATTGTGCCTAGAAACTAATCGGAATTCAGTGCTGATGAAAACCAGCTGGTTTAATCATTTGGCTGAAATGGCATCTGGATATGTGCTTAGCTGTACTAATTATGCTGGGGGAAGTTGGGGATATGAGCTGACACAGGACTGCAGCGATCACCAGCAGGCCCATGTTTTTAGCAATTATAGAGATGTTGGAGAAATCTGGAATGGATTCAAATGAGTTCAGATTTGTATGACTCCGATTTGCAGATTCCACAGCAGACTGGCTTTCTTCAAGTCAGGTGGATTCCGTGGACTTGTGGAGCATTCTTTTTTTAAAAAAACAACAACACAACAACTTTGTGGAGTATTTGCACAAGTGCTTGCGCACACTTGCAAAGGGATGAAATTCTCATACAGAAAACCTGATTCCATTGAGGAGTGAATGATAGAATGAAAACCACCTGACAATCCACGAAACACGGGCAGAATGGATTGAACAATATTTGTGCATCCCGTTCCCAGGGAATGTCTCCTTCCACTTAAGCAGAATGCTTAAGGAAATCTATCAAAAAAACTCCATTTGCAGAGCCACTGTGATGTGTACTGTTCCTTTCCCCAGAGTACTAGAGCACACACACTGCAACTCAGTTTTCCCCCTTTGTAGCATCTCTTTATGCTTTCCTTGCGAGCTCTGGCTCATGAAAGCTGGTTATTGAGGCTGATGTCCCTTCACCCCATTTCACTGTTTGTCCAGTTGGGGTAGCAGTTCTAGTGAACCCTAACATGGGAGAAGCGGGGGGCATGGAATGATTCACACTGTTTCAGGGAACAGAGGGGGTTGCTTAAATGCTTTTGCTCTTCCTTCCTTCGTTCCTTCCTTTTCTTTTATTTACTCTTCTTTTTTCTTTTTTGTAAAAGTGGAATGGCAATGTCAAAGGAGCTCTAGCTGCCACTGTGCTTCCTTCCCAGGATATCTCTAGGAACAGGGCCGGTGCTACCATTAGGCCAACTAGGCAGTCACCTAGGGCGCAGGGCTAAAGGGGGCGCCAGAAACACCTTGGGAAAAAAAATGCAGCGCTCTCAAGTGGGAAGGGGGGCGCTAAATATCTGATCTTGCCTAGGGCACCAAACTGCCTTGCACCGACCCTGTCTAGGAAGAATGCTACCTTGTAGTGGTTATTTCTGCACTTATATATGTAGATTCTGCAGTGGATTTCATGCTTGTTACATAAAAGAGGACTTAGTTAAGGCAAACTCTTGTGTCTGCCTGTTTATGTCCTTCTCTGGATCCAAAACACTGCAACGAAACAAACTTGATGCAATTGTATGTATCATTGCTTGCATGATTCTCTTTGTGTGCTGTTTTACTGGTGCACATATGTGCTCCCCTGCACCGCAATCTGCAAGAATGCAGGTCTGCATAAATAACCTGCCATACAAAAGGATCTTGGTGCAATTGCTTGTACAAAGACATCAACTCTTCTTTTTCTCCCCCCACCCTTTTTTGCAGAGTTTTATCAACAGACACAATTACTCATGGCATTGGTGAAACTCAGCACAGAGCAGTTCTTGATTGTTTAGTATTAAGAAGTCGTTGTGCAGTTTTTACATTATATGGCTCCCAATGCAGCTCACAAAGAAGACTGAAAACAAGTTAAAACAATCCAATAATTAAACACTGTAAGAGAATTAATTAAAAGAATACACACACTAAGCAATTAAAATCCCGGGAGAGGAAACAAATGGTCCAAGAGATACAACTTAATCAGATAACTTGAATGCCTGCCTTTCAGTAATCAGGTGGGGGCTAGATGGATCTACTGGCATAGGGAATTTCATAAACTGGGAGCCATGATGAAGACTTCTCCCATTTTACCAGATGGCTTTAGAGCAGGGCTCTCCAACCATGGGTCCCCTAGATGTTGCTGGCCTACAGCTCCCAGCATACCCAGCCAGCATGGCTAATGGCAAGGGATTCTGGGAGCTGTAGGCCAGCAACATCTGGGGACCCAAGATTGGAGAGCCCTGCTTTAGAGAGATAGGGTAGGCTGTATAGGAGGAGGATGGCCAGCATTCCTGATCCCATTATGTTTGGAAACGAAGTCTGTGGACATACAACTGTGCATATATAAGCACAGTTATGTAGGAAAAACCCAAACAAAGCCCAGATGCTGAGAAAATGTGTGAGGGGCCCAGTGGATGTGCGAACACAAGCAATGTTCACGTTCACCCAGAATCTCTGGATATCAGCTCGCTGTTTGTCTCTCCTCAATTTGCACTCACAGTTGTAATCTCTGTTCGTTTTCTGCAGATGGGAAGGTTGAACAAAACAAACACGATCAAATGTGAAAGTCACGCACAGAATCTCTAAGTTGCACAAATTTCCCACATGGACAGGCGGCGCCATCCAATGTGGCTGCCCGTAACCCTCTGAACTCAGAGGATTATGGGCATCCAATTGAGGACAGAAAGAGCGGGGAGGTGAAGGTTGCTTCCGCACTCCTCCCACCCCGCAAAACCCTTAGACGGCCAACTTGGGCCATCTAAGTGTTTTGCCCCTGCTTGCAAGGAGGAGGGGCTGAGGCCCCACCAGGATACAACGTATCTCAGCGGAGCTTCATTCCTCCCCGTCCCGCTCCCCGGAACACCCACCCAGTGCTGGCTCCAATGTCGGTCTTCCAATTCAGAAGCCACACGGCTGGTGCAGAAAGGACCGTGCCGGCTGCAAGGGCGGCGGGAGGGTGCTCCACAGTCGGAGTTCCAGCTCTGACCTCGGAATGCATTGTTAAACTTTTTTCCTCATCAAAATCTGCATATATATTTTTTAAAAAATGTGAGTGCATGTCTGGGAATTTGCAAACATTTCCAGAGAATGTGTTCTCCTGCTCGTGCTCATGTCTGGGGTGGCAAAGTCTGAATGTTTTGCGTGCAGAACTGGAATTCTTATGCATCCCTACGTCACGCAGTCCACACGGCCGCCACCCATGAAAGAAGCACTTGCCCTGCCATGTATGCATTTAGATGGCATGGGAAAGGGCTAATCCACATGAGCAGCATTGTGGTGAAGCTAGGGCTGGCCAGAATGCAGCATCAGCGCTTTTTTATTAGCAGGGACTCTGATGTCATCTGCCACCCCCCCTCAGACTTCCATGTTCCCTCTGAGATTAGCTGCAATCCTCACTGTAGCTGGGGGGGGGGATGAATTTTCCCAACAACGATATATTGTTTCCTGTTGTACTGCAAAATATTTTGGGTCAGCTTGGTCTTGAATGGACAATTAAGACCCATTAGCTTTACAAAAGAGCTGCTCCTGGTGGAGAGAGAAACTGCAAGAATTGGTTTGCTCATATGGATCAACACAGGGGGCTGTCACGAATGAGCACCTGCACTTCCAAACTGACCACTACACCACTGCACACGAGGAAAGATTCTGGACCAATAATAATAATAATAATACACCAAAGGGTCTAATCAGGGTCTCTCCATTGTGGAGGATCTCGACATGTGTACATCAGGACATGTAGAGAGGCCTTTCTTATGCCATCCAAATGTACAAATTTCAGAAGCATCCCCATGAAGGTGTGTATATATATATATATATTCTTCCTCTCATGATATTACATGTTGGAGTCTTCCAGTGAGGTTGAACTATGGGAGATTCAGGACAGACAAAAGGAAAGACTTCACACAGCACATACTTAAAGCTACGGACTTTGATGCCACAAGATGTGGTGATGACAGCCACCAGCTTTGTTGGTTTGAAAGAGGAGTTAGACAACTTCACGGAGAAAGAAAAATCTCCCTTATCAACCTGCCCGGTCACTGCGGTTATTGGAGGATATGCTCCTGGTGGTTCCACATGGACCTATGGCCCAATTGGAGTCCACCCAGAGAAGAGCCTTCAGTGAGGTGGCTCAGTATCACTGGAACTCACTGCCTCTGGAGGTCAGGCAAGCACCAGCATTGTATTGTTTTTGAACATCTTTAAACATCTTTATTTCAGGAAGCCTTCCTTGTGAACAATGAAAAGCTAAAAAGAATAGTACACTATATTAAATCTGGATATCAGTAAAAAAAAAAAAAAAGTGACTTTTTTTTTTTTTTTTTTACTGATATCCAGATTTAATATAGTGTACTATTCTTTTTAGCTTTTCATTGTTCACAGCTCTGGAATCTGTTTCGAGCGGAGTGGTATATAAAAGTTGTAAATAAATACATGAATATAACGTGTGTGTGTGTGTGTGTATTTGTGCCTGAAGGAAGTCTAAGTCTGCTACACTCTGGACTCAAGAACCTAGTTGGCTGGAAGTGTTTCTACAGGAAGGTTGGCTTGCTACACGGCCATGCCTTTGGCTGCTTGTGATTGTTATTGTTTTAATGATTTTGTTTTAACGAGGTGCAGCGTCTCCTGCTGTTCCACCAAATGACCTTTCCCCCTGGGAATTGCTGTCCAGGATATCTGCAGCATCACAGCAGGAAAGAGATTGTTCTTTGGCTCCTGAACATGTTCTTTCCAGCTTGAAAGGCAACCTGGCAATTTCCACCAAGCTTTCCTCAGCCTTACAAAGATTTTAATGAACCATTGAGATAAACCACTCTCCTCCTGCTGCTGGCTGCATTAAAACAGCAGTTGGCTAGAGATGGACCCTGATTCAGCTTGGAGGTGTTTCACTGTTTACCGATGAGACTCTTCAATTCCCTCTGCTGTCGCACTCCTGGGAGTAAATTAAACTAGGAGATTTGACACAGCATTGAGACTGAGCAGAGCTCAATACAAGGCAAGACGTGTCTCGAAAGTTCTTAGTTTTTTAAACAAGATCTACCTGGAGATAGACACAACCAGTCATTCTGAGAGCTCGGAAACCGGTGAAAGCTTTGGGACATCACTGTCCCTTCCTACATTTCCCAGGGATTTCCAATGCAGCCCTTTGAAGGTCACGTCCCCTTCCCCTTAACCTGGTCCCACCCTAGGGATGTCGGAGAAATCTTCAGTGGATTCAAATCAGTTCTGATTTCTAAGAATCAGGGGTGGGGACTCGGACTCGAGGACTCGACTCGTGAGTCGACTGAGGCCCTCCTTGACTCGACTCTGACGAGTACCAATATTTTTATGGATCGAGACTGACTTGGGACTCGAACCAAGCTCCTCAATCCCGGGCTGTGCCAGAAGAGTTGATGCGGCAAGAGCGATGGAAGCTTGGCCGCTGCTCGGCCATTATGGACGGCTACCAGGAGTGCAGCCCCAACAGTGTGTCAAGATTTATTTTGATTGATGTATTGCGTACTTGGGAGAGGCAGAAGAAAGACCTGAGATTACTCTGTGTGGCTGCTCTGTGTGTGTTTCTGGTTCCAGCAAGTTCATCACCAGTGGAGCGGGTGTTCAGTGAGGGTGGAATTGTGATGAGATCTCACCATTCCGGAATGGGGGCCAAACATTTAGAAAAAAATCATGTTCCTCAAATGCAACATGGATAAGTTTTAGGAAGTACAGCAAGTTTATTTTTTAAAATCATTTTTCTAAAATGCAACCTTTCAGACATTTTGGGTTTGGCTGCCTCTGCCTGCCTGTCTGGGGTTCCCAGCCTCCTCTGCCTGCCTGGTCTCTTCTTGACCAGTTCAACAGTTGAATTGCCCAAGACAAAGGCCTCTGCCTGCCTGCTTTGGGGTTCCCTGCCTCCTCAGCCTGCCTGGTTATTTTGGGAAAGCCTGGTCTGTTCTTGCCAAAATCAGTGGCAGAGTTTTGAAATAAGAAGGCACACTTGTGCCTAGAATTTATTTAAGCCACACATCTGAAGTAGCCTTATTTTGTTGGGAAAAACCCCCACTGATTTTAATAGGGACTCGTGGAGTCAGCTTTGGGAGTGACTCGTGACTCGTGACTCGTGAGTCACCATTTTGGACCAAGGACTTGGACTCGGACTCGAGACTCGGGTCCAAAGACTCGTGACTCGACTCATGACTCGAGACCAAGGACTCTTCAACATCCCTGCTAAGAATCTGACACATGGATTCCACAGCAGACCGCCTTTTCCCGGGTTTTCCACGAACTTGCGGACCATTTAAAAAAAACTTTCTGTAATTTCACGCAAACTGAATTGTAGAAAATATGAAAAATAATAACACCCACTGAAAAAAATGCCCATTTCCCCGATAGACCAAAGTGTGAACATATGCATTTAGAGGAGATTCATGCATTTTCAGAACAATGGAGTTGCACAAGTGGGAATTTGCACAAATGTGCACAAATCCAATTCCCTTCTTCCCTCCCCATTCCTTTTTCCTTGTGTGTCGTGTCTTTTTAGATTGTTAGCCTGCGGGCAGGGACTGTCTTGTTAATCGTTGTAAACTGTCCAGAGAGCTTCAGCTATTGGGCAGTATAAAAATGAAATAAATAAATTAAATAAATAAATAAGTGGACGATGGAGCGGAAGGCACCTGACAATCCGCGAAAATTCAGATGGAACAGATTTAACATAGTCTGTACATACCTAATGGCCCGACCTCCAATCTCCCGACCTCCAATCATTTGGTGGTTTCCTGTCTTTTCTCCAGTTCCCCTCCCCCCCCCTTCTAACAGGTTGAAATGCCTCTTCGGAGGTTTAGTTACTGGCAGTAAGAGCTTTAAGTTAAAATATGCTTGCATTTTTGGTATTTTAGCTCTGCCCCTTTGTAAATCCAGCCACGGTACCCAACACAGTTCTTGGATTTACTGCTAAGAGGGCTCCAGAGCTGTGGAGGCAGGAGCAGACATCAATCCATTAGGGGCTGGTCTAAGCCGACAGTGTTAAACCGTTTGCACATCCACCATCGAGCAGCTTTAGTCAAACTCTAACGATTTACTGTCACTCTCAATTATGTCCCTGGTGCCACAGTAAAAGGTTTTGCATCCTTCCATGTGTCCCCTGAGTCGCCGTTCTTGATAGTCTGGCATTGTAGAGGGAATACATGGCTCCCATTGTAGAAGTTGGAGAGAGAGAAGCAATTCTGGGCTTTTGTTGTTGTTGCTGTTGTTGTTGTTGTTGACTTACATGTATCATGGAAAGATGACCGGCCAGATGGGTGATTAATAAATATAAGAAATAAATAAATATCATGGAAAGATAGATTCTGATTCTGAGTTCAAGAACACCCTTCCTCACAAACTGAGCAAGGCTACCACGATGCGTGGTGAAGTCCACATCCCAGGCTAAATTTTGGGAAGTTGCAAAGTTTGCCCCACCATGAAAGTGGTACCACTCACCTCCTCTTCCTTTGCCAGTCTCCAAGATGGTGCCAGAAGGGTGAGAAATTTGCTCCATTCGTGTGTGTGGTTTTTAAAAAATGAATTCAGTGCCCAATCCTATGCCTTTTGAAGGAGCGCTCCAATGTCGGAGTGCTCTGGATAGCCTATACTCTGCGGGGAGACACCCAGCAAAGCAGAAGGAGTGATGGAGGCCATTTTCACCTCTCTGCCCTCCCTGTTGTTGTTGTTTTTCCCATCTAGACAGTCTTCTGAGCCCTGCAGACGGGCTTCAGATTTATGCACATTTGCACTGATAAAACAATGTAAAGAAAGCAATCTTGCTGTGATTGTATGCATTATTGTATTCAGATTCCTTTTGTATGGTGCTTTACTGATGCATGTTGTGTTTTACACGAGTGCCTTCACATCAGAAAAGCACTTTTGTGGTGGGGGGCAGAATCTTGATGCAACTGATTGCATGGTCACATCAACGTTGTTTGTTTCCCATGAAGTTCTATCATTCTCCTGCACTCTGGAATCTCAGAGGAGCTTCCTCCATGAATGATTCCCTGTGGTGGGTTAACTTGCTAAGAATTGCAAGCTTTGGGTTATTGCTGTTCTTGAGGGGCTTGCATGGAGGTTGCCATAATTGTGACTCGAACCCCCTTTTCCATCCTCCTCTCTTGCTCTCTCTTTCCCTCTTCTTTAAAAGAAAGAAAACCTGGGAAGCTGCCTTATACTGAGTCAGACCTTTGGTCCACCTAGCTCATAAGCATCTACACTGATGGGCAGTAACTCTCCAGGATTTTAGACAGGGGCTTTTTCCAGCCCATACCCGGATATTCCAGGAATTGAATCTGGGACATTAGACAATCAAAGCAGGTGCTCTACCGCTGAGCAATGGAGGCTCCCAAAGAACATAGGAAGCTTCCTTACACCATTACCCAGTCAGAGTGTTGGTCCTAGCGAGGGATGGGTGAGCAAGACTGCATTCCACCAACTGGAAGGCAGTGATAGAGCCATATTTACAGTTTTTTAAATTTTGTGATACAGTTTGCAAACACACACACACACACACACACACACGTATACTAGGGGGAAATAAAGAATAAACGAGTACAATTGCAAAAAGTGCATGCAAGATCACATTATATTCAGGGAAATGGCAAAAAGACGTCTCTTTAGAAACATGTATACAGAAATAGGGACGGGCAACACGGCAGCACTCAACGTGCCTCCAGCTCAGCGGATCTCGCTGCCACGCAAGTCAGAAGCAGGCCAAGTTGAGCCCGGGAAGATACTTCCGTTTTCAAAGTGGGACCTCTGTTTATGTAGAAACCGCCATAACCTATGCAAAGAACGTCTGAAAATGGCCGTAATTTGTGTGGATTGCAGTTGCACAAACTACGGCTGTTTTTGGTGTAGGTTATGGCAGTTTCTACGTAAATGGTGGTCCTGCTTTGAAAATGGAAGTCACTTCCCCAGCTCGACTCAGGAGAATGTGAGTCAGCATTGGTGAAGCGGGCAGCGAGGCGGAGTTCGGGTGGTTGAACCGGGCAAATCCGCTGGATTCCACTCCCTGAATGGATTCCTCAGACATCACTGTACAAAAAGGCATATATTTCAAAAAGTGTATACAAAAACATTTAGGTAAATGTGCATGGAAATATGTATCAATTTTCATATGAATTCATTAAAAAATGAATTCACACAATTGATGAAGAAATTTATTCAGTGAGGCTGAGAGTCAGTGACTGGCCCAAAGTCACCCAGTGAGTTTCATGGCTGAGCAAGGACTAGAACCCAGATCTCCCGAGTCCCAGTCCAACACTGTAACCACTACGCCACACAGGCTCTCAGAAATGGGACAGGAAAAAAAGTAATCTAAGAAAATTGAGAAACTGAGCAAAATTGACCCTGACAGATACATCCAAACTAGGGATGCATCAATCAGCAAAATTCGAGCTCATCAGAGTTCTCCAAATTCCATCTGGAAGCTCTTTCTGACTTGTCCACATTAGATTGCAAGCTTTTTTCTTCTTTTTGCATGAAAAATCCGTGCGTAGGTTTCTGTGTATTTTTTCCAAATGCATGCATCAATTGTGCACATCTTTGAAATGTATGAATTCTTCTCCCATTGATGAAAGTGTGTTTATGCACATTTTCCAAAAGTATGCATTTTTTCATGCACATTTTCCCAATGTACACATGCTGTTGAACACATTTGGGGGGGGGGTCTGCAAATCATATTGCAAGCTCGGAAACAGACTGACTTTTGACTGTAAATTGTGTCTGAGTCTGTGTTCAGTTTGGAAGGTGTGAACTAGGTAAATCCCGATCAAAAACAAGCTGAGATGAATTTTCATGAATCTGCAAAGAAGGCAAATGCTATTTTGGGCTGCATTAATAGAAGTATAGCTTCCAAATCACGGGAAATGATAATTCCCCTTTACTCGGCACTGGTTAGGCCTCATCTTGAGTACTGTGTCCAGTTCTGGGCACCACACTTTAAGAAGGACGTAGACAAACTGGAGAGGGTTCAGAGGAAGGCAACAAGGATGATAAAGGGACTGGAAACAAGGCCCTATGAAGAGAGACTGAAAGAACTGGGCATGTTTAGCCTTCCGAAGAGGAGACTGAGGGGAGATATGGTCGCACTCTTCCAGTACTTGAAGGGATGTCACACAGAGGAGGGCCAGGTTCTCTTCTCGATCATCCCAGATTGCAGGACACGGAATAATGGGCTCAAGTTACAGGAACCTAGATTCCACCTAAACATCAGGAAAAATTTCCTGACTGTTAGAGCAATAAGACAATGAAATCAACTACCTAGGGAGGTGGTGGGCTCTCCCAGTCTGGAGGCATTCAAGGTGCAGCTGGACAGCCGTCTGTCAGGGATGCTTTGACCTGGATTCCTGCACTGAGCAGGGGGTTGGACTCGATGGCCTTGTAGGCCCCTTCCAACTCTACTTTTCTATGATTCTATGATTCTATGACCCTACTGCTGTCTCAGCCTTGTCAACAATGATTTGCAACAGCTCCCCAGGGTTTCAAATAGGGGTCTTTCCCAGCCCCAGCTGGAGATGCCAGAGATTGAACCTGGGACCTTGTGCATGCAAAGCAAGGACCCTACCACTGAACTATGGCCCTTTACCCCATTTATGACTCACATGTGGCACCTGACCAGGCACTTGTAAACCAGTTGCATACACCATTCATAACCTTTGTCTCCATTTCCCACCTGCCTTCCTGGCCTCCTAGGTCTTTGTCATCTGGTCCTTACTTAACTTCCAGCAAAATACCCTGGGCAGGTATAGAGAGTTTCCTCATCACAAGTAATTATAGGATGACTACCAAGTGAATTGTAGAGCTCCTGGACTTGATTTTACTGCTCCAGGAGTTATGAACTCTGTCCTGCCTCTTTTCTGCAGCCAGATCCCTGCATCAAATTGACAAGGGCTGTAAAAGTAATGGTGACTTCAGAGCAACTTTTACAAGGCACTTCCTTCTCCTCTTAAAAAGTACAGTGAAACTCAGAATATAGTAACTCACCTAAGGCTTTTTAAAAATTATTATTAGAATTTTGGCAAATGCATTCAGAACCTCCCCTCCTCCTCACATTCTCCAAGAAATGGACTATTATTTATTTATTTATTTATTTAAAGTATTAGAAGGTGTCTGCCCTATGGACTTCCAAAAAGACTGTTTGCACTAAAAGTCTTGGTGTAATGGCCAGGAGAAAAAATAGACTCCATGGGTAGGGATGCATGCATGAGGAATCCGATAGGGGGGGTGAAAACCTGACAGATTTTCATGATTTGGCCCCCTGGATGCTGGTTCGCCAGCCCTGCGTTGGTGCCTGACTCTCTATGAAGCGAGTCGAGCCAGCTCACGGACTTCCGTCTCTGAGACGGGCCGCAGTTTGCACACCTTTTTAAAAATGCTATGCAAATTATGCAAAGTTCCACAATTTGTGTAATTTTATGCAATTTGCATAAATTGGGGTATTTTGCATGTTTTGTGCAAATACGCACCTGAAAAGTGCATGGATCTTGTGCAATTTGCATAAAATCAGCTGATTTTATGCAAATCATGCTAGATCCATGTGCTTTTTGGGTGCTTATTTACACAAATTTCCTTAGCATTAAAAAAAAGATGTGCAAACTATAGCCCGCCTTAGAGACAGAATTTCACAGAGAACCCCTGACTTGGCTTGCTTCCAATCATTGGGTCAGAAGCAGGCAGGAAGTCCGTCGAGTTCAAACGGGCTGGACTTCCCAATGTCAGCACACCCCTATAATGGGTAGGGACTATTCAGTTTGGTTAAATGGGTATCACTAGAATCATAGAATCACAGAAAAGTAGAGTTGGAAGGGGCCTACAAGGCCATCGAGTCCAACGCTCTGCACAATGCAGGAATGTACTAAGGAGAGAAACCCTGACAAGCCTTTCTTAGACTGCCCAGAAAGAATACACAGACGTGGTCTACACAAACAACAGATGAGGTGGTAAAACTGCCATTTGTTAGGAGTTTTAGGCATGCATGAATCAGCAAAATTTGAGCTTACCGATGTTCTCCAAATTCCAACTCGAGTCCATAGCAGATTGCAAGCTTAGTTTTCCCCCCTTTTCACATGAAAATCTGCACATATTTTTTTGCGCTTTTTTTCCAAATGTAAACATCAGTTGTGCACATCTTTGAAACGTATGCATTCTTCTCCCATTGATTAAAGTGTATTTCCCAAAGTACACATTGTTTTCATGTGTGTTTTTCAAATGTAGCATGCTGTTGAATACATTTTCTTTAGACTGAGAATCACATTGCAAGGTCAGAAATGTATGAATTTCAACCACAGATTATGTCTGAGTCTGTGTTCAGTCCAGAAGGTGTGAACTGGGCAAATCCTGATCAAAAATGCACTGAAGTGAATTTCTCATACATCTCTACTGGGGATAGAACCCAGAAGCCCACAGATATAGTAATGCTTACACCACGTGGTGTGCCACCAAGGCTACAGCATGGAGCATTCACAGAACAAAAAGGGATATTTCAGCTCCAGAGTTACGCCACCCACCCAGGCTCACCCCCGGTTCCCCTCACAAGAAGAAGAATAAACACTTCCTGCTTAGGGTTCTAATGAGGTTCTACCATCCAAAGGAAAACCATATATATGTTAGTGACTACTTGTCACATTCATAGGCCAAAGCCTATGATGTGACATTATCTAATCTAACAATGGACATGGATGTAGTATAATTCATTTTGGGGTGTGATATTAGCTGAAAAGCTGACAAAACAGATCCAAACACTAGGAACACAAGCAGACTCAAACACATTCCCAGCAACATGGTTCATTTTCCCCCCAGTACGTAAACAGGCAAGAGAATTGAAGACGACTTCTAAAGACACATGGAAACTTCTAGAAAGACCCCTTCAGAAAGACAAAACTGAACAGCAGCATTGAAGAGACATTCACAATTCCTAACGAACTCTGCTGAAACAAAGCCTGTTTCTTTGTAAATCCCCGGTTGATTGTTCTTACTGTTATTACTTTTTTTCATGATTGTTTATTAAAAGAATAAAAAATTACCAGCCTGCCAAAAATAACTAATAAAAAAACCTAATAATCCCCCTCCCCCATAAGGATGGATATCTCTGAACAGTGTCTCTTTTGCATATATTCACTCAAAGGTCTGTTCCATCCTATTTCTGCATTAATATGTGTGTGTGTGTGTGTGTGTGTGTGTGAGAGAGAGAGAGAGAGAGAGAGAGAGAGAGAGATACCAGAAATATGTACAGATCAGAACTTCCTTATTTCCCAGCTTCCCAGCTTCCAGAATGGTCCAGCAAAGTTCTTGACTCAAAAAACTTATACAAATGTGCTTAAGTACTTTGAGAGGGAAATAGTTGTAAAAGTATGTACTTTAGTCTGCTCATGATCAAAATTCAAAAAGGTTGAAATATATACAGAATTCCCATTTGATTATGTATTTAAATTCAACCTTTTTGAACAGAGTTCTGATCTGTACATTTTCCAGGGAGCTGCGGATCACGTCAGCTTCATATCAAGATTCACGAAGACTGAATTCCTCAAATGTTCCTGACATACCCAAAGACATTCCCCACCCGCACCCCACCAAGAGCATTGGATGCAGTATTTTAATGAGCTATCTGTGAACTCCCCTTACTCAATTCAGTTTTGGTTTGTGAATTACAAACTTTATCTGTATGTGTTCCGGAAAAGCAAACGAACAAATGAACAAGAACACCTGTTTTTGAGAGTCTTCTCCTGGCTTGTAATATTGGTACAAACACAGTGATAGCCTGCAGTGCACACATGTGCCATTTTGTACCCCACCACCCCAATAGCAATAGCAGAGAGCTTGGAAATTTGAGCATTATTATCATACCTTTATGGCATGTGTCTTTCTATTGTGCCTTCACAGCTTCCTGCTGAACTCTGTGTCTTCAAACTGAATTATTCTTGCAGAATCAAATCCTGCCAGTTTGAGTCTCGACATGGCAAAGCTCCAACTACTGAGTTGGAAATGGCAGGAAATTCTTCCATATGTTGCCCTCTTGGCCTGAGATGTCTACAGGCTATAGTCTGATCCATCAGCCAGTGTTATTGCATAAGCGATCAGATACTTACACCACAAAGGCCCTTAGATTGGATTAAACCATCTCTCCTCAGCAAAACAGTTTCATCTCTCTGAGTTCTTAGCAGAAGCAGCTGATCCCAGGTTTTTGAAATGGGAGAGAGTGGGAGCATCTGAGCTAATTTCATGTTAGCATGAAAGAACTGTGCAATATCCACAAAGCAGCCAAAACCTGGACTCAGACACCTAGGGTTTGGGAAATGGTTTGATGTCTCTGCAGAAGCTTCCATAGCAGAGATGCTGAAGTTTGGAATCATGAGGTTTGGGATGCAAACTAGTCCAGCTCAGCTGCTTGAAGGTATGCATTGCTTCCCTCAGCCATCCCTCTCTGGCTCAGGATGTAAAACAAGGGATCTCGCAAGCATTGACCCAACCGTGCTTACCCCATTCATACCTTAAAGTACAAGTCAAATTGAGGCAGGAACGTCCGATTGAACCTCAATGGTGCACTGTCAAGGACAGGTGCTTGGTGTCATGGTCCAGGATACCACCCCCTCATCCTCAGAGGACAAAGCCCCTGAGCTAATTGATCAGTGGGAGGGCTTGGTTACAGAAAGGCATCATGAGGTCCACCACCTTAGGACCTAATTCTCCAGGAAGGCCCCAGGAGGCAGCTCCCTCTGTATTGAGAGAAGCTCACATGGCTGTGAGGTACATACACACATCTTGTTTCTAGTCTCAGATCATGTGAACACGTCTTGTTGTTCACAACCCCAAATGTGAAAATGAGCAGATGTGTAACTGCTTGGACATTTTTCAAGTGCATACCGCCTAAAATGTACACTCCCGCCACATTAAAACTGCATTTTTAAACTTGAGCCTTTGGGGAAAATGTGCAGTTGGGGTGTGTGCTTGGAAAAGTATGTATTGCAAGAAAGATGTATTGCATTTGGGAGTGAGGATGAGACAAGATGAGTATTGAAGTGGAAAAGGGAGAACCTGAATGAGCTCAAATTTCACTCACTTGCCCATCCTTTGTTGCCATCCTAGGATTCTAGCCATGAAGACACCACCATGCCATTGCCACTGCTGTGTCATTGCAGGTCAAGGCTGCTGAAACATACCAGACCCATTTAAAGGACAAGGCCTCAGTCAAGGAGGGAGGCAGGCCTAATCGGCATAATGGAAGCCAAAACCGTACTTAAGGCTCAATCACAATTTGCTGCTTGCTGGAGCAAGATACAGGCAAGCTTGTCTGACTTCCAGCCCTAAGTCATCACTTAGAACTCTCCACGGTGCTGCTCTTTATCCCTTTCTCTTTGACTCTTTGCTTGGTCAGAATCCACTGAACTTTCCTTGCCCCAAGTCCTCATTGCAAACTGGACATCATAATGCCCAATGAAGCTAGGTTCTCACTGCAACAGGACTCTTCAGTTGAAAGAAAACACTTGATGGGGTCAGTGCTCAGACTGATCAGGTTGCTTTGCAGGCACAGGGACACAACTTCTTTAATATTAGTCCATTATTCTTGCATTTAGGTGATCAGTGTGAAAAGTATATGAACTACCAAGCGAGAAGCTTTATAGGGATAAATGCAGAAGTTATTTAATGTTAACCCCTCTCTCATGATGAACCTTTCCTTGACTCCTGTGAACTATGTGGACAGACCAGCTGACCAAGCAGCCTCATCTCTCATGGGTATCTTCTGTATTTGAGTCAATCAATTCCCTTGATTGTTTCTTGTGAGCCTTTTATGTGGCTGTTGTCTTCCACCCATATCACTCTCTCATCCCTGAGTGTGTTTGTTTGAGAAATGGGGTGGTTGAATTTCCAGAAGGCTCTCCCCAACAACAGCTGGCACTTGTGGGGTGAACTAGGAGGCACGTGGCCAGAGAAACCAAACTAAAATGGCCAGGGAAAGTTATAGTAATGCACACCAATGTATCACGATCAGTATGCATGCACCAATATTATGAGCTGGGAAAGAAGTCTTGGAAAACAAGTGAGCTTTTCCCCCAAGAATTGTCTGAGAGAATTCATAAATTGGTCAAGCCAATTTCAAATTGGGCTGAGTCCATCTATCACTAACCCTCTAATGATGTTTGATAGAGGAAAATAGGTGTGCTTGTTCTAAGCTAGAGGAACAAAGGATCCAGGCTTCCTTGGAGGGGGGAACTAATTATGGGCTATGACCAGGGCAGCTTCCACGGTTTATGCTCCCTCAGATTCAGCTACCCTTCACTTCTATTTAAGATGATTGTCTGTGGTGATCCATATGATTATGTTTATAATTTCAATTTCAATTGAAGATGGGGAACAATTGCTGGTTTCTCCTAGGCAATGCATTGGAGCATCATGACATTAAGCAGAGAGGCAGTGAGAGGATTCAGGGTCTTGATCCAAGGGTAGATGAAGGGGACCCATCCCCTGATGAGGACCAATGGGGGTATGTCCTCTCCCCCACCCTAACACTGTCCCCCTGCAGGAGTCCCCCCTTCCCATGCAAGTAGGGGTGTGCCAATTGGCAAAACTCAAGTTCAATGAAATCCTCTAATATTCCATCTCAAACAGCACTTTATGACTGTGAGTCCCTATCAGATTGCGAGCGAGCCAGCTTTGTTGTTTGTTATTTTCCCCCTTTTTGCATGAAAATCCATGTGTATTTCCATGTGTATTTTTTGAAATGTATGCATCAGTTGTGCAAACCTTTGAAATGTACACATTTTTTAAATGTGAGCTGGGTAAAATACGGATGAACTACTGGGTAAATGACCAATAAAAAACAAACTGAAACAAATTTCTCACACATCCCTGCGATGCAGGCTAACATTGTCCGCTTTAGCTTGCATCAGAGCAGAAATACCTTGCAGGTAATTTCCCCAAGCACCCTCAGATTGTCTTGGGAAAACTGCCTGAGAACTTCTGCTTTGCGTAGGGGGAGTTTTTGTGTGATTTTTCAATTTGCTGAGGGTGCCAAGAAGCAACAACAGCCGAGGAGATAAGAGGGTGATGAATAATCTTGAAATAATGCAATAATGCACAGCAAAGTAAGAGCTTGTTGTTGTTTTTGGGGGGGTGGTAAGCTATTCAGCTGTGTTGAATGTGTTAATTTTGATACAAATATTGAAATTAGAGAACATGCAGAGCAGCCCTACAACTTTGAAAGGCTGAGTGGTGGGCGGCCCGCCAGGGACCCGAGCCGCCTCCGGCTCGGTGGACGCTGCTACTGTGCCCGCCAAGCCGAGCCAAAAGTGGACACGTGCCGAACCACTGGACAAGCTTCTGGGTTCCCGTCGGGCTGCTTTTTACATAGAGAATGGTGTAACATACATTAAAATCTGCAGCAATTTGCATAACATGCTCAAATTGTGGCTGTTTTTAGCATATCTTATGGCATTTTCTACATACAAAGCAGCCTGCTGGGATCCGGGAGAACACGAGTCAAGCCACGGAAGCAGGTACATGTTGTGATCTGTATCACATTCACAAGCTGCAGCACATTGTTTACAACATGGAATGGAACAGAATGGCCTGGTAAACAGGTTATGTTTTGTCTCCTATTTCCCGTGTTGCTTCTCATGGGAGCTAAGCCTGGGAAACAGTATGAGCCTGTCACATGGTTTATGCTTTCTGGTGACGTACTGACTTGTTTTTCTGTCTGGAGCCATTTTAGAGAGAAGCGGAACTGTTCTCTCTCTTCACTCTTTTCTTCTGACTTTTGCTTGCTGGACTTATGCAATCATGTAACGTCTTTGCTGGGTGGAGTAAAGCCAACCTTGCTCCACTGGAATAAATGCTTGCTATGCATTGTACTCTGCACATGGACTGTAACTAGGAATGTATACTCTGTAGAATATTACTTGCTAAAGTAAATAAACAGGTAGAATAGACCTGTGGAGTTACAGAGTTATTTCCTTGCTACATGGAATCTGCAAACGGGGGAGCTGGCAGCTGGAGTCGGATTACAGGAGCTGGCTGGCTGTTTGCAACCGAAACGCTGCACGCTGCGCAGAGAGAGAGGGAGAGAAAGATCTGAACTTCTGTGTGTGGATTTATGGGCGTCTACACACGGGAACAGGATTTTATAATCTCCCATCTCACACACACGGGGCTCTGCTGTCATTCCCACCCCTTCAGGGTTATGGGCCCAGGATCGGGACCAGAATTCTGGACCAGAACCAGTGGAACCACCAGGCCCAGTTGGACCAGCGCCAGAACCGAGCGGAACCAGTTCGGGACCAGGCTGAGGGTCAACGCCAGCAGCAGCAGCAGGACCTGTTTTCCAACAGCTGTGTCAACAACTTCGACTCTGGGATTGCAGTGATTTATGGCAGAGGAGAAGGAGGACGTTAAAGCAGAAGAAGAATCTCCAGGGCCTTCATCCGGTAAGGAGGGGGAAGAGGGGGATGTGTTTGCAGGAACGCTTGCAGGCTCTGTTTAAAGCCAAATACACAGAGGCAAGTGACGCCGAAGTTTCTGACGGGGAGGAAGAAATAAATCACCCGGGAACCATGGCGACAGCGGCACCATCCCTAAATCCTCAGATAGTAGAAAAACTATCTGGCTCGAACTATGTGTTATGGAACTTCCAGATGCAGCATTATTTAACTCATGCGGGGCTCTGGAATGTAGTAACACAGGATGCAGTGGCAGTGGGAGACCAAGCTTACGATGAATGGAAGGAACGAGACGAAAAAGCAAAGGCAATTCTTTGTTTATCTGTTGAAAGTTCGCAGGTGCCATTTATTCAGTTTGAGGACACTGCAAAACAGATCTGGGATACCCTAAGAAACACATACCAGATGCAGACGGACAGGAAGTAGAATTTTGCTTGCACGTAAGCTGTACAAGTTGAGCTTACAACCAGGTGGATCTATGCCAGAGCATCTGAGCACAATTCGGGACATGTGTAACAGGCTTAGAGCACAGGGAATGCAAATAGATCTCCTACATCAGGTCTCTATTCTGTTATCCAGTCTGGACTCTTCATATGATACAATTGTAACATTGATGGAAGGGCAACCAGATCAGAACCTGACAATGGAATATGTGTCAGGCAAGCTTCTCTCTGAGTGGGAGAAACGGCAAGGGAAGAAAAACAATGCTGGACGTAAATCAGCAGACAGCTCGGCTGACGCGGGGCACAGCCAAGCTGGGAATTACAATAAACTGGGAGTTACCCAGGCTACAGCTTTGAAAGTGAAAAAATGTTTTTCTTGTGGATCTACATCGCATCTTAAAAAAGACTGTAAGGTCAAACAGAGAAAGAAAAAAACCAAACAAGAAGCTACCAGTGCACCTGAGGAGGCATTTAAAACGGGCAAAAGTTTGATTGCTAGGGTGGGAGTTTCTGATAGTAACATTTGGATTTTGGACTCTGGGGCCAGTCATCACATGGCTAATTCTAGAGACATATTTCAATCTCTGGAAGAATGTGGAATTAATCAACATGTTGAATTAGCTGATGGAAAGAGGATCCAAGTGTCAGCTGCAGGAACAATCGACTTTGCTACATTGGGTCAGCAGAGGGCACTGTTTTTTCAGGAACTGGATACAAATTTAATAAGTATCTCACAATTAGCTAATAATGGTTTTGAATTATGCTTTTCTGACAGCAACTGTGTAATTTCACGAGAAGGGGTGGTCTGTGCAAAAGGTGATTTGCAGAATTCTCTGTATGTTATAAATCCATTTATAACACATGATGAGAGGGTAAAGTATGCAAATTGTAAATCACATGACAATTGTGTGCATATTTTCCATAAGAGGTTCGCGCATGCCAACTACAGAAGCATAGAAAAGATGCCAGGTCTGTGTGAGGGTATGAAAATAAAACCTTGTTCTAATTATGTGGAATGTGAAGTATGCAGTACAGCAAAGTCACACAGATCTAACATTCAGAAACACAGTGATAGAGTTAGCACAAGAATATTTGAGCTAGTACACTCTGACGTTGCTGGACCATTTGAAAACAGCTATGGGGGAAATAGGTACTACATGACACTCATTGATGACTTTTCAAGATTTGGTTTTGTTTATCTTCTGCAGCATAAGTCTCAGGTTCAAGAGAGATTTGAATCATTTGTTAAATGGGCTGGGAACAGATATAAACAATATCCAATAGGTGAATTGCTCACAGATGGTGGGGGAGAGTACATGAGTACAAAATTCAAGAAATTCTTGGAAAGTGAGGATATTGGGCACAAAGTCACGGCCCAAAACTCAACTGGTGTAGCTGAAAGTCACAACAGAACACTCCAGGAAATGATGAGGGCTCAATTAGCTGACTCACAGGTGGGAAACCATTTCTGGGGGGATGCACTGTCAAATGCCAATTACCTGCTGAACAGGTTACCCAACACCACAACTGTGAAAACTCCATATGAAATATTTCATGGGAGGATACCAAAGATAGCACACGTGCGCATTTTTGGGTGTAAATGTTTTGTTCATATACAGGCTCAAAACAGAACAAAGCTATCTCCAAGAAGCTTTGAATGTTTTCTGCTGGGGTGTGATGCACAAACAAAAGGTACAGGTTGTGGTCACCACACCACAACAAGGTAATTCTGAGCAGGGATGTGATTTTTCACGAGCAAACAAATGAACAGAAACAGCTGGTGGAATTGCCAATGCATGCAATGTCTGAAACACAGCAGGAAGCTTCTGGGACAGAACAAGCCACTGGGCAGATATCTGGGGAGCAGGAGGGAGGTGAACAATCTCTAAGGCATCCAACCCTGAGAACGCAAAAACACCTGTTAGATATCAGGATGAATTCCAAAGTGGGAAAACTGTTGTACATAAAGCTCTCAAAATAGCTTTAGAACCACAAAGTTTTGAAGAAATCCAGAGCATGGAACCAAAGGTGGAAAATGATTGGTTTGAGGCCATGCAGGATGAAATCAATGCAATGCATGATAACAAAACTTGGAGTCTAGTATCTTTGCCTGTAGGGCGCAAGGCCATCACCTGTAAATGGGTGTACAAGGTGAAAACAAATCACCAGGGGCAGGTGGAAAGCTACAGGGCAAGACTCGTTGCGAGAGGGTTTGCACAAAAACATGGGGTAGATTTTGATTCCGTGTTTGCACCAGCAACAAGGTATGCAACTGTCAGATTGTTGTTGAAATTGGCAGCACAAAGAAAAATGATGGCATTTCATTTTGATGTAAAAACTGCTTTCCTATATGGTGAATTACAAGAGGAAATCTACATGCAGCAGCCAAAAGGGTTTGTAGAAAATCCCAGTCTTGTATGTCGTCTGCACAAGTCCATATATGGGTTGAAACAGGCAGCTCGATGCTGGAACCAAAAACTAGACAGAGTTTTGATTAGTTTGGGATTCAAACAAAGCAAGGCTGATCACTGTCTGTACACAAATCACACAGAACAGGGAAACTGGGTGTATTTGTTGGTCTTTGTTGATGATATATTGCTGATAACAGAATCAGCAATTCAAAAAGACAAAATTGCACAAGAATTGCAAGCACACTTTGAACTGAAAGATCTAGGTTTGGTACAACATTATCTTGGAATGCAATTATCCCAAGATGAGGAAGGTTCTTTCCTGGTTGAACAAAGTGGAAACATTCAGAAATTGCTGGAAATTCATGGATTGGAGGATTGTAACCCAGTTACCACTCCAATGACTCTTGAATATCAAAATCACACAGATAACACTGAATTTGAGGATATTGGAAAATATCAAAGTGTTATTGGAAGCCTGCTATATTTGGCAAATGTGAGTAGGCCAGACATCAGCAATGCTGTAAACATACTTAGCAGGAAAACACAAAATCCTTCAATGTATGATTGGCTAGCTGTGAAACGTGTGTTAAGGTATTTAAAAGGTTCCATGAATTGCAAAGTGAAATTGTCATCACACACAGAGGGAGGTTTTTGTGTGTACACTGATGCTGATTGGGGGTCTGCAACAGATAGGAAGTCTACAAGTGGGATTGTGATAATGTATGATAACAGTTTGATTGACTGGTACACTCGCAAACAATCTTGTGTGGCTGTATCTAGCGCAGAATCTGAATTCATCAGTTTATCTCAAGCATGTAATGAGATTGAATGGTTCAAACAATTGTTTGCTGATATGCACATACCAGTAGACAAGGCTGTTACAATTTTTGAGGACAACCAGGCTTGAATAAGCATGGCTCTCAATGAAAAATGTAGGCCAAGAACCAAACACATTGATGTTCCTTACTCTCATGTAAAGGACTGTGTGCAAAAAGGGTGGGTAACACTCAAGTACTGTGCAACAGGGGAAATGATGGCAGATCTTTTCACAAAACCATTGCCTGTAGTAAGACACAGGAGACTAATGACGGCACTAGGCCTCATTGAGTAAATGTAAACAAGATGTACTACAGCATGTGGGGGGATGTTGTGATCTGTATCACATTCACAAGCTGCAGCACATTGTTTACAACATGGAAGGAACAGAATGGCTGGTAAACAGGTTATGTTTTGTCTCCTATTTCCCGTGTTGGTTCTCATGGGAGCTAAGCCTGGGAAACAGTATGAGCCTGTCACATGGTTTATGCTTTCTGGTGACGTACTGACTTGTTTTTCTGTCTGGAGCCATTTTAGAGAGAAGCAGAACTGTTCTCTCTCTTCACTCTTTTCTTCTGACTTTTGCTTGCTGGACTTATGCAACCATGTAACGTCTTTGCTGGGTGGAGTAAAGCCAACCTTGCTCCACTGGAATAAATGCTTGCTATGCATTGTACTCTGCACATGGACTGTAACTAGGAATGTATACTCTGTAGAATATTACTTGCTAAAGTAAATAAACAGGTAGAATAGACCTGTGGAGTTACAGAGTTATTTCCTTGCTACATGGAATCTGCAAATGGGGGAGCTGGCAGCTGGAGTCGGATTACAGGAGCTGGCTGGCTGTTTGCAACCGAAACGCTGCACGCTGCGCAGAGAGAGAGGGAGAGAAAGATCTGAACTTCTGTGTGTGGATTTATGGGCATCTACACACGGGAACAGGATTTTATAATCTCCCATCTCGCACACACGGGGATCTGCTGTCATTCCCGCCCCTTCAGTACATGGGATGGAGTTCAGGGATTGAGCCCGGCGAGTTCGCCAGACTTCCACCCCCCAAACCAAATCCTCACGCATCCTTAGAAAAGCCTTCATCCTTTGCTTGGATGGGCAATTGAAGTTTCCCAACACAACAGACCTTTTTGACCCCCATATGATTGACTGGATATTACAGCCGTTAGGGATGTGTGAGGAATCTGATGGGGGGGGTGAAAATCCAATGGATTTTCATGATTTGGGCCCCCAGATTCCATTTTGCCAGCCCTGCATTAGCGTCGACTCACTATGAAGTGATTTGAGCCAGCTCACAGACTTCCGTCTCTGAGACAGGCCGCAGTTTGCAGATCTTTTTTTAAACACTACATTTGTCCAAATTGCGTAAGGTTACGAAAGTTGTGTAAAATTGTGCAATTTGCGTAACTGTACACATTTTTTGTAATTCGGGGTATTTTGTATGTTTTACACAAATAAGCACTGGCAAAGCACGTGGAGCTAGCGTTATTTGTATGAAATCAGCTGATTTAACATGAATTGTGCTAGATCCATGTGCTTTTCCAGTGCTTGTTTGTGCAAACATACAAAATACCCCAATGTATGCAAATTGTGTAAAGTTACACAAATTGTGCAACTTTACGCAATTTTTGGAACCCTCCACAATTTGCACAAATTTCCTTAGCAGTTAGCAGCACAAACTGTGGCCCATCTTAAAGATGGAAGTCCGTGGAGAACCCCTCGACTTGGCTCATTTCCGATCATCAGGTCAGAAGCAGGCAGGAAGTCTGGTGAGCTCAAGCGAGCTGGACTTCCCAACATCGGTGGCACATCCTTAAGAGCAGTCTTCAAGATAAGGATGTGAGACACTGTGAAACTCATTCTGTTTGAGCTTGACGGACTTTCGACACATTTCCAGCCTGATGGCCAAAAGTGAGCCGAGTCGGGGGGGGGGCAGGGTTCAGCTTCTGCAAAATTGCTTGAAATATTGCCGCAGATTTGGAGAGAACTGCATATCTCTAGCGCAATTTGAGAAAATCATGATTTACGCAAATCAGGACGAGTCGTTAAATTCGAATCATTGTTGTTCTTGTTGTCGTTGTTCTTGTTGTAGCATTTAACATGAGAAGTATGGACGCATCCTCTTCTCACCACATATGCACACACTCCACCGTGGCCACCTTGAATTTCCTGACAGTTAATTTCAGATTTGTGCAAAATTCGGGTCTCCACTATGTGATATGTGCAAATTTACGCAATCAGGTCACATCAGCACCAGTACAGGGGTGATGGAATGGAATCCTAAGGGCCATGTTGAGAAAATCCATCAGATTCTCATCCCCCTATCAGACTCCTCACACATCCCTGCCTCAAGAATATGGAACTTAGCTGCTGCTGGTTTGGAAAATGGCGGTTAATGTTTAGCCTGACCGTGAGCTGGTGGAATGAACGATAATTAGGTAAATAATGCTGAAGAGTTCAGTAATGGGAAAGAATGCTTAATTACATGTTAATGACCACAGATTGCCACAGGAAATTACACAGAGCAGACTGTATCATCACCGGACGAGTACCACAGGGATGCAAGTGTGAAACCTAAATTCCAGCACACTTGGCTCAGAGGAAGTGCTGTCAATATCCCCCTGATAATTATAGAGGCACACTTGCCATGTTCTCCATTTACCTGTCAAATGTGATAGGAGAACATGCAATTCTAGGCTGAATGCAGGATGTGCAGGCTAAAAGATTCATTGACGTGTTAAAGACTTCCCACTCAACAATGAGTGATTTGACTTCAAGCACCCAATGATGAACTCAACCAAATAAAGGAAACATCAGTCTCCAATGGCCTATGTATGTGGTCTGTTTAGTATATAGGGTATTTATAAGCCAGAAATTGAGAATATGTTCTGGAGCAGCCAACCTGGTGCCCTCAAGGTATTTAGGACTACAACTCCCATCAGCCCAAGCTAGCATGGCCAATGGCTCAGGGACAATGGGATTTAAGGCTTATGGAAGATAAGCCTGTCAATGGCTACTAGTCTTGATAACCATATACTACCTCCAGTATCAGAGGCAGAATGCCTAGGTACACCAGTTGCTGGGGAACATGGGCAGGAGGGTGCTGTTGCACTCATGTCCTACTTGTGGGCTTCCCACAGGCATAGGTTTTCCCCCCAGAATGTTTGTTGACAAGGTCAAAAGATGTAGCAGAAGAAAATGCCTTCCCTTTTTGGCCAGTTTTCAACACTCCTTGTGAACAAATCCCATAATTCATTTATAAAAGAACTGGCACATTCCCTAATGAACAAGTTATCTAGCAAATTCTCTAATTGATTTATATCACCCACTCCATCCATTGCCTGCCCTTGCTTTCTGTGATGTCATAACATAGTCATGTTGGACAGGCACGTTGCATTGGTGACTCTGTGTGATTGCTGATTGGGTGGGCTTGCCCTTGTGACTAATCTAGGAAACGGGGCGTGGGGATGGGACAGCAGGGATTGACGTTGAATGAATAGGATATGGTCTGAAGGCACATGAGGCAGGTCTGAAGCTGACGCTAAGCAGGTCTGGGTCTGGTCAGCGCTTGGAGGGGAGACCCCCTGGGAACTGCATGTAGCCACCTTGAGTCCCACAATGGAAGAAAGGTGGGATAGAAATGTAACAAATAAAAGCCACTTTGGAGGTCCACTGCACGAGCCCACTTCATGCTCCATGGGGGGCCTGTTTGCACACACCTCTGTTGGGGGGCAGGTCCAGGTCTTCCTATGTCAGACATAGGAATGGGCGCCAAGCCTGGCTCTCAGCTTGCGGGGTGCTCAGTGAGTGCCCCCACCGTGCGAGCCAAGCCTCCAGTGAGCGCCAGCTGAGGCGCTCATCGAACTTCCGGGTCCCCGGCGCTACGTTTTTTTAAATGTAAAATCAGCATAAACTATGTTAAAATGGTTGCAATTGGTGTAACCAGCACTGCGTTTTTTTACATTAAAAACAGCGGAAAATATGTTAGAACAACTGCGATTTGCCTGGCGTGTGCAAACTATGCAAATTGCAGTTGTTCTCATGTATTTTATGCTGCTTTTAACGTAAAAGGGTAGTGACGGTTATGCAAATCGCGGCCGTTTTAACGTAGTTTACGCTATTTTTTTTTTACGTCAAAAAACGTAGCGCTGGAAACCAGAAGTTCTTTTCCCCGGCTCGGCTCGCGAGCTGAGCCGAGGAAAGGTAAGCCAAGTGGAGCTTGGGGGGGGGGGGTTGAGCCCGGTGAGTTCGCTGAGCTTCCACACCCCTATTGAGCTCCGCACACAACCCTAGTCAGACGCACACTGCATCCCAATGTAGCTGGCATGTGGGGAAACTCAGACCCAGGGGCCAAATATTCAGGGGTTTCCCAGATGGCCACGCCCACTTCCCTGGCCCCACCCCCTTTCCTTTGGGTTCCAAGGAGATGGGGCCCAGAATACAAAAATAACACCAGCATATTTTAGTTTAAAACTCTTACACGGCTGGGTGGTTTCCTGGCTTTTCTGCAGTTTTCCTCCATCGCAAAAGGCTGAAAATGCCTCTCCCAAGGCTTAGCTATTGGCCCCACCTCTTTTGCCTTTGGCCCTGCCCATTTTCCTTTCCTCCCACCCTCTTCTGCAAAATTGAATCTGGACCTCAGGCTGAAAGAGGTTCCCTCGCCCTGGTATATACGATCCCAGCACCAGCTCCCTTTTGCCTTCTGCTCAGTGCCCACCCGTCTGCCCCTGGTTGTCAAGTGCGGGTTGGACCAGTTGCTTCAGGGGTGAGTAGGAAGTTGTTACCTGTCACCTGATTGGCACTTGGCGACAGGGTTCTTCTCCTACTCTACACTGGCTTGGTAGGGGAAAGAGGCAAGATTGGAATGGGATAGTGCTACCATTACATAGATTGGTCACAACTAGAGATGGGCAGATAAACAATGTTCAAGATCCCTAGGATTCTCCGAACATCGCCTCACTGCTCATCTCATGCCTGATCCCGCATCACACTTGCTGCTCACTTTGCGCAAATGAGAGATTCGCACAAATTGAGCAGCGATTGAATGAGCAATTTGTGCAAATATCTCAAACTTTGCACAGCTCTCCCCAAATTTGCACAAATTTCCTGCATAGACTGAAGCGGGACTGATTCATTCTACTGAGGAAATTCGCACAAATTAGGAAATTTGCACATATCAAACTTGGAATGAGGATTGCGATGAATGTGAGCATGTGTTTGAGAATTTACAAATATTTTTGGTGGTGGACACGTGCTCACGCTCATGTCTGGAGCTTTGAACAGGGCAAGCTCGCATGTTTTGCGAGTGTCAAGGTTCCACCTGTTCCAGGACACCTTGATCAGCTCCTTAAAGATATCTGCCTCCTCCTCATGTATCAGGATGCCAGTTCCCTGCCCTTTACCTTCTCTTTCCAGTAACATGGGATTTGGCCTTAGGCATGGTGCAAAAGACACTCCAACTACTGAATGGTAACAATAACTGTTTGCTTTAGTAAATTTTAATATAGTAGAGTAGATTCACAATAACTTAAGGTAATTACACAAACAGAGCTGTATACTTTCAAAAAGCAGGTATAATAGAAATAAAAGAAACAATAACGCAGTTCTCTCTATCCTAGCTACTCTTTCACCTGTATGCCTCAGTTAAGAGATTCCTTTCCCAGCCTAGCCCTGGCTGTTCTGCATTCTTCAGTGAATTCAGACTCTGCTTCTCTGTCTGTCTCTGCTTCTTGGTGCCTGCAGAACCTCTCCCCCACAGCTTCTCTCTCTCCTTTCTGCTGCTTCTGTCTCCCCTTTATATACACTCCCACAACCTTAGGAGGCTACAGTCAGGTGACCTCAAACTGGGGAAATGAAACTTAACTCCATTAGGGGGAAAAGAAGACTTCTCTCAGTGAAAAGGAAACCTTAACTCCATAAGGGGAAAATGAAACTCACGAGTGCCCCCCTCCCATCAGGAGATGTTTTGGGCCTACAGGCTTCAAACTAACTCAAGCCTGTGTAGGCCTCAATCCTTCACAGCGAGCCAAGACTAAATCCTCATGCATCCCTAGTCACATGAAGAGGGCAGTGTGGCGTAGCGAGAAACACACAACTCCTTGGTGAGACCTCAAAGGAACCATTACAATGAATGGCGACTCCCTAGACTAATCATCTGGGCTGTGGGGAGCGAGGGATGAGAAGCCCCTTTGACCCTGACCCAAAGCCCAGGCTCGAAATCATGGGCTTGAGAGAGTGGTGAGCCAGGAGGGCCTACCTCACCCAAGAGGGGGCCAGATACAAGCCAGAGATATTTGGCTTGGCCCAGGGCAGGGGTTGGCTTGCCCAGAACATTACAATGAAGATGAGGTCCACAAGTGAGCCATGGCTCATTACGTTCCTGCCCAGCTGATTTGCCTCACTGCAGTTCTTATTATAGATAGTTAAAGGCACAGTCCTATGCACGTTTAAACAGAAAAAAAAAGTCCTACATCTCCGAGCATTCCCCAGCCAGCCTTGTAGGACTTTTTTTTCCTGCCTAAGCATACATAAGATTGTGCCCTAAATAAAGTTGTGGACTTAGTGCACCCAGTACCTGCATCTTACCCCTTTCTTCTGGGTGACATAAAGTCACACAAACTGATGTGTTTGCTTGATTTTCCAGGGAAGGTATCTACTCCAACCAATTGCTAATTTTCACCTGAAGATCAGAACCGGAGGATATTCAGCACAGGTCTATTTTCTATCCTAGAGGGGCCCTCGGACTTCGGAGCTTTCATGAACGTTCCGGGGGCATGATCGCCCTGGGTGTAATTCATTTCAGATGAAAATTGATTTGGGACTAAGGTTTTTGCTGAGCCGCCCGTGGCCATAAAAGCCGGTGTTGTGATTGCAAGAAGCAGACGTTCCTAATTAACAACAAAGAAAACCTCAGTTCCCCCCAAGGGCTCTCTTTCAAAAGTGTTGTGTTAGGAAAATTGTGTTTGGTGTTTTTCTCAATACAAAACAGGTCCAAAACTGTTTGTAGGCTACGTTTTGGCTCAGGAGAAGCACTGTGCAGCTTGGGGTCAGGGAGCTGATTTCAATGATAGAAAACCACACAAGCGAGACCTACAACAAAACGTTGCAGTGCAGATAGCTCCTGTTCAGGGTTCTAGCCCATCAGCCTTGCCCTCCTCCATCTCCTCCTTTTCCCGATTGGTCAATCAGCATTCTATGGCCACAGGGCGTTCTCAGTTCTCATTGGACTATTTGTGTGTGTGTGTGAGGTTCCTGTGATGTGATGTTATTTGGGTTTAAATTTAAAGTGGGTAAGTATAAATAATGTGTTTTTGTATAGAGCATATGATTAGAAGCATGTATTCCTGCTGTATCTGGGTTAGTGAGAAAGCATGGGCAAGAGGAATGGTGTATTTACACATGTGGCATGATTGGCTGAGAGAGTGAGGAGGCGGGTACAGCCTGTGTTACATAAACAGTGGGCGGTGCTGTTCAGAGAGAGGGTATGAAGGTTTTTGTGGGGAAGAGAGAGGAGCGTGTGGAATGTGAAGCGTAGTTTTGGAGACTGTGAAGCTGACTGGAGAGAGTTGAACAGTTATATTAGGATTATTATGAGCAGGGCTCTCCCATCTTGGGTCCCCAGATGTTGCTGGCCTACAGCTCCCAGCATGCCCCAGCCAGCATGGCTAATGGCAAGGGATTCTGGGAGCTGTAGTCCAGCAACATCTGGGGACCCAAGCTGGGAGAGCCCTGAGCTAGCGAGTGCAGGGATTGATATTGGGAACACTTGCCGAGGGAAGATTGGTACTAGGATAAGCTAGTACATTATTTAAGATTATCTGAAACTTACTGTGTTTTAAAATACACTTTTCTTTGTTATTTGAAACAGCCTGTGTGGGAAGCTGTGCTTATTGTACTGGTCAAAGAGGTATTTGGTAGGGATTAGACATCCCAAAATCAGTGTGAGAGGTGTAAGGGTAACGGTTAGAGGGGGAAAAAAAACCCCAACCTTACGAAAGCACACACAGAGATCCCAGTAAGGAGGGCAAGCTGGAGGACCTATTGAAGGGTGGGGTACGGCAGTCCCACTTTAGGACTCCCTACTAATTTTTTGTTCATTTCTGGAAACTGTGGGGTTCCCCAGAGCCTGATGATATATGTGCACAGATGATGCTGTTTCAACTACATAAGGATCCTTATTCAGATAATTGAGTTTGCTGTTATTTTATATATAATGCCTAGCACTCAGAAGGTCCTAGGTTCAATTCCCAGCATCTCTGGCCAAGAAAAGGAAGTCAGCTAAAAAGGTTGGGAAATACTTCGACCCAAGCTCCCATGTGAAAGATGGAACACCAGACCACGGTGGGAAAGATAGAGAAAAAGGCAGACTCACCACCACATAGGATCATGGGTACCACTTATTTTTTCCGGCTTTCCGTAAGGAGATGTAACAGGTGGTGCTCAGGAACTTATGATAATTTTGTTCCTGTTCGCAAATCGTGTTCGCAAATCCAAACGCAAATGTGAGCAGGAAAGCAATTCTGGGGGGATTTTCTTTTTTCACAATTCCGTTAACTTGTGCTTGCATTTGAAAGTGTGTACTTGCAAAAGTGTGCATATGCACACTTGCAAAAATGTGAATATGTGCAAATCCCCCCCAAATGTGCATTTTCACAATTTAGCCCATGGTTGTTGTTTTTTCAATTGGGAAAAAAATTGCACTGTTAAAAGTGTGCATTTTTCACGATCAAAAAATTCAGTTTTCACGGTCTGAAAAAAAAGACACTTCCATTCAGGAATGCAAATGAGGTGAAATGAGCTCTGAGGAAGAATTCAGAGGACCTCAACAAACACTGCATATGCACATTTAGTCATAGAACAAACCAAAAAATAAAAACAAAACAAAACACCACCAACCAAAAAAGCACATTTCCCCCATAGGCTGAAGCATGAAAATACACATTTTTGGGGGATTTGTGTATTGGAGGGGGGGCATTTGTGCACATTTCAAAGTGTGAATTTGCACATCTCAGAATTTGCACAAATGCATACGAACACATTTTTGCAAAATCCAATTCCATCAATGAGCAGATGATGGAACAAAAGGTACCTGGTGATCCATGAAACAGAGACAGAACAGAATGGATTTTACATGGTCCATTCACCCCTGTAGGGATGTATGAGAAATTCATTTCAGTTCATTTTTCATCAGAATTGTACTCAGTTCACACACTCTGGACCAAACACAGACTCAGATGAAATCTGTGTTCAAAGTCTGTACATTACCAAGTTTGCCATGTGATTCGGGACCCCCCCCCCAAATGTGTTTGACAGCAGGTTGACATTTGACATATGTGCATGAAAAAACGTGTACTTTTGAAAAACACGCACAAATATGCTTTAATCAATGGGAGAAGAATGCACCCATTTCAGAGATGCACACAATTAAAGTTTGGGGGGGGGAAATATGCCTGAAAATATGGATGGATTTTCACACAAAAAGAAAAAAGCTCACAATCTGATACGGACTCAAGTTGGAACGAACTTCAATATGGAATTTGTAGAACTTCAGAGCGCTCAGGTTTCGATTTCTACATCCCTAACAGGGCCGGATTAACATAGGGGCGATTGGAGCGGCCGCTCCAGGCCCATAACAGACAATAGGCCCACAATATAGGGATACGCGGCATGATTTGAGTTAGCTCTGATCGTTATCATTCAGCATAATTAATGATTTTTTCAAGATTAGAAAGGTGTTCTAAGCACATCTGCATTACAGGCTTGAGGCAAGACCTAGCAAGAACTGTTGTTCTCAAATTAGCATTTCGGTAGGTTTTTGCATTTCAATCACTGTTACTACATTTCTTTGAAGCACATGGGGGCTTGCTAGGGTCTGTAATATTCAGATTTAGAAGGGACCTCTCTCTCCAGCCTCGAGCAAAAGATCTTTCTGATTCGCAGCTCAATTATTCAAATGCTAGTTTAACAAAAAAACGAAAACAAAACAAAGCAACAAGAACAACACAATTATTCTTGGTCAAGCAAAGCTTCCTGGCTTTTTGTTGTGGCTGCTTTTTCTTTTTTAATAAATAAATTTGGGGAAAATTGGGAAGACCCTTACTGATGAGCTACAGGAGTTTTTGAGTTTTGGCACTTTAATGGTAATTAAAATATTTAATTTGTTTTAATATAAAATTGCGTCTTCATTTTATTTATTTCCATAAAAAGGCCCACCAAAATCCTCAGCACCAGGCCCATAATGCTCTTAATCCGGCCCTGTCCCTAATTTTAGTTTCAGTCAAGAAGGGTGCTCAGGGCCCACATGACACGGAATCAAGATGAGAGAAGCAGCCTGAAAACAAAATGATATATAATGACTAGCATTTATATAGGATATTTAAAAACGTTCACAGTGCTTCATCACCCACTTGCAGAAATCTATACAACATGCCTGAAAAAGATAGATAATCATTATTGTCAGAAGGGCTATACTGCAGATGGATGGCTGTGGCAGAGAGAATAATGGCTTACTGGGGGCCATCTGGAGAGATTGTATCTAAGCAAGGGGGTGATATTTGAACCAGGAGTTTTCTCACACCAATGCAGCATCACAAATCGAGATTCTGGGCACCACAGTTTAAGAAGGACGTAGACAAACTGGAGAGGGTTCAGAGGAGGGCAACAAGGATGATAAAGGGACTGGAAACAAGGCCCTGTGAGGAGAGACTGAAAGAACTGGGCATATTTAGCCTTCAGAAGAGGAGACTGAGGGGAGATATGATTGCACTCTTCCAGTACTTGAAGGGTTGTCACACAGAGGAGGGCCAGGATCTCTTCTCAGTCATCCCAGTTTGCAGGACACGGAATAATGGGTTCAAGTTACGGGAACCCAGATTCCACCTGAACATCAGGAAAAAATTCCTGACTGTTAGAGCAATAAGACAATGGAACCAACTACCTAGGGAGGTGGTGGGCTCTCCCACTCTGGAGGCATTCAAGGTGAAGCTGGACAGCCATCTGTCAGGGATGCTTTGACCTGGATTCCTGCATTGAGCAGGGGGTTGGACTCGATGGCCTTGTAGGCCCCTTCCACAACTCTACTTTTCTATGATTCTATGCCAACCAATTCAGTGGCTGGGGTGGCTCGCGATACAAATTTGTACAGCTCGCGGTGCTTGGTCATGTCCCGAACCCAGCACCCTCCCCTGGCTTCTTCTCTGGCATCCATCACCATCTGAGCTGGAGAAGAACTCACCAGCCCTGCATCACCACCCCCATTAGGGATGTGGAAATCAGCAAAACCTGGGCTCACTGAGGTTCCCTGAGTTCTGCTTTGAAGTTCGGTCCAACTTACGTCTGTAACAGATTGTGAGCTCTTTCCCCCACCACATGAAAATCATGACATACTTGGGTACGTACATGGGTGTGCCTTCAAATGTACGCCATCTTCTCCCACTGATTAAAGGGTGTTTGTGTGCGTCTTTTTAAATGTACGCATCTTTTCATGCATATAGTTCTAATGTAATCCCCCCCGCAAAAAATAATAATAATTGGGTTTGACCACAGATTGTGATTGTGATTGGGTTCGGGAGGTTCAAACGAAGTAAATATTGGTCATAAACAAACTGAAATGAATTTCTCATACAACTTTTTAAAAATTTTAAAAATGTGCGACGCTGGAAAACTCATTCCACTTGAGCTCGATGAACTTTCAACACATTTCCGACACAATGGCCAAAAGAAGGCTGAGTCGGGGGAGGGGGGGTTCGGTATCTGTGAAATTGCTCAAAATATTAGCGCAAATTGGGAGCCAAGAACTGCATATCTCTAGTGCAATTTGTGCAAATTGGGGCTGACTTGCTAGATTTGAGTCATTGTTGTCGTCCTAGTTGTAGCATTTAATATGACAAGTATGGAAGCATCCGACCCCTCACTCCATATGCATACACTCCACCTTGGCCACCTTGAATTTTCTAGAAGTTAATTTCAGATTTTGCACAAATTTCCATGGCTTAAAAAAAACAAAACAAACAAGCAAACAAAAACCACAAATTGTGGCCTGTTTTAAAAACGGAAGTCAGATCAAATCTCCTGCACTGTGGGATGATCGAGAAGAGATCCTGGCCCTCCTCTGTGTGACAACCCTTCAAGTACTGGAAGAGTGCGATCATATCTCCCCTCAGTCTCCTCTTCTGAAGGCTAAACATGCCCAGTTCTTTCAGTCTCTCCTCGTAGGGCCTTGTTTCCAGTCCCTTTATCATCCTTGTTGCCCTCCTCTGAACCCTCTCCAGTTTGTCTACGTCCTTCTTAAAGTGTGGTGCCCAGAACTGGACACAGTACTCAAGATGGGGCCTAACCAGCAGGGATGGGGACTCGGACTCGAGGACTCGACTCGTGAGTCGGACTGAGTCCCCCCTCTGACTCGACTCGGACTCGAGTCCCAATATTTTTAATGGGACTCGAGACTCGACTCGGGACTCAAGACCAAGGACTCTTCAACATCCCTGGGCTGTGCCAGAAAGAGCGGAGAGGAGCGTGATTGCCGGCGAAGAGCGCATGGAAGTGAGATGTGCCGCTGCTCGGCCACTATGGACGGCTACCAGGAGTGCAGCCCCAACAGTGTGTCGAGATTTATTTTGATTGATGTGTTGCGTACTTGGGAGAGGCAGAAGAAGGACCTGAGATTACTCTGTGCGGCTGCTCTGAGTGTGTTTCTGGTTCCAGCAAGTTCATCACCAGTGCAACCTTTCAGACATTTTGGGTTTGGCTGCCTCTGCCTGCCTGTTTGGGGTTCCCAGCCTCCTCTGCCTGCCTGGTCTCTTCTTGACCAGTTCAACAGTTGAATTGTCCAAGACAAAGGCCTCTGCCTGCCTGCTTTGGGGTTCCCTGCCTCCTCTGCCTGCCTGGTTATTTTGGGTTATTCTACCTGGTCTGTTCTTGCCAAAATCAGTTGCAGAGTTTTGAAATAAAAAGGCACACTTGTAGAATTTATTTAAACACATCTGAAGTAGCCTTATTTTGTTGGGAAAAACCCCATTGATTTTAATAGGGACTCGTGGAGTCAGCTTTGGGAGTGACTCGTGACTCGTGAGTCACCATTTTGGACCAAGGACTCGGACTCGGACTCGAGACTCGGGTCCAAAGACTCGTGACTCGACTCGTGACTCGAGACCAAGGACTCTTCAACATCCCTGCTAACCAGTGCCGAGTAGAGGGGAACTAGTATTTCACGCGATTTAGAAGCTATACTTCTATTAATGCAGACCAAATTAACATTTGCCTTTTTTGCAGCCACATCACAGTGCTGGCTCACAATCGTCTTGCGATCTACAAGTCCAAGATCCTTCTCGCTTGTAGTATTGTTGAGCCAAGTATCTCTCATCCTGTAACTGTGCATTTGGTTTCTTTTTCCTAGGTGCAGCACTCGGCATTTATCCCTATTAAATTTCATTCTGTTTTCAGTCCAGCGCTACAGCCTATCCACTGGTTTATGAAGCCATTGTATTACCAACTTTACTGTATGCCTGCGAAACATGGACTATCTATAAACGTCACTTCCACCTCCTTGAAAGGTTTCATCAACGTTGCCTCCGGAAAATCCTGCAAATTACTTGGGAAGATAGGCGAACAAATGTCAGTGTACTGGAAGAAGCAAAGACTACTAGCATTGAAAAAATGATCCTTCAACGCCAACTTCAGTGGACCGGTCATGTTGTTCGAATGCCTGACTGCCGTCTCCCAAAGCAGTTACTTTACTCCCAACTCAAGGATGGAAAGCGGAATATCGGTGGTCAATATAAGAGGTTTAAAGATGTTCATAAGGCTAATCTAAAAAAATGCAATATAAACATCGAAAACTGGGAAGCTCTGGCCCATGAACGATCTAAATGGAGGTTGGCCTTTCACAAAGGCTCCATGGACTTTGAAGAAGCCCGAGTGGAAGGTGAAAGGGAGAAACGTGCTAAGCGAAAAGCACGTCAAATGAATCCTCTACAGGACCATCTTCTATCTGGTAACCTGTGTCCTCACTGTGGGAAGCTGTGTGGATCTAGAATTGGCCTCCACAGTCACTTACGGACCCATCGCTAGAGTCTACACAATCTTCTTTAGAATTTCCTCCTTTTATCCCGGAAGACAATCTTACTCGGTCACGAGTGATCGCCTGATGATGATGACAGCCTATCGAGATCACTTTGAATTTTGATGGGGTTGCCAGATTCAGGATTGGGCTTGGAAAAACCAACTTTTTAAAAAAATGATATCTCTTAGTTTACCATCTCCAATTCCAAATTGAGATTCCGGGGCGATTCATCCATCATTGGTAACATACAATTTACAATTACAAATCTCCCCTCCCCCCCCTCAGTGTGTGTGTGTGTGTGTGTGTGCGTGCGTGCGTGTGTGAGTGAGAGAGAGAGAGAGAGAGAGAGATGTGGGTTCCAGGGCACTCTGCAAATCCCTCTGTTTTAGATGAGGTTGGATAAAATTAAATCGTTTAGACTCCTGCAGTAATTGACATTTGTGTTTCGTGTTCCTGGGGGGATTAATGATGCATTATTATCGAAGCTGATCCCTCTCCCTCCCTCCTGCCTGTTCCTCCCCGCCTCGCCCCCCCCCCCTTTTCTAGATGCCCAAAGGTTATTTGGCAAGCTCAGCAGCTGAGAGTAAAAGTTCATCTCTGCCAGAGTGGAGTCCGGGGCTACAGCCACTGCGAAAAGAGTGTAATGGACTCTAACAGAAAAATGTCAAAATAATCAGAAAGGTTGCAATTGAAAGAGCAGGTGCTTCGGTGAGCTCTGAGCTCCATAATGTTTGAACAAATTCATTGTGTGTTAGACAGGGCCTCTGCAGGCTTCTCTCGCTTCTTCATCAAGTCCACCTTTCCTACTCTTTCCTCACTCCAGACCAGTCATTTTCAAGCTTTCTTCTTGATAGATTGAAAATGAAGCTATCGGATGTATGGATTTTGTTAAATCCGTTCCATTTGTGGGTCACGAATTGTCAGGTGTCTTTCGTTCTGTCATCCCCTCATTGATGGAACTGGATTTTTGTACAAGAGCCCCATTCCTGTTTGCAAGTGTGCGGTTGTGCTAATGCGGACGTATGCAATTCTCCCGAAAAGTAAAACAAACAAAGAAACAAACAGTCCTCAAGTCTGCAGAATTCACAAAAGTCGGAACAAAGCCAGCCTGCTGCGGAATCCACAGTTTGGATTCACAGAAATCAAACTTCATTGGAATATATTGTGGATTTCTCTGACATCCCCATGACTTCTGGAGAACCCCAGTAGCTTACCAGGGGTTCCTCAGTCAGAAAAGAAGTGATGGTGGACAATTGCTCCCTCTAAGAGCCAACTCAGGTGGTGAGTGCCAATGAAATTGGAACCAAAACAGGGCCGCTGAGAAACAAGAGTGAGATCTCAGCATGCTTGGTATGCAGATGCAAAAAATATTTAGGACACAACCTAAGGGGCCATCAAATAGCCCAATGGGAACTGAGCCTTCTCAGTAGCCACAGAATGATGAGTGTCAGCTCAAAGAAGAAAAGAATGGAAAGGTGGAGATGTGCGTGGAGTGCCCTGCTATCTGGCTGAATAGGAGCACTGCTGTTATGAGGGAGGATATACTGCAGTAGTGTTGCTTTTGTGTTGGCAGGTCCCACTTTGTCTTCTTGGGGGGGGGGGGACAAAGAAAAGATGCCTGGCACTGTCAATCCCATCCTCCTCGATGTGCATGTATGTTTCAAAGCCTGATACAAGGTGCTGATTTTGGCCTATAAAGCCTTACGCAGCTTGGGACCACAATACCTGATGGAGCACTTCTTCCAGTAGGAACCCACCCATACACTACGTTCATCACCTAAGGTCTTCCTCCAGGTGCCTCCTCCAAGGCAACAAGAGAGAGTGCCTTCTTGGTGGTGGCCTCCCAATTGCAGCATAAGCTCCCTGACAATGCCTGCCTGGACCTTATTCTTCTCTCAGGCATTTGGAAGCATATGATGAGGTTTTAATCAGGTCCTGGCACGATTGGAGCCCACCAGGAGAAGACCCTTCAGTGTGGCAGCTCCATTTCTATGGAACTCATTGCCTCTGGAGGTCAGGTAGGCTCCGACATTTTATATCTTTCAGCCCCTCCTGAAGACATCCTTGTTCTGGGAAGTCTTCCATAAGTTAATTATGTGTTGTGTGAAGGACTCTTTTGTTTGTCCTTGTCAAGGTTCCGCTACTGCAGGGACCCCTTAACCTTCCTTTGGGAGATCTCTGCCTCTCCTCAAAGCCCCTCCCATTCCAGGAGATCAAGTCCTTTCACAGCTTCCAATAGCATGGGTGTAGGCTGTAGACGTGGTGAATAAGTCACTGCAAACTCTCAGGGTAAACAACAGCACTTTACTTATAATATTAGTGTTTTTACTTAATAGAGTGGTTATAATTCAAAAGCAAGTATGAAAAAAATAAAACAAACAAACAAACAATCCAATGTTCTCTAGTTAAACTTCAGACTACCTATCTGCTATGCAGCCAGTTTCTCTTTCTCTCTCTCTCCTTCTCTCTGCTGTTTCTCTGCTGCTGCTTCTGGCTCTCTCTCAGCACACTAACTGCTAGCTGACCACACCCCACATATATAGCCTTCCCAGGAATGGAAGGTTATAATCATGTGACTTTGAATAGGATATCTAATTCTTAACTTCTATTGGGTAAACTAAAACTCTCAAACTCCCCCTCCCATCCAAGTGTTTGGGCCTTCAGGCTTCAACTACTCGAGGGAAGTGTTTGGGCCTTCAGGCTTCAACAAACTCAAGCCTGAGTAGGCCTCAATCCTTTACAGTCCTGAGAACGCTGTGGCTTCCTGGTTCTACTGACACACAGTTGGTCTGGTGGGGTCCATCGTGAGTTGTGCCTTGGGACTGATTATTTGGCTATGTACAAGTGCTCCAGGTTGACCTGCGACTGTCCACAATTCTCACCTCGAAGCAGCTGGGCCAGTGGTATCGGGAGCAGCCATGTATCACATGCCAAGAAACAGAGACAGTTGCTGTACCACAACGTCCCAGCCTGAACAGGAAGCCGTAATCATCCTTCTTGGTCATGGGGAGCCAATGAACAACCTGGATGGGGGTGGAGCCACTCTGAAGGCCATGGATCCTTTGCCACTACCCAGGGACTGTTTTGATCTGTATCACTGCATGGAGTTCCAGGCTCTACAGCTCACATTGGCATCCAATCTCTGGTGTGATGCCATTACAGTGTCCTGGCCTTAAAGAAACAGTGTGGTGGTGGTTAAAGTGCTGGACTGGACTGGGACTCGGGAGATCCGGGTTCTAGTCCCCAGTCAGCCATGAAGCACACTAGGTGACTTTGGGCCAGTCACTGACTCTCAGCCTAGCCTACCTCACAGGGTTGTTGTGAGGATAAAAATTGAAAAGGAGGAGGCTCATGAAAACTGTCATGGCATGGGTTCGTTGGAGGAGGGGGAAGGTGGGAAATATATCTATCTATCTATCTATCTATCTATCTATCTATAGATAGATAGATAGATAGATAGATATATTTAAAAAACTGAGTTCAAATCGTTACTCAGCCATGCCACTCCCTTCTTTTCAGTTGAATCCACCTCGCAGGGCCATTTCGGGGGTAAAATGGGATAGCTTCTCACAAGATGCCCTCAGCTCCTACACCGAAGGATGAAGTGCAACTGAACAAATCTCACTAGCATGGGTTTAATGGGCTTCTGCTGTGAAATGGCAGCTCAGGGAATACATTGTCCCAATTTCTTCTCTCTCTCTCTCTCTCTCTCTCTCTCCTGTCTGGAGAGAGGGAATGGAAAGACTGATCATTTGTCAATAGCTCTGCTGCTCCCTGGTAACACACTGAGACATACAGTCTCCACAAGGCAGGAACCGAATTTGTTAATTACAGACATTTCTCTCTCCCTGTAATCTGCTGCCCAACTGCATTGTTTAAGCACACTCTGCCATCAAGATCTGCACCCAGATATTGGTGGGGCTACGCGGGAGGCTCACGTGACGCTGATGCCGAGTCAGGCGCACTGTCTGCCAATGTGTTTCTGAGCCCAATTGAAGGTGCTGGCTTCAGCCTTTAAAGCCTTACATGGGTTGGGCCCAAAGCACATGAAGGACATCCTTAAGAACATACGAAGAACCCTGCTGGATCAGACCAGAATTCTGTTCCCCCAGTGGCCAACCAGCTGCCCACGGGAAACCCACAAGCAGGACATGAGTGCAACAACACCCTCCTATCCCATGTTCCCCAGCAACCAGTGTACATAGGCATACTGCCTCAATCAGGACTAGTAGCCACTGATAGCTTTATCCTCCATGAATTTGTCCAATCTCATTTTAAAGCCATCCAGATTAGTGGCCATCCCTACATCTTGTGCAAGTGAATTCCATAGTTTAACTATGCGCTCTGTGTGAAGAAGCCCTTTCTTTTATTGGTCCTGACTCTCCCACCAGCCAGCTTCGTGGGATGACCCCACCATTGGGTTCTAGTATTATGAGAGAGGGAGAAAAATTCCTTCACCCACAGCAGCCTGCCTACACTCTGAGGTCATCAGTAGAGACATTTCTCCCTTGTCTGCCACCAAGATGGGTTAGACTGGTGAGTGCAAGGGAGGGGGCCTTCGCACTGGTGGCTCCACACCACTGGAATCAATTTCCATTGAGGGTTCATCAGGCCCCTTCTTTGTAGGTCTTCAGGAAAGCTCTGAAGACCTACCTGCTTTCACTGGCCTTCCCTTTAGTCTGTTGGTTTTTATTGGTGAGTTTGGGCTGTATTGGTTTTTAATAAGTACTCTTTGTCTTTATTGATTTTTATTGTATCCACTTTGTGTGACTCCTCCCCCCCCCGCCCCTTGTACATTGCCTTGAGAAGGTTCCACCCTTAAAGGTAGCCTAGAAATAATCAGATAGATAGATAGATAGATGTATTGGGATTGATAACCAGAAGACATTGTGATGAGGGCTTAGTATGCGTCACAGCGTCCAACACAGGCTTGTAGAGCAGAGATCATTGTTAGGCCCTGTTAGAATTTAATCACTGCGAGATCCTTGTAGAATGGTGTGGCCTCTGTAAAAGCTTGACCTCACTGGGTACCAGGCTTTGTGAATTTTTGAACTCACTCCCTGAGATAAGGAGCACTGTGTATAATTTTGGTTGTATAATTGGGACAGCTAGGTCTTCTCTCGCCACGACCACCACACCAGCAGCTTCTCGCAGCTCCTAGTTAGGGAGTCATGTATACAATCCATAGTGTGCTAGTGAAACTTTGGCTTTCCCACCTGGGACTAGGCATGGACAGGTGTCCAGGTGACTTAGTGCCCCCGGAGCGACGTTCCTTGCATTAGGAAGCCCTGTGGCCTGAGGGACGTGTGTAAGCTTTACTTTGTTTGTTTATTGATAATCTGCATCCATCCTTATTTCATCAACTGCTGTATTCAATAAACTGTGCATGTTATCTTTGACATCAGTGCCCATGTTTCTTCCCAAGAATCCTCAGATCTAAGGTAAGGTGCCTTGGCTGGACCAGGCCCCTGGGGTTAGAACAATAGATAATTATTACTTCTTCATACTTAGATTTGATTAGAGTGGGTGATGACAGTAGCAGACAGGAATGTACATCTATCTCTCTATATAAAGATTCTCAGGCCTCACTCACTGACAGACATATTGGAATTGCTTGGGGACTTCCCAGGAGCTATAGCCAAAGCACCCTGATTATGAGAATATATGAAAACTTGGCCATTTGTAACTGAGAAAAGGTGAGGTGAGCACACACCCCCAAGGTAGGAGGTATACCCCTAGCTTCCACCCCCCGATGGAGCTCCGTGCACATCCCTAATTTCCTGTGGGGCAGAGGAGGCTGCTGGTTCCAATGTCCGTGGGGTGGTGCATCCACTCTGGGTTGTAGTCTGAACTTTTAAGGAGCTATCCATGGTGCTGAACTTATTTTTGGGCCGAGGGGATAGGGTTCAGAACCATGGATAGCTCCTTAAAAGTTCAGACTAAAACCCAGAGTGGATACACCGTCCCACGGACACTGGAGACACACCGGACTCCACTGCTGTGGGGCTTCCGCCCCCCCTCATCTGGCCAGCCAAGCCTTTTCTCTGGCCCCATCCCTTTCCCCTGCCCCAGTGCTGAGAGAGGGGACAGAATTAATCTCTGATGCATCGCAAATGGGAGGGAAGCCCTTTTCCCTGCTCAGAACTGAGAAAAGGAAATTCTCTCAGTGCTGGGCAGGGAAAATGCCCCTCCCCCAGCTGATTTGCACGAATCCGTGAGGAGCTGGGGGAGGAAAGGGTTAATGTATGTGTATGAACGTTGGTGTGTGTGTGTGTGTGTGTGTGTGTGACTGTGTGTGTAGTGGTTGATGTGTCTGATAGGTATATTTCTGTGTGAATGGTGTCTGTGTCTGTGGTGAGTGAGTCTATCTGTCTCTGTGTGAAAACATAATGCAAGAAGTGCCTCCACCTACACTGGGCAATGGTCCCTCTCACTGTGATCAGTGGAACCCCCAGCTGCTGGCATGGAACCCAAAATTTGGCACGCTGGCCAAAAAAAAAACCTGGTTCCCTACCCTGCACTCTACCCAGACTGCTTAAGGCAGTGTTCTCCAACCTTGGGTCCCCAGATGTTTTTGGCCTACAACTCCCAGCATGCCCCAGCCAGCGTAGCTGGCTGGGGCATGCTGGGAGTTGTAGGCCAAAAACATCTGGGGACCCAAGGTTGGAGAACACTGGTCTAAGGAGTTGAAGTTTGGTACACACATAGTCCATGGCACCCCAAACAACAAAAGGTGGGGCATGTGTCAAACTGTCCCTCAAAACAGGACACTCAAATGTGCCAGAAAATGCTCATGACGCTTGGGGGGCAACCAGGAAGTTGAAATTTAGCACATATGTAGTTCAGCAACTGACACCGAAAGGCAGCTATTGGAGTTCCAATCCCTGACCTTTTTAACAACAACAACAACAACAACAACAAAAATGCTCTTCCTGGCTCTCAGCAGCCACCATATTTCTTTTTGTGGCGGGGCTATTTCCGCCCTCCATCATGCCAGCTGAGTTGATGTCTGGGGCACTGTTGAGTTAAATAAAGACCACCACCACAAAACCATAACTTTTAGGATCATGTCCACAGGAAAGGCTGCCTCCTAGAGCTGCTGGTGCAGAGATACACAACCTTTCGGGGCCAATGGGCCCATCTGGAATTTTGAGAGCACGCTGTGGGCAACTCTCACAAAATGAGTCCTGGGGTGTGTGTGGCTTGCACCATTTGCAAAATGGCTGAGGGCCATTTTAGGTGGTGGTGAGAGGACCAGACAGCACTTTGCTGAGAGCCCCCTTCAGCCCTGGAACTGGCCCTACACCCAACCGTCAAAACACGGGGCATGATGTTTATCTCTCATCCCAGCATCCTGGCTCACACAGAAGAGCTGGCTGGGATGTGGGAATTCAATTCAGCTTCCTCTCCAGGGCTGCACGAATGCAAGCAAAATTTACCAGTTTATAAATAAGCAGACAATTACACCGTGACATTTCCTGTGCTTTCTTTTCCACAGGAAACTGGCCCTGTGCAAAGGCTCTTTCTGATCACCCCCTGCTTGGGAAGGGGGGCCGTGGAGAAATACAATGCCCCCCCTTTCGAAACTTGCACTGTCAAGCCCCACTGCGCAGCCTGTCATGCGGCGAGCGGCCCCAAAGGAAAGAGTCTCCAAAAAACCATCCGTACCTGGAGGTAAATCATGGGGAAAATGAGTCAGTTGACCAGTCAATAAGAGGCCCACGCCTTTACGGTTAACTCAAGCATGAAAAGAGCTATCTTAAGCCTCCGATGGAGGTTTCAATCAGGGGAGAATGCAGCCTTTTAAAACCGGAAGAATCAATAGACTTTCTAAGCAGCATGGAGAAAAAGAGTTTGTCTTCCTTTCCTCTTTTTCTTCTTTTTCCGCCAAGCTCGCCACTCCAGTATTGATGGGCCAGAGCAAAGGAGAAAGCTTTTAGCATGTCACTTTTAATATAAGTGACAGCTTAGGGCCCCATCACAGTAAAGATGACTTACAAGGGCCATTTGTCGTGGCCCCCCGCACTAGAGTTTCAGCATACCTGAGATCAACCCCAAAGCAGAAGATTCTTTAGGAGAGAATATAAGAACTGTAGGGCTAAAAAGGTGACACGTGTCGAGTCCATATGGAGAAAGAAGCCTTTAAAAAAAATAACAATGTCTACACATTCAATGTTCCGATTGCCTCAAACTAGAGCAGCCAGCAGAACTGAAATTTCTCAGGAGAGTATTTCCTGAGAAAATGTTTGATTTTCCTCTCTTTTGCTCACCCTCCTAGAAAAAGAAGGTGACTTTGCAGATTTTTCTTCAAATATTCTCCACCATTTTTTGATGGAAGCCACACACACACACACACACACACACCGTACCCAAGGACAAAACCAGCTCCAGGGCATTGCGGAAGGATGCAAAAATTTTAGAGCTGTGAAAAAGTGGCCTCTCAAAACTTTCGTATTTGGAGGCAAAGAATTTGAGGGGACAATTCCACCAGGTTTCTCTAGGGGAAGGAGAAATTCCCAAACTGTTTCTTGGAGGTGGCGCTCTCCAGTCTCCACTACCAGTGCTTGTAGCACAGACCCTTTCTTTATTTCTGTCTTTCTTTGGGTTTTTTTTTGTTTGTTTGTTTTTTGCTGCCATAGCAGCAAATGTGTTGGGAGCATGGCCACAGTTCCGCATCCTTCATTATGTCCTGTGCCTACGTAATTCAAGGATATAGTGCAGCACTGTGTTGAAACCCTACCAGCCCTTTCACAACCTCTTCATTTCCCTGCGAAAGAGGTGATAGCAGAGTGCAAAAGCAGCAGCAGAGCTATCTCAGACACACACACACACACGACTTGTTTGTAAGTATATGCTTTTAAAAAGATAAATAACAGTAACATTAGGTTACTCAGGTACTAAAGCTTGATGGTTACAGTACTGCAGTTTCTTAAACGTTACTCAATCAATTCTTTGAGGTAAGGAAAACACACAGATGAGGTCAACCCCTCTTGGTAAACCCAGCAAGCGTTGGTTAAGTCAATTACCACTAGACTAGTCTATCTGTCAGAGGAGTGTTAGAATGGAATTCAAACCTGTTGCTAGGCAACATCCAGCATTCCCTCCCCTGATTCAATCAAGTGGTTCAGTCCACTGAACCCTGCCCCCTGCCCTTCAGCCAGGCTATAAAAGTCTGTTTTTAATGGGCAGCCATATTAAAAAAAAAAAAAAAAACAAACCATCTCCCAGCAGAGTTTACACTTTGTCGTTCCATATTCCAACAAGAGGCACTCATTTTTCTGCCTCTTTTGTTGGGATGTTGAGGGGTTTTTTTGAGAAATTTATCAGGGTGCAGAGCTTCAGTGCTTCCCTTACCATAAGGAGGTGGATGGGTGTGTGTGTGCTCCTTCTTTTACCTGTCCTTGCAGTTTCTCCAGCTTCTTGAGCGTATTGGAAAGCCCCCAAGAGGACTTAGCCAGGACTTCCTCCCTTGGGGCTTTCCAGTGCTGTTGCCTGCTGAGGTCCTGGAAGCTGAGCAAGGCATTTTTTATGTTAAAAGTCTGAAGGAGGAGGAGGAGGAGGCGGCGGCGAAGAAGAAGAACTCATCACTCAGTTTTCAGGCCCTCGGCAGGCAGCAGCACTGGAACGCCCCAAGGGAGGAAGTCCTGGCTAAGTCCTCTTGGGGGCTTTCCAGGAAGCTCAAGCAGCTGGAGATGCTGCAAGGATAGAACAGGAGGAAATGGTAAAAAGAAAGAGCACATTCCGGATTGTGAATGGGGCAATTTTTAGTGGTTTGTGAACTGAAATGAAATTCTCATACGCCCCTAAAATTTGAAGCTGAGGTCAACTGATTCAGCTGACACTCTGTTTTGACGTAGGGATGTATGAGAAATATATTTCCGTTCATTTTTAATCAGGATGTATCCATTTCACACCTTCTGGACTGAACACAGACTCAGACGCAATCTGAGGTCCAAGTTCCTGAGCTTGCAATGTGATTTGTGGACCAGGAAACCCCGCATTTGACAACATGCATACATTTGGGGGGAAAAGACACAGGAAAAGGCGTGCACTTTTGAAAAATGCACACAAATACACTCTCATCAACGGGAGCACAACACATGCATTTCAAAGATGCACACAACTGATACACAGATGTCGGGAAAGCATGCGCCAAAATAGGCATGGAGTTTCATGTGAAAAGAAAAAGAACAAATCTGATACAGACTCGAGTCAAAATGAGCTTCTAGATGGAATTCAGTGCACTTTGGGGAGCAAAGTTCTGATCTGATTTGCACATCCCTAAATTTTGCGTGAGGGTTTCCTCTCAAAGCTTTGGTGAGGACTTACGCTCCCTGGGATCCGGCTCCCTCCTTCATTTCCAAGCTCCTTCATCCGCCACCTGATCTCAGCACATTTTGGGGACTGATTATGCCAATTAGCACGAACACCTGTGCTGGCTTCTGCCAACTCTAATCAGCCCAGCCTATGGCCTTCAGAGTCCTGGCCATTAATTTTCCTTTAGCCCAATGGGGGGTGGTGATATCTCCCCGTTGCTCTTAATAATAATAATAATAATAATAATAATAATAATAATAATAATAATATAGTAGGATGCCAATGCATCAGTCTCGAGCTACCTCCCCTCCCGCTCTTCTGAGATGGAATGTCTTAAGCATTCCTTTGCTGCAGGCAGCCTGAGTGTTGCAAGAAATCTACAACTAGGTTACAAAACCCACAGAATTACCTCCTTCTCCTCTGACAGCATAAGGAGATGTAAATTATTTTCCCCACTGTGAATTCTACTGGGAAATGAGTATGCACATGCACAAGAGACTAAAGAGTTATGCACATGAATGATCGCGCAGAAGGTGTCAACAGCACACCAAGAGGCACAGCACAAGGCAGGAGGTAAGCTATATGCGCCTGCATTGATCCTATCAACTCTCCCCAATTCATTACAGAATGCTATTCAGTAATGGCATTTGTTCAGGGAAGGAAATCTGGAGCCATGCTGTCTGCTCAGCTATGCTTTCCCATTTATATGTACCGCTACCAAGCCAGTATATGTGAAACAGGATCTAGTGGTCTTAGCTGATCATAAGGTGAACATGACCCAATAATGTGATGCGGCTGCTAAAAAGGCTAATGCAATCTTAAGTGGAGATGGGTGAAAATGTCATTTGATTGTTTTTGATAAGAATTTACCAAAATCCACATATGTCTTCATATTTGGGATGGCAATAACTTGAGATCTTAAAAAATAGAATGTGGGACAAAGCAAAACTGACAGATTTGTCCATCCTTAAAAACATACCATCATCATCATCATCATCATCATCATCATCATCATCATCATCATCTTACATTTATATCTCACCTTTTTTTCTCTTTGAAGGAATCCAAAGCCACTTACACAATCCTCCTCCTCTCCATTTTATCCTCACAACAACCCTGTGAGGTAGGTTAGCCTGACAGGCAATGACTGGAGAGGCTGAACAGAGATCAGAGATGTGTAAAATGTTCTTCTTCTTCTTCTTCTTCTTCTTCTTCTTCTTCTTCTTCTTCAGGTGCATACATTACTGCGCTTTTACACAGATTCTGTACTTCTGTACAACCGAAGTTGTGTACAATCATGGAAAGTTTAAAAAATGGTTTGCAAGTGTACAGTGAAATGAGATGCAGCCGAGGTTTTAGGTTTTGTGTTAGGGGTGGGCAATCTGCCGGGTTCCGACCCACCTCTGGTTCAGTGGACGCCACTGCTGCTAGGGACGTGTGAGGATTTCGTTCGGGGGGTGGAAGTCTGGCAAACTTGCTGGGCTCGACCCCCGAACTCTGTCCCACCTACCTGCTTCCCTGGCTGGACTCACATTCTCCTGAGCCAAGCCCGGGAAGTGACTTCCGGGTTCCCGGAGGAGCACTTTTTATGTAGAAAATGGCATAAGATATGTTAAAAACAGCTGTGATTTGCACAAGTTACATAAATCACGGCTGCTTTTAATGTATCTTGTGCCATTTTCTACCTAAAAAGTGCTCCGCCGGGAACCCGGAAGTCCGATGAGCGGCTCGGTTGGCATTTGCTTTTAACCTGGCTCGGCGGGCCAGGGCTGATGGGAGCTGTAGTCCATCAGCATCTGGAGAGCCACAAGTTTCTCACCCTTGCTGCCAGGCAGAAGGAGACACCACAGCACTCAAGATCCCGGCTGCATCTCATTTCACTTTTGAAAGAAGTATGGAGATCGGAGGAGGTCGGGTAGGCTTCTCCCATTCAAGAAGCCACCACACTAGGAGAGTTGATGCCTTCCTGGTCCCCAAGGTAAAGCAGGGCAGGCAAGCTGGCAGGGTCATCAGAGCACAATCAGGGCAGCTGGCCTGCTCAGTGAAGTCTCTGCTTCTTGCTCTGATTCCTCTTGCAGAAAGCAGACATTTTTAGTGCCCCTACTTGATTTCTCACGGCCTCTCATGAACCAGTTTCCCACTCCTGTTGTGCCTGACCTAGTCCCAAGTCAGGATGACTCCTCAGCTGAACACCCTGACATTGCAGAACCTGAAGACCACATGGAACTCTCTGGTGCTAGTGCTACCCCAGGCCCCTCCAGCAGCTGTTAGGAAGCCACACCAGCTCCTTCAACAGTGGTGGACCTTCAGGAACCCATGGACATGGGCCCTGAAGAACGTGCCTCCCCATGGTGTCAGAGGAGGGAGTGCGGACACCAGAAGGTGGAGGCACAGTCTTCTCCTTGTGGGGATGTGTGAGGATTTCGTTTGGGGGGTGGAAATCTGGCGAACCGGCCGGGCTTGACCCCCCTGAACTCTGCCCTGCTTACCTTCTTCCCCAACTCGATTCGCATTCTCCTGAGTCGAGCCGGGGAAGTGACTTCTGGGTTCCTGGTGGACTGCTGTTTACGTAGAGAATGCTGTAAGATACACCAAAAGTGGCCGCAATTTGCGTAACTTATGCAAATTGTGGCCACCATTTGTGCAAGTTACGCAAATGGCGGCCACTTTTGGCATATCTTATGGCATTCTCTATGTAAACAGCAGCCACTGAGAACCCGGAAGTCTGATGAGCGGTGAGGCACACGTCCACAATTGGCCTGGCTCTGTGGGCACAGCAGCAGCATCCGCCAAGCCAGAAGTGGGGCAGGTCTCAGCAGATCACCCACCCCTAGCTACTTGGAGGTTGAGCATGTGCCTCAAGACCCCAAACAACCAGGCTCCTCATGAGTAAAGGTCTACTCAAGACCAACAGTCTCCTCAGATATAGGAAGGCTCTGAAGCTTTGACTAATGTCTTGCAACTCTACTTGGGTGTGGGCCAGGAGAACTGGCTGTATAGGCCTTCAATTGAGACCTCCTAGCTGCTGGAACAACATCCTTATTTCATCTCCCAGCACCTTGAAACCTTGCTATTTCTTGGAGATATCTCTTGTGCTACTGACCCCTGGGCCCAGATAAGACCCGGCTTTTGGACTGCCCTTTTTTCTGAACTGGTAAGACCGTGTTCTTGACCTTTTGCCTGCCTGCTGACTTTGCTAAACAGATTTGCCCCATGGTTGGCTCCACACACAGCTGAGCCTGACCCAGCCATAGCAGGAAAGTACATCCAGTAGTATTCTCTCTCTCTCATATTGTCCAGACTAGCTGGAATTCTTTGACCCCTAGCACAGCATGAAGTGAAATCCATCCACTGCTTCCCAACGAGCAAGTATTTCCCAGCCCTCTGATACACATTAACACGCTACCCAACATCCCCTTTTATCTTTAGGGCATTAAACAGGGGGGACATGCTTTTCATTTCATCTTTGCGCATGTTGAAAAATCAACACTTAAAACCCTCAACCAAGGGGACGCCCAGTCTGATAAACACCTCTCTCTCTTTTGTTTATTGCCGCACTAAATTTCACAAGATGAATACAACAAATCGTAATATTCAATCAACCAGATTAAGAGGCAGTGACAAGTCACCTCGTCTCCATTCATTTCTGAGCATATGGTGTCTCCAAGTGGAACGCCAAGCCTTCCGCACCAAATAAAGGCATCTTGTGCAAGGTTGGTGCAGCCGTCACACAATCATTAAAGCTCAGAGGTCCAATGCTCAAGATTCACCCTATTTCAAATAAGCATAATATTCAAGGAGCATGATGCCTCCCAAATGGTAGAGCTGTACATGGAAATGGGGCCATAAAGATGGGTTCTGGTTGATCTCGTATCACAGCCTCCCCTGCAAGTTTCCTCTGCTTAGAGCTGAGTCAAAATTAGGCATGTGCTGTCACTGGGAAGTCAGGCTTGTTTCAGCACGATTGACTTCCTGCCCGTTTCCGATCCAATGATCAGAAGTGGGCCGAGTCAGGGGGGTGGGTGGGTTTCTGCAGTCTTCCATCTCTAAGACGGGCCTTGGTTTGTGCATTTTTATAAAAAAAAAAATGCTAAGGAAATTTGTGCAAATAGCACAATCTGCATAAGTACACAAATTGAGTATATTGCAGCATTTTGCCTGTTTTGTGCAAATCAGCAGCTGAAAAGCACGTGGATCTAGTGCAACTTGTTTAAAATCAGCTGACCGTGCTAGATCCACGCGCTTTTGGGGTGTCGATTTGTGCAAAACATGCAAAATACTGCAATTTACACAAATTCTGTAGAGTTATGCAAATTGCGCAAATAATGACATTTGCACAAATTTCCTTCCCTTTTTCTTTTTTTTTTAAAGGAAATTCTAGAGGCACAATGGCAAACAATTCCCACAAGGAAAAAAGGCAGAGGACAACAGAAGACAAAAAACTCAGAGATGACCTGAAAACAAAAAAGGACACATATAGGATGTAGAAGGAAGGCCTTCCCTACAAGGGAAGAGTACAGGCAGGTAGCACAGAACTGCAGGAATAGTGTCAGGAAGGCTAAAGCTGAGAATGGAATGAGCTGAGGCTAGCGAGGGATGCTAAAAACAAAAAAAGCTTTCTTCAGATACATGCATAGTAAAAGACAGGAAAGAAATGGTGGTTCAACTATGCAATGAGGATGGCAAATTGAGAACAGAAGACAAAGAAAAGGCAGAAATGTTCAATTCCTATTTTGGCTCGGTCTTCTCCCAAAAGAGAGTTTACGTCCCTCCAGCAAACCTGAAGTGCAGACTGTAGGGGCAGGATTGCAGCTTGAGATTGATAGGCAAACGGTCAAGGAACACCTGATTACTTTGAACGAGTTTAAATCTCCAGGACCTGATGAACTGCATCCTAGAGTAATAATGGAACTGGCAGAAGAACTCTCAGAACCACTGTCTATTATCTTTGAGAAATCATGGAGGACAGGTGAAGTGCCAGATGACTTGAGGAGGGGAAATGTTGTTCCTATCTTCAAAAAGGGCAAGAAGGAGGAACCTAGGAATTATAGACCAGTCAGTCTGACATCAATCCCTGGGAAATTTTTGGAGCAGATTATAAAGAAGTCAGTCTGCAAGCACCTTGAAACCAATGCAGTGATTACTAGAAGCCAGCATGGATGTGTCAAGAACAAATCCTGCCAGACTAATCTGATCTCTTTTTTTGATCGGGTAACCTCCCTTGTGGACTGTGGGAATGCTGTGGACATAATATATCTGGAGTGGACCTCAGCAAAGCTTTCGACAAAGTGCCTCATGATATCCTGATTAGCAAGCTAGCTAAAAATGGGCTGGATGGAACAACTGTCAGGTGGATCCACAATTGGCTACAAAATCGGACTCAAAGAGTGCTTATCAATGGTACCTTTTCAAACTGGGGAGAGGTAATGAGTGGGGTACCGCAGGGCTCGGTCCTGGGCCCAGTGCTCTCAACATTTTTATTAATGACTTGGATGAGGAGGTGCAGGGAATGCTTATCAAATTTGCAGACGACACAAAGCTGGGTGGAACAGCTAATACTCTGGAAGACAGAAACAAAATTCAAAGCGATCTCAATAGGCTGGAGCGCTGGGCCGAAAACAACAGAATGAAATTTAATAGGGATAAATGCCAAGTGCTGCACCTAGGGAGAGGAAACAAAATGCAGAGTTACAGAATGGGGGACACTTGGCTCAACAATACTACAAGTGAGAAGGATCTTGGAATTATTGTAGATCACAAACTGAATATGAGCCAGCAATGCGATGTGGCTGCAAAGAAGGCAAATGCTCTTTTGGGCGGCATTAATAGAAGTATAGCTTCCAAATCGCGGGAAGTGATAATTCCCCTTTACTCGGCACTGGTTAGGCCTCATCTTGAGTACTGCGTCCAGTTCTGGGCACCACACTTTAAGAAGGACGTAGACAAACTGGAGAGGGTTCAGAGGAGGGCAACAAAGATGATAAAGGGACTGGAAACAAGGCCCTATGAGGAGAGACTGAAAGAACTGGGCATGTTTAGCCTTCAGAAGAGGAGATTGAGGGGAAATACGATCACACTCTTCCAGTACTTGAAGGGATGTCATACAGAGGAGGGCCAGGATCTCTTCTCGATCATCCCAGTTTGCAGGACACGGAATAATGGGCTCAAGTTACAGGAACCCAGATTCCACCTAAACATCAGGAAAAATTTCCTGACTGTTAGAGCAATAAGACAATGGAACCAACTACCAAGGGAGGTGGTGGGCTCTCCCACTCTGGAGGCATTCAAGATGCAGCTGGACGGCCATCTGTCGGGGATGCTTTGACCTGGATTTCTTCAGTGAGCAGGGGGTTGGACTCGATGGCCTGGTAGGCCCCTTCCAACTCTACTTTTCTATAATTCTATTCTATGATTCTATCTTACAGATGGAAGTCCATGAGCTGGCTCGACTCACATGGTAGCAAGTCAGCGCCAGTGCAGGGCTGGCAACCTGGAATCCCGGGGGGGGGGGGCAATCGTGAAGATCCATTGGATTTTCATCCGCTTACTGGATTCCTCACACATCCCTAATTTACTTACCATTTCTGGGAAACATTTTAAGCCATGTCACAATACCACCACTCTGTGCTATTTCATCTCAATCTTTATTTTGTGGGTTTGTGCACGTCTGCCAACTTCTAGTTTCTTTCATACAGTTTCCGTGCTTGTTGTTCTCCATCTAGATCTAAATGTCTCTGTTTCCAAGTTATGTTTGTTATTTGGGGGACCAGCCATGGCCGGCGCTGGGAATGGCCATTCCCAAGGTGTCCTCTGCTGTGGCTGGTTCAGGGTCAGCCTTGGGGCAGTCTATGGGGCAAATCCACCTCAAAGGTCAAAAGGCAAGCAGAGGTCAGAAGCCCAACCAAGCAGTCCCAATCAAGCATGGTCCAAGAAACAGGATCATATCAGGGATCCAGGGGCCAGCAGTACAAAGAGATCAGTCAAAGGCAGATGCAAGGCCAGAAAAATTAATGTGCAAGGTACTAGAAGCTGATACTCAACCATTACAATGATTCTATGATTCATTGTTACAGCAGTCCTTCCTGCCTAGGACTTATAAGCTGGAGCTTCTAGAGCCCCACCCAGGTCTCAGTTGCAGCACATCAGAGGTTTTTAGAAGATGTCCTCCTCCTGAGAAGGGCCCTTACTCACGAGGAGTCCTTTACTCACAAGGAGCCTTCCTTTGCAAATGAGCACTCCTTCTCACAGAGGTCGTTCTGGCCTGTGCCTTGAGATGGTGCCACTCTTGCGAGCTAGATAGTTTCTCAGTCTCTGTCTCAGAGGTGGAGTTCCCTTCCTCTTATGTGGATGGACCTGTGGCCATATCCTCCAAGGGCTCCTCCGGGCATGGGCTGTGCTGTTTGCCTCTGGTAGCTCTAGTGCCTTCTCTGTAGAAGATTCCTCCAGCAGGTGCATGACACACCACCACCCACACGCATGCACCAATATTGCAAGCCAGGGGAGAATGATCAGAAAACAGATTCCTCCCCCTTGCTCTGTCTGAACACTCAACTAGAAAATGTGTAATTACTGAGCTGATTCTGAACAGAGTTCACCCCTGTGGCTCACGCTGGCTCAACTTGTCCGAGCGTGGAAAGCTAAGCAGGGTCAAGCCTGGTTATTACTCTAGTTTCCTGCATTGAGCAGGGGGTTGGACTCGATGGCCTTGTGTAGGCCCCTTCCAACTCTATGATCTATGAAATCTATGTCTGAAGCTTCTCTGTTTCACCTGCATTCTATTTCTTGGTCCTATCAGGATGCCACAGAATGTTGGGAGAATGTGCATGAATTTGGGAAACCAGATTTATAGACGGGGATAACACAGCATGTTTTTAACAGATTTTCTCTTTCATTCATGTTTGCATGATCAACATCCTAATATATCTTGTTGCAGAAAAGAGAGGAAGGTGTTTTATATAAGTGATTGAAAGGAAAGGTCTTGAGCATGATGCCTTGTCCCCCCCCCCATCACCTGCAATTTCCCCTTTAACAGGTTTACTTTGACTTTGATTTTAATTAGAAGTGCCCCGCTCCTCCGACACTGGAGCCATGGTGGCACCGACGATGTCATCAGCCCGCTCTCGGTGGAATTTTGTGAATGTCAGCAACTGAATGCACCAAAACATTCTGTGTTGACAAGGACAAAAGAGGCTCGTTGGGAGTGCATACACAAAATGAAAGAAAATAAATATATGTACAAAGTCAGCCTCCGTTTAGATCTTTATAGGCCTTGACTGATCTCGGAGAGCAAACTATGAAAGCAGTGAAAATCAAGAAGCCTACAATCCTTGATTGGAACTTTAAAACATGCTCAGGTTTATCTGCCATAGCAGATTATGCCACCAACATTGCTTGTAATGTGTGAGGAGTGCTGGCATTGGAGACTTGTGCCCCCTAGTCTCTGCTAAGAAATGAAGCTAACTGGTTGGCATTGGGCAAGTCTCGCTACCTCTTCTCAAAGGGTTGTTGTGAGGATAAAATGTGATAACCCCTATGGAGGTCACTCCTTGCCAAAAATATGCATAAATACATATTTTTTTAAAAAAAATAAAATGTGACTAGGATCATCAATGTGTGTGCGGGTGGGGAGGAGTTACTTTCCTAAGACCTTAAAAATACATAATTGGCTCCACAATCTACTTTCAGTTGATGGAAGGACTTTGCTCATGGAAGGTACCTCCATCTGATTTCCAGGGATCCACTTCCACCAGCTCCGTTGCACACACAGATAACACAGCATGTTTTTAACAGATTTTCTCTTTCATTCATGTTTGCATGATCAACATCCTAATATATCTTGTTGCAGAAAAGAAAGGAAGGTGTTTTATACAAGTGATTGAAAGGAAAGGTCTTGAGCATGATGCCTTGTCCCCCCCCCCCCATCACCTGCAATTTCCCCTTTAACAGGTTTTCTTTGACTTTGATTTTAATTAGAAGTGCCCCGCTCCTCCGACACTGGAGCCATGGTGGCACCGACAGTCATCAACCCGCTCTCGGTGGAATTTTGTGAATGTCAGCAACTGAATGCACCAAAACATTCTGTGTTGACAAGGACAAAAGAGGCTCGTTGGGAGTGCATACACAAAATGAAAGAAAATAAATATATGTACAAAGTCAGCCTCTGTTTAGATCTTTATAGGCCTTGACTGATCTCAGAGAGCAAACTATGAAAGCAGTGAAAATCAAGAAGCCTACAATCCTTGATTGGAACTTTAAAACATGCTCAGGTTTAAACCTGGATCTAACCCATCATGTATATTCAAAATGGGCAACCCCAGGGTCTACCTGCTGTAAAAAAAAAAGCCATCCCTTTCTAGATCACAAAATGGTTCACGTTCACACTAAGGCAGAGGTCCACAAAGTTTGGCAACTGGAACACTGCCCCCACCCCATGGAAGGGATGGACTTGAATCTAGGGATGTGCGACGCTAGACATTCCATTTTTTGAGTGGTTTGTGAACTGAAACGAAATTTTCATGCATCCCTAGAATGTACTTGTGTACCAAAAATCCACAGTTCCTAGAATTTTGCAATTCCATTCACAACTAAAAAAAAAGTGTATACATTAAGGAAAAGAATTGCATTATTTGGGGGTAAAATGGCTTTCAGAAAGTGTGCATACAAGGAACACTATCTCAAAATGTTAGAAGAAATGCATGTGAAAATATGAACATAATTTTCTTGCAGACTCCCCCCCCCTTTTTTCTCTTTTTTCTGAATTCACAATCTGATGGAGAAATGGGTAGAAACACACTTACAGTCAGGAAAATGAGCAAAAATGGAATTGATAGATTTGCCCATCTCTACTTAACTGTGGTGAGGTGGCAGGCTGGTTTGTGGACCTAAGTGAGTAGGGACTTGTGAGTAGGGACTTGTGCTGTGCCATCACAGATCAAACACTACAAATACATATTTTGTGACACTGAAAAGAACATCAGTCCAGGGCTCAAGTTACATGACAGGGCAGAGGGACCCTGACCCCCCCGAAGAGGGCATAATCTTATTTTATTAAAAAATATTATTACATTCATATCCGATCTTTTTTTTTTCCTCTTGCAAGGTGGCTTACATGATCCACTTCCTCTCCATTTTATCTTCACAACAATCCTGTGAGGTAGGTTAAGTGGAGAGTCAGTGACCAGCCCAAAGTCATGCAGTGAGCTTCATGGTAAAGGGGGGGGACTAGAACGTGGGTCTCTGTAGTCCAACACTCTAACCACTACACCACCCTGGACCTCTCTTTCCCCCCATAGCAGCTGCTTTTAGAAAGCACAGTTGCTCTGTTTGATGGCAGTAGGGTTGGTTCCAGACTTCTTCACATGCAAACTCATCCTGAATTTGGGGGTTCCAAATAGTCTTGTTTACAAAATGGGACTGACACCATCAAAAGCATCAACTGTTCCATATTTTTTTTTAAAAATCTATATTTTGTTAAGAACACTGTGTACTTTTGTTCCAGCATTCAGTTATTTCTGTTCATTTTTGTCTTTTGTTGTTGTGAGAACAAACCAATCTGGATATGATCAATATGTCTGATTGCATCCAGATTTTGTGAGATGTTTTACTGATGTACATGCAGATAAGAACATAAGAATTGCCCTGCTGGATCAGACCACGGGTCCATCTAGTTCAGCATTCTGTTCACACAGTGGCCAACCAGCTGCCCACGGGATCCCACAGCCAGGACATGAGTGCAACAACACTCTCCCACCCATGTTCCCCAGCAACTGGTGTACATAGGCACACTGCCCTTGATACTGGAGGAAGCATATAGCCAGAAGACTAGTAGCCCTTGATAGCCTTCTCCTCCATGAATTTGTCCAATCCCCTTTAAAAGCCCTCCAAATTGGTGGCCATCACTACATCTTGTGGAAGTGAATTTTGCCACCTCCATCACTGAGAGGGAAACGCATGGAGCGGGAAATGCTGAGGATTACTGCCAGTTGAAGCATACCTTTATAAGGAGGACCCACCCACAGATCTTTCAGACCTAGCACAACATGCCACCTACCTGCCTGGTGCTACAGTAACAGACTAGCTAACTGCCTGTTTGCAGGGTAAGGATGTTATTGGGGTTGGTACCCCCAATTAGCCATTGGGGCACCTTTTTTTTCACCTGTCTATCAAACAGGTGAGGACCTTGTACTGGTTTGGCTGATTGGAGTTGCTTTATATTTGCTCATGATGGGAAGATAGTGTGTGGGCACCCAAGGAGCTGAGAGATGCACCAGGATGCTTGCCTATTCTACCTCTCATTGCTGGCTGGCTCAAGGAACAGGAGAGGGAGCATCCCTTGGGCCCTGGAGGCTTTGGCACATCAAACAGGGGGGTGTCTGCTCCATCTCATGACTGGTCCTGTGGCGCAGTGGTAGAGCCCCTGCTTTGTATTCAGAAGGTCTCAGGTTTGATCCTCAGCATCTTCAGCTAAGGCTGGAAAAAACAAACTCCTTCCTGAAACCCTGGAAAGCCACTGCCAGTCTGCTTCAGTACAAGGCAGCGTCCTATGTTCCTAAGGGACCCCTTGGTTTGCATGTACAAGTGGGCACCTGAGGAAGGGCACTGATCAAAGAATCAATGGATCTGGCACCTCAAACCAGGGTGGTACTGCCCAGCAGGAGACGGAGGGAGGATCTCCCAACAGTTTTCTTTTCCGTTATTCTCAGTGCAGATCTTATTGGGCATAGTTGGGAAAGTTGTGACTCTTTGCCCATGTACTGTCTTGTGTCTTCATTCCAATGTGTGGCTGGCTGGGTGATGGAGATCGTACACATGAATTACGGATGTCAGAGAACTCCGCAGCAGATTCAAATGAGTTTGGTTTTCTAAGAATCCAACCTGCAGGCTCACAGCGGTCCAGATTTTTCCAGGTCGCATGGATCCCACAGACTTGAGGACTGGTTTTTCACTTTGGGGGGAGATTTGTGCTAATTTGCATTGACGCCAGTAGAACAAAATTCTGGTTTTTAAAAAGCCATTCCTGTCAATGAGTGGACGATGGAACAAAAGATGCCTCGACAATCCACGAAACAGAGGGAGGAACGGATTTAACAAAATCCATACATCCCAGCACATGACCCTATCCAGATTGCTTGCTTTATTGTCGTGTTTTATCAAAGAGTAAAAATAAATAAAAAAGATGACTGTGTACCCAAAGAAATACTCGTAGGGGTGGGCGAACCAGCCCAGCACTCAACTCGCGGTGCGTGAGCCAATCACTGCCGCCGTGTGATCCAAGCTGAGCGCGAGCAACAGCTGAGGCACTCGCTGGACTTCTGGGTCCCCGGCGCTACATTGTTTATGTAGAAAATAGCATAAGATATGTTAAAAATGGCCACGATTTGCACAAGATATGCAAATCGCGGCCGTTTTTAACATATGTTACGCCATTTTCTATGTAAACAACGTAGCACCGGAAACCAGAAGTCACTTCCCTGGCTCAGCTCACAAGAACGCGAGTTGAGCCAGGGAAAAGGTAGGGCAAGCGGAGCTTGGGGGGGTTGAGCTCGGAGACTTTGCCCGGACTTCCACCCCCCAATCGAGCTCCGCGCACATCCCTAAAATAGGCTCCAGAAAAATTCTGCAAGCTCCACTTCTTAAATTCATTTTTAGGGAAATGCTCCAGGTTAAACTGGAGTTAAGGAAGAGAGGAATGTAGTGCAGATCAGACTCCCAGAATGATAAAGGAACAGAAGGGGGAGAAACGCCCATCCCTAGAAGGCAACAGCTACATGTGCTCCATTATTCCAGTTGAAGGTTGAATCCTGTTCAAGTGAGTTTCCAAGGGGCTTGGGTGGGCTATGAAGTCCCTGAGCAGGGCCATGTAGTGGCAGATGGGTCATGAGATCAAAGGAGGGGGCAGGCATCAAAGCAATCCAACATCACTCTCACGTATCTGCAATCTAGCAAATTAACTTTGATCATCTCCTTCTGATGTCATCAAGTGGGAAAGGAATCTGCTGAAGGCCAAACTGTGTCGCGGCAATTAACGGCGGTCATTCGATGATGGTTAGAGCAGAAATGCATTGCGGCGGCTCTCCCTGCCGTGACTCAGATCTGTCAGATGCCATTACTGAGCGGCAGGATTATCCTTCGTGCAAACCTTCACCCTTGGGTGAAGCAGTAATTAGCAGCAACCGGAGGCATTTGCCTACCGAACACCAGCAGGCGGGGCCCGGTTGGGAGATGCTAAACACACTGTTTTGGTCACACAGAAAATTAGAGAAACGATGTTTCCAAAGCTCAGAAAGGCCTGGCAGGAGGGGTGGAAGGATAACCGTCAAGTTGACTGGAGGGGACAACACGAGGAGGGGACCTTTGGGAGGATGTGCAGAATTTTTTCACAGACTTCCACCTGTAAGATGGACTGTGATTTGCATTTTTTTAAAAAAAAGCGCCAATGGAATTTGCACAACACAGCACTGGGAAAGCATCACGTGGTTTGTTGAGATATGCACAAGTCTCGCCAAACCACATGATTTTCAGGTGCCATTTTGCGCAAAAGTTACCATTTTTTGCAGAAAACAGCGCCCGGCAACCACATAGCTCTAGTGCAATTTGCACAAATGCTGCAAGTCACATTAAAACCACGTGCTTTCCCGGCACCATTTTGCAGAAATTCCATTGGCAGTTTTAAAATAATAATAATAATAATAATAATAATAATAATAATAATAATAATAATAATCCTCAAATTTCAGGCCATCTTACAGACGGAAGTGTGCAAGCTGGCTCAACTCACACCGCAGCGGTCATTGCCAATGCATGGGCCGTGAATCAGAATCTGGAGGGCCAAACCGAGGAAATCCAACAGATTTCCACCCCCCAAACTGATACCTCACACAACTCTATCGCCCACTGGCCAGAGAAGGAACAGTTGCAGGGAGCTCACTTCCCCTGCCCTGCCAGAAACAGCACTAGGCTCCAACTGCCCGTAGCCCGGGGATCGCAGGAGCAAGGGGAAGGAAGACTCTGGCCACCTCCATTGGCCCAAGGAGCAAGAGCCACCAATTCGTATTCAACAGGAATGCCAGCAAGGGAAGATCAGCTTGGCCTGAAGTGCAGGCCTGTGGCTCATGCTGGCTCAGCTTGTCTGAGCGTGGAAAGCTAAGCAGGGTCAGCTAAGCAGGGTGCCAACATGGATCACAACAACGGACTCCATCCCAGCACTATCTGCAAAGCTATCTAGATGGCGCATAATATCTCGTACACATACTCTCACACACACAGTGGACTACCAAATAAAGCTCTGATTCCCAACATCCAGACAGCCATATATATTTCAACAGGGTTTACTTTTAAAAGAGTGTGAGAATTCCCCATCCTCAGAGGAGCCTGTCCATATGAGTCCTGCATGAGTCACTTATCTGGGCAGACATCCTGGCTGGAAGTAGGAGAGCTGAGATCAGTAACTCAAGCAGGGAGGCAACAGGCAGCCTCTGCTACGGAACGGTAATGTCTCCACACTGAGAGTGGGAGAATGATTCCATCACACCAGATGAAGAGATGGGATAGAATTGACTGCCCACATGAGTGGGAGGGGGCAGTTCCAGAACAGTGACTCATGCAGAGAAGTGCAGCTCCCTCTGTGGACTGGTAATTTGGATTTCTAGCATCCTCAATTTCTTTGTTTCTCTGGGTTTCCATGGCGTACACCAGTATTCTTTCATGGCACCCAAGTGCACTGTAACATGATATCATGTATAACAAGATGTAACATCATGTACTGAAGCCAAGATGATACATCATGTGTTATTGATTGAATGGAACTCTCATAAAGTTTTATAAAAGGGAAGTTTAAAAATAAAATAAAACCCTTGTCATTTTGTCAGAGTCCGGGAGAATGTATGGCAAACCTCCTTCTCTCTCCTCCAAGCTGCTGACAAAGGCCCTGGAACATTTGCCCTCCCTGCTTCATTCCCAACGATACGCTGGTGTTCTCTTGGTATTAATGTGCGTGGGTGACACTCACTCCACTTCAAACACATGTCAAAATGTGTTGCTAACAGCAACAGAGCTACGGAAAGCCCGGTTCACTTCATAGCAAATTGATGCACCTCCTGGAAGCTGGCCCGGCAGGAGCACCGGCTGGAAGGGCTTGTGAGCAGGATCGTTTGCAAGATGTCTGCAGGAACCGTCGCTGAGGACTTTCTCCATCCATCCACACACACACACCAATTGCCAGGTGTCGGAAGCAACTAGGATGAGAACTGGGGGCATCCCAGTCTGTCTTCTGCTGCCTTGCTGGGCTGAGCCACTACGTGGAAAAGTGTATTATCCCTGCCAGGTTTGACCTTAGCTCTACCCGCCCAGACAACCCCTTGATTCCGCCTGGCCTGGCAAAGTTACAAATGCTTCTCGGAATCACTGGAGTCTTTGCCAGGATGACAGCCAGATTCTGGCCTTATCTGTAACGGTCTCTACAGGTGCTTTCTAGGGTCCTCAGCTTCCAAGCTTTATCATCTGTTCCTCTGTCTCTCACGGAATAATGGGCTCAAGTTACATGAACATCAGGAAAAAATTCCTGACTGTCAGAGCAATAAGACAATGGAACCAACGACCTAGGGAGGTGGTGGGCTCTCCCACTCTGGAGGCATTCAAGGTGCAGCTGGACAGACATCTGTCAGGGATGCTTTGACCTGGAATCCTGCATTGAGCAGGGAGTTGGACTCGATGGCCTTGTAGGCCCCTTCCAATTCTACTTTTCTATGATTCATCTTATAGAATAATTAAAGAGGATGCTTGTCTGTCTGTCATCGCCATAGCACCAAGACCATGAAACCTAGGCACCTGAAAGTTGGCATTTGTACTAAGGAGGGCACAAGGGTATGCACGTCAGGGTTATTTTGTTTTTGTTTTTAAATGCATTAGTGCACAGCAGTGGCCACCGTAATTCTGGACGTCTCAAAACATTAGTCCATTTAAATGTGTCTCTGTGTTCGAAGCCTGCGGTAACATCTTCAATCACTAGATGGCAGACATCTCCAGCCAGCACATCGCTTTTCAGTCAGTACTGGCTGAATCCAGGGGAGATAGTAGGCCAAGGGACAGAAGAATGCAGTGGACAGATTGCTCCCTCAGGGAGCTATAGGGGCACACAATGGCAGGGAGCATGCCTACAGGTGCCAGTGGGTGTGGCTTCACCCAGATTTGGCAGGCACAATGTGTCCAGCTCCGACAAGCTGTGTATGTTTGCTTCACTGAATCAGAATAAAGGCTTTGGCAACAAGGGGTGTCTGAGAAATCTGGAACAGATTCAAATCAGTTCAGATTTCTATGAATCTGACCTGTGGATTCTGCAGCAGACGGGTTGTTCCTGAGTCACATGGAGTCTGCAGACTAGTGGACCATTTATTTTTTAAAAATATATATATTTTTTTACTTTCAGGAATTTTACACACATTTAAAAACCACTCACCAAAAATGCTCCCTATAGGCTAAAGCATGAAAATACGCATTATGGAGGGATTTGTGCATTTTGGGCAGATTGGCTCATTTTTGGAAGTGCAAATTTGCGCCAAGTGCAAATTTGCCCAAGAGCGCATGGATGTAAGTTTAGGAAATGGGGAAAAATAAATAAATTTGATCTTGTCAGTGCGCAGAAGATGGATCAAAAAGCACATGACAATCCACAAAATGCAGACGGAACAGATTGAACAAAATCAGGGATGGGGAGACATTTGTTTGGTGCACATCTCAATGTGAACATGCCTGATTTCGCACTTTTGCATTTTCGAACTAATACGCAAAGCAAAACTCAGTTAACCTTCAAAATTCACAAATCATGGCCAGAAAACTGCGCCTCAGAGCTTTGCTGCCCCTTGCTATGCAAGAGGGCTCGAATATTCCTTCTCCAACCCCATCCCTCTCACCTCCCAAGGCCTCTGTATCTCCCAGCACTTTTGCAAATTTCTCTGCAGCCAAACTGGGATTCTAGTTTCTTCACAGCTTCTGGAACTTTCAGCATTCCGTGACTGAAACTTCCCCCTCAGCAATTAGAATGTTCACTGGCATTCTGTGGCACCACAAGAGCTCACTTGATGTTGCCAAGGGTGTTTAACTCAGTTAACCATCAGTTAACCTCAGTTAACCTTCAAAATGTGCACTTCTATGAATTTTGCAGTAGACTACTACTGTAAAAAAAAAAAAAAGTGTACAAAAAAGTGTGCATTAGTGAAGATAATACTAAAATACATTAGATCAGGAAAATTAATTGCTAAAAATGTGTACATTGGACAAAATTGCATACAGAGTGCATATAGTAGGAGAAATGCACAAAAATGCATACATTTTTTTAATGCAAACTTTAAAAAAAATTCTCAAAGTTCAGGATGAACCAAATTTAAGATTACAAAAAATGAGAAACTTAGAAACCAGAATTGACAGATTCATCCATCCCTATTGGAAATAGGCATGTCGCACCACTACAGCCACTTGGGCCTTTAGAGACAGCATAGAATCAAGGAGAACCCACGCGACTACACACCTGCTCCTTGAAAGGGAGTCCAACCCCACCCAGAACAGAATGCTCCCCTAATTCTTGGACCCAGGAGCAACCAATCCAAAGCACCTCCATCTTGCTGTGTTTGATCAGTAAGAATATAGAAGGACAAGCCCTGCTAAAAATCAAGCAACAAGGCTTCCACAAAGGTAAGTCCTGTCTTACTAAAATCTTAAGAGTTCTTTGAGAGTGTCAATAAAGATGTGGACAAGGGTGATCTGGTAGACATTGCTTACTTGGACTTCCAAAAGGCTTTTGACAAAATCCATCACCAAAGCCTCCTGAGCAAACTTAGTAGTCATGGGATGATTAAAGAACAGGAAGCAGAGAGTAGGAATGAAAGGTAAATTCTCCCAATGGAGGGGTATAAACAGTGGAGTCCCACAGGGATCTGTATTAGTAGCAATGTGTTTCCACTTGTTCATAAATGGTCTGGAATTAGGAGTGAACAATGAGACGGCCAAGTTTCCTGATGACACCAAATTATTTAGGCGGCCAAAGCAAAAAGGAATTGCAAAGCGCTCTAAAAGGATCTCTCCAAACTGGGAGAACAGGGAACAAAATGGCAAACAACAAGCAGGCTCAAAAAGGCAGCTGTAAAAGCCAAGCAAAAACAAAACAGAGAGCTTAGAGTTCTTTGAGAGTGTCAATAAACCTTTGGACAAGGGTGATCAGGTAGACATTGTTTACTTGGACTTCCAAAAGGCTTTTGACAAAGTCCCTCACCAAAGACTCCTGAGCAAATTTAGCAGTCATGGAATAAGAGGAGAGGTCCTCTTATGTCTCAGTGACTAGCTAAAGAACAAAAAGCAAAGAATAAATACCTATCCTTTCAGAGATGGGGTCCATTAGAGAAATTAATGTGGGTATAGATTATGCTGTAAAATCTGACAATGCCTCTTTTTCCTTTAAATAATATTTTTTTTAAAAAAAGGTAAGCATCTTTCTGGCCATACAAGTCACAACCAACATTCTGCAATTTAATTTACTCAAAGTGCACCAAAGAGACGCCCAGTTTAGTAATGACAAACAGAGCTTGCAATAAATGGAAAGTCTACTTTCTCATCTGGCAAATGATATTGGGTGGGGGAACATTACAAAGAACGAGCACAGGGCTCCAATTCGATTATGCCGCTGGTGTGTAGATTTACTGAGCTTACGGACAAACCTCTTTTAAACCTCCAGTGAGCGCCTCACATAAAAATGAAGGATCAGAGAGAGTTCCAGTTTGCTCTGTGGCTGAATATTTCCTCCTTGAAACTCATATTTAATTCCATTTTCAACGGTAACGCCGCCCCCCCCACATTTTTTTTTTAAATTATTATTTTTACTAGAAAACTGCTTCCTCTCTAGACGTCTTCTGGAGTGCAGACCATTAGAGGACTGGGGGGGGGGGGGTTTTTTCTGGCATGCAACTCTGATTACTAATATGGTTTTGGAGCTGAGCACGGTCGCAGTATGGTTTTCTTTAATAGGCTACAAAATGGCAGGGGAACCATAAGCAAAAAGCTGGTGAGGAAAGGATGGAGTTACACAGCCAGGCCCCAACTGCTAGCTATGGCTGGTGGTCTTGTGGTGCAGGAGCTCTCCCTGGTATAAGCATAAGGCAGGGGTGTGGAACGTCCAACCTAGGGGCCACATACAGGCCCTCTGGGATACCCCAGGCAGCTTCAACCCAGTGCCCATGTCACCATGTGGTTCCTGCTTTCCCCCCAATCACTGATCGCTTGGTGGATTCCCAGCTTTTGTGCAGTTTTTCTCCCATTCTGAAAGGTTGAAATGCCTCCTCCTAAAGCTTAATTACTGCCAGGAAGAGCTTTGAACTACAATATGCTGGTATTTGGGGTGTTTTGGCCCCACCCCTTTTGCCTTTGGCCACACCCCTCAGTTTTAGCCCCACCCACCACTGCAATGCTGCCCCTGAGAGCTTCTCTGAAATTTGGCCCTCAGGCTGAACAAAGTCCTGGTATAAGGTAAGGAGAAGTCACATCCCTTAAATGGCTGAGGGGTGGGGGTTGGATTGAGAAGGGCTCCATTGAGAAGCTTCCCTGAAAGACCTATCACCAGTCACTCCCTCGGATGTGAAGCCAAGGGGAGTGTTGGCTATGTTCCCATGGGGTTATGGGGAAGCCCAACGGGCTGGTACCATGCTTCATTGTACAACATGCCCCAGAATTCCTTGCAAGATGTAGAGGTACCATGGTAGCCAAGTCAATGTGGAAATAGTTCTCAGTCAGCCCTAAAAGGCCTGTTAACACGGAATAAAATGAGATCCTCATCTCATTGTAGCATTTCCCCTACCAAGTAGCTGATATAAAATATAAACTCCCCGTACAATGCTGTGCATGATGTTTGGCTCCCAGCAGCTACGATGGCCCGGATTTCAGAATTTCCATTGCCAACCTTTTCCACGATGAGCTGCCACATCCATAACTAGTGTGCAAGCATCAAATATTACCCTTAGTGAAATATTATGTTCTCAGAGCCATTGTGAGCGAGCTTCCTCAGAGGAAGAAGCCAATGTTTGAAATATGTTGGGGGATGTTGGGAAAATATACATTAAAAAACATTTTGAAAAATGAGCTCCTTGCGCAATTAGGTATACATTTTGTTGTTTTTCTGCTGTGAGGCCAGTCCTTCGGATCATATATATATATATATATATATATATATAATTTTCAACCAGAGATTTTCAAGCTCACCTAAATTCTCCCAAAATCACCCCAAAGCCCATTTCAGCTTGTTTCCCTTTCTGCTGTCAATCAGCATTTTGTTTTTCAGCTCATTTGAGCAAGAAAAAAAGCAGATTTCTGTGCGCATTTTTTTAAAGTGTGCAATCTTCCCCTGCTGACTAAAGCATGAAAATGCATAATTTGGGGGGGGGGGAATGTGCATTTCAAAGCGCAAATGTAAAAAAACAACAACCCCAAAACATAACCACTCTTTCTTTTTTTTTAATGCAATTGCAAATTCAGGAATTTGTGAACATTTCTTGAAGAAACCCTGCCACTGCTAAGCTTTCACGTTTGGGACTGTGAATGGGACATGTTCGCACGATGATTTGTGAACAGAAACAGAGTTTTCATCCATCCCTACGCGGCTGCAGGCAGCCTGGGTCATCAGTGAAAAATGGTTTTTGTTTTGTTTCCGGTGCGATTCACATTAAAAAAATTAATAAACAAAACAAAAAACACAATGAGAAATGAGCATGTTAATCACAAGAAAAGAACCCACGAGAAGATGCATATCTATACCTGAAGTGTCTCCTGGGATCTTAGGGGGAGGAGCATCAACCTCTTTCCTGTTACCATCGGAAGTGGCAGGTGGAACCATTGTGCTAATCCCACCGGGGTTGTTCTTAGGTGTGCCAAATCCAGGGCCAGGCCCTTTGGGTTGTATTGTTGTGGAAGCAGCTGTTGTGGTGGTGGCAATGGTGGTGGTGGTGGCCATGGTGGTGGTGGTGGTCATGCGATGTAAAACAGAGGTGGTGGTGCTCTCATAAATCCCCGGGAACGTGCTTGTTTCTAGGGGTTCCAAAGGACTTGTCGATCCCCACACAATCACCTCGGTCTCCAGAGTTGGCTTGCTGATTGCCCGGAGGTACCGTTTCCTCCGTTTCAAGTATGTCTGGTGCTCTATATTCCCATCTGCCAGGGAAGGGTTTGATTTTGCAGACGCAAAGTGCTCAGGTCGCCCGTTTTTCCAGAGGAGATCTGCAGCTTTGTGTAGCCTTTTGGAATGATACAGATTTGGCCGCTGTCCATTAGAGCGTTCCAATGAGGGGAAAGCATGGCTACCCAGAAGCCCATGACTCCTCGCATGCTGCCCAGATCTAAGACTCCGCCAAGGGCTATGAGGGAATCCATATTGGTGAGCAGCAGGTCTTTGCAAGAACGGGTGCCTATGGCCGTGGCCCAAAGATTCGCAAGAGGTGAAATCCATGGCAAGTCGAAACATGGCTATTAAAATCCAAGCATGGCTTTGTACAGGATAACCTGACCTGTGGATAGACAGAGAACCGTGTCAGACAAAGCAAGCAAACAAACAAGTGAACCCAACCAAGGGCATTTATGTTTCAGGTCTGCTGGCAGCAAGGTGAGTGTCTTCGTGGTGCACTTTTCTCAGTGTCAGAGTTCTAGGCCTCGTGTCTAAAGCTGCTCATTATTGCGCCTGCAGTGCTGAGAGCACCCCAGGTTGTGCACATCAGTGCTCCACTGTACTGTACCAGGAAGGCTGCAGTGTCCTCCCAAATTTTTATTTATTTTCCTGTTTCTTTGTTTGTTTATAAATTTATGTGTCACCTTTCAGCCCAAATTTTAAAACATAACCCCCCACACACAATTTTAAAACTTAAAAACAAGGGTAGGCTACTCCTCTAATCCCTGATCATTGCCCATGCTGGCTGGGGCTTATGGGAGTTGTAGTACAAAAAAAATATCTGGCAGGTGCCTGGTTGCCTACCCCTGCTTTAAAACATCGCCAACAGCAGAACCAAGAGTAGGAGAATCTTAAAAATGGAACGCGGGGCGAATACATTTAAAAAGCTAAATAGCCATGCAGAAGAAAATGATTTTAACAGTCCACCTGTGGTCAGAACTGCCTTCTGCAGGAAGAGGGCATGCAACTGGTACACCAGCTGCACCTGGGCAAAGGTGTGCCAGGCCACAGGAACTACCTGACCCCCGAGGAGTAATGCTGGGTCCGGAAGCACCTGCAAGCTGTGGACCCGATCCTTCAGAGGGAGTCCCACCACATCCTACACCCCCAGATTAGCCTTTCTGTTGACCGACAGTACTTCTGTCTTGTCAAGATTGAGCCTCAACCTGATAGCCCTCTGCCATGTTGTTCCATCCCCCTCTACCTTCTCTTCCAGGTTGCTCCTCAAGGCCCACAGCTTCAGCTGAGCCTCCCTAGGACCACCGGAGTCTCATGTGGTCCATCCTCTCCTCCCCAGGCACCCAATTCTCCCAATTCATCCTCACAATTCGAGCATCACTCCCTGACTCCTGACCCCGTCCCAGTCTGCCAAATTGTGTTGCCAGGTTCTCTATCTAGAATCCCCATCGCAAAGTGTCCAATGCTCAGGTTTTGCAGACTTAGGGATGTGGACATTTGTGGCACTCAAGCTTGTCGAGGTTCTCCACTTTGGAGCTTGGATTAACTCATGTCAACATCAGTTCACGAACCTTCCCCCCCCCCCCGCGGGAAAAATGTGAAGTATTTGGGTAGACTTTCAGAAGTATTACTGACTTGGTTGGAACGCGTTTGGTGTACACTGACGAGTCGCAGTATTGGGGAAAAAGCAGAATAATAATAATAATAATAATAATAATAATAATAATAATAATAGGTGGTGGGAAAACAAGAACCTTAGTGAGATTAAGCTGGACACCTCCCAGCTCCTAGATGTGATGTGAGTGTCACGTCTCAAGGGTAGCTGCCGTTTAAGCCACCCTCCCAGGCCACACTGTAACCACCTGTCACGCCAATGGTGAGGTTAAACCAAACTTCTCCAACCTGGTTCCCTCCAGATGTACCGGGGTACAACCCCCAGTGTTCCCCAGATGGTAGACATTTGGTAGGTAGCAGCGATTGGCAGGTGCCCTAGTGCGGGCATTGCTTTTTAGCCTGGAAGGCAGTTCATCCACTCGAGCGGCATGTGATGAAGGTGCCACAGGCTGCATTTGGAAACAACAACACTCCCCCCCTCCCTCCGATAAGGCCTCCAGTGCCTTGTGTTTGCCAGCCATGCTCGGGAGTCTGAGAACAAGTAATTGAAAGCCGCGACAAGGAACTGTTCCCATCTGCCACACATCGGCAGGTAACTCCCAGCCACCGCAGGGGAGACGTCAGGAGTTCAGGTTTCCAGAGAGAACATTAGAGCAAGACTCTCCCTTAATAAAAATATCCTTGGTCCTGCTGTCATTTATAACGGCATGTCAGACTCAATCTCAAGCATCGGCTAACTCTTTTAATGCGATCTGAAATCTCTTTTCACAGGAAGAGAAGCACTGCAGTGCACCAGGTGTCCTGACAGGGCATCCGTCTCCAGGCTCACAATCACCATAACCCTGAGCACATCACTTCATTTTCTCCCTGGAGGGCATGCCAACTTCCATTTCAATGTACTTGGTAGTTGGTACCATCACATACACACTGCAGAAGCAATGTCCTTATAGCTTGAGTTGTGACTTACATTCTGGGGCTGGGCTTACAGCAGTTTCCCCCCCAAACTGGTGCCCACCAGATGTGTTGGATTGCAACACCCATCATTCCCAGCCAGCATGGCCATGAGGGATGCTGGGAGTTGCAGTCCAACACACCTGGAAGGCACCGGGTTGCATGAATCTATTTATGTATTTATTTATTTATTTATTACTTTTATACCCCGCCTTTTTTCCTGCAAGGCACCTCAAGGCGGCTTACATAATCCTCCTCCTCCTCCTCCTCTCCATTTTATCCTCACAACAACCCTGTGAGGTAGGTTAGGCTGAGAGTCAGTGACTGGCCCAAAGTCACCCAGTGAGTTTCATGGCCGAGTGGGAACTCGAACCCAGCTCTCCCGAGTGCCAGTCCAACACTCTCACCACTACGCTACACTGGCTAGATAAATCTAGATTTATCTTTCCCCTATGAGAGAAACTGCAGCTTTAGTGAAGCAGGGGTAATTCAGATAGGAAAAACACTGTAGTGAAGACCCTCCCCCGACTCGCAAAGCCAGCTGATCAGCACACACACCTGAGTGCTTTAGCTCTTGTAAACACAACAACACTCTCCCAACCTGGACTTCTGCAGTCTGGCCCATGCAGACCCAACAAGTAAAGCAAGTGCCAATGATGGATCAAGTTATCTAGGAGCAATAGCTCCAGGGTGGCCAGTACGAAAAATGGTTCAGACCCAAGGAAAAAAAATGCACATTTTGCTAATTACCATGTGTGTCTTTAATAAACATCTCTCCAGGGACACGAGAAGTTTCTGGGTCTCCTTAGACTAGGCTCTAATTAAGCTCTTAAAAGAAAAAGAAGAAGATGAAACTTTTTGTCTGTTCAAACTATAGTTTAGCATTTTCAAACACATAAGATTTCTGAATAGTGACAACCCTGCTAGCTCGATTTGGTGCCCCATATTCGGCTGCACTGGCTCTGCCACTCCTAAGCACAACCCAGTGCTGAACAGGGAAGACCCACAGCCTTAGGTGCCACCCTGCGAGGCTTCCCCGATCAAGCACACTCTCTGTTGCGAGTTCAATCATGGCCATGGGTGTAGTGAAACAACGCGCACCTCTGTTTTTAGACTTTCTTAGTCTTCTGTACATATACAAAGTTAAGCCCAATTTCGAAAACCTGTTCAGTTCCTTTTGAGGAGAGGAGAGAGAGGGATGGTCAAATCTGTACCGTTAAATTGTGTTTGCCTGCTTCGTGGAAGACCCCCAAGGGTACGATATTAAAATGCAGCTATTGTATTAAAAAAAAACAAACACATAACACACAAAAACTGATACCGCAGCCGACAGTAAACACTGCCACATTCCAAGGCAATAGCCTGTGTTTTCAACCAAAGGGTGGAAATGTTGAACGGGGATTTTGGTCTCCCCCACCCCGATCAAGGGGGGCATTCTACGAATAGCCATGGCCAAAAGGCCCGATCCCTTGCCCACTGTCTCCCTAGCATGGGCTTTCTGTGGATGTCCATCACTAACTCCATTAGTGGTCGGGATGTCGGGGGGTTTCTACATATGCGCATTTTCCATTGCTTTTAGCCTGCCTCTGGCAAGTGCTGTACAGCCAGGGACAAAAAGAGAAGCCAATCGTTGCTATACAAATTTTTGGTTTGTTGTTGTGCTTCAAGGACCTGAAGCTTTTCAAAGGATGTATGGACAGGGGAGAGGAGGGCATTTGATTTCAGGGGGGGAAATCTCAGGCAGAAAGATTCGAGGGGGGGGGCAGGAGGAGTGAAACACATGTGGGCCAAAATCCAGCTCATCCAGGGGGATCAGATGCAGCAGAGATCATCTGGGCCCCTGTACCTTTCTTTCAGCAAGTGCCCATGGGCGGCAGCAGGGTGGTGGGGCAGAGGGCCTCCCAGAGTTTTGGAGCTCCAAATGAAAGATTCAGGGTTCTAGCCCTAGTAGGCCACCCCCTAACACCGTTTGTGTCAGAGGGGCTAGAGGCATGTCTGAACTGGAAAAGAGGCAGGAATCGAATCAAGCTCCAGGACAACTATCAGGGTATGGGACCATCTTCTTAGGTTAGCATCGTCACCCAAGATACTTGCTTTCTTTATCCAACTACAACAACAGCACTTACACAGCACGCACAATTTTCTAAGCACTGCACAAATATTAAAAAGATAGGGAAGTCCATAAGCACAGGGTCATAATTTAATAGACATGGCACAATTTAGGGGAAAGGGAAACAAGCACTGGAGTAGCTGCTCCTTTACTAAGCCAATGGATGGGAGTCTTGCTGCGAGTGATGTCCTTCCTAGGAGGCAGGGGACGCAGCCTCTCAGTGGCCTTTCATCTCCTGGCCAATGGCAGAGACGTGAGTGTGCTTCCCTTCAGCTCTGCACCATTTGGCCGTAAAGTGGCTCTAACAGAGGAGCCAGTGACGGTTCTAGGACTTTATAGGGACCGGAGGACAGGGATTGGCCCTTGGGTATCAGCTGACTGAGTACTTACTCAGGTGGCAGAGCTGGTACTGCAGCCCAGATGGCGCTCTTGAATCATGGAGCGTATTCTGTTTGGGTTGCACCAGGGCTCTCCCACCTTGGGTCCCCAGATGTTGCTGGCCTACAGCTCCCAGCATACCCAGCCAGCATGGCTAATGGCAAGGGATTCTGGGAGCTATAGCCCAGCAACATCTGGGACCCAAGGTGGGAGAGCCCTGGGATTACACTGATGGTGGTACGACAGAGAATGCTCCAGAGCGTGACTGTTGGACACTGTGGTTGGATATTTGCACACACACACACACACACACACACCTAAGTAGATTTATGTACAAGACAAGCAAAATGCCTGTCAGCGAGATAGTTCTTTATGTCTGTGCGTGTGTCCAGGAGAACGTGCAGTGTGCGTCCCACAATAATCCCACCATGGGGGTCCCTGCCCTTGGAGGGCAACTGTCAGGTTTGGTGAGCAGATCCCCACCACCACTCGGGAATTTAATTTTCCCCAGAAGAGTCCATTTGCAAACATTTCTGTGGAAGAAAGTAAAGGGCATTTCAGAAATCATTTGGCTGAGGAGAAAGCTCTATTGCTCCAGCTGTTCTTTGTTTTATGAATGTTGCGTGTTTTACACTGCTGATTTTATGTGCTGTTTGTCTCTCGCACGTATATCGCCAAGTCTTGGAAAGGCAGAATAAATTCATTTTAAACAAAATTTAGGGGCAGCATTGGGGGAGCTAAAGCTGCCCTCCCCCCCTCCTCTCTCTCTCAGCCAGGGGAGGGGGCCGGTGACTCCTATTTCAGTGGGGATCCTTTTCCATGGCAGCTTTTGCAGCTTTGATTGGGAGCTTCATGGGAGCTCTCCATAGTGCTGAACTACACCCCCCAAAATTGGTTCGCCACCTTGGAGCACCTTGGAGAGCTCCTATGAAGCTCCAAATCAAAGCTGCCAAACCTGCAACGGAAACGGAGTCCCACCAAAATAAGAGTCGCCATCAACCTCCCACCTTCCAGCAACACTTTTCCCCGTTCTGCCATGTTTCTCACCTTGCCAGTTTTCTCAACCTTGGTACCCAGATGTTGTTTGGCCACAACTCCCAGCAATGCCCCGCCACTTACCTATGTAGGTCTTGCGAGACTGTGACCGAGCTGGATGGGCTCTACTGGAAGAATGGTGAGGAGATTATTAAAGTTCAGCAGATAGTGCAGTGGACTTTCCCAGTGTCCAAAAGCCAGGATAGTTTCTTGGAGCCATGCCAGGGCCTCATAGCCTTCGGCTTGTTAGGAAGAGCACCAAGACACTTGCCTTGAGGCTGTTTTCCCCAATCGTATTCCTTAGGTAAGGGCCGCTTTGCTGTGAGAATCAGAAGTGTTTGCTTTACTGAAGCAGCTTCGCCCCATGCTTGTCTCCCAGGAAGGGGGTTTGGCCTGTGGCTCGCGGACAGCCTCTGAAACAGGGAGAGAGAGGAACTATATACAATCCATGGCAAGAGGCGTTGTCTTTTGTTCTCAGCCTGGGGAGAGGAACTGAGGCATCACGCCCCCAGGCAACTTTGGAGGCCCACGGAGCATCCCCTGGCATATTCTGGGAACCAATGTGGCCACACATAAGGGGAGAGTAAGCTTTATTTTGCTTCTTTATCGATAATCCGCATCATTTTTTTTTCAAGTTATTATTATTATATTTATACCCCGCCTTTTTTCCTGAAAGGAACCCAAGGGGGCTTACATAATCCTCCTCCTCCTCCTCCTCTCCATTTTATCCTCACAACAACCCTGTGAGGTAGGTGAGGCTGAGAGTCAGTGACCGGCCCGAAGTCACCCGGTGAGTTTCATGGCAGAGCGGGGACTCGAACCCAGATCTCCCGAGTCCCAGTCCAACACTCTAACCACTACGCCACGCTGGCTACATGTTACGTATCTTTCACACAAGGGGTATTGCTTCCTCCTGAGTATCCTTGAATCTGAAGTGAGGTGCCTTGGCTGGACCAGGACCCTGAGAAATACAGCCACCGCCCTCTTTATGCCTCTCTCTCTCTCTCTCTCTCTCTCTCTCTCTCCTCACTCTCTCTGCCACCCCCTTTCTCCCTCTTCCTCTTCACCCATCACGCTGGCAGGGAAGGGGCAGATAACTCTTATCGGGGGTCAGGACTGATCACTTGCAGAGGACTTTGGAAATTAGTCTGAGAGCCACAGGTTGCCAACCTCTGAGGCAGTCCATCGTTCTGCTGCATCTCAAGGGCCAACCAGATGCTTCTGGGAGCCCACAAGCAAGGTATGAATGCAATAGCCTCCATATCTCCTACCTTTAGATCCTATGCACTGGTGGGATACTAGAATGTGACTGAATATTGGTTATTGGTTATATAATTGATTTCATGTACTGCTTTTCAGGTAAACACCATGGGAGCTCAGGGTTTTTGTTTTGGTCCCACCTTCAAGGGCAGGAGTCCATGGGGTCGCCTGCATTTTTAAGGACCTGAAAGTAAACCTCAATTCTGAAACCCTACAGAAGACCTCTGCTACCTCCCTCTTCCCCTGCCCCAAGAAACTAAAATTGGGGCTGAAATGTGCCTCGGGAAATGTTGTTTGCAGGACATGGAATAATGGGCTCAAGTTACAGGAACCCAGATTCCACCTAAACATCAGGAAAAATTTCCTGACTGTCAGAGCAATAAGATAATGGAACCCACTATCTAGGGAGGTGGTGGGCTCTCCCACTCTGGAGGCATTCAAGGTGCAGATGGACAGTCAGTCTGTCAGGGATGCTTTGACCTGGATTCCTGCATTGAGCAGGGGGGTGGACTCGATGGCCTGGTAGGCCCCTTCCAACTCTACTTTTCTATGATTCTATGATTGTGTTCCCAAGGCTCCCCACAAACATAACATGGAGCTGAAACTTGCCTTGGGTAATGTTGTGTTCCCAAGGCTCCCCAGAAACATATTTTGGGGCAGGGGGAAGGCAGAGGTGGGATAGGTGGCTTCATGTACTCAGTCCCTGTCACAGCATCTTTTCTCAGCATCCTCCAGTCCAGAAGCCTTCTCCTCAGTGTGTCATTTTCTCACTGTCTGGGTCCTGGGAGGACATAAAGCCACAATTGCCTCTACCTTCCCCATGCCCTAAGGTAAGTTTGGGGGTGGGGGTGGGGAAAGAGATGGCGGTAGCACGCACTTGATGCATGTTCACTTGCAAGGCTCACAAAGCCTCACCACCCTTTGAAGCAAGACTCTAGTCTGTCGCCCATGACAACCTCCAGAAAACATGCAGCTCATAAGATCCCTTCCCGGGATGTCCAAAGCAATTGTGCTGATCTGAAGAAGAGACGAGCTTAGCTGCTTCCTGACCCTGATTCAGGGTTCCTCAATCATCTCCATTAGCTTCACATTTCACAGTACACTTGTGCGGGGGTTGGACTCGATAGCCTGGCAGGCTCCTTCCAACTCTATGATCTATGAAATCTATGGAGCCGGCAAGGAAGCGTGAATCCTGAGGACACAGCCAGCCGGCCAGGCGAATGGCCCAAATGGTGCCTGAGCCCCTGGTAAGGCAGACCTGGAGGCATGGAGAAGTGAAGCCCCATCATCTGGGGGAGGGCATCTCTCGAGACACCCAGATCTCCTGTGTCGTGTGGTGCTGAGTGTGTATACATGTGTGTGAAGGAGAGAGGGCTGACAGGATGCCTTTCTGAATAAAACAGAAAAGTGTGGGAGTTCTGGTTGTCTAGGCAACACACCACTAAATTGTTTGGAGACAGCTAAAGGAAATGTTGTGTTCCCAAGGAGCTGACTCTGGTGGCAATAAGATGCCCTTTCCCCTTTGGCTGAGATGGACACCACAGCTAGGGAGGGGAGGATCAGTCTATTACTGGTCCCGCTCAGTTCTGAATGTGTTCATTCACAAGTCCCATTCCCACATTAATATGTGGATTTTAAAAAGAAAGAGCCATACAAAAATTTCCGAACATATTTTCTTATAAAATACACATTTCTATTTCTAAATTTGTCCTATAACATGCCTATTTATATGATGTGGGATACAGTTTTGTTTTGGGTTTTTTTTTGAGCTGAGAACTGCATTGCAGAATTCACAGAAATGCATAATCCAAAGGACGAGCCCGGGGGCTGTGAATCAGCTTGGTTTGCTCCGAAATGCAGATCGAACCACATCCTCACGCATCCCTAACCACAGCCCTATGGATAGTTGTGCACAGAGACCATAACTTAGTTCACACATGAGCAGGGCAGTCCAATCTGTAGAGTACACGAATCGTGGACCATTTTCAAAACAAAAGTCCATGTCTTGACTTGACTTGCATCAGATCGAGTCCATGCCAGCACAGGGTTCACAGAACAGAATCTGTGGGGCTGAGTTGGGAAAATCTGTCGGGTTTTCACATACCCCATCTGATTCGCCACACATCCCTAAAAAATTGCCACCTATTGCAAGCAATGGGAGGGCCATTAATTTGTGGCATGTTCAGGAACCAGGAGACCTTTGGATCCTCCAGATCCAAGGCCTCCCCCAATCTGCCCAAATCACCCCACCAACTGACCACCTTTTCTCTTCTTCTGGGGTTGGAGCTCCAACATCAGAGTGGTGAGAGATGAGGAACTTTCCTCAGGGACTGGGAAAGGGAATCTGAGGTTAGGCCTCCTCCTTTGAGGTTGGAGCTCTCTCTCTGACCTCAGAGGGGGAAATCTGTTGTGTCCTATGGCTCTTGGGACACCCTCCCAGAGATCATAGGATTGCAGCTTTACAAGGCAAGCATAAGGGAAGGGAAGCATCTGAATGTTCCCGAGAGGAACCAATGCATTACGAAATTCTCCATTGTTCCATGGAGTTGTGTGGGCTTTTAATGAGCACTGCTCATGGACAGTTTGCTCCAGTGTCCAATTCCTTTAGGCCTCTCTCCTCCCTTGACATTACCAATGTGCATAGGTGCATAGATAAAATAATGTAATGCTGCAGTCCTAAAGCCCTTGGGAGGGCATCCCAGAGGCCATAGGAAATATTGGAGCTCTCCCTCTGAGGTCAGAGAGAGAGAGAGAAAGAGAGAGAGAGAGAGAGAGAGAGAGAGAGAGAGAGAGAGAGAGAGAGAGAGCTTGGACCCCAGAGAAGGAGATTCAAACTTGGATCTTCCTGCCCAACCTTTGTGGAAAGTTCTGCATTACTCACTTCTCTGACACTGGGAGAAGTGAAAAAGGGGTGGATCAGGAGCACGGTGGGGGCAGATTAGTTGGCATAAATAATTTCCCTACAATTGCTCACTATAGGAGGGAAATAGTGAGGGAGGTATGAGAATTTTGTTTCTGTTCGCAAATCATGCAAATGTGGATGCATTTTTATTTATTTTTTAATGTGAACTTTGAAATGCTTATTTAATTAAAAAAGAAAACACCCGCACATTTTTATGCTTCAGTCAATGGGGGGAAAGTGCACAGTTTTGAAAAACATGGAAAGAAATGCGCACTTTTCCCATTCAAAATGTGCACTTACCCTGTTCAAACAAGCTGAAAAACAGGATTGAAATGGGAGGGAACTGAAACGAGTTTCAAAGTGATTTTAGAAAAAAATAGGTGAACTTGAAAATCGCTGGTCCCTAGGGACGTGTGAATCAGCAAAACCTGAGCTTGCCAAAGTTCTCTGAATTCCATCTCAAAGATCATTCTGACTCGACTCCATATCAGATTGTGAGCTTGGGTTTTGTTTTGTTTTTTCACATGAAAATCCATGTGTATTTTCGTGCATATTTTTCCAAATTTAGTCATCAGTTGTACTTTTTTTAAATGTACGCATGCTGTCGAATGCATTTCTTTGTGTCTGCGAGTCACATTGGAAGCTCGGAAAAGTATGGACTTTGACTGCAGATTACGTCTCAGTCCATGTTCACTCCAGAAGGTATGAACTGGGTAAAATCCTGATTAAAAAAATGAACTGGAAAGGATTTCTCATACATCCCTGGTTCCCCCATCCATAGAAATAGTTAAAAAAAATAAATTAATTAAATACCCCAACAGAAAAAAGAAGAACACTACTCGTCTCTCACTTCTGCCATGTTGGCAGGGGCTCAGCAGGGCTTTGGCTACCTAGGATCCTCTGACTCTACATTTAGGATTGCCCCTGCCACATGCTAACTTGATTTAATTGTATGGCTGGTTAAATATGTAATAGAAATTCATTTCAGTTCATTTTTTAAAAATCAGGATTTACCCAGTTTGCACCTTCTGGACTGAACACGGACTCAGACGCAAACTGTGGTTGAAATCTGCACGTTTCCGAGCTTGCACTGTGATTCGTGGACCAAAACAAATAGCCGTCCACAGCATGTGTGTATACATTTGAAAAATGTGCCATGAGAAACTGTGTACTTTTGAAAAATGTACTCAAAAAGACGCTTAAATCAATGGGAGAAGAATGCGTACATTTCAAAGATGAACACAATGCATGCATGCATCTGGAAAAAAATATGCACAAAATTACACACGGATTTTCATGCAAAAAGAAAAAAAGAAACCAAAGCTTGTAATCTGCTACGAACTTGAGTCAAAACGAGCTTCAAGATGGAATTCAGAGAACTTCAGTGAGCTCAAGTTTTGCTGATTCTCTTTGTGGGGTGTTTTATCCATGCTTAAGAGTGCATGGGCTCTCCCACTCTGGAGGCATTCAAGGTGCAGCTGGACAGACATCTGTCAGAGATGCTTTGACCTAGATTCCTGCATTGAGCAGGGAGTTGGACTCGATGGCCTTGTAGGCCCCTTCCAACTCTACTTTTCTATGATTCTATGATTCTATGATTCTATGTGCACATTTCGGAAACACCACTCAAAAACATCCTTGATGTAGGCAAGCATACATATTGGTAATGCTGGTATGGGTGGGGCAGTGGAGATGAAAATGAACGGGAGGATCTTCAAAACTGCAGCAAACTGTGTATGCACCAATTAATTGTAGAAATTCTCCCACTTAAGCCAAAATTCCGTAGGAGTGGAAGGCAGAGCAGAACAAAGGAGAGGAACAATGGAAGGACCACCTCTTTCATCCCAAGAGCTAGACTGTATTTCAGAGAAATACAGATTTCTCTGAAATACAATCAGGTGCATAGGGCAGATGGCAAAATGGTGTGTATGTCAAAATTTCCAAAACTACCAGCATATGTTAGCTGAAAACTCCTACCGCCAGTAATTAGACCTTAGGAGGGGTGGGACAGTGAGGCCCACTGCATCAGTATTTTATTCCTCCTCCCCCTCAACTGTATGTGTTACAACTGGTCATTATGGGAACTTTGTAACTCTAAGATCTCCTTCATGAGTTTGCTTGTTTTCCTCTTCCCTTGCCATCCCTTATTTTTCTTTTGTTTATTCATTTACACTATGTGTATGCCGCTACATATCTAGACAGATTCCAGAGTGGTGAACAATAACAAGATAAAACAGATAAAAGAATAAAAACAATGCATTGAATACAAGGCATCATAAAACCGTGGGTGGTCAACCAAAGAAGGCTTCCTGGAACAAGGAGGTCTTCAGCAGGCGCCAAAAGCAACACAGGGTCGGAGCCTGCCTGACCTCCAGAGGCAGGGAGTTCCACAGAATTGGAGCCACCACACTGAAGGCTCTTCTCAGGGGGGAATCCTATCAGGCCATAGGTCCTTGTGGAACCACCAGGAGAATGTCTGGTGGTTCCACATAGACTTTTTGTCTTCTGTTTTTTATACTCTAAACCTGAGGGCAGACACCATCCTGTTTGTTACAGTTTTTACTGATCTTATGGAAACTTGAGACTTTAAATAAATACATTCATACATGTAAAGCAAATAGAATGTTGTCCATAAATCCCTTGCCATTTGCTTCCTAACAAGCCACAGCATCCTTTTATGGCTGTTTTATTCCCCGTCCCCATTATTTTATTCATTACACTTTTCTTCCACCACCTGTTCTTCCTCCTTCTGGGAAGTTCAGGGTAGGTGTACATGACCACCCACACACATGCACACACACTTTATCCTCGCAATAACCTAGTAAGGGGTGGGGTAGATTGCGAGGGTGGGGGGAGCAACTGATTCCCCTTCACTGTGAGTTCTAGCCTTAGTTCTGCTTGTCCTGACCACCCCCCCAGCCCTCAACAGGGGGCTACTATTTTTGGGATGTGGAGGATTTCATTCAGGGGGGGTTGAAAATCCAGCAGACTAGCCAGGATTGACCCCCCCCCCCGAACTCCATCCTGCTTACCTCTTCCCCGGCATTGACTCACGTTCTCCCGAGTCGAGCTGGGGAAATGACTTCCGGGTTCCCGGCGGGCCTCTGTTTACGTAGAAAATGCCTTAAAATATGCCCAAAGCGGCCACAATTTGTGTAACTTGCACAAATATTGTGGCTGCTTCTGACATATCTTAAAGCATTTTCTACATAAATAGCAGCCAGCTGGGAACTCGGAAGTCCAGTTAGCAGGACGGCGCACGCCAGCTTTCAGCCCAGCTTGACGGGTGCAGAGCTGGAGGAAGTTCGGGTCCCGGTGGATCGCCCACCCCTATAAAATGCAATCAAAGGCCCTACGGTTTAGAAACTTCCTTTTTAAAAAAGCCGAAATGTTGTATATGTTGAATTCTAGGCTACACCACACAGATACGCACACACAGAATGGCAAATGAATGGCCTTGATCAGAGATATTTATTTTATATGAGGTTCCGAAAGACTCCCAAGATATGCACCCAGCATGCATTGTGAAAAGAAGCAGTCTGTTCTGGAACTGAATTGGGCATATTCAACATACTCAAGGATGGCTATTTTGTGCTATCATGATCACTTGTCAGCCACTTGATGCCTGAGGATTTTTTTTTTCTTTTCTTTTCTCAGGCTGCAATTGTTTGAGGTGAGGTGCCTGCCTCTCCTACTCTCCTACTCTCATCTCCTGTGTTCCTCATCCTTACGTTGAGCTAGGGATGTGCAATATGCTAATGTTCGCAAATCATGCGACCATGCCATGACCACAACTCCAAACGAGAATGCAAGCATGAGAGCGTGATCTCTGAAAATGCACACAAATTCCGGAAGTCACGGTTCATGCTTTGGAAATTTATATATACACATCTTTAAAAGGCACTCTTTTAAAAGTGTGCATTTTTTACATTTTACTCCATGGAGGGGGGGAAGTGTGCATTAGGAGTGCACTCTTTTGAAAATGCACATTTTCCCCATTCAAAATGCACACTTTCCCTCCACTTCTGCACTTCCTGAGTGAAGTACATGTGTGTGTGTGTGGCATGAAAGTGGAGGATGAAACTGACAAGTTCTTTGACAAGCACAGAACATGGCTCTGCTGAGCTGAATGAAGTATTGCGAGTGAAGGGCAGGAAATAAGGCGTCAAGATAAAAATATAGTTGGTATAGCTTTGGGACACATATATTTAGACAGATCTGTGAAGGGAAAATACTAGGTCAGACTTCTAAACTATACCCACCCTACCCAATAAATGTATTGGGTGTGACATTCAAGCCCTGATGGGTGGCATCTGTGAGACTGTCACCCCTCAGTTCTACAGCATCATGGTTTTGGGAGGCCTTCCTGTGACACCCCCTCTCGGGGCCTCAAAACTCTGAGTGGGTTAGGTCAGTTAGCCTCAAAGGCAATCCATATCTCCCCACTGGGCCACAAAGCCCTGAGTGGGAAGCCTCAGGAATTGCACATCACCTTAAAGGTGCCTCTGGATGCTCACCAGCCTCAACCCAACTAAATATGTCTGCACCTACCTGACATATGTGACCAAATCACCCTAAGCACCAAATCAAACAATCCAGAATTGACAATCCAATCCCACTGTACAGGGCCGAGTAGACAAAAAACAACCAGGGCCAATTCAGAGAAAGGGCCAAAATTCTTACTTGGCCCCCAACCAGGTGAGTGGAGATATGATAGCACTCTTCCAGTACTTAAAGGGTTGTCACACAGAGGAGGGCCAGGATCTCTTCTCGATCATCCCAGTTTGCAGGACACGGAATAATGGGCTCAAGTTACAGGAACCTAGATTCCACCTAAACATCAGGAAAAATTTCCTGACTGTCAGAGCAATAAGACAATGGAACCAACGACCTAGGGAGGTGGTGGGCTCTCCCACTCTGGAGGCATTCAAGGTGCAGCTGGATGGCCATCTGTCAGGGATGCTTTGACCTGGATTCCTGCATTGAGCAGGGGGTTGGACTCGATGGCCTTGTAGGCCCCTTCCAACTCTACTTTTCTATGATTCTATGATTCTATCAGCAAAGCCCACACTGCTTATAGTGAGAGAGGGAGGGAGTCTGAACTGAGGACTCCAAAGGCTAATATTGTCCTGGAAGCCCTGCCCCTCCATCTATGTGAATTGCATGCAGCCGCACACACAGAGGCTCTACCACTCTCTTCCTGCCACCCACACACAATGTCCTCCCCACTCCCAGGTGAGCCAGGAGCGAGGGAAGGTACGTGCATGGAGAGGATGAAACTGCCAAGGATATTTACAACAGGAATATTTGCAAGGATATTTACAACAGCGGCCCAGCGGATTTGTGAAAGACCGCTGATAAAAAAAGAGAGAGAAAGAAATAGATTTAAAAAACAATGACCCCATTTGCTCATATTTACAGACCCGTGTGGGGTGGGGTGGGGCAGACATGATCCCATTAGCACAAACTTAAAGACCCCCCAAAATGATATTTTAAAAAAGACACACAATCCCATCTGCATAAATTTAAAGACCTGAAAAATGATATTTAAAAAAAACAACACATGCAATCCTGTTTGTGCAAATTTAAAGATTTGAAAAAATAATTTTAAAAAACCCAGGATCCTATGTGTGCAAAACACAGGACCTGAAAATATGTGTCTATTTATTTAATGTGCACAAAAAATATGACACATTTCCAGAATCGGCGGCGGGGGTGGGGGGGCTGCTACAGTCCATTGCCACCGCTTATTGGAAACACTGCGGAATTCCATCGAGTTTAAACGGAACCGATTCTCAGCATCATGCATCCCTACTGCCGCTCACTCTGCATGAACAGGAAACTTCAGCAAATCGAGCAGTGGTCAAATGGGAGATTTGTGAACGTTTCCTCAAATCGGCACAATTTAGTCCAGAGACTAAAGTGGGGCTGATTCTATCTACAGGAAAATGTGCACAAATTAGGAAATTTGCACAAAATCAAACCAGTTGCACAAATTGAACATGAGCATGTGTCTGGCAATTTGAGAACGTTTTCGGCGGACACGTGCTTGCGATCACGTTCGGAGCTTCGAACGTGGCATGCTTGTATGTTTTGCTAGCAAAACCAAAATTCTCATACATCCCTTCTCTTCTCGGTAGTGGTGTCCACCCTCTGGAACACCCTCCCATGCATTATTCGAGAAGCAGAAAGTAAAATAGAAAATAAAATAGCAGAGATGTGCAGTGACTTGGACCCTGATTCAGAGCGTTGGAAGATGGTCTGCTTCTCCTCACACCACTTTGCCTCAAGACCCAACAGAACTGGTCTACAGTGGCTCAATTATTCCTGAGGTTCAGACTTCATTCAAATCCAATGTTTCTCAATTTCCACCCCTCACCTGCATTGGAGAGAAATTACTACATTTAGCTGCCGTGCTTATTGTTATGCCTATATCCACCTCCATGAATCTGCCTCGTCCACTCTTTAAGACAACAGCCATCACCACATCCGGTGGCACCAAATGGCCCACATTACTGAAGGAATGCTCCATCCTTTGATCTACCAAATCACCCTCAAAGCCCTCGAGCTTGTTGTGGTACTCAGGCAGCCACAGCGATGCCTTTTCACCACTGCATCACATTTTATAATCATGGGACAATAGGGCGACTTGCTTTGGACAGAAAATATACAGAAGATTTTAATCTTCCAGACCATTGCCCTCTCTCCAATATGATTCTTACAGGGAAATGAAGGATCTACCTTTGCTCTTCAGAAACAATTTAAAGCAACTTAGAAGCAATCAGACATTCTCTGTCCTGCTGCCTCTACGCATTTTGGACTTGATGTACACAGAGAGAGAGAGAGAGAGAGAGAGAGAGAGATTTACCCGTGGCTGCTAATCTAGAAAATAGGTGTTTTCCATGTAACAAATTAGTAATGGACCAAGCAATCAGGTAAAACCATTTTGGCGAAAGAGCTCTGTGCCATTTACTGTAATCAGCATGATTCGGGCAGACTCACCATGGTTTGGGGGGGGGGGATTTTGCTTTAAATTTTCCCTTAGAAAGGGAGTTCAGTGCAGTGCCTGCCTTTGATTTGAGAGAGGATTCCCCCCCCTCCCATTCCCCCTTCCCTCTTTCAAAGCCTCAAATGTTCTCTCCCTCTTTTGTTGCTCCTCTGATAACAGCTCCGGGATTTTCGAGTGGAACCGTTGTGTCACTTGATACCGCAATGGATCTCCTTTCATTAAGTCATTTCCCTCTTCAAGAGCTGCTTTGGAGGGTAATAAAAAGTTGGGCTCAGACGAAAATCACTACTTGCTGCTTCATTCTGTGTTCATTTTCGGCAGCGTCGCATATCCCATTTGGGGGGCATTTTCAGCACCAATTGTGAATGCATTAACGCTGCTCTCTTCCTTGTTCATCTCTAGGATGATTTTCTCTCCTTCTTTGTCCTCATTGTCTTTTGCTTTCATTTCCCTACTGTGCTGCCGCATTTTATTGGCTGTAGTGACACACATGTCAATGTTGCTGTTTTGCCCACAATGTTGCAATGGTACCCCTGATGTATGACATTGCAGGGGCTCATCACGGGCAGAAGTAGGGATGTAACTGTGAGTCTTGGGGGGGCTCGACCCCCCCCCAAGACTCTCGCGACTTACCTTCCCGCCCGCTCGATCCAAGACATGCCGGGAAAAGGACCTTCAGCTCCCCGGCGCGTCAGTTCTGCTTCCCCGGCGCTGCATTTTTTGCATAAAAACCAGGGCAACCCAGCTTGAAATGGCCGCAATTTGCTATTTGCGGCCGTTTTAAGCTGGGTTGCCCTGATTTTTATGCAAAAAAACGCAGTGCCAGGGAACCAGTAGTAACGCAACGGGGAACCCGTCGTGTCATTTCCAGTTCCCTGGCGCTGCGAGCAGTGAGAGCGAGCGGGCAGTGGGTGCTCCGGAGCACACACACCCCAAGCAGGTAAGTCAACAGTTCGGTTTACATCCCTTCTGTGAAGACTGTTCCAGCAAAGGAGGGAAAAGGAAATGGAAGGATCAGCAGCCAGGGGGTGAAGGGTTAAAAAAAAATCTCATCAAAACAATGCAAATCATAGAATCATAGAAAAGTAGAGTTGGAAGGGGCCTACAAGGCCATCAAGTCCAACCCCCTGCTCAATGCAGGAATCCAGGTCAAAGCATCCCCGACAGATGCCTGTCCAGCCGCACCTTGAATGCCTCCAGAGTGGGAGAGCCCATCACCTCCCTAGGTCGATGGTTCCATTGTCTTATTGCTCTAACAGTCAGGAGATTTTTCCTGATATTTAGGTGGAATCTGGGTTCCTGTAACTTGAGCCCATTATTCCGTGTCCTGCAAACTGGGATGATCGAGAAGAGATCCTGGCCCTCCTCTGTGTGACAACCCTTCAAGTACTGGAAGAGTGCGATCATATCTCCCCTCAGTCTCCTCTCCCGAAGGCTAAACATGCCCAGTTCTTTCAGTCTCTCCTCATAGGGCCTTGTTTCCAGTCCCTTTATCATCCTTGTTGCACTTGTTCAATGTTCAATGTTCAATGATGAGATTCATTTTGGGTGTGTCACATAGAATCATAGAATCATAGAAAAGTAGAGTTGGAAGGGGCCTACCAGGCCATCGAGTCCAACCCCCTGCTCAGTGCAGGAATCCAGGTCAAAGCATCCCTGACAGATGATTGTCCAGTTGCACTTTGAATGCCTCCAGACTGGGAGAGCCCACCACCTCCATAGGTAGTTGATTCCATTGTCTTAATGCTGTAACAGTCAGGAAATTTTTTCTGATGTTTAGGTGGAATCTAGGTTCCTGTAACTTGAGCCCATTATTCCGTGTCCTGCAAACTGGGATGATCGAGAAGAGATCCTGGCCCTCCTCTGTGTGACATCCCTTCAAGTACTGGAAGAGTACGATCATATCTCCCCTCAGTCTCCTCTTCTGAAGGCTAAACATGCCCAGTTCTTTCAATCTCTCCTCATAGGGCCTTGTTTCCAGTCCCTTTATCATCCTTGTTGCCCTCCTCTGAACCTTCTCCAGTTTGTCTACATCCTTCTTAAAGTGTGGTGCCCAGAACTGGACGCAGTACTCAAGATGAGGCCTAACCAGTGCCGAGTAATCATGTGCTGTTTTTGAACTGGATATGACAATATTCTGTGCACCTCCGCTAGAAAGACCAACTACTAGGAGTCTGGCCCCTTAATAACTTCTTGGTGTAAAAGAGCTGAAATATATTTTCAGTGCGACTAAAAAATGTATAATTTTTGCTGGTTTTCTTTTTCTTTTCTTTTTTGTAAAAATAAAATAAAATAATGTTTCCATATTAATTTACACCACCCTCACTTGCCTTCACCTGCCCTCAGTGACATCATCTTGGAGCCAAATCTGATTGACATCATCCCATTCACTGTATGATCCCTAATTTGATGGGCTCACATGAATGATTACTCCAGGAAGGAGGAATCTACTGCTGGGTTTGGGGAAAATGGCCCTGAAGAAGCAGCATCCGGAGTGAGGGGGATGATTCTGAACATGATCTTAAAAGGAGAATATGCACATAATCTAAGTAATTTGGGAGTGGGGACAACTTTGTCCACACTGAAAAAGTTTCTTCCCTCAATGTTGGAAAGTAATTATCTACTATTTAGATCACACGGGGGGTAGGCAACATGGGCAGCTGGTCGGCCAATGTGTGAACAGAATGCTGGACTTGATGTATCTTGGACTGATACAGCATGACTCTTCTTCTGTTCTTTTGTTCTGTTTGGGCCCCTGGGCAAATCTGACAATTTTTGTTGTTGTTGTTTATTTTTATTTATTTACAAGATTTCTATATCACTCCATATGCTGTTATAGAGATTTCAGGGTGGTGAACAATAAAAAATAAAATAAAAGAGATTTAAAAAATAAAACAATATGTTAAAAAAATAGAATCAATAAAACCATTGCTGGTTAGTTCAGGAAGGCTTTCTGAAATAAAAGTGTTTTCAGGAGGTGCCCAAACAACACAACGTTGGTGCCTGCCTGGCCACCAGAGGCAGGGAGTTGAAATGGAGCAACCACACTGAAGGCTCTTCTCCTGGTGGACTCCAATCGGGCCGTAGGAGCCACTTTGGGCATATCTTAAGGCATTTTCTTTGTAAACACTGGCCCGCTGGGAACCCAGAAGTTGCTTCCCCAGCTTGACTCCAGAGAATGTGAGCCAAGCCAGGGAAGAAGCAACCAGGACAGAATTTGGGGGTCAACCCCAGCTAGTCCACCAGATTTCCATGCCTGAATGAAATCCTAGAGGGGTTGGGCACCACCAGTGTGTTTGGTACTTTCTAAAGTATAAGGGGACTGATCCCCAGTCCACTGACGATGACATCATCATCATCATCATCATCATCATCATCATCATCATCATCATCATCATCATCATCTTGTTATTATTATTTCTATATCACCCAAAAGCCAAAGCTTTCCAGATGGTTTACAAAAGATTAAAACCTTAAAAATAAAATATAAACCATATTATACAATCCTTTACAAAACAATTCTGTTCCTGACTCCCAGCTGAGCAGAAGCACAGGAGAGAGGCGCCAGCTGTTTTTGGGGGCTGTGATAAGGCAAGCAGGCTCCCAGAGAGCGAGCGAACAGAGCAAGTGAACAGGGAGAGCAAACAGGAGTTTGGCAGCAGAGTTCGGCAGGGGAAGTCAAGGGGGAGGTCCCTAACAAATTTTCTAGACTGTTTGTTTGTTTTGTTCTAATGCCACACACTTAGAGGCCAGGGGGACTCTGTTGTTGACATTCAGGGAAGGCAGGGCAAGGCACCGGCCATTCCAGTACGAAAAGAAAGGCAGAAACATAAAGGGAACAGAGAACTATGGACAGAAAGGAATCTGCAGTGGTGGTGACCTGCAATGTGTGTGCAATCTTTGTTTTCCTGCCTGAGATCAACGTGGCCTACACGTGCAACAAGTGCAAGCTGGTCACGCTGTTGGAAGAAAAGGTCAGAGGACTGGAGCAGCAAGTGTCAACCCTCAGGAGTATAAGAGAAAGTGAAGAGTTCTTAGACAGAACGATGGATCTACAGCACCAAAGCATAGAACAGGAGCCAGAAGGGCAACGGCAGGATGAGGTGGAGTCGGAGACTGCAGAGGCAAGGGAAAACAACGGAGGGGGAACTCCCTGGAAAAGGGTGACTGTTAGGAGCAGAAGAACTAGAAGACACTCTGCGCCTGTGGAAGCAGTGGAGCTATGGAACCACTTCCAGGTACTTGAGGACGAGAGCAGAGGACAGCCTGCAGAGGACAAATTACCTGGCACTCAATGTGACAGCGAGCAAGAGGCTGAAGGTCAGGCAAGTGGAGGCAATCAAACCAAGGCCTACAGCAAGAGAAAGAGAAGAGAGACTCCCTCCTGAGGGGGATCGAAGCCAAAGTATGTCACGAAGACCCATGGACTCGCCAGGTGTGCTGTCTCCCTGGGGCACGGATTAAGGATGTGACAGAGCAGCTGCCGAGGCTCATACAGCCCACCGACACATACCCCTTTCTTCTCTTCCACATGGGTACAAATGATAGTGCCAAGCGGAGTTACAAAGAAATCATGGCAGACTTTGAAGAGTTGGGAAGGGAATTCAAGAACTTTGGGGCACAGATAGTTTTCTCATCCATTCTTCCAGTACTTGGAAGAGGAATAGGAAGGGAAAGAAAAATGCTCCGTGTGAATGACTGGCTACAAAGGTGGTGCTGACGCAAGAGATTTAGATTCTGGGACCACGGGCTACACTTCCTGGAAGATGGACTGCTGGCAAAGGATGTGTTGCACCTCACAAGGACCGGGAAGTGTGTGTTTGGCCACAGCATGAGGAACTTCATCAGGAAGGTTTTAAACTGAATCCAACAGGGGAGGGAGACATAAACTCGGGGGTAACAATGGAAGAAGGCCTCTGTGCCACAACAGAGAGAACAGCTCCAGGGGTGCCCAATGATAGCCTACTACAAAATGTAGGAAGAAAGTCGGACTATAAAGCACATAGTCTTCGATGTCTCTATACTAATGCCCAGAGTATGGGCAACAAACAGAACGAACTTGAACTCTTAAAACATGAGGGCAAATACAACTTGATAGGGATAACTGAAACCTGGTGGGATGACTCCCATGGCTGGAATACAGCAATTGAAGGCTATAACTTGTTCAAAAGGAACAGAAGCAACAGAAAGGGAGGTGGAGTTGCGCTGTATGTTAAAGATACATTTCTCTGCACAGAGATACAGGAAGAGGAGCTTGGCAGCCCCATTGAGAGCATCTGGGTTAAAATAAAGGGGGCAAAGGATAAAACGGGCATGGCGGTTGGAGTCTACTACCAACCACCCAATCAAGGAGAAGACGAGGATGAAACTTTTGAAAAGCAAATTACCAATGTGTCAAGGAGGCATGATGTAGTAGTGATGGGGGACTTCAATTTTCCTAATATCTGTTGGGAGATAAATTCTGTCAAACATGGCCTCTCCAAAAAATTCCTGACTTGTGTTGCTGATAACTTCCTCCTACAGAAAGTGTGGAGGAAGGAACTAGAGGATTGCCTATCCTTGACCTGATTCTAACCAACAGAGACGAGTTAGTGGATAAAGTGGCAGGGACAGCAAAACTCTGTGAAATGAGCCCCCTGCTGCTCTACTTTCATGTGCTCAACAAAACCTCCATATGCATTGGATGGCAGTGCCAATATTGAAAGGAACAGACACGTCCGTTTGACGGTGCTATTTTGCTCTGGATTTGCTGGGCACCAAGGCTCAGCAGGCCCAAAAGTCTGCTCTTCCATGGCACTGACCCCATTGCAGCCATACTGAGAGCCTCTTGACTTCATCTTCCCATCCCAATCTCTCCTTGGCTGAAGGAAGGCTGCCAAAATCACAAGGCTTAGAGTAAGAGGGGCAGCAGGATCACAGCGGGCTCCCATAACCTAGCGTTCTTGAGGCTTCTCCAAACTCTGTGATCTGTGCTTTGCTGGCCCAGAGAAGTGGGTCAAAATGGCTGGAGGCCACGGCAACTGAGCACTGGAGAGCAGCTTTTGTCCCAAATGTCTGCTACCCTGGTGAGTTGCCTGGTTTTTAATTCACTCCCTAGCAAAAGACTTCAAAGATGGTCAAGCACAGAAACTCAAGAAAGGCTGGGATATGTTTCATTCATCCTGAGCCAGGGCAGTCGCTCACTCCTCAACTGAGCACAGAACAGTCAACCAACGAAGAGATTTGTCATTCAGTCTAGACAATAATTTGCACAGTGACTAAGGATTGACTCTCTTTGTCTCTGTCTCTCTCTGTCTCTGTCTCTCTCTCTCTCTCTCTCACACACACACACACACAGAGTTCTTTGTGATTGTGTGTTGTGTATGTGGGTGCAGAGAAAGGGTGAATGCCACCTACCAAGGGCCCACTGCCCACTAGAGGATTCATGGATTCCCTAGACCAGGGCTCTCCAACCTTGGGTCCCCAGATGTTGCTGGCCTACAGCTCCCAGAATCCCTTGCCATTAGCCATGCTGGCTGGGTATGCTGGGAGCTGTAGGCCAGCAACATCTGGGGACCCAAGGTGGGAGAGCCCTGCCCTAGACTGTGCCTCCCCTTCACCTTCACAACCTGCTTGTTCACCTGCCTCTCACTCTGACCCAGAGAGCAGTGGTGGTTAGAGAAGGAGGTGCAATAGAGGCCACTGCCTATGTACTCATTGGCTTTCTGTCTGGCAAGCAATGATGATGATGATGATGATGATGATGATGATGATGATGAGGAGGAGGAGGAGGAGGAGGAGGAGGAGGAGGAGGAGGAGGAGGAGCTGGTGACGATGGTGGTGAGAAGGTAGACTCAGGAATGGAGGGGTCTCATCAAGGGTGTCTTGCCCGAGGGCTCTCAAGAAACCTGAAGCTGGCACTGTACGCATGCACAGAACTGGCATCCATTTTTGCAATTCCAAATTCTGGGGAAATTGAACAGAAGGTCTGCTTGGCTCGATCAGCCACAGGGCTTCATCTAGTCCTGCATTGTCTTTGAAAGAGCAGCCGGTCAGTCAGAGGCCTCTGGGAAACCCAGAATGTGAAGACAACTTTTCATGTGTTGGAGAATTCAAAAATATGACAGTCCCGCCCCCAGAGTGTCACCTGTTTATGTATTTATTTATTACATTTCTATACTGTACAACAGCCGAAGCTCTGTGGGCAGTTCACAACAAATAAAACTGCAAACTGCAAAATAAAATACAGTATAAAAAATAAAAAATTTAAAGCTACAGTACGAAATAGGAGTAAAAGTAAAAATAAAACCGAGCAGCAGCACAGAGATTTACAATACATTAAAGATTTAAAACAGAGACTAAAAGACTAAAAGTCCTGGGAAAATAAGAAGGTCTTCACCTGGTGCCGGAAGGAATACAGCGTAGGTGCCAGGCAAGCCTCTTTGGGAAGTTCATTTCACAACCGGGATGCCACAGCAGAAAAGGCCCTCCTCCTGGTAGCCACCCACCTCACTGCCTTTGGCAGGGGCTCCTGGAGGTGGACCACTGAGGATGATCTCAGGGGCCAGGCAGGTATTTATGGAAGGAGACGATCCTTCAGGTAACCTGGCCCCAAGCCATTTAGGGCTTTGTAAGTTAATACCAGCACTTTGAATCGGGCCCGGACATGGACTGGCAGCCAGTGCAGATGGTAAAGCACTGGCCTAATATGATCACGTTGGCCGGTCCCCGTTAGCAATCTCGCTGCCTTATTTTGGACCAGCTGGAATTTCTGGACCACTTTCAAAGGCAGCCCCACATATAATGCATTGTAGTAATGCAGGTGAGAGGTTACCAGAGCGTGGATAACTGTAGCTGGGCTATCCCTGTCCAGAGAAGGACATAGTTGGTATACCAGCCTAAGCTTTTATCAGCTGATAAAAGGTGCTCCGTGCCACTGAATCCACCTGTTCCTCTAGTGACAGTTCTGGATCCAGGAGCACCCACAAACGATGAACCACCTGATCCTTCAGTGAGAGTGCAACCCCCTCCAGAACAGGTTGAATATCATTCATCCGGGCAGGCAAACCACCCACTAACAGTACCTCCATCTTGTCTGGATTGAGTCTCAGTTTATTGGCCCTCATCCAGTCCATTACTGTGCCCAGGCACTGATTCAGAGCAGCCACTGACTCACCTGGATTTGTTGAAGAGGAGAGACAGAGCTGGGATTGGGAATCATCTGCATATTGATGACACCTCAGCCCACGCCTCCGGATACTCCCCCAGTGGTTTCATATAGATGTTGAACAGCATGAGGGATAGAATAGAGCCCTGTGGAACCTCATAGCATTGATGCCAGGACACAGAGGAATAATCCTCCAGCATCCCCTTCTGGAATCAGCCATCCAAGTAGGAGCAGAACCACTGGAGTGCCTCTAACCCCCAGCCCAGACAGCCTATCCATAAGGATACTATGGTTGATGGTATCAAAAGCCATTGAGAGGACCAAGAGAATCAACAGGGTCGCACTTCCCCTGTCCCTCTCCTGGCAGAGGTTATCCAACAGGGAGACCGAAGCAGTTTCCATTCCAAAACTAGGTCTGAAGCCTGATTGAAATGGATCTAGATAACCCATTTCATTCAAGAGTGCTTGGAGTTGACCGGCCACCACACGCTCAAGCACCTTGCCCAGGAAGGGAATGTTGGCTACTGGACTATAGTTGTTATCGTCTTCCAGGTCCAGGTTAGGCTTTCTTAGAAATATTCTAATTATGGCCTCCTTTAAAGAGACCGGCACCACTCCCTCTCTCAAGGAGGAGTTGACGGCCCCCTGGGTCCAGCCTGATATCCACTCCTTCATGGTCATAAGCCATGAAGGGCAAGGGTCAAGCAAACAGGTGGTCAACTGGACTTGGCCAAGCACCTTGTCCACATCCTTGTGCACACCTAGTGACATGCAAACAAACGCCCCTTGGCTCAAAGTGAGCACTGTCCAGTGTTCGGTGTGAAAGAGGGAGGGGTGGCAATCTTTTCTTTAAACAGTTTGACATTGGCTCGCAGTATTTTGCACCTCTGCCTGATTGCTAGATCTGAGCTCAAATATCTCAGAAGATATCCTTTTCTGTCCAATTTTCCGAGATTTTTCATTCTCCCTCTCTCCCCCCCTCCCTCCTTCCTTCTTCCCTCACTCTCACACACACCGGAAATAAGAAATTGTTTTATGTTCTAAAGAGTGGTGAGGGAACCCGGAATGCTCTTCTTTGGCATTCCCCTCACAGATCCATTGGGCTTCAAAGAGGACTGGGCGTACTACGGATTGGCGAACGAGCAATGTTCGAGTTCTCCCAATTTGCGCAACTTTCCTGCATAAACGAAAGTGGGGCTGATTCAATCTACAAGGGAGACAGGAAATGTGAGCAAAATTGAACAAGGAACGCTGCACAAATCAAACGCGAGCAGAAGTCTGGCAATTTGTGGACATTTTTGGCGGACACGTGCTCACGATCACATTCAGGGATTTGGACAAGGCATGCTCGCATGTTTTGTGAAAAAAATGAAAATCTCATACATCCTGGACGCACACCCCGCCACATCTTCCTTGGGCTTGCAGAAGACCCCATGCTCACTCCTGCCCTTCTGTCACAGCTGCCACTGCAACCGCCACTCAGCTGGGCTTCGGCTCAGAGGGAGAACCTGGCGTGTGTTTAGCCCCAACATCCCTCCTGGCTCCTGTGGACTTCGGTATGGACTTCGACTGCAGATTGCATCCGAGTCTGTGTTTGGTCTGGAAGGTGCAAACTGGATAAATCCTGATAAAAAAATCAACTGGAATGAATTTCTCATCTATCCTCATCAGGGGAGACCAAGGGCAGCCATGACCCTGGCCTTGCCGGACCCCCTCCTTCCAGGGGAGACTGGTGACTCCTGTGTCAGTGGGGCTCCTTATCCATTGCTCCATGGTGGTGAACCTATTTTAGGGGTGGAGTTCAGCACCATGGGCAGCGCTAATAAAGCTCAGAATAAAAGCTGCAATGGATCAGGAGTCCCATTGACATAGAGGTCACCACAGCCTCCCCTGCCTGCTTTTAGGGATGTGCTGAAGCTGCAACACCCAGCTCATTTGAGCTCGATGGACTTCCTGCCCGCTTCCGATCCGATGCAATTAAATGCAATTTTGTATGCAATCTTGCCCAACTGGCAAGCAACTTTCACTAATATACACACATGTGTATGCATTTCCCCCTAATATACACAATTTTTGGCATGCCTGTTTCGACTGAAGAGCTCCACTGCAAAATTCGGAGAAGTGAACATTTAGAAGGGTAACTCAGTTTCGGTTCACATATTGGTGAACTCCAAAAAGAGTGCAAAATATGGTCCGTATTTTGAACATATTTGTCCCCCATCCCTAAAAATGCAATTTTCTCAGTCCCTATCCTCATGTAGCCAAAACAGCATGGTTCATGCACAAGACGGAGGTGTCAGCAGGCTCGGGAGAACTCCAGCGTTTGCAGAAATACTAACAATCCTGAGTCAAAGCAGAACAAAGCAACCCCTAAGGTTTGTGGCAGAGAGGAACAATAGCAAAAGCAGCACAGCCAGTGGGCATGCAAGTTGGGGGAGTGAAATGATGTATTCTGGCAGTGGGCATGGCTGGCTGAACTGCTGAAGAGGAGCACTCAACACTGCATGAGAACCGAGTCCTCTAAGGATGACCGTCCTTAAAATAATAGAAAACAAAACGAAATGAAAAAGAAAAGAGCCCAACTCCGCAGGAAAATGGCGCTTGGCTGGGTCAGGGAGAGAGTGATGTAATCAGGAAGACATAACCCGTATGGCGAACAGCAGGATGGAAATGAGGACAGCAGGGGGGCACGTCTTACTGGGGATCCGACAATCTGGCTGAAATCTGAGCACATGCACCCGTAACGATGCAGATGTGGATGCAAGAGCTGGATCTGAGCATAGGAGGAGTGGAAATGAGAATGGTGATCATGCTGGGACCAGCGGTCAAGGAGGCAAAACTTTAGCAGCCTCAGCGCCAAAAGCACCTTCAGATGATTGTAGGGATACGTACCACCAGAAAAATATTGATAATAATGGGAGGGGGGTTCAGGGAACCTCATGAGCTCCACCCCAAAAAGTGTTGCTAAGCTTTTAAAGTACTACTTTTCTTTTCTTTTTTAATATACCCCTATTGTAGTCCTTGTGGATATTTTTACAAGACCAGATCCCTCCAAATTTGTGTTGAATTTCACTGTAAATGTAATTCAGCAGTGACTCTTTAATAGAGTTGGATAGAAACTCGCACGTTACCAGGTGGATCCTGCTCCCACCCAACCGCCAATCATTTTGGTGGTTTCCCACCATTTGCGTGATTTCTTCCCCACTCTGAAAAAGTTGAAATGTCTCTCCTGAGGTCTTAGGCATTGGCAGAAATAGCTTTAAACTAAAATAGGCTGGCATTTTCCGGTGTTTGGCCCCCACCCTCTTTTGCCTTTGACCTTGCCCCGGTTGCCTCTGGCTCCACCACCCACTGGAAGGCAGCCCCCGAGAGCTTCTCTGAGATTGAATTTGCCCTTCGGGCTGGAAGAGATTCAGTACCCCTGTTCCCATCCCTGGGTGCTGAGTGGGTTTGAATTTGGTGGCTACAAATAAACACAAAAACACATCTGTGCCCAAAACAGAGCCTCCATTTCACCAGCAACTCTCTGTACACCCCTGTCAAATCACACTTTATACTATCACATAAGAACAAGATGAACCATGCTGGATCAGACCAAAGGTCCAGCATTCTGTTTGTTTGTTTGTTTATTACATTTGTTAATCGCCCATCTGGCCGGTCACCCGGCCACCCAGCTGCCCACAGGAAACCCAAAAGGAGGACATGAGTGAAACAGCACCCTCCCACCCATGTTCCCCAGCAACTGGTGTACATAGGCATACTGCCTCTGATACTGGAGGTAGCATATAGCCATCAGGACCAGTAGTCATTGATAGCCTTCTTCTCCATGAATTTGTCCAATCCCCTCTTAAAGTGATCCAAAGTGGTGTCCATTCATTTGTGGAAGTGAATTCCATAGTTTAACTATGTGCTGTGTGAAGAAGCACTTCCTTTTATCTGTCCTGAATATCCCACCAATCAGCTTCATGGGATGACCCCTTTCGGTTCTAGTGTTATGAGAGAGGGAGAAAAATGTCCCCTTATCCACTTTCTCCACACCATGTATACGGTAATCCTGTACACCTCTCACATGTCTCCCCTTAAACTGAGTTTTTATGAAGGCCTCTCAGTGGCTAGAATACTGTGAACATTCATTTTAACAGGTCCCATTGTAGCAAACATTTGTAGACCTATTCCTTATGTGAATGTTTTGTTTTTATTGCATTTTGCTCAGTTCTTGGCGATGTAAAACATTGCGAGTATATAAATAATTAGACACAAGGACATAACCTTGATTCTCCCTGCGGTACCAACACATTGCCTGCTGCAGTCATGAAAGGCAAGGACTCTTCCATCCTGTATCGCCCTGTGTTAAACTGCGGGAAACTTAGGGACACTTGAGCAAATATGATCTTTGCAAATTCCAATATGGATTCTCTTGATCTCCAGCTCTCAGACTAATGTGTGGATCTGCTCTTAGTTATTCACCAGCTTTCACACTTTCCGAATGTCCTGATGCAGTTCTTGGCTCAAATGATGTTTCAAGCTATGGTTAAAAATGCATGGGTTGTGAGAAGATCCATTGACAAATACATAGCTAGAGAAAGCAATCCCATGGGGATGCCCGTAGCACTCCGAAGTCTGAACTCAAAGGATTACAGGCATCATATGCAGAGCAGGAAGGAGGAGCATGGAGGTGAAGGTCACCTCCATGCGCCTCTCTCCCTGCAAAGCAGCTAGACGTTTGATTTCGGATTTTCTCACCGTAGGGCTTCAGAGCAGGAGGGAAGGAAGCTAAGGAGCCTCCAGCATATGTCGTATCTTGGTGGCACCAGTCTCCTCCCCTCTCCTCCCCCCAGAATGCCCCTTAAACCCCTTCTCCAAGATCATTCTTCCAACCCTGGAGGCACAGCTGGTGCAGTTCTTTCCATGATGGCTGCAAGGAGCGATCATCCCAGTTTGCAGGACACGGAATAGTGGGCTCAAGTTACAGGAACCCAGATTCCGCCTGGACATCAGGAAAAAATTTCCTGACTGTCAGAGCAATAAGACAATGGAACCAACTACCTAGGGAGGTGGTGGGCTCTCCCACTCTGGAGGCATTCAAGGTGCAGCTGGACAGCCATCTGTCGGGGATGCTTTGACCTGGATTCCTGCATTGAGCAGGTGGTTGGACTTGATGGCCTTGTAGGCCCCTTCCAACTCTACTTTTCTATGATTCATTGATTCTATGAGGGCGCTCTGAGAATAGATCCCCAGCTCTGAGAGCTGTTTTCCGACCACAGAGCTGGGAATCCAAACGATCCTATGTCCTTCTAGAGCAGTGTTCTCCAAGCTAGGGTCGCCAGATGTTTTTGTCCTACAACTCCCAGCATGCCCCAGGCAGCTACGCTGGCTGGGGCATGCTGGGAGTTGTAGGCCAAAAACATCTGGCGACCCAAGCTTGGAGAACACTGCTCTAGAGGCTGGCTAGGGGTGATAGGAACATTCTGTGAGAGAAAATATTTAGAAATGCATATTGTGAGAGAAAATACATTGGAAATATGTGTATTAATGTGTATCGGTATGCAGATTTGTGCACTTTTTTAAAAAAAAAAAAAGACAAATTTTTACATATTAATGCAGAAATGGGATAGAATGGAAGTATGAATACAGAAATAAATATTATTTGGGGAAATGAACAGAATGAATGGAAAGTATTCTAGCTCTTCAGATTTCTTTTTCCACCCCAGAGACACTAAGTTCAAGGTTGGCCCATGATCTGCTGATGCATTTAAATCTCTGTGTTTCTATTATAAATAACAGAAATATCCTTCATTAGTGCTGAGCCTAAACTACTCACAGCTGAGCTAGAGATGTCCACAGAGCTCAACTGGGGGGAGGGGGTAGAAGTCTGGCAAACTTGCTGGGCTCGACCCCCCTGCCAAGCTCCACTCGCTCTACCTTTTCCCCAGCTCGACTCATACTCTTGCAAGCCGAGCCAGGGAAGCGGCTTCCAGTTTCCGGTGCTACGTTGTTTACGTAGAAAATGGTGTAAGATACGTTAAAAAAACCGATGCGATTTGTGCAATGTGTGCGAATCGCGGCTGTTTTTAACGTATTTGACGCTATTTTCTACGAAAACAACATAGAACCAGGGACCTGGAAGTCTGACGAGCGTTTCATAGATGCATCTGCAAGGATGATGCCAGTACGTTTACTCTTTGCATTGCAGCAGGGGTGTGTGAGCAACCTTTTTGAAATCGGGGGACCCTTCCCCTCGGGGGAAAGGGGCCAGGGGCGGTGGACTGCATGGGTGGGACCAAAGCTGGCAGAAGGTGGGGCCAGAGCCAAAAGTGGGTGGAGCAATAAAAAGCCAAATGTGAGAGGGACCGGTACCAAATGTAGGCAAGGTCACTTCTGAGTGTGTGTGTGTGTGTGTGTGTCACACACACACACACACACACACACGTATACAGCATAAGGAGCACCTCCTCTGCCTCGTATCATGAAAAAGTCATTAAAGAAAAGTCATTAAAAATATCTTCTCATTCTTTCTCCCTCTCCCCCACCTCATCCCGATCCCTCTCTCTTGCATTTAATCCACAAGGCTCACTGGTCCGCATTTGATAGGTTTGAATGAGGAGAGTTAACAGACGGTGAAATAGCTTCATCTCCGGAGCCGCTGAAAGGGTAAGAATGGGGTGTCTGCCTCCCCTTTCTCCTCAGGTGATGGGAGTCAAGGGGAGGGAGGGAGGAATGCAGGTTGTAGAGGCAGAGGGATTTCGCTCCTGTTCGCAAATCTTGCGAATGTGTCCCGTTCACAACCCTGATTATGCAAACGCAAGCAAGAATGCAATGATTGGGAGTGTTTTGCAATTTCCCAAATCTGTGTTCACATTCGCACAGGTGTGCACTTCTGCACATATGCAAATGTGCATCCCCCCCCCAAATCCACATTTTCATGCTTTAGCCCATGGGGGCGGAATGTGCATATTCGATTTGGAAAATTCACAATTTAAAAAAATGCTTTTTTTCCTTCCCAATTTGGCAAAAGGCACACTTTTAAAATAGTGGAGTACAGTATTTTTTTCCTGATCAGAAATGTGCATTTTTCCTGATTGGGGGGGGGGGGGGAATGATGCTCATGTTCAATAGCATGAATGAGGTGAAAAGAGATTCATTTGCACTGTAAGATAACAGTCCTAAAAAAAAACCTTACTAGAGAGTAAATCACATTAAATTGACAGGAACACACATTTGGAGAGGGATGGATGAATTCCCACATTCAATTTTTAAAAACATCTCAATATCTTTTCCTCCCAATCATGAAGATATTTGTGATTTTGGTTCATTCATATTTTAAAACATGAACTGAAATAAAATTCTCCTCTATCTGCACTGGCCAAATTTAATAGTTACTGCTTTTCCCAGCATGGGGAGGACCACGATATACCTGCCTGCCATATAGCTGTTAAAGAGGAAATAAGGGGGGGAAAAGGTGGCGACCCCAGTTCAGGCCTGCAAACATGGTTGAATAGAGAGGGATTCCAACCCAGACTTTTCAGGGCATTCAAAGCTCTGGGCCTAGATGGCCGGCTCTCTGAGTTTCAGTTTCTCCCACATTTGGATTCCTTAAATCTCAAGCACTTTCTGTCCTGAATATGAAGAATTGTGTGAATTTTGGTAAATTATTATAAAAAATGGAAACAAAATCCTCGCCCATCCCTAGCAACCACGCATTGCAAGTGTTACAGACACAATGCCAGCTTCGTAGAAAGACATAACTATCTGGAACATAAAGAAACGAGTTTCAGACCGATCAGGAAGATCATAGAATCATAGAATCATAGAAAAGTAGAGTTGGAAGGGGCCTACTACAAGGCCATCGAGTCCAACCCCCTGCTCAATGCAGGAATCCAGGTCAAAGCATCCTTGACAGATGATTGTCCAGCTGCACCTTGAATGCCTCCAGAGTGGGAGAGCCCACCACCTCCCTAGGTAGTTGATTCCATTGTCTTATTGCTCTGACAGTCAGGAAATTTTTCCTGATGTTTAGGTGGAATCTGGGTTCCTGTAACTTGAGCCCATTATTCCGTGTCCTGTAAACTGGGATGATCAAGAAGAGATCCTGACCTTCCTCTGTGTGACATCCCTTCAAGTACTGGAAGAGTGCGATCATATCTCCCCAGTCTCCCCTTCTGAAGGCTAAATATGCCCAGTTCCTTCAGTCTCTCCTCACAGGGCCTTGTTTCCAGTCCCGTTATCATCCTTGTCGCCCTCCTCTGAACCCTCTCCAGTTTGTCTACATCCTTCTTAAAGTGTGGTGCCCAGAACTGGATGCAGTACTCAAGATGAGGCCTAACCAGTGCCGAGTAAAGGGGAATTATCACTTCCCACGATTTGGAAGTTATACTTCTATTAATGCAGCCCAAAATAGCATTTGCCTTCTTTGCAGCCACATCGCATGATCTTAACTTGTTACCCAGCATGCTCCCAGTTGACTAAGGACACAATCCTATGCATGTTTAGACAGAAAAAAAAGGCCTACAATCCCCAGCATGGCTGGCCAGGGAATTCTGGGAGTTTTAGGCCTTCTTTTTTCAGTCTAAACATTCATAGGATTGTGCCCTAAGTTACTTTGAGATAACAGTAGGAAGTTGGAACAATTTCTCTCCCCCCCCCCCTCTCCTTTAGGGCATCTTCCAGTTAGAGATTTACAAGTCCCTAGAATGAGCGCAACTGTTTGAGACTGTTCGTGACATCACAGTCCGGCTCAATTTGTGGTGCAGGTGGAGATATTAAGGAGCTGTATGTGCATTATTGCTTGGAGCACGTAGCTGGAAGTTTTGATGTGTCGTGTTTAGACTTGGACCCAACCCTGGCAGCGTGGCTTTGCGTTGTTGCCTGAGCTGCACACAAAATAAAGCCAGAGTTGCAACGGCAACCAGTTGAATGAGGACGCAATCCTATGCATGTTTAGAGGGGGGGCGGAAAGGCCTACAAGGCCTCCCAGCACTATTTTCTGACTAAACACAGGATTGCTCCTTTTTTTTCCTGCCGTGTTTAGGCAGAAAAAGTCCTACAACTCCCAGCATGCCCCAACCAGCTATGCTGGCTGGCGCATGCTGTGGGCCGTAGGCCTTTTTTTTCTGTTTAAACATACATAGGATTGCTCCTGAAAGCCACCTTTTTTATCGTCATACATAGAAGAGGCAGAAAATTGTGTCTCATCATAACTCTGGAGTGCTTATATAAGGCCTCAGCCCGAAGTACACATAATCAGGAGAGTTATTATTTTCTCTTTCCTGCAGACTGAACCAAGCTCTATTATTTGGCCGTTGCTCCGATACGCCGCCGTGGTGCTGGATTGTCTACATCACAGTATCAGAGGAGCCGTGCTGTGAGGCCGGCCTCCCCCGTGAGCATCCCTCCTTTTAGTGTTTCATCCTCTAGAAATCACAGAACAAGAACAGCCTGGCTTTAGAACTGTGCTTTCGCCGCCTCAGCGCCTCTTTTATTTCGGGCCTTGCAGGCAAAGAAGCAGAGGACAGCAATTTGGCGGCAGCCTCCTGCTGAGGCCACAATACCGAAAGGATATTTGGAAACTGGAGGGAGGGAGAGATCCTCCTTCAAGGAAAAAGAAAAAAAAAAAACAGTGAGCATCAAGAAGGATCACCAGGATGCTGTTTCCCTATAGCAGAAATTGTAACTAGCAAAACACTGTCATTAAGTTGTTGGATTAATTGTTGTCTATATATTAACATCATCTGTGTACACTGGAGCGGGCCAACATGACCGTCTCCAATTCCCAACCCTATTCAGCAGCCGAAAAGGACCCCGAAATAATTTTATGGGGCTTTCTTCTTCTTCTTTGAACCTTATTTTATATCTGTCGGGGATGCTTTGACCTGGATTCCTGCATTGAGCAGGGGGTTGGACTTGATGGCCTTGTAGGCCCCTTCCTTCCAACTCTACTTTTCTATGATTCTATGATTCTCTCTCTATATATATATTCTAGATCTGCTGCCACCATTCATCCCTCCTAGAGTGCTTCTAGGAAAGGGGGTGGCCAGAGTTTGTGGGGTTTTTTTTTACAAGTGTTTAAAGGGTTCAAAGAAAAGAAGGAAAAAAGTAAGAAGAAGCCCCCTCCCTGCCAGAATTGCAAGCCCCTCGCTCCAAATCATTTCAGATCACACCCTGAATCATTTTGGATGAAATCCCCCCAGCCCAATTTGACCAAACCCCCAAAGTGAAATGAAAGGAGATCGGCCCCAGCGCACAGGGTGATTTTGAAAGAATGAGAGGACAACGCACAGAAGCCAACGATGAGTGATGTGGAGCGGGGGAGGGGAAAGAAATCAACGTGCAGTGAAGTACACAACCCAGGCCAGGGATGCACGGCACTGGAAAGCATGTTCCGTTTGATCTCGACGGACTTTTGGCACATTTCCAAGCCAACAGCCCAAAGCGGACAGAGTCAAGGTTTTGTGTTGTTGTTTTGACTTCTGAGAAATTGCTCAAAATATTTGCGCGAATTTGGAGCTGAGAACTGCATCGCTCTAGCACAATTTGTGCAAATCAGGGACGACTCGTTAGATTCGAGTGGTGGTTGTGGTTCTTGCTGTTGTTCTCGTTGTAGCCTTTAACCTGAGACGTATGGAAGCCGCCGCCTCTCACTGTGTATGTGCACACTACACCTTGGCCACTTTGAATTTTCTGACACTCGCTTTCAGATTTGTGTAAAAGGGCCTCGGCTCTGCAATTTGCACAAATTTACACAATGTTGTGCGAATTTCCCAGGCTTTTTAAAATATATATATATATATATCATGCAAATTGCAGCCCGTTTTAAAAATGGAAGTCTGCATGCTAGCATGAGTCATGCGTGATCGAGTCAGCAGTAGCGCAGGTTTGATGGAACGGAATCCATGGGGCCAAGTCGAGAAAATCCATTGGATTTTCACACACACTCTATCAGATTCCTCACACATCCCGAGCTTTGGCGGCCTCTCCACAGCACGTGTGTGGTGTTTTGGCCAAAATGTATATGTGGCAGGCAGTCAGATTTGCCTCTACATCAGTGATGGCGAACCTTTTTGAGCCCGAGTGCCCAAACTGCAACACAAAACCAACTTATTTATTTCAAAGTGCCAACACTGCAATTAAACCTGAATACCGAGGTTTTAGTTTTAGAAAAACAACTCATACAGTTGTCCGAACTAATTAAACATCTTTTGTCTTTAAAGAAAAACACAGTAACAGAGCTTTCAATGATACAAACAGTTTTTTGTTGAAAAAAAAATCAACTGAAAAAATTATTATAGTACTACATTGTACACATAGCCTGAAGGGAATTTATACAAACTTTTTAAATAATTAGGCACATGTATTTTTGGATAAGGGATTCTCAACTTGTAATATGATTATATGCCAGACTGAAATTGTATGGGGCAAGCTTTACTCCGGGTCCTTTCCCTGCTTCTACAGGTGTCGGATTAGTAAAAGTAAAAGTCAACCTGTACTAGGATGAGCAAGATAAACAAGAAAACTAAACGTGCTTAACACATTTTAAACACTTTAAGTCTTGGACTGCAAACACTGCATTAGGTAAAAGTTTGCATTGGGCATGCTTTTGCACAATTAATGTGATTTTTGCTATGGCATGCATGCTGATAATTTGTCAAACCTTGGCTCATACTCCGTTAGCTTTAGAGCAACACATGCAGCACTCAGGTCAACTGTTAGAGTCTACATAATGTGTGTGTGTGTGTGTGTGTGTGTGTGTGGAGGGAAACTAAGAGGCCCCAAGATGGGATCTGGTAGCAGAAACAGCAGAACCCACTCATCCAGAATAGCTCTCACCACAGCTTTTTCGCCCGTCTAGCTGGAGCATCTTGGAGTGGGAGAGGAGAAGGCTGGAGCAGCTTCAGGATATCTCGTAACCTGGCCTCCTCAGTCTCCTCACTTCCCCACCCCCTTTTTACCCCATATGTGGTCACTTTCCCAACCTCAGAGAGCGCCCAATGTGATTGTTTCCACACCAGCTGCAAGGGGGCAGGTGGGGGATTGGAGCCCCGATTCCCAGTTCTGATGTCAGACCATCGTCTCCAACCTCGGATCTGGGAATCTGAACTCTCCTCTGGCCCCTCAGATGCTGTCTGGGGGCCATAGGATTTCTCCCTAAGCGTGCATTAAAATGCTCAATGAATGAATTTCTCCCCATGCTCCTGGATTTTTAAACCGGTGAGGGACAATGTACAGCAGAGTAAATGAATATACCTTACAGAGAGCAGTGGGCTCTCCCACTCTGGAGGCATTCAAGGTGCAGCTGGACAGGCCATCTGTCAGGGATGCTTTGACTCAGATTCCTGCATCAGCGCAGGGGGCTTGACTCGATGGCCTTGTAGGCCCCTTCCACCTCTACTTTTCTATGATTCTATGATTCTATGGGAAACATGCAATGATCTCACCGTATAAGAACAGGCATGTTGCAATTTTTATGTATCAATGGTTGGAAGGTATATTATTGCCGGGCCGGGCCAACCATCTTCCTCCAGCATGATGTCAAAGTTTGCAACCATTTCTCACACTGCCTGTGCTTTGAAACAAGCCCAGCTTCTGAAGGAGTCCAACAAACACTGCATGTATTATTGTGGTAGCACCAGACAGTTGCGTTTTTCATCAAACTGATGGAACACCCCCCCCTCCCCAACGTTCAGAGTTTGTCTGCTTTTAACAAAGGGATTTTGTGTAAAGCTAAAACCTGCACCTGCCTCATGGATTGAATTAGTTCCTCTCCCCGCTCACCCCCATCCCTGGCATGCAAAGCATGCACCAAATCAGCAGCGATTCTCCAAGAGCGAGAGCGGCAAAATCTTTCCTTGCCATGAGGTTTAGCAGGATAATATTTCCAAATCCTCATGCCATACACACAATCTAAATTTATTCACGAGAGGCGGCGGCGGGGCGGCCTAGGGATGGATGAGAATTTCATTCCAGTTCAGTTTTGATAAGAATTTACTGAAATTTGTGAAGCTCATCATATTCCTGAGAGAAAGAACATGAGTCTTAACAATATTTGAATGTGATAGAAAAAGAAAAACCAACAGATTCACTGAGCCCTAATGAGAACCTATTTTCTGATGCTGGCCTGTGATAAACCACAGACCTGATCATGTCCCTAATTATTTATTTTTTTACATTTGGGGGAGCAACTTGTTAGGGTGAGTTGCTATCAAAGAGCACCCCCCTCCCCAGTATCCCTAAACGTTAATTATCTGAGTGAGCAGTGAATGTATATTATCTCTGGAGAACATCCAATGTCAACACACAGAGAGGGAATGGTAAGTCACCCTTTGACACACAGCAGCTGCAGAGGTTTGTTTTCAACCATTGTGGAGCTATCAAAAAGAATCATGCGTTTCAAAGGATGAGACTTTGGTGAATCACCACCCTCAGTGGCTTAAAGTTGATGGCGAACAGGTTGTTGCAAAGGAAACCAATACAGCATGCAGCAATGGTGGTGCTGGTGATGATGATGGAGCACTCAGGCCGTGCTCCTTGACATAAGCATTGGGATGTGCCATGGCTGGGCTGAGAGAAACCAGAAACCACTGAAGGCTCTTCTCCTGGTCGACTCCAGTCAGGCCAGAGGTCCACGTGGAACCACCAGGAGAATGTCCTCCAATGCCCTCAGTGACTGGGCAGGTTGGTAAGGGAGAAGGCGATCTCTCTCGGGTATCCTAGTCCCAAGTTGTTTAGAGCTTTGTACACCAGTACCAGAACCTTAAACCTGGCCTGGTACTGAATAGACAGCATGATTTGACTTTCTGTGTATGTTTTTCGTAGCGTTGAGGGGCTTCTTTGTTTTTCACTTAAGCTGCTGAGTTGTTGCTGGTTTTAATCCTGTCTCTTGTTGTTTTTCATTTCTTTCGACTATTATTCTCCAACCTTCCCATCGTGTCGGTGCACGCCAACTTGAGCGTTTGACCAGAAATGCTCAATATGGATCAACAGCTATAAATATTCTTGAAACAGTGAAAGAAAGAAGCCAGAGGTACACGACACACCACCCTCTGCCACCCTCTGGGCAGGCTGCTGAGCTCGTCCCACCCGCTTTCCCCGAAGCCCAGGTGATCAGTTGGGCTGCAGAGAAATGAGCAGGGATGGGGACTCGGACTCGAGGACTCGACTCGTGAGTCGGACTGAGTCCCCCCTCTGACTCGAGTCGGACTCGAGTCCCAATATTTTTAATGGGACTCGAGACTCGACTCGGGACTCGAGACCAAGGACTCGTCAACATCCCTGGGCTGTTGACGAGTCTTCTGGCTGTGCCAGAAGGAGCGCGATCACCGCTGAAGAGCGCATGGAAGCGAGGCGCGCCGCTGCTCGGCCACTATGGACAGCTACCAGGAGCGCAGCCCCAACGATGTGTTGAGATTTATTTTGATTGATGTGTTGTTGTGGGGGGTTAGGGTTAGGGTCAGACATTTTGGGTTTGGCTGCCTCTGCCTACCTGTTTGGGGTTCCCAGCCTCCTCTGCCTGCCTGGTCTCTTCTTGACCAGTTCAACAGTTGAATTGTCCAGGACAAACGCCTCTGCCTGCCTGCTTTGGGGTTCCCTGCCTCCTCTGCCTGCCTGGTTATTTTGGGTTTGTCTGCCTGGTCTGTCCTTGCCAAAATCAGTTGCAGAGTTTTGAGATAAAAAGGCACACTTGTGCCTAGAATTTATTTAAGCCACACATCTGAAGTAGCCTTATTTTGTTGGGGGGAAACCCCATTGATTTTAATAAGGACTCGTGGAGTCAGTTTTGGGAGTGACTCAGGACTCGGGACTCGTGAGTCACCATTTTGGACCAAGGACTCGGACTCGGACTCGAGACTCGGGTCCAAAGACTCGTGACTCGACTCGTGACTCGAGACCAAGGACTCTTCAACATCCCTGGAAATGAGTGCTGTCCACGTGCCATGGAGGGGATGGACTTAGCCCACCCTCCCCCCACCACCCCCAAAGCAGCCAGAAAAATGGCGGACGGGAAGCCGTGATGCCGACTGGCCTCTTCACTCCCATGGTGACCCCAAGGCAGCCTATCTGCTGTGCGCATGTTTATCTCCTAGCAGCAGTGAGGAAAGAGTTATCTGCATCAGGACTGATAGGGTGTGTGTGTGTGTGTGTGTGTGTGTGTGCACGTGCATGTGTGTGACCCAAGAGCCAGCATTACATGCTGCGTTCAGGGACAAAAACAATTTGCACCCCTGAAATAAAAAGTTTCTCTGGGATGCTGCTCAAATGTCTAGTTTTCGCAGTCTGCTCCTGCTTTTTTGTGTGCACACATGTTCCACCCATGGAAAGCCTGCACTGCTAAATGGCGCCAAGTCTATTACAAAGTCTCAGTACACATGATCAGGTTGTGCCTCCCCCCCTAAAATATATATATAGTAGTTGGGCTGTCAAAATAGATAGATTGCTAATCCTGTGGCGGCCAATTGTTCTCAGTTGTGGCTTCTGCTTCAACATTCTGATTCAGCTCTTGGGGGCTGGGATGAAGATGTTGCCATCTCTGTAAAGAGTTTGTGTTTTGTTTCCACTTCACAAAACCCCAACACAACTGGCAGCATTGACTTCCCTTGGCATGAGGCTCCGAGCAAGCTTGGCATCACATCCTAGAAAGTCAGTTTTGCGCTGGGACGGCCAGCGAGAGTTTATTTGTTGATGGGGCAAAGGTATCTTCCAAAGATCAGCTTGAAAAGAAGAAGAATGCCCCCTCCTCCATCTGGCATCTCTGGCCCTGTTCATCGTTGTGATATCTCAGCTGCTCTCCCGTAATTAGCTGCTATGCAGCTTGCTCTGAAAGTGTTGTGTGCAGGGAGAGGCTATCAGGGAGCCAAGAAGGAGGATGGCTCAGCAGCCGAGTTCGGAGGATGGAAATGCTGCTGATAGGGTTCCCAGGGGAACAAAGGAAGACCCTGTTCTCACCAGATCAATAGACTTTGGACACCCTGGCATGAGGGAAGCAAGCATGCACACCTGGCACAGTTATTTATGTAGCATAGCTTATGTAAGCTGCCATGACAGAAGAAAGGGAAGATATACATCTAATCAAGAAATATTTAAGAACTGTGGGTAGGTACAACCAGAAAGCAATCTCAGTAGACTTATAGCTGGGAGTATAATTATGTTTCTTCCCCATTACCTTGCCATTGTTTTGTTGTTGTTGTTGTTGTTGTTTTTCTTTCCTGTTATATCCCCTTCTCTCAGAATTTAAAATGTACATTCCTTAGGGGTAGGGACCTCTCTGTGTGTGTGTGTGTGTGTGTGTGTGTTTACTTTTGCTACTTCATATCCACTGACAGGGATGTTGAAGAGTCCTTGGTCTCGAGTCACGAGTCGAGTCATGAGTCTTTGGACCCGAGTCTCCAGTCCGAGTCCTTGGTCCAAAATGGTGACTCACGAGTCCCGAGTCACTCCCAAAGCTGACTCCATGAGTCCCTATTAAAATCAATGGGGGTTTTTCCAAACAAAATAAGGCTACTTCAGATGTGTGGCTTAAATAAATTCTAGGCACAAGTGTGTCTGTTTTGCAACTGATTTTGACAAGAACAGACCAGGCAGACAAACCCAAAATAACCAGGCAGGCAGAGGAGGCAGGGAACCCCAAAGCAGGCAGGCAGAGGCCTTTGTCTTGGACAATTCAAACTGTGGAACTGGTTAAGAAGAGACCAGGCAGGCAGAGGAGGCAGGGAACCCCAAACAGGCAGGCAGAGGCAGCCAAACCCAAAATGTCAGAAAGGTTGCATTTTAGGAAAATGATTTTAAAAAACAAAATCTTTGCCGGCAATCGCACTTCTCTCCACTCCTTCTGGCCCAGCCCAGGGATGTTGAAGAGTCCTTGGTCTCGAGTCCCGAGTCGAGTCTCGAGTCCCATTAACAATATTGGGACTCGAGTGGGACTAGAGTCAGAGGGGGGACTCAGTCCAACTCACGCGTCGAGTCCTGGAGTCCGAGTCCCCATCCCTGTCCACTGATGAGTTCAAGGAGGAGAGAAAATAGAGCTGGGACTTCAAGGTAAGAACATAAGGTGAGCCGTGCTGGATCACAGCAAAGACCTATCTAGTCCAGAATTCTGTTCACACATTGGCCAACCAGCTGCCCCAATGAAAAGCCCACAAGCAGGACATGAATGCAATAGCACCCTCCTGATCATGTTCCCCAGCAACTGGTGTACATAGGCCTAACTGCCTCTGATACTAGAGGTAGCATATAGCCATCATGACTAGAATCATAGAATCATAGAAAAGTAGAGTTGGAAGGGGCCTACAAGGCCATCGAGTCCATCCCCCTGCTCAATACAGGAATCCAGGTCAAAGCATCCCTGACAGATGTCCGTCCAGCTGCACCTTGAATGCCTCCAGAGTGGGAGAGCCCACCACCTCCCTAGGTAGTTGGTTCCAATATCTTATTGCTCTGACAGTCAGGAAATTTTTCCAGATGTTTAGGTGGAATCTGGGTTCCTGTAACTTGAGCCCATTATTCCGTGTCCTGCAAACTGGGATGATCGAGAAGAGATTCTGGCCCTCCTCTGTGTGACATCCCTTCAAATACTGGAAGAGTGCGATCATATCTCCCCTCAGTCTCCTCTTCTGAAGGCTAAACATGCCCAGTTCTTTCAGTCTCTCCTCATAGGGCCTTGTTTCCAGTCCCTTTATCATCCTTGTTGCCCTCCTCTGAACCCTCTCCAGTTTGTCTACGTCCTTCTTAAAGTGTGGTGCCCAGTACTGGACACAGTACTCAAGATGAGGCCTAACCAGTGCCGAGTAAAGGGGAATGATCACTTCCCGTGATTTGGAAGCTATACTTCTATTAATGCAGCCCAAAATAGCATCTGCCTTCTTTGCAGCCACATCGCATTGCTGGCTCATATTCAGTTTGTGATCTACACAATTCCAAGATCCTTCTCACTTGTAGTATTGTTGAGCCAAGTGTCCCCCATTCTGTAACTCTGCCTTTGGTTTCCTTTCCCTAGGTGCAGCACTTGTGGCATTTATCCCTATTAAATTTAATTCTGTTGTTTTCGGCATAGCGTTCCAGCCTATCGAGGTCGCTTTGAATTTTGTTTCTGTCTTCCAGAGTAGCCATTGATAGCCATGTCCTCCATGAACTGGTCTAATCCCACTTTAAAGCTGTCCAATTTCATTTACAGCTTGGTAGACAATTCTATAGTTTGACTATGTGCTGTGTGAAGAAGTCCTTCCTTTTGCCTGGCCTGAATCTCCCACGGTTCAGCTTCATGGGATGGGCCCAGGTCCTGGTATTATGAGGGAGAAAGAAAGAAACTTCTCACTGTCCACTTTCTACTATGTTAAATCCGTTTCGTCTGTTTTCCATGGATTGTCGGGTAGCTGTCATTGTGTTGTCCACTCATTGATGGAATCATTTTTTTTTACTAGAATTTTATTGGTTTGCAAATGCACACTTGCAGTAATGCCCGGTACTGCAAGTGTGAACCAGCACAAGTGTGCATTTACACAAATTGCTCCCCCAAAAGTTAAAAATCAGTCCGTAAGTCAGTGGCAGCTATGTGACTTGGAAAAAGCTGGTCCACTGCAAAATCCTCAGGTTGGATTCACAGAAATTCGCTCTCATTTGAATCTGTTGTGGAATTTTCCAACATCCCTACTTTCTGCTCACCATAATTTTATACTTTCTCCACACAGTCATTCTATGCACCTCTCACGCTTCCCTCCTTATTCACCTTCTTTACCCTTTTTTTTTCCTAAGAGAAAGGAAATAAACCAAAGATCGAAACCTTTCTTCGTAGGGGAGTGGTTCCAGCCCCTTGGTCATTTAGATTGTCCTTGGCTGCATCTTTTCCAGCTCTACAAGGTCTTTCTTGAGATTCAGTGAACAGAACTGTACATGGTGCTCCAGGTGTGGAAACGCACAGTAAAGATTGCATTCACTGCTCTCTGATCTGAGACTGGCACAGTTCTCATGGCCCTGCTGGCATCCTCCAACCCAATACACGGGCACCTTCCTACCTCCCGTTAGCTCTGGAAAGTACCCACATTATCCAGGGCTCCAGATGTTACTGATGCAATGTGGAAGCTGACCACAGCAGAGTGCCTGCCAGCCACATCATAAACGTAATATTTGAATTGGCCCGAATTGAATTGCAATCTGAGGGACATTTCTTGGACGCTGTCCCTCTGGAATAAGGTTCCTTAAGCTCCAAGTCACTTGAGTTCATTGCAGCATCGATTGAGCTGACCTGGCTCAAAAGCATGCTCTTTCTGAAATGGCAGGGGTGTTAATTAAAGAAGACTGGCCAACAGCAGGCTGAGAGCCTTGCAGTCCCAGCCCTCGACTTGGAAGACAAAACATTTCTGCAGTGCTTGGTTTCTGTAGGGCTGGAATGGAAACCTGTTGTTTGAATCTGGAAGTCTTTTCACGCTTCTGCAAATATACGTGTGGGGGGGGGGGGAGATGTGAGAACTTTGCTTCAGTTTATTTTTAATATGAATTTAGTGTGGTCCAAAAGTGGGTAACGCCGCCACGCCACCCCCTTTCCTCTCTCCTCTTACTATCCCTTCCTCGTCCTCCCCTCCCTGGCCAGCACCCCAGGTGAACTGAACAGCCTTCAAAGAGCATGTCTCACAATCCACAGCAGCATGCTCCTTGGCAATTTGGCAAACAAACACATATTGAGTAGGGATTGACGAGTCAGTCAATTATGGTTTCTTTCTTTCAATTCCTCCTTTTTCCAGTGTTAAGTTCAGTCCATCCTGAACACTGAGATCTCTTTTTTTAAGTTCACATGAACAGTTGCATTCATTTTTGTGTGCATTTCCTAATACATGCATGTTGTAGGACACTTTGGCCTAATTAGTTTGGCAGGATTTGTCAAGAACAAGTCCTGCCAGACTAATCTGATCTCATTTTTTGATCGGGTAACCTCCCTTGTGGACTGCGGGAATGCTGTGGACATCATATATCTTCACTTTAGCAAAGCTTTCGACAAAGTGCCTCATGACATCCTGATTAGCAAGCTAGCTAAAAGTGGGCTAGATGGAACAACTGCCAGGTGGATCCACAATTGGCTACAGAACTGGACTCAAAGAGTGCTTATCAATGGTTCCTTCTCAAACTGGGGAGAGGTAACGAGCGGGGTACCACAGGGCTCGGTCCTGGGCCCAGTGCTCTTCAACATTTTTATTAATGACTTGGATGAGGAGGTGCAGGGAATGCTTATCAAGTCTGCAGATGACACTAAATTGGGTGGAATAGCTAATACCCTAGAAGACAGAAACAAAATTCAAGATGATCTTGATAGGCTGGAGCACTGGGCTGAAAACAACAGAATGAAATTTAATAGGGATAAATGCCAAGTGCTGCACCTAGGGAAAGAAAACCAAATGCACAGTTACAGGATGGGGAACACTTGGCTCAACAATACTACAAGTGAGAAGGATCTTGGAATTGTTGTAGATCACAACCTGAATATGAGCCATCAATGTGAGGTGGCTGCAAAGAAGGCAAATGCTATTTTGGGCTGCATTAATAGAAGCATAGCTTCCAAATTATGTGAAGTGCTGGTTCCCCTCTACTCAGGCCTCATCATGAGTACTGTGTCCAGTTCTGGGCACCACACTTTAAGAAGGATGTAGACAAACTGGAGAGGGTTCAGAGGAGGGCAATAAAGATGATTAGGGGACTGGAAACAAAGCCCTATGAGGAGAGACTGAAAGAACTGGGCATGTTTAGCCTTCAGAAGAGAAGACTGAGGGGAGATATGATAGCACTCTTCAAGTACTTGAAAGGTTGTCACACAGAGGAGGGCCCGGATCTCTTCTCAACCATTGCAGAGTGCAGGACACGGAATAATGGGCTCAAGATACAGGAACCCAGATTCCACCTAAACATCAGGAAATACCTCCTGACTGTTAGAGCAATAAGACAATGGAGCCAACTACCTAGGGAGGTGGTGGGCTCTCCCACTCTGGAGGCATTCAAGGTGCAGCTGGACAACCATCTGTCAGGGATGCTTTAACTTGGATTCCTGCATTGAGAAGGGGGTTGGACTCGATGGCCTTGTAGGCCTCTACTATTCTATATACACATCTCTGGGAACAGTGGGAAGCAATTTTCCTAATATAATGCATTTTTAAATATTCTTTTCACTAACACACACATTTTTGTGTGCACCTTTCCCTAATACGTCCTTTTCTGTACACATTTTTTGGCTGGAGAACTCAAGTGCAACATTCAGAGGAGTAGGCATTTTGAAGGATGGCTGAGTTTTGGTTTGCGCACTGGTTTGAAAAATTAAAAGAAGTCAACCAAATGAATTTCTACCCCATCCCTAAAGGGTTTTCTAATGGATTAAAATGTTTGGGAGGGAAAGCCCTAAGCCTCTCTTTGATTCTGCAGAGCGGTGTGTGGAGTATCTATCCCCTGAGAATTTTTTCTATACTTGTGGGTAAATGTATTTGTCTTCCCTTGAAATGTCTTGTCTAATACTGAGTAATGCAATATGGGGGTTCCATTAATATGGGGGGTGTCTTTACTTTCCCCCTAACTTCTTTTTGAACCCAAAAAAGTGTTGCCAGATTTAGTGCTTTGGCATCCTTGAGGTGGACACTGATCGATGCCACTTGCTTGAGGAATGATTGTTTTCCCTGGAGCCAAAAGATGAAAAATGAGCCAGCTCAGTCTGACAGGTTGCTCTGCCCGGTTTGAGAAGTTCTCAGCCTTCTCTCATGTGTATATTCTCTGCCTAATCAATTCAGGAGCCAACCCAATTTTTCTACCCAGCCATCATGTTTTCTTTTGCAACGAAAACAAACAAATCAACATTTAACAGGCAGGGGATGAATCCAAAGGGTGATTTGACCCACGACAGCTTGCTTTCCATTGAAGCAAAGTCCCACAGGAGGAGGGACAAATCAGGCCCCAGGAGCTACAATTGGGTTACCCACATTTCACCTAAAGCAAAATGCAATGTGAATTTTGGATAAAATGGATACAATGGTAAAGTACTGCTGCCCTGTATGTTAGTCATTTCTATGTTAAAAAGCAAGGAAGGAAGGCAGACAGACTAGCAACTGGGGAGATACAACACTGACAATTCAATTGTGCAAATATTCACCTTTTTCAATGTTGTTCAGGATCATTGTTTTGCATGGAGGATGTTTCTTCAGTATCATGCTCCTACCCGGCTCACTGATTCCTTCTCCTTTCTTTATTACAATGCACTTCTAACCAGGCTGCACCCTACCAGGGATGGGGACTCGGACTCGAGGACTCGACTCGTGAGTCGGACTGAGTCCCCCCTCTGACTCGACTCGGACTCGAGTCCCAATATTTTTAATGGGACTCGAGACTCGACTCGGGACTCGAGACCGAGGACTCTTCAACATCCCTGGGCTGTGCCAGAAGGAGTGGAGCGTGATTGCCGGCGAAGAGCGCATGGAAGAGAGGTGTGCCGCTGCTCGGCCACTATGGACGGCTACCAGGAGTGCAGCCTCAACAGTGTGTCAAGATTTATTTTGATTGATGTGTTGCATACTTGGGAGAGGCAGAAGAAGGACCTGAGATTACTGTGTGTGGCTGCTCTGAGTGTGTTTCTGGTTCCAGCAAGTTCATAGGGAGAGGAAACCAAATGCTAGGGAGAGGAAACCAAATGCAGAGTTACAGAATGGGGGACACTTGGCTCAACAATACTACAAGTGAGAAGGATCTTGGAATTGTGGTAGATCACAAACTGAATATGAGCCAGCAATGCGATGTGGCTGCAAAGAAGGCAAATGCAATTTTGGGCTGTATTAATAGAAGTATAGCTTCCAAATCGCGGGAAGTGATAATTCCCCTTTACTCGGCACTGGTTAGGCCTCATCTTGAGTACTGCGTCCAGTTCTGGGCACCTCACTTTAAGAAGGACATAGACAAACTGGAGAGGGTTCAGAGGAGGGCAACAAGGATGATAAAGGGACTGGAAACAAGGCCCTATGAGGAGAGACTGAAAGAACTGGGCATGTTTAGCCTTCAGAAGAGGAGACTGAGGGGAGATATGATCGCACTCTTCCAGTATTTGAAGGGATGTCACACAGAGGAGGGCAAAGATCTCTTCTCGTTCATCCCAGTTTGCAGGACACGGAATAATGGGCTCAAGTTACAGGAACCTAGATTCCACCTAAACATCAGGAAAAATTTCCTGACTGTCAGAGCAATAAGACAATGGAATCAACTACCTAGGGAGGTGGTGGGCTCTCCCAGTCTGGAGGCATTCAAGGTGCAGCTGGACAGACATCTGTCAGAGATGCTTTGACCTGGATTCCTGCATTGAGCAGGGGGTTGGACTCGATGGCCTTGTAGGCCCCTTCCAACTCTACTTTTCTATGATTCTATGATTCATCACCAGTGGAGCGGGTGTTCAGTGAGGGTGGAATTGTGATGAGATCTCACCGTTCCAGAATGGGGGCCAAACATTTAGAAAAAATCATGTTCCTCAAATGCAACATGGATAAGTTTTAGGAAGTACAGCAAGTTTTTTTAAAATCATTTTTCTAAAATGCAACCTTTCAGACATTTTAGGTTTGGCTGCCTCTGCCTGCCTGTCTGGGGTTCCCAGCCTCCTCTGCCTGCCTGGTCTCTTCTTGACCAGTTCAACAGTTGAATTGTCCAAGACAAAGGCCTCTGCCTGCCTGCTTTGGGGTTCCCTGCCTCCTCTGCCTGCCTGGTTATTTTGGGTTTGTCTGCCTGGTCTGTTCTTGCCAAAATCAGTTGCAGAGTTTTGAAAGAAAAAGGCACACTTGTGCCTAGAATTTATTTAAACCACACATCTGAAGTAGCCTTATTTTGTTTGGAAAACCCCCCATTGATTTTAATAGGGACTCGTGGAGTCTGCTTTGGGAGTGACTTGTGACTCATGACTCGTGAGTCACCATTTTGGACCAAGGACTTGGACTCGGACTCGAGACTCAGGTCCAAAGACTCGTGACTCGACTCGTGACTCGAGACCAAGGACTCTTCAACATCCCTGCACCCTACTGTTAGATAGAGTGAAGCAGTCACCTCAGGTGCTCCTCAGGTGCAGTGGGCGATACTATCCCATCATCAGTCTAGCATTCTGTTCACACAGTGGCCAACCAGCTGCCCACGGGAAACCCGCAAACAGGACTTGAGCGCAACAGCACCCTCCCGCCCATGTTCCCCAGCAGCTGATGTACATAGGTACACTGCCTCTGATACTGGAGGTAGCATAGAGCCATCAAGACTAGGAGCCATTGATAGCCTTCTCATCCATGGATTTGCTAAATCCCCTTTTAAAGCCATCCAAATTGGTGGCCATCACCACATCTTGTGGAAGTGAATTCCATAGTTTAACTCTGTGCTGTGTGAAGAAGTCCTTCCTTTTATCTGTCCTGAATCTCCCACCAATCAGCTTCATGGGATGACCCCTTTGGTTTCTAGTAGTAGGAGAGAGGGAGAAAAAATGTCTCCCTATCCACTTTCTGCACATGATGCCCAGTCTGGTTCTTTGCCTCAGGCAGCAAACTGTTTTGTGGTGGCCCTGCTCCCAACTCCCACTCAGACAGATTGCTGTTCTGGGGTGGGTGGGTGGATGGCATGGAAGTGGTCTTCCACTGGTGGAAAGGAGCTACATTGTTGGGGACATGTGCATTGCAGAAGCCCCTTATGATCACCAGAGAAAGCTCTACAGGCATAGATCTACAGATGGTGGCATTTCCACTAAGATGTTGTTCCCAGCAAAGGCTCTTCAGTCTCTGCACCAGCTTAAATACGGGGGACGGGCTTCTACAGTTCCCCTTCTGACAATCTATCCTGACAGGGTAATCTGGCCCGTAAGTGAGCACTATGCCTAAGATGGCATCTAAGAACATAAGAAGAGCCATGCTGGATCAGACCAAGGGTCCATCTAGTCCAGTGTTCTGTTCACTCAGTGTCCAACCAGCTGCCCATGGGAAACCCACAAGCAGGACATGAGTGCAATGGAACCCTCCCACCCATGTTCCCCAGCAACTGGTGCACCTAGGCATACTGCCTCTGATACTGGAGGTGGCATAGAGCCATCAGGACTAGTAGCCACTGATAGCCTTCTCCTCCATGAATTTGTCCACTCCCCTGTTAAAGCCCTCCAAACTGTGCTATGGATTAGGCGCCCCACCACAGCTGTCAAAAGCACAGCAGAAGAATACAAGGGGAAAGTGGCAACCAAAGTCCCTGAATAATATGGACAGTTGGACTGTGTCCAACAGCTCAGAAATTCAACTTATTTTAGCTGTCTTGTTCCATGTAGTGGTAAAGTTTAAGTCGCCCTCCTGGTGCTGTGTGGGTTTTCTTTCAAGTTAAGATGATCTCTGTTACAGCAGCGGGGAGAAAGGTGAACATGAGTCACCATGGTGATTCTTTCATCTCCCCCTGGCTTTTTTTTTTTTTGGCTTTTTTTTTTTTGTCTATTTGTCAAAAGACTCAAAAATATTGTATCGGTTTGTTGGGCACACAACTTTGGGGACTCTAATTGCTTTGTGAGTCAGATTTGCTGGCATTATTTGCATCTCATTAACAGGAGTCAAAGGAAGAAAAAGAAATTTAAATAGGAGCTAATATGTTCCCAGGAAAAAAAAGAAAAGAAAGGGCTTAGTCTAGGGGCGGTGGAGGGGGGGGGGAATCTCTCTCATTTCCTGTTAATGTTGGGCCTTGTGACCCTGCCCACTTGCTTTAACCCTTTCATCACTTCACCGCACCTGGGATGGTAGAGTCCAAGGACAACCAAGGAAGGCCTGGTCAACCATCTCAGGTGGTAGGTGGTGAGAACAGCAACGGAGCCAGGCAGGAGTCCGATATGGTACTCAGAACTGCAGTGCAAAGCCAGTGGGGTGAGCAGGGGACACACATACAGATCATAATCCAGGACCTGGAGAAGAAGCATGGTGGGAGACAAGACTTTCAGTACCCTGGACAGGTCACTCAGTGCTGCCTGCTCCAACAGAGGGCTAATCCAGAGTTCGCATTACTTCGGTGAACGCTATTATTTTTTTTGTAATGTAAAGAGCAACTACAGGGGTGAAAGCAAGCAGCATTGGACTTTGGGGTCGGGAGCTTAACCCTTTTCAATCCTGCCCCCCAACCATGATGGTCCTGACAAATCTCTCTCTCTCTCTCTCTCTCTCACACACACACACACACACACACACTTGCACACAGAGCTAGGGAGGCAAGCGTCCAATGTCACCATTCATAGAATCATAGAATCATAGAATCATAGAATCATAGAAAAGTAGAGTTGGAAGGGGCCTACAAGGCCATCGAGTCCAACCCCCTGCTCAATGCAGGAATCTAGGTCAAAGCATCTCTGACAGATGTCTGTCCAGCTGCACCTTGAATGCCTCCAGAGTGGGAGAGCCCACAACCTCCCTAGGTAGTTGATTCCATTGTCTTATTGCTCTGACAGTCAGGAAATTTTTCCTGATGTTTAGGTGGAATCTAGGTTCCTGTAACTTGAGCCCATTATTCCGTGTCCTGCAAACTGGGATGACCGAGAAGAGATCTTTGCCCTCCTCTGTGTGACATCCCTTCAAATTTGGTGCAAACAGCAATTGGTAGGGAGAGCCACGACAAGGTAGAATTTGGAAAGCGTTCAACCCTTCCCCATCTCGGCGGGCCTGATGTTGGTTTCCCACAACCACCATCCCTTCCAGCTGCTATTTACATTGTGAAAAGGAGTGCATATTAATTGCATTCACGCAATCAATGCCATGTCTAGACTGGCCCAGAATCGCAGCTCTAACTAAACCGCCTTTCTCCTCGCCTGACTGCCCCTCTGCTAAAGTGTGAAGATCCTTAAAGGGGAAGTCCTCAGGCTTCTGTAGCCACCCCATTAGACACCCATCTGTTAATTAGATCCTGATGTGCTGCCTGCACTAGAAGGTGAGCGCTGGGAATCCAAGATAGGTCTTGGTCCTTTGAAGAAGCCAGTCTTAGGAGGCAACATCTCTGGGGGTCTTTGTTTGAGGGTCTTCATCAGCTGTGACAGGTTCAGGCTGTGTGTCAGGACCTAGGTCCCATACATCTGAAGATCTCTGATCAGCTCCTCTGTGACTGAGTCCTGCAGCCTCCCATATTTCACCACAACTCTTCTTTTAAGGAAACATATATGAAGTTGTGAAGGAACAGAACTGTCCTCTGCATTTATGCTTAGCTTGCTATTAGGATATTATGGGGTCTAAGTGTGTGTGTGAGAGAGAGTCAGATTCAGCCAAAGGGTTAATAGTTTAGAAGTCATTTGTTTAGTTAGAATGTAGAGGATGAAAAGTTTTGCTCAGGAAGCCAAGAGATTATAAACTTCTACAGAAAGTCAGAGGAAAAGAAGAGAGAACATTTTAAACTAAGGAAATGCAAACTTAGTTTCAGAAATGAACAAGGAATTACCTTCCTGATTGATTGGAGCTCGGGAGAGAGAGAGAGAGAAAAACTAATTTTAAGAGATAAAAGTCTAAGGCAAAAACACAGGGGGCAGAGAAGCATAAAGAGAAAGAAGGAAAAGAAGAAGGTTAGAGTCCTAGATGAAAGAGTCAGTCAGAGCTTCTGGAACTGGAGAACTGATTAAGAGACCAAGACAGTAAGTTATTACTTGGATAAAATGGGATGCAGTCTAGTGAGGTTAGCTGAATGTGTTTATTCCTGGTTGTTTTATTGACCTACTGCTCATATACATGTGTGTGTGTGTGTATCCTTTCAGAGTTTAATTTTTTTCCCTATTATTTTTTTCTTAAGTAAAATTTTAAATATTGTTATTTGAAACTTTTTGATCTTGTTTCTTTCTCTTTTGGGGGGGGGTGTTTACCCACCCCATGTCTAAGAGTCAACCCCATGTCTAAGAGGAGGCAGCCAGAAAAACCGACAACCATCAAATAACAACTAAAAAAAATAAACACAACAATGAAAATATCAACCTAATAAAATATTAAAACATTAAAGATGTTAAAATATTAAAAACAATAAACAGCCAGCAGAAAATATAATAATCAGAACAACAGATTAAAAATTAAATGTCTGTGGGAAGAGGAAGTTCTTAACCTGGCCTCTAAATGTATGCATTGAAGATGGACGGATCTCCCTGGGAAGGGCATTCCACAGATGAGGGGGCTGCTACGAAGAAGGCTCTTTCCCTGGTAGCGCCCCGTCAAACCATTGTGGGTGGCGGCACCCAGAGAAGAGCCTCCAAAGATGACCTTAGCAGTCGGGCTGGAACATTCTCTTCAGGGCAGTGCCAGGCCTGGGTCTCAGCTCTACACTCAGGGGTGGTGGTAGGTACCAAAAAGATCTAGGGCTCAGGCCCACAGGACAAAAAAAATATATGCACAAATTTGCATTTGCTAATTTACATATGCTCTAAAGTCTCTCTCTGCATGTGTGTCTTTAAAGGGGCCTGTCTCCTGAGGAGACCCCTGTTTGTAGAAAGGGGATGCATGGACAAGGAAGAGGAGGGTGTTTGATTTCAGAAAAGAGCCTCAGGCAAGATTCAAGTGGGGGACAGCAAGAGGGGAAGCCCATGTGGGCAAAAAGCCAGCTAATCCGGGGGGGGGATCAGATGCAACAGAGATCATCTGGGCCCCTGTCCCTTTCTTTCGGCAAGTGCCCATGGACGGCAGGGTGGTGGGGCAGAGGGCCCCCCAGGGATTCGGGGCTCCAAATGAAAGATGCAGGGCTCCAGCCCGAGTGGGCCGCCCCCTGACACCGCCTCTGTCTGCACTGATGATTTCCGCCCCTTTTCTGTGCCTCCATCTGTCCCTGCCTACAAAGAGGTCCCTTCAGGCAGACACCTGGGGCGGATGATGCCACAGCTGTGCTTATTTCCAGCTCAAGCAGCACAAGAACGAACAATGGTTATTATTAGCTCTTGGTTCAATAAACCTGTAATTAGCTAGAGGTCATGTGCCGCCTCCAGAGCAGACCCTCCTGGATCCAGGCAGTTGTGAACCCTCCAATATTTCACCAATGAAAACATGGTCTGGCTCTCAACACCCCGTTTCCCATCCCCAGGCACACAGGTAGCCACCAAATCAGACCCTGACTGAGTTCAGACGACATGATAGCCCACACTCAAGGGTTCAGTATGGGTTGAGTGTGGGTTGTCATGAAACCATGGGTTGTTGTTGAAACGTGTTGTCCGAACCCACGGCTTGTTAACCACAAACAACCCACGAAGAGAACCCATGGTTTGTTGTTGGGCTGTGAACTGTGGGTTGCTCACCATGGTTTGTTATCTCGGCTGGGTTCAGACAACACGATAATCCACGTTTCAACCACAACCCACGGTTCAACCACAACCCACACTCAACCAGTGAATGTGGGTTATCATGCTGTCTGAACCCAGTCCCTTAGTCCATCTAGCTCAGAATCATATACACTGATGGGGCAGTGGGTTTCCAGGGTTTCAGGCAGGGGTCTTTCCCAACCCTACCTGGAGATGCCAGGAACTGGACCTGGGACCTTTTTGCATGCAAGGCAGGGGCTCTGCTTCCCAATAGGAAGCTGCCATATAGGCCACTGGTCCAGCTGGCTCAGGATTGTCCACACTGGGGATGCGTGATAAATTTGCTTCCTCTCTTTGTGCTTTGTTTGTATGTTTTTGTTTCTTGGCAGATTTCTCCATTCCGCAACACTGGGAAATAGATGCTGATTGGACGCATTTCCCCTTCGGAAATCCGTACATTTCATGACTTCTGAATCTGATGTGTTCTGCGGAACAGGAAGGATGTGTCCAATCAAATGCATCCCTTTGAAAAGTGCATAAAGGAAAATGGGTAGATCTTAAAAACGGATACCAGGATGCTTTAGTCGACGGGTGGATGGGTACAAAAATGCATGCAATTTGAAAAATGTGCACAAGATTTAAAGATTAAATGAGATCCCAGTCCCTGTGGTTCTGCGTGATAGGATGTACAGGCCTGTGGCTCACGCTGGCTCAGCTTGTCTGAGCGTGGAAAGCTAAGCAGGGCCAGGCCTGGTTATTACTTGGATGGGAGACCCCTCCTCTAGTTTCCTGCATTGAGCAGGGGGTTGGGCTCGATGGCCTTGTAGGCCCCTTCCAACTCTGTGATCTATGAAATCTATGATTTAAATAGGAACATAGGAAAGTGCCTCATACCAAGTCAGAATGTTGGTCCATCCAGTTCAGTATCGTCTACTCCGACTGGCAGTGATGGGCAGGGCCTCTCCGAGGTTTCAGAGCAAAGTCTTTCCCACCCCTACCTGGAAATGCCGTGAACCGAACCTGGGACCGTCTGCATGCAGAGAAGGGGCTCGATCACACTGAGTTACAACTGTGGAATGGGTCAGAATTTCGTTTCAGCCCATTTCTGATAAGAATTTACCAAAATCCACAGATTCCTTCATCTCTGGGATGGAAAGAACTTGGGTGGTGGGGGTGGGGTCTTTGTTTTTGTTTTTAATTGGATGAGAGAGAAACTAGATCTGACAAATCCACCCATCTGGGCCTAGGGCTTTGAGTGCTTGACTCTTGAAACTCTGGGTTTGAATCCGTGTGTAGTCAGCCATGTTAGCGCTGAATTGACAACTATTTTTTCTTCCTGGCTGCATCCTCGTCTTTAACAGTTCTGTGGCAGGCAGACATCACGCTGGCTCAGCTTGTCTGAGCGTGGAAAGCTAAGCAGGGCCAGGCCTGGTTATTACTTGGATGGGAGACCCCTCCTCTAGTTTCCTGCATTGAGCAGGGGGTTGGACTCGATGGCCTTGTAGGCCCCTTCCAACTCTGTGATCTATGAAATCTATGATTTAAATAGAAACATAGGAAAGTGCCTCATACCAAGTCAGAATGTTGGTCCATCCAGTTCAGTATCGTCTACTCCGACTGGCAGTGATGGGCAGGGCCTCTCCGAGGTTTCAGAGCAAAGTCTTTCCCACCCCTACCTGGAAATGCCGTGAACCGAACCTGGGACCGTCTGCATGCAGAGAAGGGGCTCGATCACACTGAGTTACAACTGTGGAATGGGTCAGAATTTCGTTTCAGCCCATTTCTGATAAGAATTTACCAAAATCCACAGATTCCTTCATCTCTGGGATGGAAAGAACTTGGGTGGTGGGGGTGGGGTCTTTGTTTTTGTTTTTAATTGGATGAGAGAGAAACTAGATCTGACAAATCCACCCATCTGGGCCTAGGGCTTTGAGTGCTTGACTCTTGAAACTCTGGGTTTGAATCCGTGTGTAGTCAGCCATGTTAGCGCTGAATTGACAACTATTTTTTCTTCCTGGCTGCATCCTCGTCTTTAACAGTTCTGTGGCAGGCAGACATCACGCTGGCTCAGCTTGTCTGAGCGTGGAAAGCTAAGCAGGGCCAGGCCTGGTTATTACTTGGATGGGAGACCCCTCCTCTAGTTTCCTGCATTGAGCAGGGGGTTGGACTCGATGGCCTTGTAGGCCCCTTCCAACTCTGTGATCTATGAAATCTATGATTTAAATAGAAACATAGGAAAGTGCCTCATACCAAGTCAGAATGTTGGTCCATCCAGTTCAGTATCGTCTACTCCGACTGGCAGTGATGGGCAGGGCCTCTCCGAGGTTTCAGAGCAAAGTCTTTCCCACCCCTACCTGGAAATGCCGTGAACCGAACCTGGGACCGTCTGCATGCAGAGAAGGGGCTCGATCACACTGAGTTACAACTGTGGAATGGGTCAGAATTTCGTTTCAGCCCATTTCTGATAAGAATTTACCAAAATCCACAGATTCCTTCATCTCTGGGATGGAAAGAACTTGGGTGGTGGGGGTGGGGTCTTTGTTTTTGTTTTTAATTGGATGAGAGAGAAACTAGATCTGACAAATCCACCCATCTGGGCCTAGGGCTTTGAGTGCTTGACTCTTGAAACTCTGGGTTTGAATCCGTGTGTAGTCAGCCATGTTAGCGCTGAATTGACAACTATTTTTTCTTCCTGGCTGCATCCTCGTCTTTAACAGTTCTGTGGCAGGCAGACATCACGCTGGCTCAGCTTGTCTGAGCGTGGAAAGCTAAGCAGGGCCAGGCCTGGTTATTACTTGGATGGGAGACCCCTCCTCTAGTTTCCTGCATTGAGCAGGGGGTTGGACTCGATGGCCTTGTAGGCCCCTTCCAACTCTGTGATCTATGAAATCTATGATTTAAATAGAAACATAGGAAAGTGCCTCATACCAAGTCAGAATGTTGGTCCATCCAGTTCAGTATCGTCTACTCCGACTGGCAGTGATGGGCAGGGCCTCTCCGAGGTTTCAGAGCAAAGTCTTTCCCACCCCTACCTGGAAATGCCGTGAACCGAACCTGGGACCGTCTGCATGCAGAGAAGGGGCTCGATCACACTGAGTTACAACTGTGGAATGGGTCAGAATTTCGTTTCAGCCCATTTCTGATAAGAATTTACCAAAATCCACAGATTCCTTCATCTCTGGGATGGAAAGAACTTGGGTGGTGGGGGTGGGGTCTTTGTTTTTGTTTTTAATTGGATGAGAGAGAAACTAGATCTGACAAATCCACCCATCTGGGCCTAGGGCTTTGAGTGCTTGACTCTTGAAACTCTGGGTTTGAATCCGTGTGTAGTCAGCCATGTTAGCGCTGAATTGACAACTATTTTTTCTTCCTGGCTGCATCCTCGTCTTTAACAGTTCTGTGGCAGGCAGACATCACGCTGGCTCAGCTTGTCTGAGCGTGGAAAGCTAAGCAGGGTCAGGCCTGGTTATTACTTGGATGGGAGACCCCTCCTCTAGTTTCCTGCATTGAGCAGGGGGTTGGATTCGATGGCCTTGTTAGGCCCCTTCCAACTCTATGATCTATGAAATCTATATCATGGTCCTCTCCATGCTGGGAATAGCTGCACCTCTTGAATCTGGCTGGTGCAGGTGGATGAGAATTCCAGTCCAGTTCATTTCTGATCAGAATTTACCGAAGTCCACACACACACACACTGGAGGCATTCAAGGTGCGGCTGGACAGTCATCTGTCAGGGATGCTTTGACCTGGATTCCTGCATTGAGCAGGGGGTTGGACTCGATGGCCTTGTGGGCCCCTTCCAACTCTACTTTTCTATGATTCTATGACACCCCATATTCAGGATGGAAAGAGCTTGAGATTGTTTAAAAGAACTTGACATTTGCTCCTGGCCAGGAAGGAGGGTGGGGCCTGACTGACGCCAGCTACAAAAGCTACTACTACTGCTTCTTCTTCTATTGACCTTAGTATAATTGTTACTGAATTGCTTATGGTTATCTGTAATTATTTCTATTGTATTTTTTAAATATTATATTTAGTGATGTTTGATATTTTGTAAATTGTATTTACTGTTCTGATATTTTGTAAATTATTTTTTGAATATTATATTTAAAGTTCTTTGATGTTTTGTAAATTATATCTACTGTTATTTATGTCATGTTGTGAGCCGCTTTGGGCACAATTGTTGTGGGAAAGCGGCATACAAATAAAAGATGATGATGATGATGATGATGATGATGATGAAGAAGAAGAAAAAAAAAACAAAAAACTGCATGCGGGAGAAAACAAAACTGGCCGATGTGTCCATCCCTGGCAACGGCCCTTCCCTGAAAGGAAATGTGATCTTTCCCCACTATTACAAGAGCACAAGGTGCTGCTTTAGACAGAGTTGATTCAGTTAAAACTGAGGCTCTTCAGCTGTCCATTTATAGGGCTGTAAACCAGTGCCTGAAAGCTGGTTCTGAGAACTCTTTCCCTTAAATCCAACTTCCATGGCAGAGAAATAGATTCTTTGCTAAACCGCTTGGCTGATGTCAACAGCTGATTGCAGAGAGACTGGGGCTAAATGCCATAAAACTCGTATGTTTATTTGCTTATAAGAAAAGAGCCTCCCAAAGTGGATGCCCCTGGCAAAAATGCCTCCGAGAGAGACATATGCTTATGTGGTTTTTTTACACGCACTTGCTCTGTTTTACTCCAAGGTTCCAGTGCTGAGAAGTGATGGCTGCATTTACTAGGGGCTGGAAAAACACATCTCCAGTGTTGGAATTGTGCCCAAGTAAATGCCAGGTGAGTCATTCGGTCTAAGCCAAGTTCTCCAGCAGTGGGGAGTGTGAGTTACTCCGTAGCCAACCGTAGCTCAGCAACCTCAGGGTGAAACTAGCTTACCACCAAAATATAGACAAAAGAAAGGGTTTCTTCTAGCAAGTCCTCATTAACTTGTGGAACTCACCGCCATAAGAAATGGTACTGTCCCCTGGCTTTAAGATGACTTTAAACAGGGAGTGCAGACCTCTTTCAGCCCGAAGGCAAAATTCCATTTCGAAGACGTTCTCAGGGTCCCCATTCCACTTGTGGGAGGGGCCAAAGACAAAATGGGTGTAGCTAAAATACCCCTTAGGGGAGGCATTTCACCCTTAGGAGGGAGAAAAAGTGCACAAAAGCTGGGAAACCACTAAATGATTGGTTGTCGGGGGAAAGTGGGTGGTGCCAGGGGAAGGGGAGCGTGGTTCTCTGGGAAACCCAAGGTGGCCAGACAGGGACCACCAGAGAGCCGGAGTTAGGCCACAGGCCTGAGGTTTCGCATCCCTGCTTTATGCTGATAAATCCACAAAGAACACATCTATCGACAGCCTCTAGCCATAAGGGCTACAGAGAACCTCCAGCTTTAGAGACAGTCTACCTTTACATACCAGTCGCTGGAGGACAAGCCATGAAGAAATGGCATCACCCTCCAGGTCCTGCTTGTGCTCTATCTAAAAGCCTCTGCCTGCCCACTCTGAAAGAGTCTGCTGGACTAGATAAACCTCGAGCAGGGCTGTTCCTATGTGCTCATTTATCATGTGCCCAAACCTTCTTTCCCACATGCAGGTCTTTCCCACATGATAAAATAAGGATATGGAAATCATGCATGTTTCCATATCCTTATTTTATCAATCTTTCTTGCTCGCTTGCCTTTTGTGCTTACACCCCTATGTTCGAACCATGAGCTACCTTGTTCAGGAATGTGCATTGAGTCCCACCATGATTAGTGATGAGAGTCTCAGGACATGGTGAGCCTCGGTGGCTTGGGAGTGCCAATTCTTGCCCAAAATGGGTGCCTATTTCCAGGGCCGGTGCAAGGCAGTTTGGTGCCCTAGGCAAGATCAGATATTTAGCGCCCCCCTCTTCCCACTTGAGCCCTCCCTCCCTCCAGCCCTATGCCCATTATGAAATAAATTTCCCTCCCTGGGAACTGCCCAGCCCCATAGAAAAACTTTGTGGACTTTGAGACTTTTCCTTTGTGTTCACGCGGAAAGCAAAGAGGCAACATCAGCCCAGCTATGCCAGGAACTCCCAAGGGCCTTCTCCTACTCCATATATATGTAAAAGCCTGTCTCCTCCTGCGGGCAGCACAAGGGATATGAAAAAAGGATGTGAGAGAGGTGTGATGGCGCTACCTGTGAGGAATAGAGACAAAAGGGCATCTTGCAGCCTGTCCTACCTCGCAGGGTGGAGGTGCAGAGACACCGGTTTGACTCATACACCTCCTGGGTTGCGGGGGGGGGGATGCATGTAGTAGAAACATAGCAAAGAGAGAGCCCGTGGATCATCTGGTTCAAATTTAGGAGGGGCTTTACGAAACTTACTGCTTCCCCTCCTCTCTCTATCACTTTGTTGCAATATTTCTGCCTTTTAAGGCTTTTTTCTGCCTCAACGGGCATAGGATTGCACATGGCTGGCTGGGGAATGCTGGGAGTTGTAGGACTCCCCCCCCCCTCCAAACACATGTAGAATTGCATCCTAAAAGCACTTAAAACCAAAACACAGAAACAGCATGCTAAATAAAACATTGGAGCCCCAGCTAGCTTAAAATACCTTTCCCTCCCTCCCTGGTTCAGGGGATGTTGAGAGGGAGGGCGAAGGAGGTGTTTGCAGGTGCCTCCTTCCCGCTGCCCACCAGCCTCCCATCATTGGCCCCTGCCCGCCTCCGCCTCCTCCACCCTGTCGCCTTCTCTGCCTCTTTTGATGCTGGTTGTGAGGAGGAGCCTGCCTGAAGCTTCAGCGGCGCCAGATTGAGCCCTGAGGTGGAGGAGAGAGAGGGAGGGGCGCGCTTCTTTCGCCTCCCCTTCCCGCGCGTTTCTGGCGCCCCCATTTAGCCTGGCACTCTAGGCAGCCGCCTAGTTCGCCTAATGGTAGCACCAGCCCTGCCTATTTCATAATTGCATCGTTCGGCATATCCAGACAGAGGAAATGGGAAGAGCACCCTGTGTGTGTGTGTGTGTGTGTGTGTGTGTGTGTGTGTGTAACAGCCTTTCCCAACCTGGTGCCCTCCTGCTGGCTGGGGCTGATGAGACTTGAAGACCACAAGAGTTGGAGGGGGAGCACAAGGGATGGGGCAACCAGCGACTTTTGAGCTCGCCCCCGAAAACCACTTCAGAGTTCATTATGGCTCATCCCTCTTTTCAGTTTCAACCTGTTTTGCCAACAGGAACGAAATCTCTTACATCCCAAGAGGGCACCAGCAATGCATGAGGAAGCCTGGTGTTGACAGAGTCCAGAGTGAGGCTTGTAAACAGCCACTCCTGGTCACCTATAATGAGTTTTTAAAAAATGACTCCCGGCAACCCTACAGTCTGTGCAAACAAACTGGTCAAGAATTAGGTCCATTTCTCTCTCCTACAGGCCATAATTATTCTATAGACACAACTTTGGGGTAATTTCCCCAAGGATGTCCAAGAGATGGATAAGGCTTCCATGTCACAGCCCAGAACATATTTTCCCAGTCTTCTCTCAGATCTGATGTGGGTGAATCTTGCTTGCTCTAGGGCAGTGTTCTCCAACCTTGGGTCCCCAGATGTTTTTGGCCTACAACTCCCAGCATGCCCCAGCCAGCTACGCTGGCTGGGGCATGCTGGGAGTTGTAGGCCAAAAACATCTGGGGACCCAAGGTTGGAGAACACTGCTCTAGGGCAATAGTGAGCAAAGAGGAGCAGCGGAGGAAGGAGGCAGAAAGCACGGCTGCACCGTCTTCTACTGCTCCCTCAGAAATGACTGCCGTGTGGACCTAGAATAAAGCCCACCACATATCTGGGCACGTTCCCAACAAATTGACAGGTATCGACAGATTCTATGCACCTGGCTGAGAGCAGGGATGGTGCATGAGTGAGGTTCGAGAGATTGCCAGGATTCTCTGAACATCATCTTGCTGCTCATTCGTGCCTGATCCCTTTTTGTTTGTGGGAGCAACGATCATGCAGGAGATTTGCACAAACCTCCCCAAATTGGCACAAATGTCCTCCATAGACCATAGCGGGGCTGACTGGGTCGAATCCCAATGTGGAAATTTGTGCAAATCGAGCTGGGAATCGGGGATGAGATGGATGTGAGCACACCTTTGGCAATTTGTGAATATTTTCAGCGGACGGGTGCTGCTCGCGCTCACATTCAGGAACGTCGAAAGGGGGCATGCTCACATGTTTTGCAAGCAAAACTGAAAGAGAGAAAGGTTTTTCCAGGGTGTGCTCGAGCCCTGGCTGGCACCTTTGGAAAAACAAAGAAATTAAGTCCCGGAAGGAATGCTAAGGAATAGCCTCCTGCCTTCTCCCTGCCGCCACCCCCAAGAAGAATCTCAAACAGCCAGGGTCTGACTGCAAAGAAATTTGTATATTAATAGCCAGTGGAGTTGCTCATTGGGATTGATTAGTGCCTTGCTGCTGTCACAACGAGGAAGGCAACGCAGTCGTTGATGCAATGTGCATTCCAAAAAATGACCGCTTCAAAAGCCCTGCACGCTGGCCAGCAATCAGCATGAGTTGCGGTTTCCTTTCCTTTGGCCAGCACTTTGCAGATCAGCACAGAAAATAAAGAGTCCATTGAAAAACATGGAGGTGTGTGTCTATGTGTGTTTGTCTAGAGCAGGGCTCTCCAACCTACAGCTCCCAGCATACCCAGCCAGCATGGCTAATGGCAAGGGATTGTGGGAGCTGTAGTCCAACAACATCTGGGGACCCAAGGTTGGAGAGCCCTGCTCTAGAGGCATGCTGGTTTCTTAAACATGTGATTATTAGAAAAGGGTTAGCTGCACAAGGGACAATGACTTAGCTGGTGTGGTGCAGCAGTTAAAGAGTTGGGAAAGGACCTGGAAGGCCTGGGTTCTAGTCCCCACTCTCTCATGAAGCTCACTGGGTGACTTGGACAAATAAATAAATTAACCCCTATTCAGTCCTAGCTCCTCTCCAGGTGGGCCTCTACATCATTTCTGCCCCAGTTCTGTTTGTTGTAGCAAGCAAAACCTCCAAAGGTAATTAAGGTCCATTTGCTTAGACAGCCCCATGGCCTGCCTCACCCCTTTTGCATCTGGTCACTGGACATCCCTTGACAAGCTCTACGGGCACCGTGCCTCAGTTTCCTTTGCAGCAGGAAGAGAGTGCAAAGTGGGTGCCATTGGACTGATGGTATATAAAGGCTTTGCCCCACAGAGGCTGAGGAGCCTGGACACCAGGCCCTGTGAGGAAATGTTGAAGGCGCTGCAAGCCTGGAGAAGAGATGGTTAAGAGGAAGTATGAGTGCCAATGACAAATTCTGAAGGGCTGTCATGTAGATCAGTGTTCTCCAACCTTGGGTCCCCAGATGCATGCTGGGAGTTGTAGGCCAAAAACATCTGGGGACCCAAGGTTGGAGAACATGATGTAGATGACAGAGCAAATTTGTGATCTCTTACTCCAGGGGTTAGGACCTGAACCAATAGGACTGGATTCATTTAGCACCTGAATCATAGAATAGCAGAGCTGGAAGGGGCCTATAAGGCCATCAAGTCCAACCCTGTACTCAAGACTGGAATCCAAGTTAAAGCATCCCTGACAGATGGCTGTCCAGCTGCATCTTGAACGCCTCCAGTGTGGGAGAGCCCATGACCTCCCTAGGGAATTGGTTCCATTATCGTATTGCTCTAACAGTCAGGAAGTTTTCCCTGATGTTCAGCAGGAATCTGGCTTCCTGTAACTTGACTCCATGATTCCGTGTCCTGCACTCTGGGATGAAGAATGGTTTCAACTCAGGGCTGGCCTTGAGACTGGGGGAAAACAGAGGAAGCTCCCAAGGTAGACCGTGACATTGTCACAGAATACTCTAGGGCACATTCTCATCTAGTGCAGGGTTCGTCCAGGTCAGAGAGGTGCTGAAAGCCAAGACGATGGCCTGGGCTCTTGATTGGCATTGGCGGATCCGGGCCTTGGTGCCTGCCCTACTCAGCCAACCGTGGATGGCAGCCACAGATCCAAATTCCCATGACAAAGTGTGGGTGATTCCAAGAGCTACGTTAACCTAGAAACACCTTTCTCATAACTTGATCTCATTCCCAGTTCAGTGGCTTGGCTGCCTACTGAAGTGCCCACTTGGAATGCTGAGAATGATCCATCCAAGATCCCTAGATCAGGGTCTGTCAACTCTCGGGTAAGCCGTGCCAGTTAAACTGATGTCAAACTGATGTCAATTTGCAGAGTAGGTGTGACCCCTCCACACGCACCCTCTGGAAACCAGATCTGCACATAAGAATAGAAGAACATAATATAAGAACCTGATTCCAGCAGAGGGAATGAGAGAGGAAGCAGGGCATTCCACCAGCCCTGCTGAAAGACTTATTTTCCCCCCTCTTCCCTCCCCATTCCTTTTCCTTCTGTGTTGTCTCTCTTTAGATTATAAACTGCTCCAGGAGCCTTTTTGGCTGACGAAGGGGATTATAATAATACAAACAAACAAACCTGGATCAGACCAAAGGTACATCTAGTCCAGCACGCTGCTTCCTACAGTGACCAAACTGGAGCCTTCTGGAAGCTCACGCCAACTGAACCTGCCGCCATCACCACATCTTGTTGCAATGAGTTCCATAATTTACTCAATGATATTATTATACGAAGAAGAAAGAGAAGTCATTTCTTTGTCCCAAATCTCTGTCCAATCGATTTGTGGGATGACCCCAAGCTCTGGCACGGCCTTCCCCCTGACCTGCTGCCTTCCAGATGCGTTGGACTGCAACTCCCAGCATTCCTGACAATTGGCTATGCTGGCTGGGGATGATTGGAGTTGACATCCAACGCATCTGGATGGCACCAGATTGGAGAAGGCTGATGGAGTATTATGAGAGAAAAACAAATGAGCACAGATCCTCCATTCTGCTCGAAGAACATCACTTTGCGGCTGGAATAACGTTGTTGAAAGGGCTATTTATTTTTTAAAAAAAATAAATCTCCAGCACTGCATGTACAGTTCCCTTCATCTTGCTGTCTAGTCCTCTTTGTTCTATTTTAAGGTGCATACATGAGAATACCTGCTGTGATTTGGTGAAGCCCAAAAATCCATGCCCCGTTCTCCGAAAACAACAAGAAGGGAGGAAATGGAACCATTTTCTCCTGACCATCTGCATCTACCAAAAGAGAGGTGAGGTCATAGCCTTAGTGGGCCATGATCTATTTTGCACATTTCAACTGGCATGCCCGCACCCCAAAATGCCCCCAAACATCGCAGACTTAATTCAACATTAGATAACATTTTAAGCTAAACCAGCTGGGTTATTATTAGCCTCAAGTATCCCATAGATATCTGTGGCCTCCATTTACTTCTAGGGGAGAACACTACACAATACTGCCCAGTGTTCCCCACCCCACGCCACCAGTGCCCCCCTTTTCCACATACATGGACAGATTGGTGGCTGCAGTCAGGGTAGAGGTTAGTCATGTTTTCACGGAGTCATTCATTCCTCACGTTTCTAAAGCGCCCAATATCCAAAGCTCTCTGGGTGGTTTACAAAGATTAAAACCCTAAAAATACAATATAATATCAAACCAGTTCCATACAAAAATATAACCGTTGTGAACAATCAACAATAAGTCCCGTTAAAACCTGATCATATGACACCGAATGCCTGGGGAGTGGAAGAAAGTCTTAACCTGGCGCTTGAAAGATGATGATGTTGGCACCAGGCGGGCTTCACTGCGGAGAACATTCCATAATCGAGGGGCCACCACCAAGAAGGTCCTCCCCCTTGCTGCCATCCTTGGACCCTCCCTCAGGGGAGGCATTTGGATGAGGACCTCAGAAGATGATTGTAGTATATGGATAGGTTCATACCAGGAGAGGCCCCCTCATCTCACCAGTCCTGGTTTGTGACCAGGACATTAAATAAACATCTTCTTCCATATGATCCTACATTCTCTCGCTCAAGTCTTCGATGGAGGCCCAGATCTGTGCCCAGGCCCCCTTGGCTGCATCACTCATCCTGTGGAACTCTCAGCCCCAGCTAAACACTCTCTCTGATGGTACTTAAGATGCCAGGCAAAACGTGTGCCATTCCGACATGCCTTTGGTATGGAAAACAACTCTGTTCTTCTTCTCCCTTGTTTGACGGCCAGCTGTTTTATTGTTTTATCTCTTGTGTTGTATATTTTGGTGGACTTGGGATGATTACATATTGTTCTTTGTTGTATTTGTTATCTACCTTGGGGGGGGGACGGGGGACACTGATGGAAAATAAAGGCCGGGAAATAAACATCTTCATAAAAACAAAACAAAATTAAAACGCTAACACTCTCTCCTCTAAACATCTCCATGCAGTGCTGGAGCTGGGGCAGCTTCACATTTTCCACCCCACCCTTTGGGAAATGGCACCACCACCACACACATCGTGTTCTACAATGAATTGGCTCCAAACTGATATGCAAAACCCAGGATAGCTGCATCCTGCATTGAGCAGGGGGTTGGACTCGATGGCCTTGTAGGCCCCTTCCAACTCTACTTTTCTATGATTCTATGATTCTATGAAACCCAGGATAGCTGCTTTTGCCCAAATCACCCTCCCTCCAGTCAAAAACACAGCTGGTGCTGGATGCACTTTACCGCGTTAGGCTCAGCCAATGAGAAGCTGCACAGGTGCCACTCTGCCTGACTTGCTGCCCTCACTAAGCCTCCGAGCCAGCTAAGCAACTCATGTCTTGCCTGCAGCCCACATGTCATCAAACCTAGACTGGGAGCAGGGGAGGAAAGAGGAAGAGAGGCATGGTTTCTATTCCTCAGTGCCAGCCACTCCTTTAACATCTTCTCCAGCAACTTTCTCAAGAGTCCCTAAGCGTCCTGTGCCTGAACCTAAACGCTTCAATCACTACACCCACGCGCCCTGTTTTCTCAGCTGATCCAGGGCCATCCCTGAATAAGGGAAGACGCGGATGCAAACATCTATGCAGCAGTGTGTGTGTGTGTGTGTGTGTCCGTCCGTCCGTCTCTCCTATCCTTGGAAGAAACTGTAGCAATTACCTATTTTAATCAGATGACAGTTACATAAGACGCGCCAGGGCCCCCAAGCAGATGGGCAGCCGGGCGGGCTGGAGCCAATGTCTTTGTGTATACAGACGCAGGACAATCCGAAGGTGTAATTGTTATTGACACGGATGAGTAAGAACGCATTCTTCCAAAAGACCCTGGGTGGAAATCTCCAAATGGCTGGGCTATAGAGGAGAGAGCACATGTTACAAGGTCTGGAAGCCAATTTATTTGTGCGGGTGTGTGCAGAGAGAGAGAGAGATTGAGAGAGAGCAGGGTTGCTGGCTGCCGTCTCCCTCCAACTCAACACCTTCTGCATGCATAATGCAGCCGCTGTTTGACCGCTAGAGGATACCAGGAGAAAACTGCAAAACCAGCGCTTCTCCGGAGATCAAGGAAAGGGGGGAATCTCTCTGTAGCTGTTTCAGCTTTCTCAGCCCAGGCAGGGCCCAGGCTACTGTCGGAATAAAAGACGGGCAAGGGCGATGCTTGCTGTCTGCTAAGCAACTGAGTCAGCGCTCAGCCATCCCTCGGTCTTCGTCGAGCGCGCACGCGGACATGTAGCGCGAGGCGACGCCGCGCCGATCCCAAAATATTATTGCAGCAATTATTCAGACTGCCGGGGAGGGAGGGGGACTCATGTGAGCCCCTCAATCTCGGAATCTCTCCCTTCATCTGTGAAATTGCTCGCTCTTCACAAGGCAGGGAAAGTCCCCCTCACCCACCCACCGCCCAGCAGCTGTTATTGGATCCTGAGAACGGCGTCAAACAGAGTTGCTCCAGGAATGTACGTGTCAAAAATTGGAGATGTGTCGCACACTCACAAAATTCCCTTAACCTTATTAAAATTCTTCTGATTCCTCACGTTCAGTGCTAAGGATGGGGGGGGGGGGAATCAGCCTGTTTGGAGCCCGTGTCACTTTCTGCATCTGTTCACCGGTAAATTGTCTGTTCACATAGGATGGTGAATGTATTCGTGGAATTGTAAATCCGCACCAGGAAAAAAAAACAAAAAAAGCATTTAAATACATACCGTATGTTTGCAGCTATGCCCTGGGCAGTAATTGAATGGCTAGTTCTATAATTTATAAGCCCCTCAAAAACATACAAACACTGTGATTTTAAATGCACTGTCTCTCTCGAAATACCCATTTGTAAACATTTGCGTGATGGATAGATGGATGACATGGATAGAGCCAAGAACGGTGTCAGAACATATGGGAAGTGCAGACACATGGTGGAGACATGGGGGGTCCCATCCTCACATGAGCCCAGGAGCTGCGGATCAGGTAAGTGCCTATCAGAATTCACGGAGATCCACTTCCCCAAGGATCCCCAGCTGAATCTGAATTTTGCTTTGGGTGATGCTTGGTGGCCACTTTATACAGTGGGGGGGGGCGGAATAAAAACATGCTGCCTACACCTACAGGCCTGTGGCTCACGCTGACTCAGCTTGTCTGAGCCGTTAAAGCTAAGCCGGGTCAGACCTGGTGGTTACTTGGATGGGAGACCCCTCCTTTAGTCTCCTGCATTGAGCAGGGGGGTTGGACTCGATGGCCTTGTAGGCCCCTTCCAACTCTATGATCTATGAATCTGTGAATAAACCTCCCATTCCTCTCCGGACATCAGCACCTGAGATGTGATAAAATGCTCCTTTGTTACATGGCGGGATGACACAGCAGGGGGTGATCTCTCTCGGGAGCAGTGTTTCAGCACATTCGTAGGAAGGGAGCAGGGGTATAAAGGAGGGGAGAAAAAGTGGGGGTGCCTAACCTGTGATGGCTTTCGGCACTGTTTGGGGAGCAAGGGGATTGACTTTCTTTTCTTTTTTTTTAAATAGCAGTCAGAGGAAAAAGCAGAGGCAGTAGGTTCCTTTAAAAAAGGTCGGGGGGAAGGGGAAAAAAAAAAACACCACCTCTCCCTCAGGGCCGGCGCCATAGCTAGGCATAGTTGGGCACCTGCCAAGGGCCACACCCCCAGCAGGCACAGCAGGCCTCTCGCTCTGGCCCAGACAGGGATGGTGGTGAGAGCCAGGAGTAGCTGCCGCTGCCTCCTTGCTCACTGACTTCCTGCCTGTCGGGCAAGCAAGCGGGAGCCACTGGTGAGAAAGAGGAGGGGGAGGAGCCAGAGCAGCTGGTGGCAGTGGTGGTGAGAAGGGAGACTCACTGAGGTGAGGTGTCTTGCCCAAGGGCCCTTCGAAACCTGGAGCCAACATGGGTTCCGCGCGCCCCCCACGGCTTTCTTTCATGCTTTAAAGCAGGGCTCTCCAACCTTGGCTCCCCAGATGTTTTTGGCCTACAACTCCCAGCATGCCCCAGCCAGCTACGCTGGCTGGGGCATGCTGGGAGTTGTAGGCCAAAAACATCTCTGGGGACCCAAGGTTGGAGAACACTGCTCTAGGGCAACAGTGAGCAAAGAGGAGCAGCGGAGGAAGGAGGCAGAAAGCACAGCTGCATGCACCGTCTTCTACCGCTCCCTCAGAAATGACTGCTGTGTGAACCTAGAATAAAGCCCACCACATATCTGGGCATGTTCCCAACAAAGGTATCGACCGATTCTATGTACCTGGCTGAGAGCAGGGATGGTGCATGAGTGAGGTTCGAGACTGCCAGGATTCGCTGAACATCGTCTTGCTGGGGCATGCTGGGAGTTGTAGGCCAAAAACATCTGGGGACCCAAGGTTGGAGAGCCCTGCTTTAACAGTTTTGCCATGGCTTTCCCATTGTGGTGAGATCACTGACACCAGTCAGAAGGTGGGCGTACCAGGGCTACACAGACCGTGCATGCAGTGGTTCTGTGCGTGATGGGTACGTGGAGCGGTGAATGCCTCCCTTGGTCAAGGCAGGGTTCCAGCCTGCCTGAAGGAGGTAGCAGAGCAGACCTCTGCTGAAAAAGCCCTCCCTGGACCCCACGATATTGGATAATTTCTGGCCAGTCTCCAATGTTCAATTTCTGGGCAAGCCATTGAAGCCCCCCAACTCCAGGGATTCCTGGATGAGACAGATTATCGAGATCCATTTCAATCTGGCTTCAGACCTGGTTATGGGACAGAACAGCTTTGGTCACCTTGGTGGATGACCTATGCCGAGAACTAGACAGGGGCAGTGTGTCCCTGTTGGTTCTGCTGGACCTCTCGGCAGCTTTTGATACCATCGATCATGGTATCCTTCTGGGCCTCCTCGCTGGGATGGGACTTGGGGGCACGGTTTTACAGGGGCTCCGTTCCTTCCTGGAGGGGCGGACCCAGAAGGTGGTGCTGGGGGACTGCTGTTCAACTCCCTGGGCCGTTGGTCTGTGGAGTTCCTCAGGGTTCTGTTCTGTCCCCATGCTACTTAACATATACATGATGAAGACATTAGGAGAGGTTGTCCAGAGTTTTGGGGTTTGGTGTGACCAGTATGCTGACGAGACCCAGCTCTATTTCTCCTTTCCATCCAATTCCAAGGAAGCTGTTGCTGTGCTAAACCGGTGTCTGTTGGAGGTAATAATGGACTGGATAGAATCATAGAATCATAGAAAGGTAGAGTTGGAAGGGGCCTACTACAAGGCCATCGAGTCCAACCCCCTGCTCAATGCAGGAATCTAGGTCAAAGCATCCCTGACAGATGGCCGTCCAGCCGCACCTTGAATGCCTCCAGAGTGGGAGAGCCCACCACCTCCCTAGGTAGTTGATTCCATTGTCTTATTGCTCTAACAGTCAGGGAATTTTTCCTGATGTTCAGGTGGAATCTGGGTTCCTGTAACTTGAGCCCATTATTCCATGTCCTGCAAACTGGGATGATCGAGAAGAGATCCTGGCCCTCCTCTGTGTGACATCCCTTCAAGTACTGGAAGAGTGCGATCCTATCTCCCCTCAGTCTCCTCTTCTGCAGGCTAAACACACCCAGTTCTTTCAGTCTCTCCTCATAGGGCCTTGTTTCCAGTCCCTTTATCATCCTTGTTGCCCTCCTCTGAACCCTCTCCAGTTTGTCTACATCCTTCTTAAAGTGTGGTGCCCAGAACTGGACACAGTACTCAAGATGAGGCCTCCTCTAGTCTCCTGCATTGAGCAGGGGGTTGGACTCGATGGCCTTGTAGTAGGCCCCTGAGTGCTGAGTAAAGGGGAATTATCACTTGACGCGATTTGGAAGCTATACTTCTATTAATGCAGCCCAAAATAGATGAGGGCAAACCAATTGAAGCTTAATCCAGAAAAGACAGGGGTGCTCCTGGTCAGTCAGAAGTCAAGGAATAGGGAGTCAGCTTGTGTTGGATGGGGCTACACTCCCCCTGAGGACACAGGTTCACAGCTTGGGTTCAGCCCTGAGCCTGGATGCCCAGGTTTCGGCAGTGGCCAGGAGTGCATTTGCACAGTTAGAGTCAGTGCGCCAGCTGCGCCCGTTCCTGGAGATGCCTGATTTGGCTGCTGTGTGACACATGCCTTAGTTACATCCTGTTTGGATTACTGTAATGCGCTCTACATGGGGCTGCCTCTGAAGAGTGTTTAGAAACTTCAGCTGGTTCAAAGAGCTGCTGCCAGACTGCTGACTGGGGCTGGCTACACAGGGAGAACACAACTCCTCTGCTACAGCAGCTTCACTGGCTCACAGTCTGTTTCCGGGCACAATTCAAAGTGCTGGTTATGACCTATGAAGCCCTATACGGCTCGGGTCCAGGTTATCTGAAAGACTGTATTCTCCTTCATGAGCCTTCCCGTACCCTGAAATCTTCAGGGCAGGCCCTTCTCTTGGTTCTGCCACCATCACAGGAACGCCTGATGAGAACACGGGGAGAGGGCCTTCTCAGTGGTTGCTCCAACACTCTGGAACTCCCTTCCCAGGGAGGCTAGAATGGCGCCCTCCTTGGTATGTTTCCGGAGGCAGGCAAAAAAATTTGTTCCAGCAGGCCTTTGGGAATAGTCTGGACCTGTGAGAATGTGATGAATTGCACTGTCTATATTGTTATTGCTGTTTTAACTTTGATATTTTGTATAATTTTAATATTATAGCTGATTTAAGTATATTTTTAACTTCTTTATATTTCTATTTATATGTTTTAATTGTATAAGTTTTAATGTTGTAAAGCTGCCTGCAATGAAGAGACTTCCACTGCCAGCCTTGCTTTCTTGGCCCCAGGGTAGTTAAGTCGGCTGCATGTGCTTTCTGTAACATCCTTCAAGTGGGTGAGAATTTTATCGCTCCCTGTGCACCCTCAGATTTCTGACTGGGTGCATAATTTATCGCTATCTTAATTAAAGGCCTTTTTGTGCCCATTTAGACCCCTATCTGGCTTGGATGCACCCTGTTGTCCCACCCTAGGGACACCCTGCCTTGCATGTCTCCCAGTACCCTTTATGGCTGAACACTGATGTGAACTGGGGTTTCCCACCTCCACCCCCCAAAATCCACCCACTACACCAGCAGTGTAGTGGGTGGATTTTCCCCCAAAACCTGCTGTCCTCCAGAGGTTTTTGGACTACATTTCCCAGCATCCCTGACCATTGGTCGTGCTGTAGAAAAACCAAAGGAAGCTGCTGTGGCACGACAGGTGCAGAATTGGGCTTGGGTAAGGGAGGCCTGAGTTCAAATTCCATCAGCCCTAGCCTACTCCACTGAGATGTCAGGAAGATAAAATGGGGTGAGCCCCACACATGCCACGTTCAGCTCCTCAGAGAAAGGAAAGAATAAAGAGGTGATCAGTAAATAAGAACAAATGAGGACGCATCTACAGAACAAATGTGAATTGATTCAACTCCGGTTTAATGGATATGGCTTCTCTGAGACACCTCTCTTCTGCAGCATTAGAAAAGCATTGAAGGGTGTGATCCTAAGCATGTTTCGATGGCCAAAAAAAAATAAATTTAAAAAATCCCACGATTGGCTGGGGAATGCTGGGAGTTGTAGGACTTTTTTCTGCCTAAACATGCATAGGATTGTACCCTAAAATTCAGAGATCCCTCTACAGAAATTCCATGGTGCATAAGCTGGGTTACATTTGCACCCTCCTGGGCCATCTCTACAAAAGCTGATACATAGCCCAGAGAAAGGGTGGAACAAGGAGAGATGATCAGTTCAAGGGCTCTAAAACATAATATATGTGTGTGTTTGTGTGTGTGTGTGTGTTTTAAAAAATAAACAGACTGCTTCTCTCTTTCTCCCTCTCTCTCTCCCACGGCTTCCATAACGCATTCTTTATGACACCAAATAAACATTCGAAGGACAGGCATCTGGGCTCTGAGCTACCATCTCATTAGCTGTGCAATAATGAATAATATTTTGGATACTTCATTTGGTTGCTAATGTTGTTCTGTTTCTCCTAATAAGTTTCATCAGGGGGCTTGTTCCTCAGCGGCTGGGGGAAGGTGGGCTGGGATTGCCTTTAATAAGCCAGAGAAGCTCAAGTCCCATTGATCTCCTACATCTCATGCTAGTGCTACGGCTGGTACAGAAAGAAAATAAAAACACATACAAATCCAAAGCAGGAAAAACACAGAGTTTGGGATAATAATAATAATAATAATAAATGATGGGCTGCCTGATGGAAATGGTTTGGAAGCAACACTGATGCACCGCCAGGCTGCCACTCGGGTTAGATCATGCGCTTGCAGCCGAGGACTGAATTCAGTTTTGGAGATGCTCTCATCGTGGGCCAAATTCCAGTGCCGGATAAGGCAAAGAAGGTGAGGCCAAAGGAAAAAGGGGAGGGGACAAAAAAAACACCCAGCATCTAGCTGGGGCATGCTGGGAGTTGTAGGCCAAAAACATCTGGGGACCCAAGGTTGGAGAACACTGCTGTAGAAGGTGCCCACTCCAATCCCAACAGGGGATTGAAAGTCTAGGGGAGCCACTGCCGGCCGGGCCATGAGGAAGAAACAGACCCTGAAGTGGAAGAAACAGACTGTAATACTTCACACTGCAGGTAGTGCATCTTGATTTTTGAATGCTCACCGAAGAACTCCCTGCAAGTAGACAACTAGCACAACAGCTACAGGGCTTCGAACCACAACACCTGACGGAACGCCTCTCTTGACCTGAATCTACTCAGACAATATGATCTACATCTGAGGCCTTCCTCCGGGTGCCACCTCCAAGAGAGGCTCGGAGGGTGTCAGCAAGGGAGAGGGCCTTCTCAGTGGTGGCCCCCAGGATTAGGCCCGCCTGGCACCAACCCTGTCATCATTTCAGCACCTGCCCTCTCCTCCCAGGCATTTAATGGCATATGACGGGACATGTCAGCTGTTTTAACCTATCGAGTTTTTATTAAAATGGTTTTAGAAGTTTAAACTGTTTTAAATTTTTGTATATTGAAATTTTATGCTGCTGTTTTATTAGTAACTGTATTTGATGTTTAATGTATTGTTATATTTGTGTTTTGTGAATTGTTGTGAACCTCCCAGAGAGCTTTGGCTACTGGGCAGTATAGAAATGAAATAAATAATAAGAAAAATAATAACAGGAACATGATACTTAAAAAAGTATTTAATAAATAAACCCTACCAAAATTAAACAAAGAAAGGAGAGAAAGAAGCAGAATACAATGACCCAAACATATCAATGAAAGAATGGGGAGGGGTGGGAGAAGACAGAATACATACAGATCAAATTGATTTATGGCATCACTGATAATTATAAGCATTTTAAATCAGTATGTTGATTTCACTAAATAAATAAATAAATAAAGAGTGCCACTTTTGCATCAGTAAAAGTGGGCTTCTGAAATTAGGACCGTTTCTTCTCTGAATCATTTCTCTTAATTTATCCAGAACTAGAACCTCCTGCTTTGCTTGTTTTCTTCTTAAAGGGAGTTGTTGTGTGTGGGTTTTTTTTATGTTAGGGTAATTAAAAAATGACACCCACCCCCAGCTTGTAGCCTGAAGGGGATATAATCCACTTCAAGATTTACCACCTCATTCTGCTACATCGGTAGAGCAGGGCACAACTGTGAGTCATTGTGCAGCGAGAAACCAAATAAACACAAGAGCTTCCGAAAAGCCCAGCTGAATCAGACCGAGGTGAGCTCAGCTTCTTTCTTCCAACAGAGTCCCCGGCAGAGGGCTCTGGACTGGAAGCTATATAACTAAGGTATCAAGATGATGGGAATGTTGTGGCGAAGAGACTGAGCTGTGAATCAGGATGACCCCAGTTCGAATCCCGACCTTGACCATGAATTGACTAGGTGGCCTTAGGCAAGCCGCTCTCTCTGAGCCTCACCCTCCAAATGTTGTAAGGATGACAATTAGATAATGTGTGCAACGCGTTCTGAACAAAATACAAATGTTGAGGTGTTATTGTTAGACCACCAGCATGTAGAACTCAAAAAAGTATACCGCTGAGGCGGTGCTAGGGGGAGGCCCACTCGGGCTGCAGCCCCGAATCTTTCATTTGGAGCCTCGAATCTCTGGGAGGCCATCTGCCCCACCACCCTGCTGTCCAGGGGCACTTGCTGAAAGAAAGGTACAGGGGCCCTGGCCCCTGATGATCTCTGTGGCATCTGATCCCCCTGGATGAGCTGGCTTTTTACCCACATGAACTTCACCTCCTGCTGCCCCCCCATCTTGAATCTTTCTGCCTGAGGTTTTGTTCTGAAGTCAAGCGCCCTCCTCTCCCCTGTCCATACATCCCTTTTTACAAATAGGGCTGTCCTTAGGAGACTGGGGTCCTTTAAAGACACAAACAGAGCGACTTTAGCGGGTGTATAAATTAGCATATGGAACTGTGTGCATTTTTTCTGCCCTGGATATTTTCGGTACCTAGCAGCACCCCGGTATACTGCCTGTTAGGTTGCACTTAGCTATTGTGGCTAATCGCTGCTGGGATACCAGTTCTCCGTGATCGCCTAGCCCTTTATATTAAAAACAAGCAAACATTCAAGTCTCTGGCAAGCGTCACATCTTGTGCCCCAGTCGGAGGGAGAGTGCTCCAGTCCCTGGATCATTTGGGTTGCCCCAAAACTCCGTTTTCTAACTCCGTAATATCCTTTTGGACATGGGGTGACCAGAACCGTGCACAGTATTCCAAATGCAACTGCACCATGCACTTCTTGCGACAAAGGGCAGATTTGTTTCCCATCCGTTTCCTAACAATTCCTAACATGTCACATTGGCTTCGCTTTTTCAGCACGTAGCACAAGTCATGTCCACACATATTTGATTCCAGCAGCCTGTACTGAGGGAGCTGAGAAGGGAAGTGGGCCCGGCCCAGCAGCCCAGCTGAAAGTCTTAATTTCCCCCCTCTTCCCTCCCCTTCCCTTTTTCCTTGTGTGTCAGTGCCTTTTCCCACTGTAAGCCTGTGGGGAGGGAGGGACTGTCTTGTATTACTGATTATATGTGAGGCCTCCGGGAGCCTTTATGCCTGAGGAGTGGGATTTTAAAAAATACTTTAAATAATCATAAATAAGAACTCCCCTCTCCCCGTCTAGATTTGAGTTAACACGCAACAGAAAATAAGATGGTGAAAAGCCGTCTGACAAAAACTGTATGGCAGACACATTTGTCAGACTCGCATTAGTGGGTGAATTTAACCCAATGGACCCAATCCACCGAGGGGCCAAGATTCTGTGTTCCATGCACATAATTCCATGCGCATAAAAGAGATCCGCCATTGAGGAGGGGCTGGATTTGGTTCCCTTCCTTTCCACACACACACACACACACACACACACCTTTCCCACTAAACATCAATTTGCGGTGGTGGTTTCAGCTCCTTTTAAATCGCTTTTCATGTGCTCCTCACTTGCATTACCGACGTGTGTTATCCTGGACTCCACCACGACATGGTTCCCTCATAACTGCACCACAGCTGTATCGTACGATTCCATCACCCTTACAATATGAAGGGACAATGACCGTCTGATTCAACAGATGTGCTGATAGAGCATTGCAAATGCAAGGGAAGTGCTGCTTTGGTCTTGCAATGTCCCAGTCCCTCCCTAATCCCACTAGGGCATCTGTTTTCCATTGACTGATGGCAGGGTTGAAAAAAGGGTCAGCAATAAAAAAACAGGGGGTGTCATTATCATGTAGCTATAGATACATCTTGCTGGCATTGTTGGTTTGATTGTGCCTTTATTATTTCAGGAAGGCTCCTCCCCCCCCCCCTCTCTTATAAATCACTGTAAAAACTTAGGATTGCAACTGCAAACTTGTGGTGTTACACTGTCCCCATACTGAAAGTGAGGCATAAAAAGAAAACAGACCGCCCTGTAGATTCTTCGACTGTAAAGATTTTTCTGAAAGGTAATACCAGAAAAGCTTATTCCCCACATCCCCAAATGCAACAGTAGGTACAAATACTGGTTTATGCCTTTCCGCGACAGTCATAATAAAAAACCACGTTACGTAAGATTTCCACACCAGCGCTCTTAAAGAAAGGCGCCCCCCGCCCCCGTTAGTTCCTGTGTCCATATGAGATTATTCGTCTCCCACCACTCAGATCCCACGAGAAGATTGCGAAACACTTCCCACCGCATAAATGGTCCTTGAAGCACATTAATATAATAACAGCCAAACAGATTTCCGCCACAGAAGTATTTTCTAGCTTCTCTGCATCTGGCACAGAGTACACGGCGAGCATCCAGGAAGTCGGATGTGCCGGTCCAGCGTGAGAACAGCCAAGCCAAATGATCGAGAGAGGTGAGCATGATTGCCGGGGCAGAAAGGGAGGCCAGGAGGGGGCCACGGAGTCCACCTGGCCTTAGCAGACCCTCCTCCACACACATATGCCCCCTCCCTCACAAAGCAACCTGCTCCCTCCAGCCAGGGCAGGCAGAAAGCAAGAGTGGATACGCTGGGTCCATCTGGCAAAGGGTCCTTCGTGCAAACGCATCACATTTAACAACCAGGATCAGGGATCCCACTTAGTTTTCGTGCAGAGGGGTCCCCAGGTTCGTCGTTCCACAGCATCTCCGATTAAAAGGGCCATGGGGGCGGGCCACCCTTTGCCCACGGGTTCATGGGGCACTGCCTGCTGCCACCAGCGTACCAGACGAGATGGACCCATGGATTGTCTCAGTGGAAGACAGCTCCTTATGAAAACTCCTCTCCAGCCATGGGGTGCAGTGGCGCAGGTGTGTGTGTGTGTGTGGGGGGGGGAGTGACACAAGATTTTAGAAGTCAGCCAATGTGATCTATCTTTCATGAATTCATCCCAAAGACCAACTCCAACATGTTCTAGGAACTGACAGCCAGAGCAGCCGGTTCCGCGCACAACAGGGCATGATTGAATGTCCGTGCTTCTTCAACGGCACCCAAGCCATGCCCTTGGCACTGTTCAGGTTGGAAGAGTACAGGAGCATGGCAGCAGGGTGCGGGGTGTGTGTGTGTGTGTGTCAACCCCTTTGCATCCCTTTGCCTTAACAAATCACACCCTCCCCGACTGCAAAACAAAGCACGCTGGAGTAAGCAGGATCCAAAAATTGCTTTACAAAACACTCAGACTATTAAGAGGTGTCCACACCCATAGGTAGATTCTTCTATAAAAAGGTGTGTGTGTGTGTGTGTGTGTGTGCCTGTCTATAAAATCAAGCTCCATATCCTTGCCCTCTTTCTCCCCAAACCAGGAGTCTACTGCATCCCAGTGGACAGACACAGGAAGAACAATTTGACTGCTTTCACAACCACCCCCCAACACACACAGACACACACACACACACACACACACAGAGACACAGACAGAGTTTGCTACAGAGACACAGAATCTCCCAGGAACGGCAAGCAATTTCACCTTCAAATTGCGCCATCAAATTGATCCTGTGTTTGCACTTCCTTGGCGACGTTCACACATGCGTGTGAACCTGAGTCCTTGAACCAGGGATGATGAGAGAAGCTGAGCAGCTTCTCGGTCCCCTGCATGTCCCTTAAGCCCATGCATGGGTGATGGGCAGTGGGGGGAGGGGAGTTTACAGATCAACATGTAATAATAATAATAATAATAATAATAATAATAATAATATAATAATAATAATAATAATAATAATAATAAAATACAGCAGCAAAATAAACCACAATTGGGTGCAGCAGCTAATGAAAGGATGCAACTTCTTTCCCCTTCTGTCTTGCCAAGATTCAAATGCCCAAAGATGCCACCTGAATCGGAGGCGCTGTGCCCGGGCACATCATGTTTCAGTGCGTGCGAGATGACTGTTGCATAAACACCCGTGCAACTTATGGGTTCGGTTCATGTGTGTCTCTACATGTAGACCCATTAGCCAATGGATGACAAGTTCCTACAAGAGGACGGGGGGGGGGGGGATAAACACGCGCACTGCACATATTCCATTTCTCTGCAATCTTCTGAGAGCTGATCAGTGTGGAATTTGTATGCTTTCTCTGTGTGTGTCCCTCTCTCTGTTGCCTTCTCCTCTCCTCTCCTCTCCTTTTTTTTTTTTTTAAACAGATGATCCTGAGGCTATAATCCTGTGCACACTTACTTGGGAGTAAGTCCCATAGAAGTCCAGCTTAAAATGCATCAGACTGGGCTGGAAGCATCCACCACAGCTGATGTGCGAAATGCGCTCGCTTAAGGAAAGGCTCCCTTCTCAAACCACATTAAAACACACGTCTGTTAAACTGCGCAATCTGTTTGACCCCGATACACACGGTTAAGATCGGGAGGCGAGGGAAACCGCCGCCGTTTCGACGGGCGAGAGATGATCGCAGCCGCCCAGATCTGGAGCCCTAACTGCGGTGGGTCGGCTCGTCCGCCCCGGTTCTGAAGGTCCCACAGCGCAAGGGTGCTTCCCTTCAAGGATGAGCATCTCTCTCGTTCTAGAACAAGTCTGCCATAATAACTAAGGAACCTGAATCGGATTCTCCCGGAGAAGCAGCCGATTCGCGCCCAAAGAAAAAGTCTGGGCAAAACTGGCAAAAGACCCGGGCAAGAGAGTGTGTGCCCCCGGTTCGGCTGTCTGACAAACTAGATCTCCACGATCCATCCGGTTCCTTTGGATGGTAGAAGTTAAGAGGAAGGTCATTACACACACACACACACACACACCCCACGCACCCAACCGCGCCGCCAGCTCTGAACACAGAAAGATCTTTTAAATCACCCACCCATCCAATAAGCCATATCCATCTTCCCAAGCCCACGATACGCACTCACTCTCCCCCCAGATCTTGCCAAACGAACGCATCCTTGTCGCCCACCGCCACGCCGCCTCGTTCTCCCCCCCCACCCCAAAAGACAACAACCCCTCCCCCCCCCCCTCTGGTGAGATCTCTTACCTGGTAACTAAGAACCGCTGTATCCACATTGTCACGTCTCTGGGATCCCAGAAAGGGGGGGGGGGGATCAAATATTCACAGCCCCAGCCATGTGCGCTACCGGGGGGGGTTGCCTAGGAGGGGGGGGAGGAAAGGGGGTCCTTCGGTTCGGATGAGAGGAGGGGAGCCGAGGCAGCGCGGAGAAGGAAGAGTTTGCAAAAGAGAGGGGTGGGCAGCTGATGGACCGGGTGGGGGTGAGGGGCGATGTTTCTATTCCAGCCCCTACAGATTTCAGGGGCAGTTGCCTATTTCGACCCCTGCATCGCGGGCGGCCCCCACCCCAAAAAGTGGGCGGCCAAGTTATTTCCCCCCCCCTCTTTCTTGGGGAGGGGGGCTCCTTCGATCTGAAGGCTGGTGGGGGCGGGATGAAGGCTACAGGAGGCGCAGCCCCCCCTTCAAGTCCTCCCCCAGCCGGGGGGAGAAAGCCCACCGAGAGGCTCCGAGAGCCATGGAAAGGCGGGTGGCGACCCCAACCCTCCCCCGGAGAGGCTGGCGATGCCCGAGGTCCTTCCTGGCGGCGGGGGGGGGGGAGGCGGTCAGCCTTGGAGAGAGAGGGGGGCTGGTTGGGGGGGGACGGAAGGGGTCCTCAGCCGGGCAGTCTCGGCATCCAGGCGGCGGCGGCGGCGGCGGCGGCTCCGGCTCTGCAGCGCGCTCCCTCCCTCGCCTCCTCCGACTCGCTCCTTCGCCCGCTCGCTCCGACGCCGCGTGGTCCAGCCCCGCCTGACGTCACACACACCCCCACAAGGAGCTAATTGGCCAGGGGGGGGGATGAACCCCGTTATCGGAGCGCACCCCCTGCCGGCCGCCACGCCGAAGAGGGGAAGTTCTCGACGCTTGACGGAGAGATGGGGCGGGCGAGGAGGCAGTGCGGCGCAGTGGGTGGATCAGGCCGGCTGGTAGACTGCCGCTGAGCCTGGAGCTCAGCAGGCGGGGCACGACGGCGTGGGCGGACCTGCCCGTCAGGAATGGGTCTCTTTCTTTCTTTCTTTCTTTCTTCCTAAAAGAAAGAGCCAGTGTGGCGTAGTGGTGAGAGTGTTGGACTGGGACCCGGGAGACCCCGGGTTCTAGTCCCCACTCGGCCATGAAGCTCCCAGGGTGGCTTTGGGCCAGTCACTGACTCTCTAAGCCTACTCTACCTCACAGGGTTGTTGTGAGGATTAAAAAATGGAGAGACCATTTGAGCCGCCTTGGGTTCCATGCAACAAAGTAACAAGCAGCAGTGGCGCCATTTAGGAAGGGCAAGGGGCAATACCCCCCTACTCAATTATTATGAATGTATGTATTTATTTATTTATTTATGCCCAATAGCCAAAGCTCTCCCAACAGTTCACAAAGCAAAACTCAGTGTGATAGAGCACATGCTTTGCATGCAGAATGTCCCAGGTTCAATCCCTGGCCTCTCCAGGTAGGGCTAGTAAAAAATCCTGGCTGAAACCCTGGAGAGCTTCTGCCAGTCAGTATCCAATACTGGGCTAGATGAACCAATGGTTCATCAACCAGTATAAGGCAGCGTTCTATGTTCCTATTGTAAAACATAATATAAAACCCTTAAGTTTACAATAGAATAAAACCAGAGCAAAAGCCAGTAGAATCTAAAGGTCTTCGCCTGGCACCCAAAAGACTATAACGTAGGTACCACCAGGTGGGCCTCTCTAGGGATGGCATTCCACAACCAGCAGGGTGCCACCCCTGAAAAGGCCCTCTCCTTAGTAGCCACCTGCCTCCACTTATTTAGTGGGGGCACCTGGAGAAAGGCCTCTGAGGATGACCTTAGGTCCAGGCTAGCATATATGGAAGGAGACAATCATTCAGGTAACCTGGCCCTGAACAGTTTAGGGCTTTGTAGGTTAATACCAGCACTTTGAATACTGTTATAAACAATTACGTACATGCCCTGTATATAGGGTTGTCAAGCTTCTGACTGGCCTCCGCTGCTCTGCCTTCTTTTACAGTAGCTCCATCTGCAGCAACAAGTTATAATGTTTATCTCCATACCATAAATGGGTTCAGACTGATTTATGCAAATAAAGGTGCTCCTAATGGTACTGGAACAGGTCAGGCTGGTTTGTTTGTTTGTTTGTTTGTTTGTTTTTCCTAAACCCTTGGCAAATCTACCTGAGTAGAAGGTGTCTCATCCAAAGACACAAAATCCTTTGCTGTGAAGTTCAAGCACTCTGAGAGGGAGAGTGAGAGTTTGATCTTTGTTGATAAGCTCAGGTACAACCAGATACAAAGATTGAGTGTCAGGTTTTAGCAGAGGTATGGGAGGAGCATGGTAAGCTAGTTTTGAAAACTATTTAAACTATTCAAAAGTTTTGAAAAACCATGTGAACTCTGAGGGTTTCAAGCAGTGCCAGCTCCAGGTTTTGGGGGGCCCTCGGACAGGACACCCTGAATGGCCCTCCTCCCTCAGCGAGTCGACCTTCTCACCACCATGGTCACCAGCTTCTCTCGCTCCTCCTCCTCTTCCTCAATTCATGGCTGCCACTTGCTTGCTGGACAGGCAGAGAGCCAGGGGGCAAGCAGGCCGTGGCATCTCCTGCTCCTCCCTCTCTCCACCGCCGTTGTCTGGGACGGAGCGAGAGGCAGGCGAACAAGCAGGTTGCAAGGCCCAGGGGGATCTGGTCAGTGGGCCCCTGCTGGGCTGTGGGCCCTTGGCAGCTGCCCGACCATGCCTAACCTGGATGCCAGCCTTTACTTAAGGTCTAAAAAGAGAGGAGGAAGAATTGCCAACTGACCAGAAAAATATGGGGCAGAAAATCCGGAGGTGAAGCTTTTCCTGGCATCAAGAGATGGGAGATGTAAGGATCTTGTAGAATCATAGAAAAGTAGAGTTGGAAGGGGCCTACCAGGCCATCGAGTACAACAACCCCCTGCTCAATGCAGGAATCCAGGTCAAAGCATCCCCGACAGATGGCCGTCCAGCTGCACCTTGAATGCCTCCAGACTGGGAGAGCCCACCACCTCCCTAGGTAGTGGTTCCATTGTCTTATTGCTCTGACAGTCAGGAAATTTTTCCTGATGTTTTAGGTGGAATCTAGGTTCATTTGTGTTTTGCATAATCTGCTCCATTTGTGTTTTGCAGATTGTCAGGCTCCACCCACCCTGTCATCCGCTCATTGAGTTTTCTTTCCCCTCCAGAAAAGTATGCAAAAAAAAAAAAAAAAAAAAAAAATCATCCAAACTTACGGAAGTTTTGCTGGTATATGTACTTTTCTTAGGTCAGCATAAAATCAATGAGCAGAGTGCACAAAAACAAGATGGCTACACTGCAGAGGCTGAAGAGAGATCGGAGATGTGTTAAACATTCTGTCTTTTTGTTTTTTAAACGGCATATACATTGCCGTACTTTCATGCAACTTCCTTAGTTTTGTTTGTACGACCCAAGTTGCATACAAGTCCAGAAAGTTTTTTTTTTTTTAAAGGTCCAGAAGCCCGTGGAATCCATGCAACTCTGAAAAGCCAGTCCCCTGCGGATTTCATGGGGCGGGTTCATAGAAATCTGGTGTCAGTTTGATTCACTGCTGCTGATTTCTCCGACATCCCTATGAAGAGAAATGTTATGAAGTGCAAGTACCTAAAATTCAAGCTGCTGTTAGAACTGCAGGAGTGGAAGCTCTGCTTCCCAACTTTAAGTGTGCGGGGAACAGGCTGCAGCTGCTCGGCACTGTGGGATATGCACTTTAAGGTGTGCATGGTTAGAGGATCTTTGATTATTCAATAAAGTGCTTCATCAGCAAGTGCAAGCCAATCCTTTGGTGATGCCATCTATCCAGCTTGGCGGGACAATACTGGAAAATGTCGATCATTTTCTCTATCTTGGCAGCTATCTTTCTGTTACAGCTAACATCGACAGTGAAATCCAGCATCGTCTGAGCTCCGCAAGTGCCGCATTTTCTCGAATGAAACATAGAGTGTTCGAGGATCGGGATATTTGTAAGAAGACCAAAACACTGGTTTATGAAGCCATTGTATTACCAACTTTATTGTATGCCTGCGAAACATGGACTATCTATAAACGTCACTTCCACCTCCTTGAAAGGTTTCATCAACGTTGCCTCCGGAAAATCCTGCAAATTACTTGGGAAGATAGGCGAACAAATGTCAGTGTACTGGAAGAAGCAAAGACTACTAGCATTGAAAAAATGATCCTTCAACGCCAACTTCAGTGGACCGGTCATGTTGTTCGAATGCCTGACTGCCGTCTCCCAAAGCAGTTACTTTACTCCCAACTCAAGGATGGAAAGCGGAATATCGGTGGTCAATATAAGAGGTTTAAAGATGTTCATAAGGCTAATCTAAAAAAATGCAATATAAACATAGAAAACTGGGAAGCTCTGGCCCATGAACGATCTAAATGGAGGTTGGCCTTTCACAAAGGTTCCATGGACTTTGAAGAAGCCCGAGTGCAAGGTGAAAGGGAGAAACGTGCTAAGCGAAAAGCACGTCAAATGAATCCTTTACAGGACCATCTTCTATCTGGTAACCTGTGTCCTCACTGTGGGAAGCTGTGTGGATCTAGAATTGGCCTCCACAGTCACTTACGGACCCATCGCTAGAGTCTACACAATCTTCTTTAGAATTTCCTCCTTTTATCCCGGAAGACAATCTTACTCGGTCACGAGTGATCGCCTGATGATGATTGACCATAGCTATTTATTTAAAAGGAACGGCTTAACCAAATATGAGAGGCAGTTGAGCTAAACATGAAGGGCAGCGTGTCACTGTTCTAAACAAACGGGCTTGATTAGGGAAGGAGAGATAGAACTATGGACCACTTGCAGGAGAGTTTGTTGCTCAGCCAATACCATTTCTATCGCATTCCTCCAAGGTGGTGAATTCCCCCTACTTTGATTCCTCCTAACAACCCTGTCAAGTAGGATAAGTGGAGACAAATTCCTGCATTGAGCAGGGGGTTGGACTCGATGGCCTTGTAGGCCCCTTCCAACTCTACTTTTCTATGATTCTATGATTCTATGAAATCACCATCTCCAGTCAGGAAAGGCACCCAGGAATTGAATCTGGTTCACTAACTCTGTATGTAGACCTGAAGCCGGGTGGTGGTGGTGGTGGTGGTGGCTGGTGACGTGACTCCTATGGAAGTGGGGCTCCTTATCCATTGCATCTTTTTGTTTGAGCTTTATAGGAGGAGATAAGCATCCAATAATAATGCAAAAAATGGGGGGGGGAGCAAGTTCTCAGGATGCAAATTCTTTCTTGTTTGTTTACAGGTGGAGGAGCCTGAGGTGTTTCGGCCTCTGGTCGCTACTAACAAAAAGTGATAGACATTCTAGTTGTTGAAGAATTCTGCAGACATCTTTTTACAACCCCCTGAGGAAGGCCTTTAAAAAACCATAGGACGAAATGCCGTGGGCTCCTCCGCCTGAAAACAAATAATAAAGAATTAGCATCCTGGGAACTTGCTTTCTTCCCCTGTTTTTTGAGCTTTATAGGAGCCAACCAGGGTGCTCCATGATGGAGAACCTATTTTGGGGATGGAATTCAGCACCATGGATGGCTCCTATAAAGCTCAAATGAAAAGATGCCATGGATACGGAGCCCCACTGACACAGGAGTCACCAGCCAGCCCCCCCCTGTCTGAAGCTAGACATTTAACTCATAGGTTACTGCACTTATGAGAGTGTTGTAGAAAAGAGACATTTTTTTGAGACTGGTCAGTGGACTGACCTTATTCATTTTATTAATTTATTAATTTATGTCATGCCTCACAAAATAAATTTCTCTGGGAGTTTTACGACGACAGCAATACTACAAGTGAAATTGCAATAAAATCAACAATCTAAAATAAATCAATGTGCCCCCACAGCATAAAATTCAATATCACGATAAGAGGTAAAGCCTTACTGCAGGGACTAAAATTTAAAAAAAAGGTACTAAAATATCTTGAAAAGAATTACAAGGTTTGGAGGGAGCAATCCAATGGGCCCCCTAGTCAGTGTCTGAGGTAGCGATGTGCACAGAGCTCGATTGGGGGGGGTGGAAGTCCGGTGAAGTGGCCGGGCTCGACCCCTCCAATCTCCTCTCGTCCCTACCTGCTTCCCCGGCTCGACTCGTGTTCTCATGAGCCAAGCCAGGGAAATGAGTTGCAGGTTCCTGGCGCTACATTTTTTACATCTAAATTTCCTGACTGTCAGAGCAATAAGACAATGGAACCAACTACCTAGGGAGGTGGTGGGCTCTCCCAATCTAGAGGCATTCAAGGTGCGGCTGGACAGCCATCTGTCAGGGATGCTTTGACCTAGATTCCTGCATTGAGCAGGGGGTTGGACTCGATGGCCTTGTGGGCCCCTTCCAACTCTACTTTTCTATGATTCTATTCTATGATTCTATGATTCTATACCCAGCTGATGGGTAAGATCTTCAAAGGAGGTTTCGCTGTTCATTCCATGACCAACACGGTGTTGCCATGCAACATCTCAAAGGCGTGTCTTCTTGGTGGACTCAAGAGTCCTGCACTGAGCAGGGGGTTGGACTCGATGGCCTGGTAGGCCCCTTCCAACTCTACTTTTCTATGATTCTATGATTCTGCATAGAAAATGGCATAAGATATGTTTAAAACAGCCATGATTCGCACAAGTTACGCAAATCGCAGCCACTTTTAAAGTATCTTATGCCCTTTTCTATGTAAAAAACGTAGCGTGAGGAACCCGGAAGTCCGGCAAGTGCCTTGGCTGGCATTTGCTTTTGGCCTGGCTTGGCAGGCACGGCGCCAGCACTTGCTGAGCGCCCAGCGAGTCGGGCGCTGGGCAGATTGCCCACCCCTGGTCTGTGGAGGCGTAGGATACTGTGGATTCCCAGATCCAAGGTTGGAGACAAAGCTCCGACCTCAGAGGAGGGGATCGATCGGAGCTCTGAGTCCCCCCCCCTCCCGCACCCCTTCACAGCCAGTGCAGAAAGAACCATGCCGGCTGCCTCTCTGAGGTTGGGAGTGTGACCTCGGAGAGGGGTAAAGGGGGCATTTTGGCGGGCAGGGAGAGGAGAAGACTGGAGAGGCCAGGAGGCAAGTTATCCTGAGGCCTGCCCAGCCTCCTTTCCTCCCCCTCTGAAATGCTTTCCCTAGACTGGCAAAGAAGCCCATCTAGCGAAAATGTGGGGCGGGAGGACAGGGAGGGCAAAGATCGCCTCCGCCACTCCTCCCACCCTGCACAGAATGTTTGTAAGTCTTGTACATTTAATCCTTGTAATAAGATTGCACCGTGAAAGATTTAAAACCCCAGGGATAATTGGTAAGTCTTAGCCTGGTGCTGAAAAAAATAGCAGTGTGGGTGCCAGGAAAGCTTCCCTGGGGAGAGCATTCCAGAGCTGAGGGGCCACCACTGAAAAAGCCCTCTCTCTTTATGTCACACTCTGAGCCTCAGAACGAGGGGACGCTTGAAGAAGGGCTTCTGTGGATGAAGGGATGCCAGAGAAATCCACAACAGATTCCAATGAGACTGGATTTCTGTGAATCCAACCCGCAGATTCTGCAGCAGGACCTACTTTTTCTGTGTCGCGTGGATTCTGCAGACTTGGAGACTGTTTCTTTCTCCTTTTTTTGTTTTATTATGTTTTGTTTTTAAGTACAATTTTTTATTTATTTATTTTTGAGTTGTTTTTGCAAAGCTGTTGAAAGGCATTTGCATTTGCCATTTCTCTCTTTTTTTGGCAATATATTTTATTTTGAAAGAAAAGCAAAACAAAACATTTTTTCATTGAAATGATTCAAAACCAGTGATTCTCGAGTCTCAGGAGCCTGCTATATTACAGATTTTATATTTCGTGTCTCACACAAACTGTGCTAAATATTCAAAATATTTGGTCATGGAATATGTCATTTTTGAGTCATTTTTCGATCACTGCCTACACTTGTGGGCAAATACCTTTGCTTAAAGTGGTTTGGGCTCAGTGCGTGTCACACAGTCACTTCTCTAACTTGCTTTTAATGATTTGCCTGGGGAAATGTTTGGTTGCAGAAGTGGTGAGCCGAAACGCATGCTCACAAAGCTTTAGGAAACGCCAGCACATTTATGCAATCGCACCTAGAACCTGATGTGAGCCGTAGCAGCCAGGGTTGGGTTCAACTCTGGAACATGGAAAGGCATCATGGGAGTGTGCAAATTGGTACATGTGCAGAGTACCAGAGCACCAGGGAGTAATTAGCAACCAGCCACTCACAATCAAGTCTAAGTTACTAGCAGAGAAATCCAGCTTCAATAAGTCCAGGCAAACTCTTTCTGTCTCTCTGAGAACAGACAGGTGGCTTTGTTGGTTCACCTTAAACCAGCCTTCACAACATGGCACACTCCAGATGTATTGAACTACAGCTGTCATCACACACACACACCCCAGCCAGCATGGTCAATGACCATGCTGGCTGGGGATGATGCGGTTCGTAGTCCAACCCATCGGGAAAGCAACAGGTTGGAGAAGACTGCCGTAAACTAGAAAAAATCCATTTAGGGTGCAATCCTATTGATTGTGCCCTCGATGCTGACAAGCCTCTGATCTCGGAGTGGGAAGAGTGGCGGAGGTGAACTCTCTGCTCCTCCTGCTCTGCAAATAAACTGGGCATGTTTAGCCTTCAGAAGAGGAGACTGAGGGGAGATACGATATGACAGTACTTGAAGGGTTGTCACAAAGAGGAGGGCCAGGATCTCCTCTCGATCATCCCAGTTTGCAGGACACGGAATAATGGGCTCAAGTTACAGGAACCCAGATTCCACCTAAACATCAGGAAAAATTTCCTGACTGTCAGAGCAATAAGAAAATGGAACCAACTACCTAGGGAGGTGGTGGGCTCTCCCACTCTGGAGGCATTCAAGGTGCAGCTGGACGGCCATCTGTCAGGGATGCTTTGACCTGGTGGGAAGCTTTTTAATCTCAGCAGGCTGAAAGCAAAAAGTAAGGTAATTACAACCTCCGTTGTGGAACTTCAGTATGCTGATGATAATGTGGTCTCCGCACATTCAGAGGATGATCTCCAAACTATCCTAAATGCTTTTGCAGAAGCATACGGAAAACTTGGTCTCTCACTTAACATCAAAAAAACCAAAGTGCTTCATCAGCAAGTGCAAGCTAACCCTTTGGTGATACCATCTATCCAGCTTGGCGGGACAATACTGGAAAATGTCGATCATTTTCTCTATCTTGGCAGCTATCTTTCTGTTACAGCTAACATCGACAGTGAAATCCAGCATCGTCTGAGCTTCGCAAGTGCCGCGTTTTCTCGAATGAAACATAGAGTGTTCGAGGACCGGGATATTTGTAAGAAGACCAAAACACTGGTTTATGAAGCCATTGTATTACCAACTTTATTGTATGCCTGCGAAACATGGAATATCTATAAACGTCACCTCCAACTCCTTGAAAGATTTCATCAACGTTGCCTCCGGAAAATCCTGCGAATTACTTGGGAAGATAGGCGAACAAATGTCAGTGTACTGGAAGAAGCAAAGACTACTAGCATTGAAAAGATGATCCTTCAACGCCAACTTCAGTGGACCGGTCATGTTGTTCGAATGCCTGACTGCCGTCTCCCAAAGCAGTTACTTTATTCCCAACTCAAGGATGGAAAGCGGAATATCGGTGGTCAATATAAGAGGTTTAAATATGTTCTTAAGGCTAATCTAAAAAAATGCGATATAAACATCGAAAACTGGGAAGCTCTGGCCCATGAACGATCTAACTGGAGGTTGGCCTTTCACAAAGGTTCTATGGACTTTGAAGAAGCTCGAGTGCAAGGTGAAAGGGAGAAACGTGCTAAGCGAAAAGCACGTCGAATGAATCCTTTACAAGACCATCTTCCATCTGGTAACCTGTGTCCTCACTGTGGGAAGCTGTGTGGATTTAGAATTGGCCTCCACAGTCACTTACGGACCCATCGCTAGAGTCTACACAATTTTCTTTAGAATTTTCCTCCTTTTAAAATCTCCTTTTTGTAAATTTTCTTTTTTTTATCCTGGAAGACAATCTTAGTCGGTCACGAGTGATCGCCTGACTGATTGGACTGACTGACTGGACTTGATGGCCTTGTAGGCCCCTTCCAACTCTACTTTTCTATGATTCTATGAATTCAGCTAGATGGCCATCAAGCTGTGGGACTTCAGAGGGGAAGGGAAGGAGGCTGGAGTGCCCTCGGGGTACCTCATATCCCAGCAGCCCCAATCTCCTTCCCATCCCGACCCCTTTGCCCCCTCTCCAAGTTCACTTTTCAAACCTTGGAGAAGCAGCTGGTGTGGTTCTTCCCATGCCAGCTGCGAAGGAGGGGAAGGAGGATCAGAGCATGGATCCCCAGCAGGTGAAGCAGCTCAACCACCCACCCCACGAACATGGAGCTTCAGGGAGAAAGGGACACTTCTTGCATTTCCTTCTGACACTGTAAACTCACCTGTTAGAGGCACAGAGTCAGCTCTGTTAGGAAATGAAGACTTTGCCTGAGGAGTTCACAACCCAAAATTCAACATAGGGGCTGCACCGGGGCAAACACTGGAACAGCTGTCATTTATTTTTTTCAGGGGTGCAGAATGCCATGGCCCCTTTCCCTCAACCAGAAGGCCATGGCCCCTTTCCCTCAACTACCAACCATTTGGTGGTTTCCCGGCCTTTTTGTGTGTGCAATTTTTAGGCTTAGTCACGGGCAGCTTTAAGTGACAATACGCTGGTGTTTTTGTTTTTGTATTTTTGGCCCACATCCCTTTTGCTTTCACCCACCGCTGGAATGTGGCCCCTGAGAGCTTCTCCAATATTGAATTCGGTAGGGGGTTGGACTCGACAGCCTTGTGGGCTCCTTCCAATGCTATGATCTATGAAATCTATGCATGAACGCTGATGCATTTCAATGGCATGGGCCGAGTTAAGCCAGGGATGGGGATGTGCCGGTTGTGCCAAGGGCTGGTGAGTTCTGAAGGCATCGATCGCACACAAGTATTCCGGCGGGCAGTTCCAGGCATCAGAGGAGGCAAGGGAGACATGACACACTTGTGTGTTTGTGCGTGGAAGCAGGAGATGGCTGGGTGTGGTGTAGCCGGAAGAAGAAAGGTAATCAAAGGAGAGCCGCGGAGATGTAGTGGACTTGGACTCAAGAGACCTGGGTTCTAACCCCACTGGGCCGTGAAGCTCCCTGTGTGACTTTGGGCCAGTCACTGCCTCTCAGCCTGTTGTGTGAGGATAAAATGGAGAGGAGGAGAGACACGTAGGTAAGCCATCCTGGGTTCCTTGCAGAAGGAAAAAAAAGGGGGGATAGAACGGCAATCAGAAAATAAAAATAAATAGTCATGGGCAGAGACATAAGAGGAGGAACACAGAAAACGGCCTCATACTGAATCAGACCATTGGCCCATCTATCCTAGTACTGTCAACGCTGGCTGGCAGTGTTCCAGGCAGGATTCTTTCCCAGCCCTGCCTGGAGATGCCGGAGATCAAACCTGGAACCTGCTGCGTGCAAAGCACCACTGAGCTACCTAAGGAGAGATCAGGAGGCGGAGAAAACGAGGCCCTGCGGTGCTTTGAAAGTAAGGCTGAGGAGCTTGTGCTAGATCCAGGAGCAGACAGGGGGCCGTCTGGTTTGTACGGCCCGGGCAGCAAGCAGCGGAGGCACCACGGGGCCGTCCGCAGGGTCTGGCGGGGCGGCGCAGACGACCTGCGCCCCTTGCGCGTGGGTGGACCCCGGTGGAGCCGGCAGTCCCTGCACTGCAGTGCAGGCCTCCCGGCGATAGGGGGCAGCAGCTCGGGATGCCCAGAGGGGCCGTTTGCCCCTACAGGCCGCAGCGGCCGCAGCTCCGGCCACTCCGGGCTGCCGCCTCTGTGCAGCCCCCGCGGGACGGCCGCCTGCTGCTCGCACGGCAGGGTGGCCACGTGCGGTAGCGTCTTACCCCTCTACCGCCCCTGGTCACTTTGCGTGCTTCGCGCGCGCAGCCGTCCCGCAGGGGCGCCCCCGGCCTGCGTTCGCACGACACGGGAACCGCGGGGAACCTCTGCTTCCCCCACAGTTTCCGTGTCGTACGAACCTGCCCAGAAAGTCCCTGGAGGGTATAAGAAGAGGCATCCTGTGAGCAGAGCAAGGAGAGGGCTGGATGTTTCGATAGCAGAGCTGTATCGATGGTGGGGGGGAAGCCATTATTATGGGGTGGAGAAGACAGAACAGGGCTGGCTCCAGTTTGGAGGCCCTTTTACAGAGGACAGTCCTCTATATCGGAAGTCCCACCCTGTACAATTCTGGTTTAAAGATAAAGGACCAGAAGAACAGAGAGCAGATGGAACATTCAGACAAGCAGACCTGTCTACAGTCCAGGGGATACCTGCGGATGGGCAAACCGTGCTTCTGGATCTGTAGTGTGATGTGCTGCATTTTTATGGAAATTATAATAATCATTCCCAAACGTGCATCCATACCTCTGCATTAGCATATGCAGATTTGCCCTGGAGGAGAGGATTCCAAAGGCAGTGTCCTGATGTGCAGCAGAGCACCGTAAGAGAGAGGGCCCAGGTCAGCGGCATCAGTAGCAGGGACCCTTGTCAGCTGCCCCATCATACCGCCTGCTGGCGCTGGACCTGGGACAGAATTTCTGCATTCCGGGACGATGGCCGCATGTTGTAGAAACCAGATATGGGTTGGATCATGGTGAGGGGTCCAGGAAAAAGAAATCCAGATGATTAGGTGCTTCCACTCCATTGCCTGGTTGGAGTCATTCTCTGTTCAGTCTTCCAAGAGCAGAAAAGAGAGAGAGAGAGAGAGAGAGAGAGAGAGAGAGAGAGAAATTGGGATCGGGCAGAATGATGGAGTTTCCATGGCAACTGGGAGGAATGTTCTCACCCCAGGTCCCCAGGGAAGAGGAGGCAACAAGGGACAGGGCAAAACAGAAAAGGAGGGAGACGTCAGTGCAGGTCATGCTTCCGAGGGGCATAAAATGCCCCCCCTTTAAAACACACACACACTCCAGCAGGCTATGCCACAGAGACTTTGGCAGGCTGGTGCTTGAGTCAGGATGAAGGTGTTACATTCACGAGTTCTGTCACAAGTCTTAAGGGAATGTGCTTAAATAGTCGTCATCGTAAGCGGCCTCTTTTTTGGACGGGTGTTGAAAACGCAGCAGGATCTGGAAGGTGGAGGGAACAGAAGAAGGCACCGAATCCCACCTGCAGGTCACCTTCACTCACCCTGGTCATGGAACCTAGGCTATATCGACATGTGAGGGTGTTCAAAGCACTTCGCCAGTGTGCCCTAGCTGTCATCTTTGCAACGACCCTGTATGGCAGATTGCTGTTGTACTGATATTGCAGATGGCAGGGTGAGGCATGAACTGGAGACTCCCTGATCAGGGGTCATGGCTGCTGATTAGCAGGCAAGGCTAGTCATTTTGATCAACGTATTTGCTGTGCTGCCTTTTACAAGCACATGGAAGGTAGAAATTCAACTGGTAAAGCCTTGGTTTAATTGTTTTAGTGGAGAAAGACTGCAACTGTCCTTCTTGGCGGGTTCGGCCATGCAGGGGTTAACCCGGACTCGGGTATCAGCGGTACGCAGCTCTCTGGCAGAAGCTGCGACCAATTATAACGCAGGCAAAGCGAGGAGACCGAGTTTTGAATGGACGCTACTACACTGTTATGGGTAAACAGAGTTTAATGGAGCGTAACAGAACATATACAAAGCGCCACGCTAAGCACACACCTACAGTTGAGCTGGTAGCGAGCCGCAAAAGCAATACAGACAGTCGTACCTGGAAATGCCTTGTTCCTAGAAAGCCGCTTAACTCCGAAAGGGCTGTTCTGTGTTAGCGTTGTTCACTGGGAGCTCCCCAGGGTTGGAGGCGGAGGTTTGACCTGAGCCATGGACCTTCGTGCAGCTTGCTGCCTCACGACCAACAACCCTTTTCCCGCCACTGACCCTGGGCTTTATACCCTCCGTTGGGGGGGGGCTTCTTGTCGTGCCCCCTCCTGGCACGACTGGTTTTTCTTGTTTGCCCGGCACCTAGGAGTCTTTGGCTGTTCCTTCCTTCTATCCAACACCTGGGAATGAATATTCCACAGCTCCTTTGGCTGCCAGACCAGGGTCTTGCCAGGGGGGCATGTTAATGACTCCTATTGTGATTCTTGGGTGTCTGATGCTATCTTGCGGTATGTGTGCATATACGTGTGGGGGGGGGCTATGGCTTTCTCTTCACAGTTTTATTTGCAATACTGAGGTGTAAATATTTTTTATAATCTTGTCTTAGCCATTTCAGTAATTTTAAAATTGTTCTTAAAATTTGTCTAGCGCAAATTTTTCGATGTTTTTTTATTGTTTGTATTTTTATATTGTATTTTTATTGTAAAATTGTATTTTATTGTAAAATGTTACGATTGTTGTAAACCGCCCAGTGAGTGAAGACTTGTGACAGAGTTGGAACAGTGTTAGTTTAAAATAGGGTGAACTAATACCCTGGAGATACCGTATCACAGCCACTGGGTTAGTGAAGAAAGTGAACTAACAGCCAGGTGGTAGTGAGAGAAATAAAAGTAAATAACCGGCCACATTATCGTCACAAGAATATTTGATATTAATTAAAGTACATGAAGTGGCATACAACTAAAAGCAGCAGCAACAACAAAAACCTCCATTTTTAAAACAACAACAATACAGACGGCATTTGCGTTCTAGGGGAAGCTTCTCCTGATGGATTTTGGCCTGGTAGGGGGATTGTTAAGAACACTGGAAAAAATGTGGAACCTTAAATGGATCATAAAAAAAACACCAAGTCATGCTTGACCCAAGACCCAACACCTCTCTCTCTCTCTCCTCTTGTGCCATAGCATTTTCAAGATCTCAAACAAAAACATGTATGGACCGGGCAGAGCCATGATACCTGCATTGAGAAAACTGGACCTGCTCGTGTCGAACACAGAATGATCTGGAACTTAAATTTAAAGGGAACAGTTAATACTGATCAGAGTGGCATAGGTGGAAAGCTGGAGCCATACATTGTTGCCGTAGATAACAAGCCATCCAGAACCCTAGAATTACCCAGCTTATTTCCCCAGCAATGAGCAATGATGCATGCGTAGTACTACCAGCCCAATATCTTCCTAGAACTTTCTGAGGAGAGAGCTTTTGACCTGCAGCTGTCCAAGGTCCTGCTTTTCCTGCCTGCTGCATCAGGGAACCTCTGATTTGACTTTGCTTTGCGTACCTTGACTGGACTTTGGCTGCCTTGACTTGATTCCATAGGCATGAGCAGATTCCCCCCTCAAATAAGTGAAACTCAAGTGGAGTGGGAGGGTATTAATTCACATGCATTTACACGCATGTGCAGTGGAGCTGTGCTGCTGATAACTTCCTCCTACAGAAAGTGGAGGAAGGAACTAGAGGATCGGCTATCCTTGACCTGATTCTAACCAACAGAGACGAGTTAGTGGATAAAGTGGCAGTTTCGGGAACTCTGGGGGAAAGTGACCATGTTATACTTGAGTTCTTGATTCTAACAGAAGCAAAAGCTGAGTGTAGCCAAACACGTACCCTGGATTTTAGGAAAGCCAATTTTAACAAACTCAGAACAATGATTAGTAAGATCCCATGGCAAGTGACTCTCACGAGAAAGGGAGCCCACGAAGGGTGGGAGTTTTTAAAAAAGGAAATTTTAAAGGCACAATTGCAAACAATTCCCACAAGGAAAAAAGGCAGAGGGCAACAGAAGAAGCCAATGTGGCTTCACAATAAACTCAAAGATGACCTAAAAACAAAAAAGGACACGTATAGGAAGTGGAAGGAAGGACAGGCTACAGGGGAAGAGTACAGGCAGGTAGCACAGAACTGCAGGAATAGTGTCAGGAAGGCTAAAGCTGAGAATGAGCTAAGGTTAGCGAGGAATGCTAAAAGCAACAAAAAAGCTTTCTTCAGATACATGCACAGTAAAAGACAGAAGAAAGAACTGGTGGTTCAACTACGCAATGAGGATGGCAAATTGATAACAGAAGACAAAGAAAAGGCAGAAGTGTTCAATTCCTACTTCGGCTCAGTCTTCTCCCAAAAGAGGGTCTATGACCCCCCTGGCAAACCTGAAGTGCAGACTGAAGGGGCAGGATTGCAGCTTGAGATTGATAGGCAAATGGTCAAGGAGCACCTGATTACTCTGAACGAGTTTAAATCTCCAGGGCCTGATGAGCTGCATCCGAGAGTAATAAAGGAACTGGCAGAAGAACTCTCAGAACCACTGTCTATTATCTTTGAGAAATCATGGAGGACAGGTGAAGTGCCAGACGACTGGAGGAGGGCAAATGTTGTTCCCATCTTCAAAAAGGGCAAGAAGGAGGAACCTGGGAACTATAGGCCAGTCAGTCTGACATCAATCCCCGGGAAGATTTTTGAGCAGATTATAAAGAAGTCAGTCTGCAAGCACCTTGAAAACAATGCAGTGATTACTAGAAGCCAGCATGGATTTGTCAAGAACAAATCCTGTCAGACTAATCTGATCTCATTTTTTGATCGGGTAACCTCCCTTGTGGACTGTGGGAATGCTGTGGACATTATATACCTGGACTTCAGCAAAGCTTTCGACAAAGTGCCTCATGATATCCTGATTAGTAAGCTAGCTAAGAGTGGGCTAGATGGAACAACTATCAGGTGGATCCACAATTGGCTACAGAATCGGACTCAAAGAGTGCTTATCAATGGTTCCTTCTCAAACTGGGGAGAGGTAACGAGCGGGGTACCACAGGGCTCGGTCCTGGGCCCGGTGCTCTTCAACATTTTTATTAATGACTTGGATCAGGAGGTACAGGGAATGCTTATCAAATTTGCAGATGACACAAAGTTGGGTGGAACAGCTAATACTCTGGAAGACAGAAACAAAATTCAAAGTGACCTCGATAGGCTGGAGCGCTGGGCCGAAAACAACAGAATGAAATTTAACAGGGATAAATGCCAAGTGCTGCACCTAGGGAGAGGAAACCAAATGCAGAGTTACAGAATGGGGGACACTTGGCTCAACAATACTACAAGTGAGAAGGATCTTGGAATTGTGGTAGATCACAAACTGAATATGAGCCAGCAATGCGACGTGGCTGCAAAGAAGGCAAATGCAATTTTGGGCTGTATTAATAGAAGTATAGCTTCCAAATCGCGGGAAGTGATAATTCCCCTTTACTCGGCACTGGTTAGGCCTCATCTTGAGTACTGCGTCCAGTTCTGGGCACCTCACTTTAAGAAGGACATAGACAAACTGGAGAGGGTTCAGAGGAGGGCAACAAGGATGATAAAAGGACTGGAAACAAGGCCCTATGAGGAGAGACTGAAAGAACTGGGCATGTTTAGCCTTCAGAAGAGGAGACTGAGGGGAGATATGATCGCACTCTTCCAGTATTTGAAGGGATGTCACACAGAGGAGGGCAAAGATCTCTTCTCGTTCATCCCAGTTTGCAGGACACGGAATAATGGGCTCAAGTTACAGGAACCCAGATTCCACCTAAACATCAGGAAAAATTTCCTGACTGTCAGAGTGATAAGACAATGGAATCAACTACCTAGGGAGGTGGTGGGCTCTCCCACTCTGGAGGCATTCAAGGTGCGGCTGGACAGCCATCTGTCAGAGATGCTTTGACCTGGATTCCTGCATTGAGCAGGGGGTTGGACTCGATGGCCTTGTAGGCCCCTTCCAACTCTACTTTTCTATGATTCTATGATTCTATGAAGATGCATGTGTGCCCATTCTGGAGATATATCTTCTAGATTAGAAGCCTAATGTTGCTGCAGTGCAAAATGCAAAAATAGGAACAAAACAGGTGCCAGTGTTCCCCATGGCCAGGGACAGATGATCTTAAAAGAAGATGCTTAGCTTGCATGTAACTAGAGAGGAGAGGATTTTCCCTTACTCTTCTTTTATTGTTCCTCTGACTCACTGTTCTTCACTCCACTCTTCTTGAATTCCAGAGTAACTAGGAGAGAATTTCTAAAATGACTCCAGAATTAGAGCATGCAGAGTTCTTTATATTCATTTGCACATCTTTCTCCTCATTGTTACCGTTGAGCAGGTGTGCCCTGCTGATGCGTGTGCTGAACCATAAAACACTGCCAAAAGGCAATCTCAGCATGAGAATATGTACGGTTGCATCAAGATACCTTTTTGTGCTTTTTTTCTGTGCAGTGTTGTACTGTTGCACAAAGGCACTTCTATGCGTTGGTTAAAAGTTCTAGGGATGGATGAACTTACCCCAAGTTAATTCCTTTATTTACTCAGAAAGTAACAAATTCTTCTACGTGAACTCAGATGACAGTTCTCCTTCCACACAAAAATTCAGTCCATGAACACGAGCTTTTGCACGTGTGCAATATCGAGGTGCATCTTGGGAGCTGCAGTCTGGAAATCGTCGTGTGTCACTACTTTATGCGAGCCCTTTCTGACTGGTTGTTTTCACATGGCCCCAGAGGCGGTGTTAGGGGTCAGCCCACTAAGGCTGGAGCCCCGAATCTTTCATTTGCAGCCCCAAATCTCTGAGAGGCCATCTGCCCCACCACCCTGCTGCCTATGGGCACTTGCATTGGATCCCCTGGATTAGCCGGCTTTGTGCCCACATGTGCTTCACCTCCTGCTGCTGCCCCCCCCTTGAATCTTTCTGCCTGAGGCTTCCCCCCCTGAAATCAAATGCCTTCCACTCCCCTGTCCATACATCCCTTATTATAAATAGGGGTGTCATTAGGAGACAGGGTCTTTTACAGACTTTACAGCATATGTAAATTGCATATTCAAATTTCTGGGGGCTTTTGGTCCTGTGGGCCTGCGCCCTGGATCTTTTTGGTACCTAGCATGGCCCCTGCATCACCTGCCTGTATGACAATGCCATGTGATGTTTCATAGAATCATAGAAAAGTAGAGTTGGAAGGGGCCTACAAGGCCATCGAGTCCAACCCCCTGCTCAATGCAGGAATCTAGGTCAAAGCATCTCTGACAGATGTCTGTCCAGCTGCACCTTGAATGCCTCCAGAGTGGGAGAGCCCACCACCTCCCTAGGTAGTTGATTCCATTGTCTTATCACTCTGACAGTCAGGAAATTTTTCCTGATGTTTAGGTGGAATCTGGGTTCCTGTAACTTGAGCCCATTATTCCGTGTCCTGCAAACTGGGATGAACGAGAAGAGATCTTTGCCCTCCTCTGTGTGACATCCCTTCAAATACTGGAAGAGTGCGATCATATCTCCCCTCAGTCTCCTCTTCTGAAGGCTAAACATGCCCAGTTCTTTCAGTCTCTCCTCATAGGGCCTTGTTTCCAGTCCCTTTATCATCCTTGTTGCCCTCCTCTGAACCCTCTCCAGTTTGTCTATGTCCTTCTTAAAGTGAGGTGCCCAGAACTGGACGCAGTACTCAAGATGAGGCCTAACCAGTGCCGAGTAAAGGGGAATTATTTCTTGCCATCACCAATTGCTGGTATGTAGATGGATCCACAGAGTCCGTCTCATCCATGGAACCAGAGCTGTGGTGGTGACAATGAGCAAAGCAGCTAGTGAGCCCTGCTTCAAGTTAGTTTACAGGTGAAAGGTGGTAGGATGACTTAAAACAGTGTTCTCCAACCTTGGGTCCCCAGATGTTTTTGGCCTACAACTCCCAGCATGCCCCAGCCAGCATAGCTGTCTGGGGCATGCTGGAAGTTGTAGGCCAAAAACATCTGGGGACCCAAGGTTGGAGAACACTGACATAAAACATAGCAGTGGAGGGATCTGTGAACTATCTTAACTGTGCATGGCCTGAAGCTCTCAATCCATTCTGAACTTAATAGCAAATTTGTAATACATTGATCCTGGCTTGCTACGAAGGTGCGCGTTGTGAGCAGATGAATTTCAACCAATGAGTCAACTAATTATGAAATGCAGGGGCATCACTAGTAAAAACAGAATGCAAAATAATCCTGATTGGTACATACATACCAACATATGCATACATTCATACATCTGTGTTTATCAATGTGCACCTCCATGTCCTCCATGTTGGTAATGCGGGCGGTGGAGGCACACACAAACGATCTGACAGCTGTGGCGAACTGCATGCTTTGCACATTTATTTACTTATTTTTAAAGGAGGATTCTAAATGCATCCGCCCCCTCACTGCAAGTAAAATCAGGTCAATCAGAAGTCCAAAATCCAGGGTGAAATATGGACAAGGAGAATTTCAGAAGCAGGCCCCAAACAATATTTCATTTTTAGAGATTTGGGTGCAGTCAAGTTTGGCAAGCAAATAGGTTGTTTTTATTGGCGCATGTGGAAGAGAAGCTTTGGGAAGACAGCTTGTTGTGCCGGGCGGATCGGACCTTATCATTTAATTCAGTGCTGTAGGAGTGGAAGCGGGTGAGGGGAGAAGAGGAACAGCCGCAAAGTATTTCACAGCTGACTTCTGCCCGTACATGCAAATATCAGGGGAATACGTCGCTGATTTGCACTAACGTTGCATGCTAGCTCACTGTTCCTGGTGCAAATGAATCACTCCTTCTCAACAGTACAATCCAGTGGGGGCTTAGAGGTGGTAGTGTGTGTGTGTGTGTATTTTCCTCCCTTAATTCACCTTTTTTTTTTTTTAATTATGCATCAGAGATATCAGAGAACTGACAGCATTGGTCTCTAGCAGCTTGATGGCTCCTTTGTGTTCCGTCTGCCTGAGAAACTGACATTCTAACAGGGGAGACTGCCGGTGACTCCTTTTTCAGTGGGGCTCACAGAATCACAGAAGAGTAGAGTTGGAAGGGGCCTACCAGGCCATCGAGTCCAACCCCCTGCTCAATGCAGGAATCCAGGTCAAAGCATCCCCGACAGATGTCCGTCCAGCTGCACCTTGAATGCCTCCAGAGTGGGAGAGCCCACCACCTCCCTAGGTAGTTGGTTCCATTGTCTTATTGCTCTAACACAGTGTTCTCCAACCTTGGGTCCCCAGATGTTTTTGGCCTACAACTCCCAGCATGCCCCAGCAAGCTACGCTGGCTGGGGCATGCTGGGAGTTGTAGGCCAAAAACATCTGGGGACCCAAGGTTGGAGAACACTGCTCTAACAATAACAATTTCCCCACCATCCCCAAATGCACATGAGCAAAACCTTGTCATTGATATACAAAACCTTGTATATCAATGTCAAACTCTTGAAAAACCCAATCTTTTCCCTAATCTTGTCCCCACCCCCACAGCATTCAATGATGACATGCTCAGCTGGTGGTAATCTGCCCAGAGAACCTTAGTTATTGGGCAGATTAGAAATGTACCATAATAAATAAAAATAAATAAATAAATTATTATTTGAGCCAATCAGAGTTTGCATGTCACTAGCTGCAACCGGTGGGGGGGGGGGGTGTGATTTCTCATAACTTTTAACCTTTGGCCAATTTCTACAGGGGGTTGAGAAAAGAAAAAGAAAACACCTTCCCAGGCAGGGGGAAATGTCTTCTGAGAAATTTCAACTCAGCTCTAATCACAACCCCTATTGCAGAGTGTTTGTTGTTGACACAGTGGCCCCCACCTTTCAGATCAGGGCTGGACCAACACATTTAGCCGCTGGAAAGCTTCGCTCAGTGGTAGAGCCCCTGTTGTGCACGCAGAAGGCCCCAGGTTCGACCCCCAGCATCTCAACCTAGGGCTAGGAAGGAATCTTGCCTGAAAGCCTGGAGAGCCATTGCTGCCAGTTGGTGTCAACAATACTGGGCTTGATGGACCATCTGACTTAAATGGATCATAAAAACCATAAGGCAGCTTCCCATGTAGCTTCCCATAAGGCAGCTTTTCTTTGAAAAGTGCACCTTCTTCTCCCATTGATTAAAGAATTCAAAAGTACACATTTTTTTCGTGTGTATTTTTCAGATGTGCGCGTGCTGTTGATTGCATTCTTTTGGCCCACAAATCGCATTGCAAGCTCGGAAATGTACAGAGTTTGAGCACAGATTGCGTCCGGGTCTGTGTTCGATCCGGAAGGTGCGGACTAGGTAAAATCCTGATCAAAAATGAACTGAAATGAATTGCTCATACGTCCCTGTTCCTAACAAACAATGGATTTCAGTGGAGTCAGGTGAGTGCAGCAAAGGGGGAAAGTTTTCAGAGGACTCCAAATTATCTGAGACGGTGAAAACCTTCATGATCAGCGACTGTATGCCGCTAAATACAAGTTGCTGGAGAGTCACAGTTGGGAGACCACAGCCATCATGCCCCCGCTTGCGGACTTTCAGGGGGTTTCTTGTTGGTCTCTGGTGGAAGCAGAATGCTGAACCAGATGGACTGTTGGTCTGATCCAGCAGGGATCTCTGCTTATTTATTTATTATTTGAAATTATTTTTTTTAAAATCCAGCTTCTCAGCCCCAAAAAGGCTCCTGGAGCACTTGCAATCAGTCAGTCAGCAAATAAGATAGCCCCCGCCTAGGGATGTGTGAGGATTTCATTTGGGGGGTGGAAATCCAGTGGACTAGTTGAGCTCGACACCCCTTCCAAACTCCATCCTGCTTACCTCTTCCCTGGCATTGACTCACGTTCTCCTGAGTCAAGCTGGGGAAGCGAATTCCGGGTTCCTGGCAGGCCTTTGTTTAGGTAGAAAATGCCTAAACAACTATCAGGTGGATCCACAATTGGCTAAAGAATCGGACTCAAAGAGTGCTTATCAATGGTTCCTTCTCAAACTGGGGAGAGGTAACGAGCGGGGTACCACAGAGCTCGGTCCTGGGCCCGGTGCTCTTCAACATTTTTATTAATGACTTGGATGAGGAGGTACAGGGAATGCTTATCAAATTTGCAGATGACACAAAGTTGGGTGGAACAGCTAATACTCTGGAAGACAGAAACAAAATCCAAAGTGACCTCGATAGGCTGGAGCGCTGGGCCGAAAACAACAGAATGAAATTTAATAGGGATAAATGCCAAGTGCTGCACCTAGGGAGAGGAAACCAAATGCAGAGTTACAGAATGGGGGACACTTGGCTCAACAATACTACAAGTGAGAAGGATCTTGGAATTGTGGTAGATCACAAACTGAATATGAGCCAGCAATGCGATGTGGCTGCAAAGAAGGCAAATGCAATTTTGGGCTGTATTAATAGAAGTATAGCTTCCAAATCGCGGGAAGTGATAATTCCCCTTTACTCGGCACTGGTTAGGCCTCATCTTGAGTACTGCGTCCAGTTCTGGGCACCTCACTTTAAGAAGGACATAGACAAACTGGAGAGGGTTCAGAGGAGGGCAACAAGGATGATAAAGGGACTGGAAACAAGGCCCTATGAGGAGAGACTGAAAGAACTGGGCATGTTTAGCCTTCAGAAGAGGAGACTGAGGGGAGATATGATCGCACTCTTCCAGTATTTGAAGGGATGTCACACAGAGGAGGGCAAAGATCTCTTCTCGGTCATCCCAGTTTGCAGGACACGGAATAATGGGCTCAAGTTACAGGAACCTAGATTCCACCTAAACATCAGGAAAAATTTCCTGACTGTCAGAGCAATAAGACAATGGAATCAACTACCTAGGGAGGTTGTGGGCTCTCCCACTCTGGAGGCATTCAAGGTGCAGCTGGACAGACATCTGTCAGAGATGCTTTGACCTAGATTCCTGCATTGAGCAGGGGGTTGGACTCGATGGCCTTGTAGGCCCCTTCCAACTCTACTTTTCTATGATTCTATGATTCTATACACCCAAGGCAGCCGTAATCTGTGTAATTTGCACAAATTGTGGCTGCCTTTGATGTATCTTGAGGCATTTTCTACCTAAACAAAGGCCTGCCAAGAACCTGAAAGTCCAGTGAGCGGTGCGGTGCACGCCAGCTTTCAACCCAGCTCAGCAGGTACAGCAGTGGCGTCGGCCAAGCTGGAGGCAGGTCGGGACCCAGCAGATCACCCACCCCTATCCCTGTCCGCAGGCTTACAATCTAAAAAGACATGACACACAAGGAAAAAGGGCTGAGGAGGGAAGAGGGGGGGGAAGTACCCTGCCAGCAGGAATGGTGGAATGGTCCTGCTTCCCCTCTTATCTCCTCGGGGGTAGGGGCAGTCCCATTGGAGCAGGCCCTGGGGTTCCCTTTGCCTTCTCCTGCCTCCCTTGCTCCTCTTTTCTTTCTTAAGGCCTTATGTTGACACATTCCGCCGCCAGTCATCAGGACTGTTTGGAATCGAGTGCAAAGCACTCCAATGATCTTGATCCATGCATGTGTGAACAAATCAGAAGCAAAAGGAGTTAAACAGGGTGGTTATGCCTGGACAATTTGTTGCACAGCACATTAAAAATAGTATCATTTATGTCCACTCCACGTTACGCTGTATGTTAGATATGGCACTTTATGGAGTAACTGAAGTGACGGGTCCCTGCCTCCAGAGAGCATACAATTTAAATGTCGACTGGTCAGTAGATGACGGGGGCGGGGCGGGGAGAAGCAGAGGCAAGCTCATGAAGAAACCTAGCAGAGCTCTTGGCCAAGCTAGGATTTAGGACTGTGCCCCCACCACCCACCCCAGGCAAAATACTGGACTACCGTGAACCAGTTTGCAGCCGATTACATTTGGAAAGTGTGAAACCGCAGATCCTCCAGCTCAGGAGACATGGAGCGCTCATCTTCGACTCTGAAGCCAGTTTCGCACCCCAGTTCCTTCAGCAGTCGAGCCCTGCCTGTGTCAGCAAATCACTTCTCTTGCCTCCTCTCTTGCCAAGCCTGCCGGGCGGTCTTCTGTGGGAGCTCCTGGCACAGATCCCCACCTCCTCGCGCTCCAGCTTGCGCGCACCTTGCCGTCAGCTCATTAGCCCCAGCTGCTTCTCTTAATTGCCTAAGGCTCTTCTCCTCACTGGGTGGTCCTCTTCGGGCCTGCGGAGGCGCCGGCATCAAGCTGTTGAGCCGAGAGCGTTTCCCTCCCCTGCTCTGGGGGAAAGGAAAATACAACTGAAATTAAAATACAATAAAATATAACAATAACAATACGTTAAAAGCACAACAATGGTAGAGAGAGAGACCACAGATAGAACTCCAGTTTTACATAAAACTGCAGCGGTTGGATCCAGATTTAGTTGTACTTAGAGCAGACCCATTGAAATCAGTGTGGCTTGTGTTAGACATGACTAATTTAGGGCACAATCCTGCACAAGTTTAGACAGAAAAAAAAGGCCTATAACTCCCAGCATGCCCCAGCCAGCATAGCTGGCTGGGGCATGCTGGGAACTGTAGGCCTTTTTTTCTGTCTAAACTTGCGCAGGATTGCTCCTTTAAGTCCACTTGTTTTCAGTGGTTAAATCTGGATCCAGCCAGTCGCAGAGTGGGCAGTGCATGCATGCTGAATTGGGCTAAGCCAGTGTTTCTCAACCTTGGGTCCCCAGATGTTTTTGGCCTACAACTCCCAGCATGCCCCAGCCAGCTACGCTGGCTGGGGCATGCTGGGAGTTGTAGGCCAAAAACATCTGGGGACCCAAGGTTGAGAAACACTGGGCTAAGCTATTCCACAATATTACTGCATCCACTGGAATAGGCGTGGTCAAAGCTGTCGCTTTCACCTACATTCGTTTTTTTTAATCGTCAGTTCTTTGTGCATCTTGATGAATTCTTATCAACCCCCGAACTGAAACAACATTCTCGCCCATCTGCACCAGTCAGATTTAAGAGGTATGGCTATTCCCAGAGGACCTTGTTGTGTATCTGCCTGCAATGGAGCTGACTTAGAGATGGGGGAGCCTCTCAGAAAAAAAAAAGAGAGGTGGGCAACCCTACTTGAGCACTGACATGGTTGTATACACAAGGATTCAGATCCAGACTTTTAAGAGCCAGGCACTCAAAAAGCCTGGATTGATGAATCTGTTGGTTTTTGTTTCTCTCACATTCAGTTATTTTTTAAAAATAAATAAATAAATCGCAAGCTCTTTTCGTCCTGAATATGAAAAAATGTCCAAATTTTCGTAGATTCGCATCGAAACCAAACCACAACAAAAATGTTCACCCATCCATCTTTAATCTGCTTTTCTGATGGTAGAACTTTGGGACCCTTTTATCTCCCTCTCCCTTTCTCTCTCTCTCTCTCCCCCCCCCCTTCACCTGCCATCTCTGAGCATGTGGATATTACTGCCCCCCCCCCTGGCTAAAGTAGTCGCGGAACCTCTTCGGTTGGCCAATGAAAAACTGGAGTCCCCCTGCGATCATGATGCGGCCGGCTCTGCATGGCCTCCTAATGAGAAATGTGACTTTAAATAACAGTCCCACACAGAACTCTCATCTGCCCAGAAAGCCAAATTCCTCTGAGGATTTTAATCTCTCCTCTCTTTTTTTTTGCCATGAATGACCAGCACTGTCCTGCATCACTGTGTCCCTCCCTCTCTGTAACCTTTTGTTTCTCCCAATGAATGTGGGTGCTCAGAAAAGTTGCCAGCCACGCTTTACAAACCCTAGATCGTGACCTTGACGGAAGCGTCTGCTAATTCGCCTGTGGGCGGAAAAGAAAGATGCTGTCCTGGATACCGTTACCAAGGAGTATCTCAGGATTGCCTCTGCAATCAAACCAGGCAAGGCTTAACCATTTGCTCTCTGCCTCCGGTGGAATCCTCCATCATCCAAGCATAGGAATTTTCAAACTGATACGGTCATGGGAGTCACCAGTCCTTTCCAGAGTTTAAAAAAGAAAACAAAAACAGAGCTAGCATTTCATAGCAAGATTCACGGAGGAATAATGGAACAATTGAATAATTGAACAAAATAGAGCCTCCATGTACAACAGAGGTGATGGACCGCTTTCAGCCTCAGGGCTGAATCTCATTTTGGAGGAGCTCTCAGCCTCGGGGGCTACAATCCAGCGGTGCGTGGGGTCGAAGGCAAAAGGTGTTGGGGCCGGGCCAGTGGCAAAGGGACGGGGGCAAAAATACCCAAATTGCCCCCACATTTTAGGTTAAAGCTCTTGCTGCCAATAGCTACGCATGAAGAGAGGCATTGGGACCTTTTAGAATGGTGCAAAGGCCCGGAAAGCACCAAATGGTCAGTGACTGGGGCACAGAGGCCGGCCTAGGACTGGGGTAGGGGTCGGGGCCATCTGTGGGAACTCAGAGGGATCCGACCCCCAAGAGCTGAGGTTCTGCACCCATGATGCAGAGTGTCTGTAAACCCCTAAATTAGGGATGGATCAGCCTATTTTCGGTTCATGTCAGTCTTGCATGTGTTCACTCGTATGCCCCGTCCATCCCATTTCCACATCAGTCTACGACTAGTGCACAGGTACAGAGGACAGGATCATTTCCCACCTTCTATGCCTTTCCTCTTCCTGCGCTTTGATGATCTCCCCTGCCCTCCACTCCGGCCAAACTCTGGAATCTTTGAAATTGGGGAGAATTTCTAACACAAATTTTCGGAATTTGGAGTATGTGTCATTCGCCACAGCTCTCCATTCCTTCAGTTCATTCCTCAACCCGTATCCTTCAGTGAGGAACACACGACAACCGATGAAATGGAGAGATGGATGAATCCATTGATCTCTGGAACAGGTCACTTTTGCATGGTGTTTTGTGTGTGTTCTACCCATAATTCCATTCTGTTCCATTTCTGCATGAATCTCCAATCTGAAACCAAAAACAGAATGCCTCTCAAAATATGTATTTCATTGTATATTTTTTGATACATCTGAATTGCAGCAAACTGAGTCACATCAGGGTTGTTGTGAGGATAAAATGGAGAGGAGGAGGAGGAGGAGGATGATTATGTAAGCCGCCTAGGGTTCCTTGCAGGAAAAAAGGTGGGGTACAAATATTATATATATATATATATATATATATACTGTGAAATAGAGTGGTAAGGTAAATCTCAACCCACACATTAGTCCAAGAAGCAGAGATCAGGTCATTTCTTATAGCAGAGGTTGCTGACCTCCTTTTTACCTCCAAGGGATTCATTCCCTTGGGGGGAGACTATTAGGGGCCACATGGATGGGGTTGCAGCCAGTAGCAGGTGAGCCAAGGGTGCCCATTGCCAGGGACAGGGACTCGGACTCGGGGACTCGACTCGTGAGTCGGACTGAGTCCCCCCTCTGACTCGACTCGGACTCGAGTCCCAATATTTTTAATGGGACTCGAGACTCGACTCGGGACTCGAGACCAAGGACTTCAACATCCCTGGGCTGTGTCAGAAGGAGTGGAGAGGAGCGCATGGAAGCGAGGTGTGCCGCTGCTCGGCCACTATGGACGGCTACCAAGAGCGCAGCCCCAATGGTGTGTCGAGATTTATTTTGATTGATGTGTTGTTGTGGGGGGTTAGGGTCAGGGTCAGACATTTTGGGTTTGGCTGCCTCTGCCTGCCTGTTTGGGGTTCCCAGCCTCCTCTGCGTGCCTGGTCTCTTCTTGACCAGTTCAACAGTTGAATTGTCCAAGACAAAGGGCACTGCCTGTCTGCCTGTTTGGGGTTCCCTACCTCCTCTGCCTGCCTGGTTATTTTGGGTTTGTCTGCCTGGTCTGTTCTTGCCAAAATCAGTTGCAGAGTTTTGAAATAAAAAGGCACACTTGTGCCTAGAATTTATTTAAGCCACACATCTGAAGTAGCCTTATTTTGTTGGGGGGGAAACCCCATTGATTTTAATAGGGACTCGTGGAGTCAGCTTTGGGAGTGACTCGTGACTCGTGACTCGTGAGTCACCATTTTGGACCAAGGGCTCGGACTCGGACTCGAGACTCGGGTCCAAAGACTCGTGACTCGACTCGTGACTCGAGACCAAGGACTCTTCAACATCCCTGCCCATTGCCCCCCTCACACACACACAGCCCCCACTTCAGACAAACACATTCATTAGGATTGCAGGGAGGTTTAATTCTTCCCTCCTCCTCTTCCCCAAATCTTTTAACCTTTTCACGATGCTAAATAACAGCAAGGGGGCAATCTTTAAGGAGGGGGGAAGGTTAAATCTTCCTTCCCCACACAATGTCACCCCCCCCACACACACACACACACACTGCTGAACTGCAGGGCACAGCTGAGCAGTGAGGGAAAGGGGGTGGTGCTACAGATCGTTTAATTTTATCCACAGTCCACCCGTCCATTTCCGCACTGCTCAGCTGTTCAACTCTTTTGAAGGCATGGATCTGGCAGGGTTTGCACCTTCAAAGTGCTCTTCTCTCCCTGCTTGGATGAAGAATCATAGAATCATAGAAAAGTAGAGTTGGAAGGGGCCTATAAGGCCATCGAGTCCAACCCCCTGTTCAATGCAGGAATCCAGGTCAAAGAATTTCTGACAGATGGCTGTCCAGCTGCACCTTGAATGCCTCCAGAGTGGGAGAGCCCACCACCTCCCTAGGTAGTTGGCTCCATTGTCTTGTTGCTCTGACAGTCAGGAAATTTTTCCTGATGTTTAGGTGGAATCTGGGTTCCTGTCACTTGAGCCCATTACTCTCGTCTCCCTTCTAAAAGGGTATGCCCATCTTTCAGTCTCTCCTAAAAGGCCTTTTTCCATCCCTAACCTGTTGTGTGTTCAATGTTCAGATATTCACTTGGTTGTCAAGTAATCATAGGAAGAGAGTGGAGGGCTGGCATCGATCCAACCCCCTCTCTCTGCGAATAACTGAGCCCATTCCGTGTCCTCTGGGTGATCGGAAGATTCTGGCCTCTCGTGTGACCCTTTCATACTCGAGAGTGTGACATATCTCCCCCACTTTCGAAGCTAACACCCAGTTCCTCTAGTCTCTCCAAAGGGTCCCTGATAATCTTTGTCGCCCTCCTCTGAACCCTCTCCAGTTTGTCTACGTCCCTTCTTAATTGTGTGGCCCAGAACTGACGCAGACACTTCAAGATGGGGCACCTAACCTGCCGATTAAAGGGAATATCACTTCCCACAATTGACGAAGATATACTTCTATTAAGATCCTTCTCACTTTGTAGTATTGTTGAGCCAAGGGTCCCCATTCTGTAACTCTGTTTTCCTCTCCTAGGGTGGCAAGCACTTGGCATTTATCCCGATTAAAGTTGCGTCTGTTGTTTTGGCACATCCAGTCGCGCCAGCCTATCGAGAATTGGCGTTGAATTGTGTTCTGTCCTTCTCAGAAGTATTAGCTGTTCCACCCATAACTTTGTGTCATCTGCAAATTTGACAAATTTCCCCACCCAAACAGGGAGAATTACAACAGATTATTGCAAAACAATCTGTAAGCAGCCTCATGTATGATCATGCCAAGTTGCGTCATTCTATCAGCATGCACAAAGGTTCATGCATATCTGCAAAAATCGACATGAAAGGAATCTCAACGGGATTGTGCCGATGAACACATCAAGATGGTTGGGGAGGGATTTTTTTTTTTAAAAAAAATCAGGGTAGAATTGTGTGCAAAGGGCATCTCGAAATTCTCCACCTCATTTGTGGGTAGAGAAATTGGGTGGGACAATTTCACCGAATTTCTCCAGGGGGAGGAGAAATCCACAACCATTTCTCACAGGGAAGACAGGGGTTTCATAGATTCATAGATCATAGAGTTGGAAGGGGCCTACAAGGCCATCGAGTCCAACCCCCTGCTCAATGCAGGAAACTAGAGGAAGGGGTCTCCCATCCAAGTAATAACCAGGCCTGACGCTGCTTAGCTTTCCACGCTCAGACAAGCTGAGCCAGCGTGAGCCACAGGCCTGTATATGTTGTAGTACAGCTTCTCTCTTTCCCCCCCCCCTAAGGTGTTTAGGGGTTTTGTGCTGCCTGCAACAGCATCAGCTGTCAGGCTGACCCCCATTTTGCACCCATTACAATGCAGGTGTGAGGGAGGCAGTGTTGTGTCCAGCTCCAGGGAAGAGGTGGAGCAAGTGCTGGGCCAAAATCTGCCCTCCAATTTCCTGAAAGTTTTCTTCCCCTGTGAAAGAGGCCTCTATTGTTCTGCCTCATTGTTAGGGTGTTTTATCATTCATTTTTGTGGTGTTTTTTAGTTTACCTAATCACTGTGAGGCAGCCGAGGGTGCAGTGTGCATGATTTCTTTCAATTCTACATCTCTCTATTGCTCTGCAGTCTCCCAGGCTGCCCACACTTCCTGATCTGAAATAGCCCTATGAAGGACTTTCCTCCCAATCTCTTCTCCTGGGGTTTTAATTGAAGTGTAGGAATCTGAGGAGGGTACAGGCTACCGGAGAGATGATTGTACAAAGAAAAACAGGGCACGTGAGCGCACTTCTCTCGTCAGCCTCCTAAGTAAGGCAAGTGCAAGAAACCCAAACCCAACCGATGAGAATTTCTTTGACATTGAATTTTTTTTTTTTTAAGCAATTTCTTTTCTATCAAAACTGAATGAGAATGGTAAAAAAAAAATAATGTGGGACAGAATTTGGGCACAGCACTAGGTAATATATAAAGGAATCAAAAGATGCAAACACAGAGCTCTGTGCGCTGTTCAGAGCTATTGGGTTATTTAAAATAATGGTATGCTGCTTTTTCTGACAGCTCAAAGCCGTTAACAAAAGTGTTTGGATGTGTGTGTGTGTGTGTGTGTCTGTGTGTGTTTCTTCCCAGAGCTCAAGACAGCATAAATGGTTCCTCTTCCTCCCTGCCTCCACACCTCAAAACAATCCTCATAATAACCCTGCAAAGTAGCTGAGTTTGAAAAAGAGCGACTGGCCTGCAGCCCCCTAGAGTGCAATCCAATGTGGCTGCCTGTAACGTGGGATGCGTGTGGAGCTCAACTGGGAGGGTGGAAGTCCGGCAAACTTGCCGGGCTCGACCCCTCGAGCTCTGCTCGCCCTACCTGTTTCCCCGGCTCGACTTCGCGTTCTGGCGAGCCGAGCCGGGGAAGCGACGACTTCCGGGTTCTGGCACTACATTTTGTTTGCGTAGAAAATGGCTTAAGATACGTTAAAAAAAATGGCCATGATTTGCCCAAGTTATGCTAATGGCGGCCATTTTTAACGTATCTTAAGCTATTTTCTACGTAAACAACGTAGTGCTGGGAACCCGGAAGTCCGGCGAGCGCCTCAGCTACCTACCCCTACCTGTAACTCTCTGAACTCGGAGGATTACGGGCATCCTGCGCAGGGCGGGAGGGAGCACGGAGTCGAAGGTCACCTCCGTGCTCCTCCCGCCCTGCAAAGCAGCTAGAGGGCCGATTACGGCTGCCTAACTGTGGCGCTTCAGATTGGGAGGGAAGGAGGTTGAGGCATTGCCTGGATATGTCGTATCTTGGTGGCGCCGGTCTCCGCCCCTCCCCAACCCCTCCCCTCCCCAACCCCTAAACCCCTTCTCCAGGGCGGTTCTTACAACCTTGAGGAACCAGCCAGCACAGTTCTTTCTGCGCCGGCTGTGAGGGGCTGAGGAGGAGGGCGCTGAAAAATCCTATGGCCCCTGAGAGCTGGTTGAGGGAGGACTTGAGCTTAGCCCCCCCCCCCAGTTGTAGCCTGACACTCTAACCCAGCCTTCCCCAAACTGGTGCCCTCCAGATGTTTTGGGCGTCAACTCCCATTGGCCCCAGCTAGCATGGCCAAGAGTCAGGAATCCTGGGAGTTGTCGTCCAAAACCTCTGGGAGCCACAGGATGGGGAAGGCCACTGCAAACCACCACACAGAGGCACACTCCTATGGATCACATAGAAGGGTACAAAATACAAAAGAAGTCATGACAGATAAAAGGACAGATCACCGGAAGTACTTCTTCACACAGCACAGAGTTTAGCCAAGGAATCCACTTCCAAAAGATGCCGTGACGGCCACCAATTTGGAGGGCGTTAAAAGGGGATTGGACAAATTCAGGGAGGAGGAGAAGGCTATCCATGGCTACTGGTCCTGATGGCTCTGTGCTACCTCCAGGATCAGAGGCCGTATGCCTCTGTACACCAATTGCTGGGGAACATGGGCGGGAGGGTGCTGTTGCACTCATGTCCTGCTTGTGGGATCCCGTGGGCAGCTGGTTGGCCACTGTGTGAACAGAATGCTGGACTAGATGCACCCTTGGTCTGACCCAGCAGGTCTCTTCTTCTGTTCTAATGTTCTCATGCTCTTATGGCCATCAACTGCAAGAAGATGGAGGAGATGAGGGCAAAGAATGTATATATTCTAACTGCATGGGTTCCACTATAAAAACTGGGATCAGATATTTCCCAAAATCTTAGAAGAAGAACAGGAATGTGGGAACTAACCTCAGCTGCCTGCCCATTTCAATTAGTGGTGTCTTGCCTTTTAATGCAGCACCTTTCCCACGAGTAGCCAGCAGCTTAACTCACCCTTTATTAGCAAAGCCTTGACATATAAAAGAAGAAGCCTGTTGCAGGCATGTTTTGGTTCCCTCATTACCCTGAGGGCTAGTAACCGGTATGTTCCTTTGCTTTTGAAAAGTGGAACCATCAGTCATCAACTCCTACAAAGTCTATGGGTGACCACAACGGCCGTGAATTATTTTTAGAAGGTCCCTGTGTCACCAGCAGTCCCCGCCGAGAGGCCCTCCACGTCCTCCTTAAGGTCCGCTATGTTTTAAAAAGCAGCTTGGAAGTGGGATGCCAAATGGTGCAGAAAAGCAATCTTGCCACAAAAAATGAAAGAGAGAAAAATAGAATATCTGTTCAATTTTTCCTTACTGATGGGGAGCAATTCCTCAGTCAGGTTCTGAGAAAACAAACAACCCACCCACCCAACTCAGCTTATTCTAAGCCCATTCTGAGGTGAAATCAAACCCTGGCACAGCCCTGATGATGTCATTGGGAGTGTGATTGGATCTGAGCCTCTTACTCTTACCCTAAGCCAGGGCACTCCAACCTTGGGTCCCCAGATGTCACTGGCCTACAGCTCCCAGCATACCCAGCCAGCATGGCTAATGGGCAAGGGATTCTGGGAGCTGTAGTCCAGCAACATCTGGGGACCCAAGGTTAGAGAACCCTGCCCTAAGCAGTTAGAAGGGAAGGGGGATCTCGGCTAGGGATGTGCTGACACTGGGAAGTCTGGCTCATTTGTGATTCAGTTCACACTTCAAAAATTGCAGACAAGCATGTGAATTTCAAGGGAAAGTACTGCAAGAGGGGGAGAAATTGCTCACAAAAAGTGAAGGCAAAAATGTTTGTATTAGAGGAAATGCACATGAAAATTCATACACAGTTGCATGCTGACTTCCTTCCTTCCTTTCATTTCCATTAAATTGATAAGAGAAATTCCTGAAATGAATGTACAGTTGGGCAAATGAGAAACTGAGTGAAACTGAAATTGGCAGGTTCACCCACACCTTCCCGGACTCAGAGCTGAGTGAGGAACACATAAATTCCTAATCTTGGCTTTTCCAAGCCGCAACTCCTAGAATCTCCTGAAGTAGACGTGTCCTTGTCACCAATACCCCTGGGTATTTATTTATTTATTTATTATGTTCATATCCCACCTTTTCTCCTGCAAGGAACCCAAGGCGGCTTACATAATCCTCCTCCTCCTCCATTTTCTCTTCACAACAACCCTGTGAGGTAGGTTAGGCTGAGAGTCAGTGACTGGCCCAACGTCACCCAGTGAGCTTCATGGTTGAGAGGGGACTAGAACCCAGATCTCCTGAGTCCCAGTTCAACACTCTAACCACTAGGCCACGCTGGCTCTTACTGCTGAGTGGGTAAGTCGTGCTTGCACAGGGGTGTCATTCCTTTCCCCTGCTCCATCCCCAACACTGAGCACTCTAGCCCTTCAAGGGTGGTGCAAAGAAGCTCCTTGTTGCATTTCACTGGCTCCGCGGTGCTCACCAAAATCCTATGCTACTAAATTTACCCACTTTCTACTGGAACTAACCCCACCAAATTTGCCACCAAATTTGTGGAACTCTCAATTGTATTATACCCTGTCTCTTTACCATTTCAGGCCATGGGTTCTATTCAAGCTCTGCACTGTACCCTAGGTTGGAGGGTTCTGCTGTGGGTCAGATCTTTAACAGGAGGCAGGTTAGGTCAGTGCATATGAAAAGGACCTAGGTGTCTTAATGGATCATAAGCTGAATATAAGCCAGCAATGTGATGTGGCAGCTAAGAAAGCGAATGTAATCTTGGGCAGCATTAACCGAAGCATAGTGTCCAGGTCACAGGAAGAAATAGTTCTGCTTAATTCTATATTAGGCTGCATTTGGAGTACTGTGTTCATTTCTGGATGTCCCATTTTAAGAAGGACTTTGACCAGTTGGAGCACATCCAGAGAAGAGCAACCAGGATGGTGATTGGTCTGGAAACCAAGTCCTATGAGGAACAGTTGAAACAGTTGGATATATTTAGCCTGGAGAAGAGAAGATGATATAGATTTCATAGATTTCATAGATAGAGTTGGAAGGGGCCTACAAGACCATCGAGTCCAACCCCCTGCTCAATTCTCAGGAAACTAGAGGAGGGGTCTCCCATCCAAGTAATAACCAGGCCTGACCCTGCTTAGCTTTCCACACTCAGACAAGCTCAGCCAGCATGAGCCACAGGCCTGTGATGACAGTGGTCTTCAAATATCTGAAAGGCTGTCATGCAGAAGATGGAGTAAACATGTTCTCTGTTGCTCCCAAGGGCAGGACTAGAACCAATGGGTGGAAATTGCAGGGAATCAGATTTTGGCTAAACATTAGGAGACACTTCCTAACAGTGAGAGCTGTTTAGCAGTGGAACAGACTGCCTTGGGAGGCAGTGGGTTCTCCTTTGCTGGAGGTTAAATTTGGGGAAATGATTGGCAAAATGTCAATGGCTGGCTTCAGACATGATAACCCACACTCAAGAGTTGAGCATAGGTTGAGTGTGGGTTGTGGTTGAACCATGGGTTCTTGTTGAAATGTGGGTTATTGTGCTGCCTGAACTCAGCCATACTAACAAACCATGGGTTGTTAACCACGAACAACCCACAGTTCACAACCCAACAACAAACCATGGATTCTCTTCATGGGTTGTTCATAGTTAAGAAACCATGGTTTGTTAGCACAGCTGGGTTCAGACAACATGAAAGTCATGTTTCAACAATGACCCACGGTTCAATGACAACCCACACTCAACCCATACTCAGTCCTTTATGTGGGTTATCATGCTGTCTGAACCCAGTCACTATATCTTTTTCAGTGTAAGAAGGAAGTATTCTTCCATTTTAATCCTGTGGAAAACATCTGTGCCTGAGATATGAAAAGTTCAGGGAAAAACTGGCTTAATCTTTGAAATACTGTCAAGGGAATCTGCTAGGACCATTCATCTTTTGCTGCCCAAATGTACAAGGAATCCATTATTATTATTATTTATGAGTAGCTCTATATTATCTCCTTATGTTTTTATTCAAAGGTTCTTCTTGAAGAAGAGCTTTCAAGAGCTTAAAATGCAGTGTGTTTACTCCAATTTCATAGAATCATAGAATCATAGAAAAGTAGAGTTGGAAGGGGCCTACAAGGCCATCCAACCCTAATTTGATTAGGACGGCGCTTTTTCCAGTTCAAGTATCCCCATGCTCACAGAGCTGTAGTAAAAATGGTATCACCCATGCACAAGAGGGAAATATCAGCAGACCCAGAGTAATCCCAAGGTTTGCAGATGCCCCCAAATGGGGCGGGGGGCGCGGGGAAAGCCCTTCAAAGATCCATTGGCATGGAATGTCCCTGACTGAGTGGGGGGAAAGAAACTGACAACCAGACAGGAAGGTGAAGTGGCTGGAAAGGAAAGAGGGAGGAAGAGACACATAGATATAAAAAGGGTAGAGTGAGCCATCTCATTGTCTGTCTATATCATTTCCTGACTCACACTATATCATTTCCTGGTTCACTATTTTTTAAATCTCCCCCAAGACAAAAGTGAGAGCTGCCCATAGAAATCAAAGATTTTAATGTGGCTGGAACTGGGCCCAAGTGTGTCCACCTCACACTCCCCCCCCAAAAAAAACTCAAAATTGGGGGGGGGAGAACCTGTAGGAACCCCCCTGAAAACAACCTGATATGGACTGAGCATGCTCAGAGGGCATGGAATACTGACTGCCTATTGGAGGAGAAACTAAGTGGGAGGGGAACGGAATGGAGTGGCTAGAACCCAAATAGAAGTGCTCCACACTACAATATTGAGTTTATTTATTATAAATAAACAAACCCCCTCATTTAAAAGTGTTGTACCCTGCTATTCCATCACACACACACCCCAAGGTGGTTCACAAATCTAATTAAAATAAATGAATGAATCAAGAAAACGATGAATGAACAACCTAAAATGATGAATCAACAAATTAGGCAAAGTATTAAAACAGCAGCACCATTTTAGCTTTAACAGCTAATAAACCTTAATCATTGTTCAAAGCTCAGGAGAAGAGGACAGACTTAGTCTGTAGTCCACCTGGTGCACTGGCCCAGTTCAAAGTGCAGGTGTTGTCCTTCACATTGAATTTGACACTGACTGACTTTGTGTATTTTATTGGATTTCATACTGACGACGATATACTGTACATTGTGACCACCTCAGGGTCATTCTACAATGAAGGGGGTATCTATAATAATAAAAGAGGATGTGCTTCTGCCTCTCTGTCTGTCCATTCATCAGCACTATAGTGCACTGCCAACACCGTGAAACCGGGACACTTGAAACTTGGGCTGCATACTACAGGGACCCTAGCGGTGTGCACCTCAGGTGTTTTTTGGGGGGAGGGGGGGTTGTTTGTAAAACATTCTCATTACGGTAATTTTAATTAATTTAAATGTGTCCATGTGGCTGAAGCTTTCAGTAGCATCTTCAGCCCCTAGTCCTCCCTAACCAGTACATAGCTTTGCAGTCCATACAGTGTGAAGTCAGTAGACCAAGCGACAGAGTTATATGCCTGCATCCTCCCCCCGCCCCCCAATGCAGTAGGGCTCCCTCCTCAGAGGAATGGGGTGGGCAGACCCCTTCTTCAGGGGGCTAACTCTGCTAGAGGGCTTCGTGTCTCGAACAAAGGGCCTTTCCAACCCGTGTGAAACTGGGTCCAGGCTTGAGGAGGACAGATGAGATTGGCCATCTTTGCTTGGCTTTCGGCAGGCCATTAATGCTGTTTTGTTTAGGCTGGCTTGGGATGGTTTTGAATACTTTCCATTCTGCTTTCTCCACCCGCTCCTCCAGCAATCCCGATACAAATCACTACATTTCCTTGCTGCTAGCGGTGCTGAGTAAAGATCTATCTATATAGAATCATAGAAAAGTAGAGTTGGAAGGGGCCTACAAGGCCATCGAGTCCAACCCCCTGCTCAATGCAGGAATCCAGGTCAAAGCATCTCTGACAGATGTCTGTCCAGCCGCACCTTGAATGCCTCCAGACTGGGAGAGCCCACCACCTCCCTAGGTAGTTGATTCCATTGTCTTATTGCTCTGACAGTCAGGAAATTTTTCCTGATGTTTAGGTGGAATCTAGGTTCCTGTAACTTGAGCCCATTATTCCGTGTCCTGCAAACTGGGATGAACGAGAAGAGATCTTTGCCCTCCTCTGTGTGACATCCCTTCAAATACTGGAAGAGTGCGATCATATCTCCCCTCAGTCTCCTCTTCTGAAGGCTAAACATGCCCAGTTCTTTCAGTCTCTCCTCATAGGGCCTTGTTTCCAGTCCCTTTATCATCCTTGTTGCCCTCCTCTGAACCCTCTCCAGTTTGTCTATGTCCTTCTTAAAGTGAGGTGCCCAGAACTGGACGCAGTACTCAAGATGAGGCCTAACCAGTGCCGAGTAAAGGGGGATATGAGGATCTCTTGGGGAGGGGGTAGAGGGTACAGGCGGCGGCAGGGGAATTTGTCAATCAGTAAATTTGAAAGGGGGCAAAGCACCTGTGGGGACTGCAATAAAGGCTTCAGGGGGGCACGGGCTATGCAGCCCTGTTCTGGACCTTCTTTTTCTATTACGCAGTCCTGGCCCATTCTCTAGCTACCTTTGTGCTGGGTTGGCCACTGCCGAAGAATGGGCACATCCTTTGTGCCATTGACTAATCAGCAGAACATTGCCAAAAGTCCACAAGCCTGTCCAAGCCTGAATTGGTACAAAAATGTTTTCATTTGTACTGACCCAGGTGTTCAATATTCATGACCCACTTGACATGCTATTCTTATTCTGAAATTATTTTATTTCATTTTATTTTTCCACAGCTCTCTGAAGGATGCTGAAGATCCAAAGATGTGCCAGTGAGAGATCACACCAAATTAAGAGGAAAAATCCAAGAGAGCGTGTTCATACTGAGTAATGAGGAAATACGCTCAGAAGCTTTTTCTTTTCTTTTTTTTTTCTTTTTAAGTGCACAAAGAACACTCCAAATAGCATGAGAAAGAACATGCATTTTGGTCATATCAGAATTGGTGCTTGCACTTCCAAAACCCATGATGGCTGAGAGAGACACATTTTTCTGAATGTAGATTTTGAGGGGTACATTCACTTTAATTTCAAAGTGTGAAAGCGTAATGTTGTGCCCCCACTGGAGGAATTCTCTTCAGAGGAGGTGCTAGAGCTCCCAGAGACAAACAGCATCAAAGAGCAGCCCGTGCCAAAGGACCAGGAGAAGCTTCGGACCTTGGGGGAATGGTCATGGGTCCATTCCTGGAAGAGGAGGGGAACTCCATCTCTCAGACCGAGACTGAATGACCACCTTATTTCAGCACCCAGTACCTTGAAACTTTGCTTCATTGAACTTGCTTCTCCTCCTTGGACTGATCTCTAGTTCTGTTGACCTCTGGATTCCCGATACGACCGTGTTTCTTGGATTGTGCTTGTATCTGACTGTTTGGCTATGCTCTGACTTCTACCTGCCTTTTGAACTTCAAGGTGGATACCAGCCAAAGCAGGACAGGCAACCATCCACCATCAGAGATGTCCACCCTCTATGCTCCTTCTGCGTGGTTTAGAGGAGATAAGCCCAGAGGGACACAGTAACTAGACTCCCATCAGGGCAGGTAAATTCTGCTGGATTTCTGCAATCACATCTGATCCAAAAACATGGTATAATTAAGAGTTCAGATTGCTGTAATGTGCTTTCTGTGAGGCTACTCTTGTGCTTATTGTAGAAGCCGCAGCTGATGCAGAACGTGGCGGTCAGGATGCTGAGTAAGGTGCGGGGTCATGCACATTGGGACAACTGCCTATTACCTACCATGCCAGGTTCAAGGTTGTGTTGCTGGCATAAAGATGTTTTAAAGATGTTTTAAAGATGTTTTAGGATGTTCTTAGGATGTTTTAAGATGTTTTAATAGTATGTGTTGTGTTGTTTAGTTTATGTATTTTATATTTTCTGCAGTTCCCCGCCTCGATCTAGATGGAGAGGCGGGTAATAAATTATTATTATTATTATTATTATTATTATTATTATTATTATTATTATTATATAAAGCTTTGAACAACTTGGGACCAGTTTACCCGGTGGATCACATTCCCTGATACAGATCCATGCGAGCACAAAGATCATTGCAAGAGGCTTGTATCGCAACCTGCAGATTGCCATCTTGTGGCAACCCAGAAGCAAGCTTTATCTGTCATGGGCTAGAGATGTGCAAATAAGCAAAACTTGAGTTCACTGAAGTTATCCAAATTCCATCTTGAAGCTCGTTCCGACATGAGTAAGGATCAGATTGTGAGCTTCATTTTTTTTTTCCTTTTCACAAGAAAATCCATGCATGTTTTCATGCGTATTTTACCAAATGCACCCATCAGTTGTGTGCATCTTTAATGAACATCCTTTCCCCATTGATTAATGTGTACTTGTGTGCATTTTTCAGAAGTGCACCTTTTTCATGTGCATTTTTCAACTGTACACATGCTGTTGAACACATTTTCTTTTAGTTTGCGAATCATATTGCAAGCTCGGAAATGTACAGACTTTGAACACGGGTTGCATTCGAGTCCACATTCAGTCCGGAAGGTGTGAGGTGTGTAAAGACTGATCGAAACTGAACTGAACCAAATATGTCATGCCTCCCTATATATGGCAGGTGCCAAATATGGCATGCTTTTGGCACCAGTTAAAGACCTATATTTTTAGCTAGGCATTCCCTGACTGATTGTACTGCCCAATTTATTGATTGTTCGCTGGAGATACCTGTTGTGCCTCCGTTAGGTCAGACGGAGACCGGCCGTGCCAGAGTGTGTTTGGGGTGGGCACAGGCACGTGCAGCCTGACCCAGCTGGGCTGCCTTACCAATCAGCGCCTGCTCAAAAGGCAGGTCCCAAACGCACATCAGACGCTGGAAGCAATTAGAATCATAGAATCATAGAATCATAGAAAAGTAGAGTTGGAAGGGGCCTACAAGGCCATCAAGTCCAACCCCCTGCTCAATGCAGGAATCCAGGTCAAAGCATCCCCGACAGATGGCTGTCCAGCCGCACCTTGAATGCCTCCAGAGTGGGAGAGCCCACCACCTCCCTAGGTAGTTGGTTCCATTGTCTTATTGCTCTGACAGTCAGGAATTTTTTCCTGATGTTTAGGTGGAATCTAGGGTCCCTTAACATGAGCCCATTATTCCATGTCCTGCAAACTGGCATGTTCGAGAAGAGATCCTGGCCCTCCTCTGTGTGACATCCCTTCAAGTACTGGAAGAGTGCGATCATATCTCCCCTCAGTCTCCTCTTCTGAAGGCTAAACATGCCCAGTTCTTTCAGTCTCTCCTCATAGGGCCTTGTTTCCAGTCCCTTTATCATCCTTGTTGCGCGCCTCTGAACCCTGTTTGTCTACGTCCTTCTTAAAGTGTGGTGCCCAGAACTGGACGCAGTACTCAAGATGAGGCCTAACCAGTGCCGAGTAAAGGGGAATTATCACTTCCTGCGATTTGGAATTCTTTGCTCATACAGCTTCAGCCAGATGCCTTGACACCCCTGAACTCAGACTTGTGCCTTTGAACCTCAGAACGACCTTGACGACACTTTTTCTTGCTCCTGAACTGGTTTCTGTTTGCTGCTTTTCGGACATATATATATTTGGCTTCGACCCTTGGACTGTGATAACGACGACGGCTTATCTTTGTACTGGACGGATTTACAACAATACAGAGGATTGAACCTGGGACCTTCTGTTGTGATATGTATCACTTTACCAGCTGCAGCACATTGTTTACACATGGAAGAGACAGAATGGCTGTAAACAGCTTTTGTTATGTCTTACTAGAATCCTTTATTCTGGACTGTGAGAACAACATGAGCTGGTCACATGGTTTGTATGTTCTGATGACGTGCTAACTTGTTGTCTGTCTGAAGCCATCTTAGAGAGAAGCTGGACTGCTTTCTCTCTTCTTCTGGTTCTTCTTGCTAGACTTTGTTCCTGCAACAATGTAACATCTTTGCTGAGGTAGAGTGAAGCTCAACTTACTCCACTGGATGTAATGCTTGCTATGCATTTATACTCTGCACATGGACTGTAACTAGGAAATGTATACTCTGTAGAACTTTACTTGCTAAGTGAATAAACAGGTAGAATTAGACCTGTGGTGTTACAGAGTGTTTCCTGACTCCATGGATTAATCTGTAAACGGGGAAGCTGGAAGCAAGTTGGATTACAGGCAGGCTGGGCTGGCCAAAACTGGCACCGACACAGCACGCTGCACGCTGCGTAGGGAGGTGAGATCTGGAAGATCTGTGGAATTTCAGGTGTCTGTTAGCACACAGATAGGATTATAAATCTCCCAACTCTGCTCACACGCCAACACCTTCCACATGCTAAACAGGTGCCCCACCACATAGGGATGGTCAAATCAGTCTATTTCTGGTCTCTGTTGTTCTTTTGTACATGTCCACTCATCAGTCCATTATGTTTCATTTCCCATTGATCTGCATTTAAAAAAAAAAAGACCAGTGCAAAAATCCACGAGGATTTTTGAATGTATTATACTCTTACAATGTATGCTTCTAAATGCATTTCAAAACACATTTTGATCCTTTAAGAAAGAAAAATTAGCTGAGGACTGCATTGCAACATTTAGTGGATAGCTTAATTCCAATCAGTGCGGGAACTTGTCATGCCCTAGCTGGAGAAATCAAGAGCCAGTGTCAGAAGACCAGGTGAAGCCTGGGCCCTTGGGGGAGATGGCTGCAGGTCCATCCCTGCAAGGGGCAGGGGACTCCGCCTCTGAGGCAGCGGAACACCCTGGCCCCCAAGAGCATTGGCACCTCAAGAGGAGATGTCTTTGGAGATGTCTCTAGAGCAGTGTTCTCCAACCTTGGGTCCCCAGATGTTTTTGGCCTACAACTCCCAGCATGCCCCAGCCATGGCTGGGGCATGCTGGGAATTGTAGGCCAAAAACATCTGGGGACCCAAGGTTGGAGAACACTGGCCTAAAGGCACAGGAGAAACTTTCCTGAAAAGAACCTTAGAATAAGCCCTGCAAGAGGGTGGCCTTCCCCAATAGAAAGATTCAACCAGAACCTTAAACCCATCAAGCCAGGAGAACCCACAAAAGGTTTTCCTAAGACACGCATCATCAAGGGCCCTGGTCTCACACAAAGACAGCCATACGCACACAAATGAGCTCACAATGGCAAGCATTCAATAGGGTGATCAACAGTGATTAGGAACATTAAGAAACAAAAGGAAGCAGCCCTTGCCATCCCAGGTAGCAAGGAACCCAGGGGAAAGTATAAGGCCTCAAGTTTAGCCTATAGAAGTCAGCAAGCAAGAGCATGTGCACCTCTTGCTCCCCTCTGCCACGCGGGACCCCCTTCCTCCCCTCCTTGCAGTCTATAGGCTACGAGAGCACAGGGATCTGTCTTCTCCAGAATTACAGAGTAAGATTGAAGATGCAGTGGGTATATTTTGCTGCCTGGATTATGGTGTAAAACATTGTAAGACCAGCAGGAACTAAGACACTACCTACTCCTTATTTCTCCTTAAATAAACAGCTCTTCTTTCCTTCTAAACGCGTTGTGTCTCAAGTTCAGTGTTAGTTTGTCAAGACTATGTTTAGTGCTAAAGGGCGAAGCGCATACTTCACCCAACTGCACACATGTTTACCCCAGCCAAAGATCCCAAACCTTTTGCAATAGGGTGGGGTTAGCCTCTCTCCTTGGAGGGAATCTAACGCCCAGATTATCTGTCGTAACAGCTTGTATCTTGACCACTCCTGCCTTAGCCTGATCCCCTACTGGACTGAAACTGTTGCGTTTGACCATTGGCCTGATTTATTGTGTTGCCTTTTGGATTGCCCCAGCATTTGCTCAAACACTGAGGAGTCTGATTCAGCCAAACCAGGACTGAAATGCAGATCAGGGCAGATCGTATTGAAATTTTCAAAAACCCAAATTCCTCATGTATCACTGCTACCACTGATCTATGGGCCCTCTTCTTTTAGCAGAGGTGAAGTGGGGGGAAATGGGATTTGTAGTACAACAGGAACTGGGAGGCCACAGGTTCCTCATGCCTGCTTTATAACGACTGTATATGTAGCATTCCAGGAGTGGATGTTGGCAGAACTCAAAGTGGACAGAGGTTAAAATGTGACTACAGTAATACCTTGGATTGCAAGTAACTTGGTTTGAGAGCATTTTGCAAGACAAGCAAATTTTTAAATATTTATTTATTTATTTATTTTTGACTTGATATACAAGCAACGCCTTGCAATACAAGTACTGTAGTATGGCTTAAATTAAAAATCTCTGTACAAATTTTTTTGGGGGGATTTCATTTTGATATAAGAGTGTTTTGGATTACAAGCACGTTTTCGGAACGAATTATGCTCTCAATCCAAGGCATGACTGTATTCCTTTTGTTCCGGATGCAACGAGGATAACAAAAAAAGACCTTTGCATCCAGAAATTCTCCTACCCCAATGTGTGCAAGGTTCCTTCCATCAGCTTTGTATCTGGGGGACAGAGAGGGATGGAGTAATTAATAATGTCACTTATCCAGAAGAGAGCTGGTGAGGGGGACCTGACCTCAGAAGAGTACAGAAGTTCTGAACGAAGGACCTGGAACTCAGCCTTTGGCCCACAGGTGTAATCCATCCCACAGGGTTCCCCAATCCATCCCACAGAGCCTCCTCGGGTTCTTCCCCGGGGGGGCGCTTGGCCTCAAAGCCTGTCCTCTTTAGAGGAATTCCCACTGGGATGGAATCTCTGCTTTTATCTCCAATTGGAGACAACAGCAGGGATTCCCCAGCAGGCTGCCTTCCTTCCCTTTGGGCGGGGGAGGGGTGGGCAGGGGAATCCCCACCGCGAACGCTGATCTGAGTTTGGAGAGAAAAGCAGGGATCTGAGCTGGCAGGGACTTGGCCAGCACTGGAAAGAGTGGCTGCTCTTCCCAGCTCCAGGCAAGTTGCTTCACTGGGATGCTGGGTGTGCAACACAAAGCCAGGGTCTCAGCCAGCACCAGGAAGAGCAAACAGACTTCACAGTGCCAGCTGATTTGCTTTGTGGGCATGCCAGGTGATGCATGCAGCCAGGGACCAGGCTGGCACACTCTTCCCAGTCCCTTTCTCCATGTACGAGTCCCTTTCTCCATGCTGACAAAGGCCCAGATGGTGGGGTGCTTGCAGGGGTGGGCAATCTACCCACCACCCGACCTGCTGTGCGCTTGGCGAGCGCTGCCACCACACCTGCCGAGGCGGGCCAAAAGCGAGCACCAGCCGAGGCGCTCGCCGGACTTCCAGGTTCCCAGCGGTACGCTTTTTACTTAGAACATGGCGTAAGTTATGTTCAAAGCGGCCGCGATTTGCGTAACTTGCGCAAATCGCGGCCGTTTTTTAAATGTATCTTACGCCATTTTCCACGTTAAAAGCGTACCGACGACGGGAACCCAGAACTCGCTTCCCCAGCTCAACTCGGGAGAGCGCGGGTTGAGCCGGAGAAGCAGGGAGGCCGAGCAGAGCTCAGGGGGTCGAGCCCGGCGAGTTCGTCGGACTTCCAGCCCCCAGTCGAGCTCCGCACACATCCCTAGGTGATTGTATCAGTGGGCGGGGCCATCTGCACTGACAGCATCCAGTCCATTGAGGGCCTTGTGGGGGGGGTGTCACCCAGCCTCCCAAGTAGTGTTCTGCACCCCTGGCCTACAGGCTGGAGTTCCCCACCTCTGTTTTAGACCCTTTCACTGTCCTAGCCATTCGCGGAATCAGCTGCATGTCTGACAGGTAATTGAAGAAGCCCATTCACTTCTCTCTCAGACCTGTCCTTCAGGCCGAACCCTGGGCAATTACTCTCCTGGGGTCTCCCAGAGATTTGGGCTCCTTTGGGGCATGCGGGTTTTTCATCCATCACGGGGCTCCTGCATTGAAGCAGATCCATTTAATTTTGCAAATCGGAGTCATGGAGTTCCTATGTCGGGGAGGAATCTATATGCGTCTCCTACTTATGCAAGCCATTTTTAGTACCTCCCCTCCCTCGCCCCCGTCTCTGCGCCTGGGGCTCCAATTATTTGACGGCACTATTTATCAATGCATAGCAGACGTATTACCTTACGCTCTCATATGTGGAGCATTCTGCTCTAATCATTGTTTTATTTCATCTCTTCAAGAGGAGAAGGGGACTCTGCCATTCAGGCATTCCAATTTTCTCAGGGTGGAATATTCCTGCGTTACCGCTGCCGAAGTAATTGAACTCCATGCATGCTTTCCCCCGTGACAATTATTTTATAAAAGTCTGCAGCAATGAAGGCTGCCTTCTGTGCCAGCTTGTTTGCTCCCAGTAGAGGCGCTAGCAGTTCAACAGCATGCCCGCCCACTTATACAGGCCATGCCTGACCCAGGACCAGGCCAGGAGGACTCTTTGGATGAAGACTCTGGCATTACACAACAGCCTATAGAACTTGTGGGACCCCCCAGGCCCTAGTGAACCTGCAGACACCCCTGGCATCAGCAGGGAAGCTACGCCAGGCCCATCAACAGTGGTGGACCCCGAGGAAGCCCCAGACAGAACCCCTAAGGACTGTACCTCACCAGTAGAGTCAGAGGATGAGGATGATCATCTGCCCGTCTCTAGAATGTTCTGGCTCCAGACGTTGGATGCACAGGCCACCACTCAGATGCAAAGTGCACGTCTCAAAAACCACAGCAACTGGGCTACTGGAGAGGAAAGGTCTCCTTGTGGGTAGGACCCTCCTCATGAGGAGGACTTCTTCCACAAGCTTTTGCTGTGCTGCAGCTGATCCCTGGGTGGGGATCTGGAAGCACCAGCTTATAAGCATTCCATTGGGACTTACTGGCTGCTGGAACAACACCTTTCTCCCTCCCGCCTTTCAGTACCTTGAAACCTTGATCTTGCTATTCCTTGGACTGATCTCTTATGCTGCTGACTCCTGGATTCCTTTTAAGACCCTGCTTTTGGACTGCCCTTTTGCTGGACTAGTAATATTGTACTCTTGATGTTTTGCCTGCCTAATGACTTCTTTGAACTGCCCTTTTTGCTGGACTGATAAAAGTGTGCTTTGATCCTTTGCTTACTGACTTGCCCCTTGTGAGCCCCAGCCATAGTAGGACAACACAGGATGGCAATGTAAGATTGGCTCTCCATACCTACCACTAAGACAGTGTTCTCCAACCTTGGGTCCCCAGATGTTTTTGTCCTACAACTCCCAGCATGCAATGCTGGCTGGGGCATGCTGGGAGTTGTAGGCCAAAAACATCTGGGGACCCAAGAGAACACTGCCCTAAGACCTTTATCTATAGCTACGCAGAGGTCACCTCTTTCTAGATCTCTGAGATCTTACTACCGGACTTCCCTTCTAGTGTCGCTCTCCTCGAAAGTGAGCATAGGAGCATTGTGAGCAGAGATGGGAGAACCTGTCCAGCTCAATCTTGTCATCGTCTTTGGTTTCCCACTGCTGCCACTTCCATGTGTGCTTCCCCCACCTGTAAACACACACACACTCATAGAAATTCTTATGTATTTTTGTGTGCGTTTTTCAAAATATGCACATTTTGTGCACTTTTTTTCTTCTTTTTCAATTGTATACATTTTGGGGGAGATGCATCCACTGACTAAAGTGTGTTTGTATGCATTTTAGAAAGGTAAGCGTTTTTCTTTGCACATTCTCCAAACGCAGTGATGGCGCCAGGTTTTGGAGCGCCCTTGGGCAAGGCACCCTCAGTGGTCCTCCCTCCCTCAGTGAGTCTGCCTTCTCACTGTCATCAACTGCCCTTTCTCCTCATCCTCTTTCTCATCACTGCTACTGCTTGCTTGCTTGCTTGCTTGACAGGCAGAGAGCAGCAGGAAGCAAGCAGGCAGTGGCATTGTCTGGGTGAGGAGCAAACGGTGAGTGAACAAACAGGTTGCAATGATGAAGAGGAGGAACAAGTCCAGGAGGCTCTTGTCAGTGGGCCCTCTGCCTCTGCAGGGGCCTGACCACGCCTACCCTTGACGCTGGTGTTGACCCAATATGTGCATTGTGTTTTGAACCCATTTTGGTTTGCGCAATGCATCGTAGGCTCAGAAACGTACAGATTTCAGAGAGCAAATTGCTTTCCTGTCTGCATTCATTACAGGGGGTGCAAATTAGAGACATCCGTTAAATCTCTGATGGAGCGAATTTCTTACACATCCCTCCCTGTGGTGAAGATAGGTATGTTGGAAATCTGAGCTGCCTGGGGGAAAACAAAGTTAAGCAACCTTGTCCCAGCGGCTGCAGAATGTGCAGTGGAGATAGGGTAGCGTGAGAAGCGTGTGCTAGGCCAGTAGGCAAAAAGCAAAACAACAAGTCTGTTTCTTTAAACACAGAGGTTTACTAAACTAAGACTTGCAAAAACATGAACAGAACATACACAGAGTGCTATTGTACAAAAAGTGAAAGAGAACAGTATGTCAGACAAAACAGATACAGTCTAGACACACAAACTATCTCTTTACTTACAGAATTCTTTCTAATCAATAATTCCTAATCCAATTTACTCCTTTTCCCCCAACGAGAACACAAAGACTTTGCACACCTTTTATACAATTCTGTACAGTCACATGCTAGATGATGCAATGCCAGCTGCACCCATGGCATGATGTCATCCCAGCTGCAAGCAATCTAGCATGACCCCTGCTCCAGATCCCCTGAAGACAAAAAACTGTACACCCACCACACTGGGCCAAAGGTGACACTTAGCTCAGGCATGACCTTGATCATGTCTGCCGGTTCTGTTGCTTCTTTGCCCGAAGGCAAACCTGAATATGAGAACTCCATATTCCAACAAGGTATCCGTGTGGTCCACGTTTCCTCATTCCTGCAAGCAGCAGGCCACGAAGGAGGATGAGCTTGAGTACTAATGAAGCAGGATGCTGACTGGAAACAGGCCATAGATGTTGGCTCCAGCTCACCATTTCACATGTGAGAGTGAAGTGACTGAACGTCCAGGTGCCTCTGCTGTAGTCACCTCACACGTTGGGTTGAGCCAAATGAGGCTGGGTTGGTGATACTAGAACAATCTGGTAACATGGCAGATGCATTTATGGAGGCTGCTCCTCTGACCATCTTCCTCCACCCCTCCTTCACGCCTCACTAGAACCAGATGAGTGCCAGTTGCCAGGGAGCAAGAATGGACGAAAGCTATTGCCCTCATGCCATGATTTTGCCCTTCCTGAAAATATCTGCTTGTCCACTATGCATGCTCTGATCCAACAGAACTCTCCTAATGTTTGTAACCCAAACACAGGCCTCAATCCACTATAGTGTATCTACCACGTAGGGATGTACTGATACAGGGAAATCTGGGTCATTTGAGCTGAACGGATTTCCTGCATGGCATGCATCCGATCCAATGATTGGAAGTGGGCTGAGTCTAGGGCTTTTTTGTGGACTTCCCACGTAATGAGATTAAATATATAATTGACCAAAAAAGGAAAGCCTTCCAAATATGGCAAAATGATATTAACTGCGCTGCCAAGAAAAAAACCTACGCTAGCGCAAAGGCTGAGGTCCAAAGAAGAACAAGAGAACTTAAGAACGCTTGGTGGAAAAAGAAAGCTGAGGAAATTCAACAACTTGCAGAATCTCACGATGCACGGGGCTTTTTTAAGGCCACAAGGGCCATTTATGGACCAAAAACCTATGGTACAAACCCTTTACAATCAAAAGATGGCACCAAACTCTTAAAAGACAAAGAGTCTATTGCACTGCGTTGGAAAGAGCATTATTATGACCTTTTAAATCGTAAACCTAAGGTGGATAATGAGATTTTTTCGCAAATCCCACAAAAACAAATTAAAGAGGAACTTGCAATACTCCCCACTTTGGATGAAGTAAAAAAAGCCATTAATCAAATGAAGAACAACAAAGCTAGTGGACCAGATGGGATTCCTGCTGAAATCTTTAAAGAAGGGGGCCCCGAACCTGTACAACATCTTCATAAACTCATTGAAAAAATCTGGATAAGAGAAGAGATCCCAGAAGACTTCAGGGATGCCATAATTATCACCCTCTTTAAGAAGGGTGATAGAACAGACTGTGGAAACTATCGGGGCATTTCTCTCTTAGCAACCGCAGGTAAAATATTTGCTAGGATTCTCGCAAACCGTCTTCTATCTATTTCAGAAGAGATCCTCCCTGAAACTCAATATGGTTTCCGCCCCTCTAGAGGGACAGTAGACATGATTTTTACTGCACGTCAGCTCCAAGAAAAATGCCGGGAGCAAAATCAACCCCTTTATATGGCATTTATCGATTTGGCTAAGGCCTTTGATACTGTAGACCGTACAACTCTCTGGACTATCCTTATGAAAATTGGATGCCCCAATAAATTTGTGAATATCTTGCGACTTCTCCATGACAACATGACGGCAACGGTTTTGGACAACAACGGCTCTCATGGTGCTCCATTTAAAGTGGGATCAGGTGTTAAACAGGGATGTGTTATCGCCCCAACATTATTTGCCATTTTCATCGCCATGGTTTTACATCTTGTCAAGGGGAAACTTCCCACTGGTGTGGGAATTATATATCGAACAGATGGAAAGCTTTTTAATCTCAGCAGGCTGAAAGCAAAAAGTAAGGTAATTACAACCTCCGTTGTGGAACTTCAGTATGCTGATGATAATGTGGTCTCCGCACATTCAGAGGATGATCTCCAAACTATCCTAAATGCTTTTGCAGAAGCATACGAAAAACTTGGTCTCTCACTTAACATCAAAAAGACCAAAGTGCTTCATCAGCAAGTGCAAGCTAACCCTTTGGTGATGCCATCTATCCAGCTTGGCGGGACAATACTGGAAAATGTCGATCATTTTCTCTATCTTGGCAGCTATCTTTCTGTTACAGCTAACATCGACAGTGAAATCCAGCATCGTTTGAGCTCCGCAAGTGCCGCATTTTCTCGAATGAAACATAGAGTGTTCGAGGATCGGGATATTGTAAGAAGACCAAAACACTGGTTTATGAAGCCATTGTATTACCAACTCTATTGTATGCCTGCGAAACATGGACTATCTATAAACGTCACTTCCACCTCCTTGAAAGGTTTCATCAACGTTGCCTCCGGAAAATCCTGCGAATTACTTGGGAAGATAGACGAACAAATGTCAGTGTACTGGAAGAAGCAAAGACTACTAGCATTGAAAAAATGATCCTTCAACGCCAACTTCAGTGGACCGGTCATGTTGTTCGAATGCCTGACTGCCGTCTCCCAAAGCAGTTACTTTACTCCCAACTCAAGAATGGAAAGCGGAATATCGGTGGTCAATATAAGAGGTTTAAAGATGTTCATAAGGCTAATCTAAAAAAATGCAATATAAACATCGAAAACTGGGAAGCTCTGGCCCATGAACGATCTAAATGGAGGTTGGCCTTTCACAAAGGTTCCATGGACTTTGAAGAAGCCCGAGTGCAAGGTGAAAGGGAGAAACGTGCTAAGCGAAAAGCACGTCAAATGAATCCTTTACAGGACCATCTTCTATCTGGTAACCTGTGTCCTCACTGTGGGAAGCTGTGTGGATCTAGAATTGGCCTCCACAGTCACTTACGGACCCATCGCTAGAGTCTACACAATCTTCTTTAGAATTTCCTCCTTTTATCCCGGAAGACAATCTTACTCGGTCACGAGTGATCGCCTGATGATGATGATGATTTTTGTGCAAATCCACACCTGAAAATCGCATGGATCTAGCGCAACTTGTGCAAGTCACATTAAAACCATGTGCTTTCCAGATGCCAGTTTGTGCAAATTCCATTGGCAGTAAACAAACAAAAAGTGCAAATTGCGGTCTGTCTCACACTGCAACGAGTCGACACCAGTGTGTGAGAAGCAAACTGGAATCCGGGGGTGGGTGGGGGAATCATGAAAATCTGACACACACACACCCTAACAGATTGTTCACACATCCCTATAACCAGCACCAGGCGGAGGGGCACAAAGAAGGCTTTTGTTATTTGCTCTGCTTTGGGATGCATCCAAAAGTGTCTTCATCAGTTCCTCCCCAGATTTGGCGGTCCTGAATTACCTGAATGCATTTTGGAAGTGGAACCAATGTATTTTCAGAGTTCATAATAATAATTCAGATCCTCCAGTTCGTTTGCATCTTTTCTCTTGACCTGCCTGAGGACCCACTGTCAACCAACCCATGCTCCGGCTTGCCACTGGTATCTTCAGAACTATGTGAACTATGGGGGAAGGAATGTAGCATATCGCCCCCCCCCCCAGTTTGGCATGTCAGGAAGTTCCTGAGTCAGCTCTCCGGCATGGTGCTTTCAGTTTCTGTTTTGCATTGCCTGCTGCACTAGTCTGCTGCATGGCCTGTTCTCAATAAGCTTTATTCATTAAAGTTGTTCTTAGTTTTGCACCCTCTGTGTGGCCTTCTCTTCATGGTATACATCAGACACAACCAGGGGATACTAACTCCTTCTGATTCCCTTACCTCAGCCATGTGGACCCCGCCCACAATTAAATCATAGATGAGAGATGTTTTATTTTGGATCAACCAGGCACTTAGCATCAGCACCAACACAACACAGGGCAATCTAGAAAGGCAGTGATGGCGAATCTTTTTGAGCCCGAGTGCCCAAACTGCAACACAAAACCAACTTATTTATTTCAAAGTGCCAACACTGCAATTAAACCTGAATACCGAGGTTTTAGTTTTAGAAAAACAACTCATACAGTTGTCCGAACTAATCTTTTGTCTTTAAAGAAAAACACAATAACAGAGCTTTCAATGATACAAACAGTTTTTTGTTGAAAAAAAAATCAACTGAAAAAATTATTATAGTACTACATTGTACACATAGCCTGAAGGGAATTTATACAAACTTTTTAAATAATTAGGCACGTGTATTTTTGGATAAGGGATTCTCAACTTGTAATATGCCAGACTGAAATTGTATGGGGCAAGCTTTACCCCAGGTCCTTTCCCTGCTTCTACAGGTGTCGGATTAGTAAAAGTAAAAGTCAACCTGTACAAGGATGAGCAAGATAAACAAGAAAACTAAACGTGCTTAACACATTTTAAACACTTTATGTCTTGGACTGCAAGCACTGTATTAAGTAAAAGTTTGCATTGGGCATGCTTTTGCACAATTAATGTGATTTTTGCTATTGCATGCATGCTGATAATTTCTCAAACCTTGGCTCATACTCCGTTAGCTTGAGAGCAACACATGCAGCACTCGGGTCAACTGTTAGGGCTTTACATCCAAGCCATGCTCTGTGCATCATTCTTCAAAATCTTTTAAATGTAATAACAATGTAGAAAAGAATTCTGTAACAGGAATTCTAGAATAAAATCATTCTGTTCCACACTGTGAGCAAGAACAAGATCATTAGTGTTTTCACGATCTGGTGACCAATGGCTCGAGTGCCCACAGAGAGGTCCCTGCGTGCCAGCTGTGGCACCCGTACCATAGGTTCGCCATCACTATAGTAAGGCAACCAGGAACCTTTCAGTCACGGGAAGGACCAGATGAGGAAAGAGGCAAATCACTCTTCCCCCTCAACTAGCCCGTTAACTCCACAATGCTATATCTCTCCCTACCCATGACCAGGACCGGTGCTACCATTAGGCCAACTAGGCAGCTGCCTAGGGTGCAGGGCTAAAGGGGGCACCAGAAACGCCTTTTAAAAAAATACAGCGCTCTCAAGTGGGAAGGGGTGTGTGCTAAATATCTGATCTTGCCTAAGGCACCAAACTGCCTTGCACCGGTCCTGCCCATGACCACACTAATGGGGGGTGGGAATCAAGCCTTGCTCAGTTTAACTAACAAATCCTTCAAGCACATGTCAACCACCAGTAAAACAAAAGCAAACCAGCAGCATATCACAATTAAGAAAATAATCCGCCCAACCAATTCCCCGTTAGGTGTTCTTTTTTTCTTGGTTAAATAGACCCAAATGCTGTAATCTTTATTAATATGGGAGTTGCTCCAACCCCCTGATCATTTTGCCTGCCCTTTCCTGCGCCTTTCCGTCTCTACAATAACATTTTTGAGTGGATTGATTTCATGATTTTAGAAATTCTCCTTATATTAAACAGGAGGAACGGAATGCTGCAGCAGAGCAAACCCATGGAATTGTTAAAGACATGGAGCGAGAGAAGTCTCTCCCCACAAACTCTGTTCCTGTGAGAGTTTACCAGATTTCACACACACACCCTGAACACTGTGTCCAGTTCCACTCTCCGGCCCTGGAAGGTAACACCATTTTTAACATTAAAAGATTTCAACCTTAGAAGGAGTGGAGGCACTATCCTACTAGCTCTTGTTATGGTGGGGAGGGCAGGAGCACAAAGAAGTTCAGACAACAAACGTTCATGTATGAGTTCACAATGACCATAACTATATTCACAACTCAAGGCTTCACATTTTGTAAGGGTAGCAGTAGTGGTCGATGTCCCTTTCTGTGGTCCCTTGAGGCTTGTAGGGGCAGCTGGTAGTAGGAATGTGTGAAGAATCCAATAGGGGGTGAAAATCTGATAGATTTTCATGATGCGGCCTCCTGGATTCCACATTCCAGTTTGTCAACCCCACGCTGGTGCTGACTCGCTGTTGTGTGAGTCAACCCAGCTTGTGGACTTCCATCTCTAAGATGGGTTGCGATTTGTGCATTTTTTAAAAAAAAAACTGCTAAGGAAATATGCACAAATTGTGCAATTTGCGCTAATCAGAAGCTGAAAACTACATCATTCTAGCGTGATTTGTGGGAATAGCGCCAGAATGATGTAGTTTTCGGCTTCCGATTTGTGCAAATCATGCAACTTGTGCAAATTTCCTTAGCGGTTTTTTTTATTATTGCAAAACCCACCCACCCACCCAAAAAACCCCCGATTCAGCTGGTTTCCAATCATTGGATTGACAGTGGGCAGGAAATTTATCGAGCTCAAATGAGCCGGATTCTTCCCAACATTGGCACATCCCTAGCCGGGAGCATCTAATGGCAGTTAGATCAAGGCAGGTAAAGCCCCATTCAGTAAGCAGAGTTAGGGCACCGTAGGCATAGAATCATAGAATCATAGAAAAGTAGAGTTGGAAGGGGCCTACAAGGCCATCGAGTCCAACCCCCTGCTCAGTGCAGGAATCCAGGTCAAAGCATCTCTGACAGATGTCTGTCCAGCTGCACCTTGAATGCTTCCAGACTGGGAGAGCCCACCACCTCCCTAGGTAGTTGATTCCATTGTCTTATTGCTCTGACAGTCAGGAAATTTTTCCTGATGTTTAGGTGGAATCTAGGTTCCTGTAACTTGAGCCCATTATTCCGTGTCCTGCAAACTGGGATGAACGAGAAGAGATCTTTGCCCTCCTCTGTGTGACATCCCTTCAAATACTGGAAGAGTGCGATCATATCTCCCCTCAGTCTCCTCTTCTGAAGGCTAAACATGCCCAGTTCTTTCAGTCTCTCCTCATAGGGCCTTGTTTCCAGTCCCTTTATCATCCTTGTTGCCCTCCTCTGAACCCTCTCCAGTTTGTCTATGTCCTTCTTAAAGTGAGGTGCCCAGGTCAGGTTAAGCTGATACAGTCCAGTCAAAGTCATCACATGACAGGCAATGCCAAGGCAGAAGAAAATAGGACCTTGGATAACTCCGAGTGGGTCCTGCTGGCTGGAACTCTCTCCAACTAGAGCAGGGCTCTCCAACCTTGAGTCCCCAGATGTTGCTGGACTACAGTTCCCTGAATCCCTTGCCATTAGCCATGCTGGCTGGGTATGCTGGGAGCTGTAGGCCAGCAACATCTGGGGACCCAAGGTTGGAGAGCCCTGAACTAGAGCAACAAGAGGATGTTGCCTTAGCAGGCAGCTACTTCTTCTTCTTCTTTGGGGATTTAATGGTGGACCAGGGCCAAAAACACCCATGAGCTCTACCTGCTGGAAAAAGCAGGCAGAAAAACCCTACAATTGATTCTTACAGGCAGGCTTATAGGCCTGTAACTCTAACAAATCTCTGTAGCGTATTCTGGACTGCACTTCTAAGATTCTTAATTTGGAGAATAGACTCCAAAGAAAAGCCTTTAATCCCCACACTTTGGAGCTCAGTAAAAGAAAGCCCCATTCCATAGTACATAATAAACAATCCCAGAGAAGATGATTTATTGTTTCATCCACTCCACAAAGCTCACAGAGGTTTGGGAATCCGACCTTCCTGAAACAGATTGCTTTGTAAGGCACAGCTGCATCCACTCAAGATCTGGAACATAGTAACCTGCTGAATCCGACCACATTGGTCAAAAATCCTAAAATCATCTAGGGCTGGACAGAAAGAAAAAAAAAACCCTCTCCTCCCAACAAGCCCACTCTCCTACCGTTTTAGCCAATCCTGTTTGATTTCATGCCCATCCCAGCTTTTCACCTCTGGTGATGACAAAGGAAAGCTGATATCAATTACATCATGCCCCAATGTAATTCCTTGACTGCTTGATCCACCACCCAATTCATTACCACAGCAGGACTCTAAAGCCAACTGAAGCCTTATGTAGGTAGACAAGACCTGTAGTGTGGTCATCTCCTGGAGGAGCTGTCTGGACTATTAAAGGGCTCTCTCCTGATTTTGTTGCCTGAGACATCTGTGAGATTGGGGAGATGGAGATTCTGCCAGAGACTCATCCTCCGAGCCACAGGATGCCCTGAGTAGCGCACTAACTGTCCTATCCATGAGGAAGTAGCTTCTCCCTTGTCCTCCTCATCAGAATCCTTTGCTGTGCACTAGAAGGTCCAAGAACAGGGAGTTCTTGACTGCTTATCTTTCAAATACAAACCCCACTTCCCCCTAAAGGTGTTGTCTAAAGAACTCGTCATATTTTGGATGTTATTTCTTCTTCCCCAACCCTGAAACATCTGCCAGAAAGGATGAGTTGATTTGTCGTGAAATTAATTTACTGGAGAAGGCCTATTTGTGCGCCTGCATGAGACATCGTAGGAGATGCATAATGGTGATGGTGGATGTCTGACCTTGCTCTTTGCTTGTAGACTTGAGTGCCATTTTTTGGTCGGAAGGTGGGGTACAAATCAATTCAAATGAATGAATCATCATCATCATCATCATCATCATCATCATCATCATCATCCGGGTGGCCGGTTGCCGGCCAGATGGGTGATTAATAAATGTAAATAAATAAATAAACATCATCATCATCTTGGATTTCCTTCTCTCTTCCTCTCACTCCCTCTCTCTTTCTCTCTTCCTCATGCTCTTTTCCTTGGTGCTATCAAGGGACAGGAGAGCATGTGGTTCCCGACAGCTTGGAAGACTTTGATTTATGCCTTAACTAACATGTCAGGGTTAATAACACAACTTCCTGCATTGTCGGGATGTTTATTACTTCACTGTCTCACTGTTGGCCGATCATGAGCCAAACTAATATTAAAGATTAAGAAGGAAGGCAGGGAGTTGGCTTCAAGACTATAATTCAAGTCATTTCCCTCCACCAACCCTTAAAAAAGAAGGAAAAAGGAATACAATCATATCCCCAAAGTTGTTACCCAACTTAACATGCCAAAGTCCTGGGCACAATTACCAGTGCTTTCAGTGCCCACTTGGATCCTTGCAATGAATACAGGCCTGTGGCTTATGCTGGCTCAGCTTGTCTGAGTGTGGAAAGCTAAGCAGGGTCAGGCCTGGTTATTACTTGGATGGGAGACCCCTCCTCTAGTTTCCTGCATTGAGCAGGGGGTTGGACTCGATAGCCTTGTAGGCTCCTTCCAACTCTATGATCTATGAAATCTATGAAATGTGCTTTGTGTGTGGGGCTGCCCTTGAAGACCTACCAGAAGCTGCAACTGATTCTAAAGCAGTGGTCCCTGGATGTTGTTGGACAACAATGCCCATCAGCATGGCCAATGGTCAGGGATGATAGGAGTTGTAGTTCAGCAACATTTGGGGACCCAAGATTGGGAAATACCATTCTAAAGCAATATAGCCTCTGAATATCGTTTGTTGGTGTGGAGCAACTGTGGGGCAGCGGGTGAGCTGCTGGCTTCATCATGCCCTGCTGGTGGGATTCCTGGAAATGGGGAGCTGCACTAGACTGGCCTTTGTTCCGATCAGGCAGGCCTGTTTTTCTTTTAAAGGGAAGGTCCGCAGGTCAGTGACAGAACACCTCCTTTGTATACTGAAGGTGCCAAGTTCAGTTCTTGCCACGTCCAGGTAAGGCAGGGAAAACACACTTGTCTGAAACCTTGCAGGGTCACTGCCAGTCAGTGTAGATGAGGGGGTGAGAAACACACGGCCCTTGGGCAACATGCAGCCGCTACCACCCCTGGCCCCCACCACAGCAACAACAACAAAAATACACAAAAAATGGCCATGTAGACTATGGAGAACTAAATCACCAAATTTAGCTTGTTCTGAAGCTGACGTAAGAACATCAGAAGAGCCCTGAGGCTGGTTCAGACCGAGGGTCCATCTAGTCCAGCATTCTGTTCACACAGTGGCCAACCATCTGCCCACGGGAAACTCACAAGCAAGACCTGGGTGCAACAGCACCCTCCCGCCCATGCTCCCCAGCAACTGGAGTACATAAGCTAAGTTTGACTCAGCACTATACTGGTCAAGTTTAGCTTCAGAACAAGCTAACTTTGGCCTGTTCAGTGCTCCGCAGCACTAACGCAAACATATTATATATTTGTTGTTTAAAAATAATAATTGGATTCCCCAAGCAGTGTGGCCTCTGTGGGAGGGTGTCTGGGGTCTGTGTGCAAAAGTAGCCCCTGGATCCCAAAACTTGCCCACCCCTGATGTAGGCATTACTGAGCTACATGGACCAAGGGTGGGGCTCGAAATAGGGCAGCTCCCTAGGCTCCTAATTAGTGATGGAGGAGAATTTGATCAGAGCAACATCAGGCAGCAGCGATCTTTTAATCCTTGTTCCATAGGCCGCTTGTCTGCTGAACCCCGCCCCCCCCCCCAGCTATTTTTCTCCCAGCAGGAAAAAGGGTAGGTGGCACCTGCTGTGTTTTCCTTCTCTTTGGGTGGGCGGATTTGATCGGAAAACGGGCCTGTGGTTTGAGGACTCCCCATCCTCCTCCCTTTTTTAAATGGTAATACAGCTGTGTGTGATGGAGTCGGGAGGCTGAACTTTTTTGGTGCAGACATAGAAGAAAGGGAGTGTATTATCTCCCCCTGCTCTCTCCCCTCTCCCTCTCTCTTTATCTCAGGGCCACCCTGGAGGGATGAAAAGGGTTTTTACTAGTTCATCTGCTGTTTTTAACCGATTTCCTCATTCTTATTATTTTCTGTTCACCCCCACCTGGGAAAGATGAGAATGATGTTTCAGCTCAGTTCTGATCAGGATTTGGCATAATTCACACAAGTGATCCATATACAGGACCAGAAGAACTTGGGATCAAAATCTGGGAGAAACAAAAAAATGGATGGGTTTGTCCATCCAGACCCAAGGCTTTGAGTGGTGAGCTCTTGCAAGTCTGGGATTGAATCCATGATGTGTATTCAGCTATATTAGTGCTTCATTGGGGTTGCCACCTTTTTTTTTTCTCTTTCAGACAAGCTCCTCATCTTTAATGGATGTACATGGCAGTTAGGTACACGATGGTCCTCTCCATGCCGGAAATGGCTTTACCTCTTGAATCTGGTTGGTGGGGATTGGTGAGAATTCCAATTCAGTTAATTTCTCTTAGGAATTCACAATTCGGAAAGGCTTTTTTTCCTATTCAGGAGAGAAGCAATGCTAGGTGTTGTTGTTGTTGTTTTAAAATGAATGCAGGAGAAAGAGAAACAAGCAGTTTCAAAAAAAGCCTGCTATTCTTTTATATGTTTGTTGGTTTAATTAGATTGATTGATACTGTATTTGGTTGTTCTTATTGTGAGGTGGCCTAGGGATGGCGAAACGAGCCATGTTCGAGATTGCCAGGATTCCCTGAACATCAGCTTTGCAGCTCATCTTGTGCCCAATTCCTGTTTGCGTTTGAGATTGCTACTTGCTCTGCGCGAACAGGAAACATCCACAAATCGAGCAGCGAATTTGTGCAACTTCCCTCCATAGGCCATAGTGAGGCCAATTCAGTCTACAGAGGAAATTTGCACAAATGAGGGAATTTGTGGAAATAGAACTGGGAATCGGGAACGAGATGAACACGGGTAGGTGTTTGACAATTTACAAATATTTTCGGATCTTCAAACGAGACATGCTCGCATGTTCTGCAAGCCAAAACCAAATTCTCATACCTCCCTATCAGAGGTGCTCTGGGGACTTTTTAAGTAGAAATGTGCCATATGAATACTTTAAAATGAACTAAATTGAATGTGACTCTTGCAACCTAAGCAGAACCCTATCTCAATTTCTCTTCTCTCTTTTCCTGCTTGGAATAGCAGGATAATCAGTTGTTAAGAGAACAACCTCTCCCCAAATCCACCACCTCTACGACATGATGGACTCGAATTGTGCTGCATTTATCAGATAACAGGGCAGATCTATAAAGCGTGTTGCTGTAGGTTAAACTGTAGGAGAAAAAAAGCATTTTCTTCTCTCTGTGAGATCCTTGCTGTTGATACAAAGACCTTGGTCTGTTAGCAATCTCACATAGGAAAGAGAGGAGAGGAGACAGAAGTGTTCAAATCCTAGAGATGTGTGAGGAATCTGATGGGGGGTGAAAATCCAAGAAATGTTCATGATCAGACCCCTCGGATCCCAGTTCACCAGCCCTGCACTGTTCTGACTCGGTATTTATTTATTTATTTATTATTTTATTTATTATATTTATATACCCCGCCTTTTTTCCTGCAAGGAACCCAAGGCGGCTTACATAGCCCTCCTCCTCCTCTCCGTTTTATCCTCACAACAACCCTGTGAGGTAGGTGAGGCTGAGAGTCAGTGACTGGCCCAAAGTCATCCAGTGAATTTCGTGGCCGAGCGGGGAACTAGAACCCGGATCTCCTGAGTCCCAGTCCAACACTCTAACCACTAGGCCACACTGGCTATGATGTGAGTTAAGCCAACTCACAGACTCCCATCTCTAAGAGGGGCCCCTTGTTTGTGCATTTATTTAAAAATGCTAAGGAAATTTGCACAAATCACACTATTTGCACAATTTGTGTAACTTTATACAATTTGTGTAACTTTACACAAATTGCATAAATCACAGTATTTTGCATGTTTTGCACAAATTGGCATGCAACAAGCACATGGATCTACCACAATCGCTCTTCATCCACCCCAGTTTTATTCCTCCAAATTTCCTACCACCAATCCTTCCTATCCACTTTCCTGGTGGCTGCTGATGCTCCATGAAGTGGCACATGAGAGAGGGAGCTCTCACACAACCACAGGGACAGCATGAGAAATTCATTTCACTTCCAAATTATGATCAAGATTTTACCCAGTTCAGCATGATTTTTCCAGACTGAGCATGGACTGAGGCACAATCTGCGACCGAAGTCTGTACATTTCTGAGCTTGCAATGTGATTTGAGAATTAAAAAAAGGGGGTGGATGCATTTGACAGCATGCATACATTTCCAAATGAGTACATTTGAAAAATGTGCACAAATACACTTTAATCTTGGGAGAAGAATGCCTATATCTAAAAAATGCATACACTTCAAAATGAATACATTTCAAATAGGCGTACATTTCAAAAATGCACACAATTGATGCATACATTTGGGGAAATATGCATGAAAATGCTCACGGATTTGTCAGTGTTGACAGTACTGGGATCAGGGTCAACGTAAGGCAGCTTCCTGTGTCCCAGTAGAGTACTTTCCACTTAATTTCACCAGAAGCAAATGTTTGAGAGATCCTGTTCCCATTATTCCTGAATCACACCTAGTCCCAAGGTGATAGAGAGATTATTAAGGACTTATTTTTCACTGTCAATCTCCCATACTTGCTTCGTTGGACCCAGAACTGGGTGTCAAGATCTCCCATAGGGCGAAGATAGAGTTTCCAGGTCCCCAAAGCTAAGAAACTGAGTTTCTGGGGGCTGAGCCTGAAGGATAAGAGATGGAAACTCTGGTCAGTGGTGGAGCTAATATGAAAAGGTCTCAGGCCAATCAGAAAATCACCCTGTGTTCTATCACCTCGACTGGAGACCTTAGCCTTTCCTGGGTGTTTTTACTCATGTTCGTTTTGTAATGAATGAAAAATGGAAACCAATGGGGCCCACATTTGTTTCATTCATTATGAAGCCAGTGCCAGAGTAATGAATGACTTCTGTTCAGCCATATATTCATCAGCTGCTCATTCATTTCATTTGGGACTCATTAGGTCAGATGAAAATTACAGGAAGGGCTGGCAGGAGGGGAAAGCAGTTGTTACTCAAGTCTATTTTTAATCCAAATACTGGACACTGATTACTGTTCTGCTAGTTCACTTGCACTGAATGCTTGAGGCATTTTGGGGGAGCATTTGGTGGAGAAGGAGTGAGGGAGCATCTTCCTCCCAAAAGCCTCAGATATTCAATGCAAATTCTTCCAACATTCACACTAAATACCCAAGGCATTTGGGTAAGTCTTTTTTGTTTGTCCCAAATCTTACTGTAGGTAAAAGAGGTGAAGCAAATACAGCATCTGAACGTCACATAATCTGAAGAATTCATAAGGCCTTTTACTTTTCTCTTAGGTTGCGTTCCTCAGAGTTTAGTTAGACAAACTTTGGGGTAGAGATGCATGAGAATTTTGTTTTTTACTTGCAAAGCATGCAAGCATTGTTGTGACATGTAACAAAACAACAGCTGTGAACACATTGTTGATATTTGGAAAGGAACAGAAGGCTGAATAACAAGTCATGTTTTGTCTGCTACTTCCTGTCCTGTTCTCATGGGGAAAGTAGGTGTGAAAGAAATACGAGCTGGTCACATGGTTTGTATGTTCTGGTGACGTAGAATTGATTTGTTAGCTTTCGTTTCTGTAGCCATTTTTAGTAGAGAGATGGATTGCTTCTTTTTCTCTCTGTTGCTCTGACAATTGCTTGCTGACTTATTGCAATCATGTAATGTCAGTGCTGAGTGGAGTGAAGCTCAACTTGCTCCACTGGACTAATGCTTATTATGCATTGTAATCTGCACATGTAGATGAAGGATTGTATACTCTGTAGGATATACTTGATGTAGTAATAAACAGGTAGAAAAGAAACCTGTTGTAGTCTACAGAGTTATTTCCTCATTACTGGAAGCTGCAGAAGAGGAGGCTGGGCTGGCTGTAATCCAAGACGCTTGGAATGCTGCTGATGGCAGATACAGGTCTGCAGTTCTGTGTGTAGCTTCATGGGCCGTTGCACACAGGAACAGGATCTTAAATCTTCCATCTCACACAAGTAAATCGCTCTGCTTTTCCATGAGGCCGGCGGGCCTACCAGGTGGATTGGTTGTAAAACCTTCAGGGCTGTGTCATCGCCCTTTCAAGCATGCCCCATTTGAAGCTCCAAATGCTAGCACAAGCACGTATCCTCCAAAAATAATCGCAACTTGTCAAACACGTGCTCATCTTCGTCTTGTTCCTGATTCCCAGTTGAATTTGTGCAAAGTCCCTAATTTGCGCAAATTACCTTAGTAGGCAGAATCAGCCCCTCTTTGGTCTATCGAGGAATTTTGCGCGAATTTGGGCAGATTTCTGCAACTCTCCTGTTCGATCACTGCTAGATTCGTGCAAGTTTCCCATTTGCACAGAGCGAGTAGTGATCGCAAATGCGAATGGGAATCGGGCATGGGCACGAGATGAGCGGTAAGATAATATTTGGAGAATCCTGGCAATTGCAAACACCGCTCGTTTGCCTATCATCCCTACATGGGGCTGAGTGGCTTGTTTCCCCCAAGACTTCAGGGCATTGCATCACTTTCCCACCCCTGCCTTACTCGTAGGGATGTACCCAAGTAGCCCGGCAGACAGGAGCAAGGCCCGAACTGGGCCTGCTTGTGTCCGTCAGGCTACTCGGCCACCCACGCGGGCTTACCTGCAGGCTCTCCGGCTCTGCGGAGAGCCTGCCTCCCCGTCCGCTGGTCCCGTCGCATCACTTCCGGCGGGGAGGAAGTGATGCGACGGGACCCTGCTCCATCGTGCTGGACCCCCACCCTTGCTCTGGTTTTGGCGTGGGAAACCAGGGCAACAGGGCTGTTTAAGCCCTGTTGCCCTGGTTCCTCCCGCCAAAACAGAGCGCGGGCGGGGGTCCAGCGCGCCGAAGCAGTGGCTCTGGCGGCAGCGGAGGCGGCGGAGGCGGCGCGCAGGACCAGGTAGGCGGCAGGGGGTCCTGGCAGCAGCGGCGGGGGCGGGGGGGTCCGGCAGCGGCGGCGTGAGCGGTGCAAGCGGCACAGGAGAACGCCCCACTCCACTCTGAAGAGCGAGATCAGGCCGCCGCCGCTCGCGGGGGGCCGAGCCCGGAGCGAGCCTCCAGCCGACTCCAGGCTCAGCCCCACCACTACTAGAGTCTTCACTGTTGCTGCTGTTGTTTTTAATTTGCTGTAAGGGAGCAGCTATTGTGACTTTGGGCTTATACTAAAACAGGGTTGGGGAACCTGTAGCCCTCCAGATGTTGTTGGACTACAACTCCCCTCACCATTATACCCTTATCTTCTAATTCATAATTATCTATGAATTTCTCTCCCATTCTGTTAAATCTCTTGCATTTTGCCGTATTATCTTTCTAATTCTTATGAATTTACTGATTTGCATCCATACTAACCATGACATCCCCCTATTTTATACATGGTTATTCCATATTTCTTGTGTTATAAGGGACTGCTCTCCATGTTTTTTTTTAAAAAATTCTCATTTGGGTCAATCTGATTTCTCCCAACTTATTTTTCCCAACTGCTTTTTCCTTTTATATCAAAATCTGGGTGCACCCAAATTGATGTTAGTGGTGAAACCCCTGACATTAATTTCTCTTTTCTGAAATACCATGCTTTCAATAATCCTTTTATTGCACTTCCTTTGTTTCTTATTTGTTGATTTAGATACTTTTTAATATAAAAGATATATTGTTTTGTTTCTTATATGTATTTTTTCCTTTTGAAAATGCAATAAAAAAACACCCCTCCCCTCACCAGTGGCTTTGTTGGCTGGGGTTAATTGGAACTGGAATCCAACAAGAGAGCCAGCTGTGGCGTAGTGGTGAGAGTGTTGGACTGGGACTCGGGAGATCTGGGTTCTAGTCCCCACTCGGCCATGAAACTCACTGGGTGACTTTGGGCCAGTCACTGACTCTCAGCCTAACCTACCTCTCAGGGTTGTTGTGAGGATAAAATGGAGAGGAGGATTCTGTAAGCCACCTTGGGTTCCTTGCAGGAATAAAGGCGGGGTATAAATATAATAAATAAACAAACAAACAAACAAACATCTGGACGGCACCAGGTTGGGGAAGGCTGGTCTGATGGAATGGGTGGGGGAGGAAGCTTGAAACTGCACAGCAGCTATTTCAGCAGCAGCAGCAGCAGCATTATCATTTGAGCAGGAGTGAAGCATGAGGGTTGTCTTTCAAACTACTATCTTAAATATTAAGACACACTCCCTAGTTGCTTTTAAAATACAGGCCTTTTCTCCCAGCCTCTGTATAATTTGGCAGGTCAGGTTCCTTGGGGGAGTAGGAGAATGCCTGGGAAATTGCATATGGGGTGGACTGGAGGAAACTGTGTTGAGTGGTGCAGCTACGGCTGGACGTAAGGGCTAGATTTCAGGGCCCCTGCAGACCACTGCCCCCCCAAAGGGCCAACCAGAGAGAAGCAGAAGATGGGGCACTGGCCAACATGCCCCACATCAGCACCTGAGCCAGCATGCCAGGAAGGGACCCGCCCGCAGAGCCTGGCTTGCAACCGTATCATTTCTTCCTTGTTTTAAAAATGTATTTGTGTTGGAGGGCAGTCAGCTGGGCATGTGCATGGTTACGGATGTTTACATACTTCTTGTTATCATGGTATTATTTTTACTTTAAATATGCGTTACAGTTTTCTACAACAAAAGCAGTTCTTATTCTCATCATCTCAAGTAAATGTGTGTTTCACATTGGGGCAGCAGGAGCGCATCTAACTCCATTATATTCCTGTAAGTCGGGATGGCGCCATGTAATTAAGTGAGTTTAAAAATGTGGAAGTGTGCATGCTCAGACTTTTGTGCTTCCCCCCCTTTTTTTCTTTTCAGTTTCATTTTGTTTCTTTGCTCCAAAATATCGGGAATGTAGAAGCAGTTGTGAAGCATGGAATGGCGGGGAAGAGAGAAAAGGGAAATGTTATTGTGTGCTTCATGATGGAAAGAATACACATGGCCATCGAACGGGACCCCATAAGACCATTAAGTACAGGGTCTAAAATTACACTGCTGCACCACTGACAGTGGTTACACAAGGCAGTGAAGTAGCTGAGTTTCTAACAGGGAAACTATAAGAAATTTAAAGCAAATAGGCATAATGAAAACAAAGGATTATAGGGATGCCCAAATAGGGATATACTTGCAATCTTCAGGATTCTCTCAACATCATCTTGCCACTCGGCTCATGCCCGATTCCTGTTCATGCTTGCAATTGCTGCTCGCTTGGCGCAAATGGGAAATTTACGCAAACCTCCTGAAATTTGTGCAATGTTTCTCCCGAGACTAAAGCGGGGCTGATTCAGTCTTCTGAGGAAATTTGCGCAAATTGAACTGGGCATTGGGGATGAGATGACTGCAAGCACATCTTCAACAATTTGCAAAAATTATCGATGGACACAAGCGCTCAATCACGTTCAGGGCTTTGAACGGGGCATGTTCGCATGTTTTGTGAGCAAAAACAAAATTCTCGTACGGAACCAATTAAGTTTGTAAAAACAGACATGAATGGAACAGCAAAACATCTATTTTTCTTGTGCTCTCCTTGACATTCTGCTGGAGACCTTGAGAAGGGCACCACACTTTCAGAAGGACGTAGACAAACTGGAGAGGGTTCAGAGGAGGGCAACGAGGATGATAAAGGGACTGGAAACAAGGCCCTATGAGGAGAGACTGAAAGAACTGGGCACTGTTTAGCCTTCAGAAGAGGAGACTGAGGGGAGATATGATTGCACTCTTCCAGTACTTGAAGGGTTGTCACACAGAGGAGGGCCAGGATCTCTTCTCGATCATCCCAGTTTGCAGGACACTGAATAATGGGCTCAAGTTACAGGAACCTAGATTCCACCTAAACATCAGGAAAAATTTCCTGACTGTTAGAGCAATAAGACAATGGAATCAACTACCTAGGGAGGTGGTGGGCTCTCCCAATCTGGAGGCATTCAAGGTGCAGCTGGACAGACATCTGTCAGGGATGCTTTGACCTGGATTCCTGCATTGAGCAGGGGGTTGGACTCGATGGCCTTGTAGGCCCCTTCCAACTCTACTTTTCTATGATTCTATGAAGGTGACACAGGACAGTATCCATTACTGCCGCTACACTCCAACTCAATATTTTGTGCAAGCAGGACCCACTGGTCTTGCAACAGACACTAGGAGTTTAAAAAACAGTCCTGGAAACAAGCAGAAATGGCTGTCTCCAGATCAGTACAGGTCAGGGAAGTTTCCGTTTTGCAAGCTCCACCGACCTGCCCCATTTGGAAATGAGTGTTTCTGCTTTCTTTTCAGGTGTTCCTGGAACCACTCGCTTCTCATTGCACAAATGGTGGGTCTTGCTAGCATGAAGGACAGAATGGATACTGCCCCAAGAGTGTAATCCTATGCATGTCTACTTAGAAGTAAGTCCCATGGAGTTCAGTGGGACTTAACCTCAGGTAACTGTGCATAGGATTGGAGCCCAAGGCCAAGTATGTCTTTGTCATAACTGGGTTTGGATAACAGAGCTATTTTTCAACTTTTTAGGAAGATAGTATGGTGAGCACAATACCATCCCTGCATTATCAGAGTGAACATAAGAACATAAGAAGAGCCATGCTGGAACAGACCCAAGGCCTATCTCATCCAGCATTCTGTTCACACGGTGGCCAACCAGCTTCCTCTGCAAAAACCCCAAGTAGGACATGAGTCCAATAGCACCCTCTCACCCATGTTCCCCAGCAACTGGTGGACATAGGCATACTGCCTCTGATACTGGAGGAAGCATATAGCCATCAGGACTGGTAGTCATTGATAGCTTTCTCCTCATGAATTTGTCTAATCCCCCTTTAAAGCCGTCCAAACTGGTGGCCATCTCTACATCTTATGGAAACGAAATCCATAGTTTAACTATGCACTGTGTGAAGAAGTCCTTCCTTTGATTTGTCCTGACTCTCCCACCAATCAGCTTCATGGGATGACCCCCAATGCGTTGTAGTATTAGGAGAGAAGGATAACCTCTCCCTATCCATTTTCTCCACACCATACATAATTTTGTACACCTCTATCGTGTCTCCACATTTTACTCGCCTTCTTTCGAAGCTAAACAGAAGATGCCTGAAGCCATGCTTCTCCCAAAGCTTAAACATGGGGCTCAAATTCTCATCAGACATGCAAAGGAGAAGCTTCATTTTTCTTTTACCACACTGTTAACATAGCCGTGCAAGGTGGAGGATGAATCTTTTAACGCTTCAAAGGGTTCCTGTTCCAGGTGATTAACTGGAACGTTTGTTATAGAAATGTCGATAAGACACTGCAAGTTAATGTGGTTAATACCCCAGAACACTTTACTCCTCGTGTGGCCAGGAGTAATCGATTCCTGACTTTGTCTGACCCTTGACCCTGTATAATGATTAATGAATGGCAGTTCTGCAGACAATTGGTGCAATGACAAGGAAATACTTGCTTCTGTGCATATTGAGGGACAGATTAGAACACTGCTTCCTAAACATGTATGCTCCAAGGTTCATAGGGATGTATCAGAAATTCATTTCAGTTCATTTTTGATCAGGACTTTCCCAGTTTATACCTTCTAGACTAAGCATGGACATGGACTCAATATGCAATCAAAATGTCTACATTTCCATGCTTGCAATGTGATTCATGGACCAAAAAATAAAAAATGTTCAACAGCATGCATATATTTAAAAAAAAATGTACATGGAAAACTTCATACTTTTGAAAAAATGCACATAAATACACTTTAATCAATGGGGAAATAATGTGTACATTTCAAAGATGGCATCTAGAGAGCTTTGGCGAGCTCAAGCTTTGCTGATTCACACATCTCTAGCTACAGCTGATAGTCCTAGAGGAGTCCTCTCAGAAGCATCACCACAACACAGAAAGTCTGGCTCGATCCCTAAGGTCTTGCTCACAAAGCCGAGGAAGTGGCAGCATGATGGTTTGAAGATTTTGATCTTTGCTGATTCTATCACAAACTGACCTGATCTCTACCTCCTCAACCACTGAATGGATCAAGATGTAGCTATCCATTGGATTTTGCATTTCTCTGAAATTCGTAAGGCAGTTCTCAGGTCAAAGAAGTGTCAAAATTCATTGGAATTGTGTATTTTGAGAGAAACGTGTTTTAAAATTGCATATTTTGACCCAAAATACACTTTGGACGCAGTCCTATGGCTGTTAGATGCTGTCTAGATGGTCCTAGGAGTCCCAGCTCTGACCTTGGAAAAGCGCTCTGATGTCGGAGCTGGGATTCCAACTTTGGAGTGACGCTCCCTCTGCCCTCGCAGCTGACACAGAAAGAACCATGCCAGCTGCCACTCCAAGGTCGCAAGAACGACCTTGGAAACAGCATTTGGGGGGCAGGGAGGGGGTGAGAAGAAGGGAAGGGAAGGGAAGGAATGAGGCACTGCCATGCTACGAGGGATCCTAGAGGTGCCTCAGCCTCCTCTTCTTGTGAACCGGGGGGAAAACATTTGGATGGCTGAAATTGACTGCCAAAGTGTTTTGGAGGCTGAGAGACGCACAGGGGCAATCCTTGCCTCCGTGCTCCTCCTGCCCCCTATATAGGATGCCTGTAATCCTCTGAGTTCGGAGGGTTATGGAGGGCAGCCACATTGGATTGCGCTGTCACAGTATAAACATCGACAGACGCGGGTCCCATGGAGATCACTGGATCTTACTCCCAGGTGAGTGTCTACAGGATTCGAGCCTTAGAAATGCATAGATCAAAAGGAAATAATTCAAATATGCATACTGACTGTATTTAAATATGTACTTGAATCCGAATACTTGTAAGGATCTTTAAAATGTGCATAGTCAATGAGGAAACAGGGTGGCACAGATCTATGTGTAAAGACGTTCAGAAGTAGCATGGACCAGAAAGGGATGGATTCATCCATCCCCCGGTGGCAGGACATGGGTAGGGGGAGAGAACCAAACAGAAAGTAAAATAAAAATCACCATTTATTCTGGCCCAAGTCATTTTTGGGTGGAGACTAGAGTAACATATATATACATGTGGGGAAGGAACAGAGACCCCTTTGCTCTCCCAATGTTGTATGTCATCAGGGCTCTGAATTAGCTCATTTTGGCTCTGAATTAGACTTTGAGCAAATCAAACCATTGCCGTTATATTGCTTTTGCAGGTTTGCTGAGCTCAATTACACATCCAACTTGGTGGGGGATGGGAGATGTTTTGTCATCACCGAAACAAGAAGGAGCATGTGCAGAGGTATCCGAAGTCTAGCAAACACTAGATCAGTGGTTCTTCACCTTTTTTGAGTCACGGACCCCTTTGAAAATCTGGTGAAAGCTATGGACCCCCTCCCTAGAAAAATGCATACATAACATCTGGAATATATTGACAAAAACAATAACTTAATATAAAACTATAGTGCATATAAATGTTAATTTTTAATTTGACTTTCACAGACCCCCTAAAGCCCACCCATGGACCCCAGGTTAAGAACCCCTGCACTAGATTCAATATGTGAAACTGACGCCCATAGAACCCTTCCAGACACCTCAACTTCCGAAAAGATTGGGTGAAGTTGCAGTCTGCAAAAAGCCTCAAGGTGTGGTGGAAAACAATACTGGATTTGCGGAGATTCGAGTACAACATCAGGCTGTTTTTTGTTTGTTTTTTGCTTGCTACAGTGTTTACATTCTGTAACAAGTGAGATGGAAAATTACTACATTGTTCTATCAACTCCAGGGATCATAAAATTGCTGTATATTCTTACATTATTGATGGAAAACATGATAAATAACATTAAATGACTCCCTGGAGATGATTATGATTTGGGTTTCCCTAAACCTCCAGCTCTGCAATCTTGCCAAAAGTATATCTATGCAGAAGGAGCAATGTGCATATATCTAGGGATGCATGGGGGGGGGGATGTTTCAGTTCATTTTTGATCAGAATTTACCACGCAGACCCAAATGCAGCCTATGGTCAAAAATCCACACATTTTCAAGCCTGTGATGTGATTCATGGACCCAAAAAGTATTTGAAAAATGCATACACTTGAAAAATGCACACACAAATGTGTACTTGGGGGGGGGATGCACCAACACACTTAAATCAATGGGAGACAAGAGCATACTTTTTTTAAAAAAAAAAGAAATGTGCACAATTGTTGCACATATTTGGGGAAATATGCACAAAAATATGCATGAATTTTCATTCACAGGTGGGGGGAAGCTTGCAGTCTGCATGTTGCTGAGACAACAGCTCTTTGTGGATGAGTTTAGGCTGGTGATCTATCCAGGGTCCTGACAGATCTGGCCTGGCAGGTACCTGCGTTGTCTAACATGACCTTGCCTTACTGGATGAGACCTTGACTCGTTGTGCCAGACAGGAGCCAATCTTTCCAGGAGCTGCAACTGAGTCTCCCCCGAGGGGGCCTAAGCTGAGCCGGGATAGGACAGAAAATAAGTTTGTCAACTTCGGGACTGGTGTACTCCACACACACACACACACATTCTTGGGCAGTGACAGGGAAAGGGAATCTACCCACAAAGCACTCCTGGCATGCCTTCTTTTCGCCCTTTCTACTGCTGCTATGGGGAGGTCTCCAAGGGCAGGCCTCCTCCCTCTCTCTCAACGGAGATGGAGCTCCATTCTATCCTATCGTTCTATCCCATGTCTCCTGGGATAACTCTTACTTAATAAAGTTATATTCTACCTTCAGATTATAATGTCCTGGGTGGTTTACAGGATGAAAACACAAAAGATACAATAAAAATACCAATAATCAATAAAATGAATCGACACATCAAACTTGCTATTTGCAGTGTTTTATTTATCCATTTTTATTTATTATTACATTCATATCCTTGCCTTTTTTTTCCACTTGCAAGAAACCCAAGCTGACTTTGGGATTTGCCCATCTCTACTTAACCATGGTGAAGTGGCAGGCATATTTCTGGACCTAAGTAAGCAGGAACTTGCAAGCACGCATGTGCCATCACAGAGCAAACACTACAAACACATCTTTCATGTCACAGAAAAGGACATGTATCCAGGGGTCAAGTTACATGACAGGGCAGAAGGACCCCCATCCCCGTAAGAGGCTATAACCTTTTATTTTTAAAAATATTATTACGTCATTTATATCCTGCATTTTCTCCTCTTGCAAGGCGGTTTACATAATCCTCCTCCTCTCCATTTTATCCTCAGAACAGCCCTGTGAGGTAGGTCAGGCTGAGAGTCAGTGACTGGCCCAAAGTCACCCAATGAGGAAATAGAATGCAGGTCTCCCGAGTCCACATCCCACACTCTAACCACTATGCCACGCTGCCTCTCAATGCACACATAATATTTTGTGTGGTGGTGGGGGAGAGAAACACGAAAGTACTGACAGAATTGACAGTTGCAGTACTGTCTACCAGATTTAGAAGGGAAAAAAATTAAAAAGGCAAGCAAGGAGAACAATGGAAGGTTTGTAATGCATCGGCTCTACTTCTGAAACAAGATAAACTCCAACAACTGGGGAGAAATTCCGATGAAGACACCTTTAGAACCATCCTTGACCAGCTAGTCCATTATTTGAAAGGGAAGGTTGTGGTCCATAATCTACTAGAAGAGATTTCTCATCTGTGGAGAAGGCACTCTTTTTGGCGCCTTTGAACAGCCTCAGCAAAGCAACTGTGGCGTTCACATTGAGATTCTGAACTGTATCAACTGAACAGCAAGTCAATCAAAGAAATGCTGGAGTTATTATGAGGGATACAGTTGCAGGGGATTCATTGAGGACTTTTTTTTAATATCCCCAATCGGGATGATAGACAGCCTGTATTTGTTATGCATTTTTTATGTCTCGCGATTACATTTTATAGCATTCGAATGACAGCCTTCAACATGAATATCTCATAATGTATTCTTGTTTGCATATGTTAGGTGGATGGATATTTTTATACATTCGTGAGTTCAAGGTCTACATTTTCTCTTAGTTTTTATTGGCAGAGCAAATAAATGAACCTGCGTCGGCATTTGCCGGTTCCTGGAGTCTCAAGTAGGGACTGGAAAGACATTTGTAAGGTTCATCGTACAATGTGAACTTACCTACGTAATTTCACACTTTGGAACCAATAGGGGTGGCAATGTGGGGCTTGTGGGCACCTCCCCTTTGCCCCAGAGTACCCCTTTTGTACCTGTTACTTTCTTTTTTAACTTTAAGGAGCAATCCTATGGCCCCTAGACATTGTTTGGGAGGGGGCATAGGATAATTTGGATTCCCAGTTCCAAGATTGGGGAATCGGCGCTCCAATCCCACTCCCCCACCCCCTTGCAGCTGGTGCAGAAAGAATTGTACTTGCTGCGCTCCAAGGTTGAGAAAGCAAACCCGGGGAGGAGTTGAAGGGGGTGTTTTCAGTCTGGGGAGGAGACTGGATGGGCCAGGATACAAGGGATCCTGACGGCCGCTGCTCCAGCCTCTTTCCCTCCCCGTCCAAAACACCCCAGCCAGATGGCCAAAAATGGCTTTCTGGTGAAAATGCAGAGCATGAGGAGTGGGGAGGTGAAGATCACCTCCACCGTTATTCCCACTCTGCATTGGATGCCTATAAGCCTCCGAGTTCGGACGGTTACGGGCATCCCCATAGGATTGCACCAGATGTTTTTTCCAGATGTTTTTTCCAGATGTTTTTTCCAGATGTTGTTTTTTTCTGGCCCCCAGCCAGCTGCCTGGCATCTCTATTCCCCAGAGACATTCTCAGGAAGTAAAGATGGCAGCTGGCTGGCAGCCAGGATTTCCTTTGACGTACTTCCAGCTGCCTGGAAAAACAGGGGGGGATGGAGGGGTTAGGGGAGCCTTGGGAATGGCAGGAGCAGGAGGTCAGCTCGGGAAAGGCTGGAGGTGAGCCTGGGGAGAGCTGGAGGTGACCTGGCATTGTGGGAGGAGGAAGGGGGGTGAAGTGACACCGGTTTCACCATGACAGCCCCCCTCAGCAAGTGCCCCAGAAAAATCCAAAATTGCAGGTAGATCCATAGCAACAGACCAGTTCTGGCAGTTTTCATCTGCTAGGGACAAGTCTTTTGACAAGTGAACAGGTCTTAATTGTCCTTACAAGAGCAAGGCAGCCCGAAATACTTAACATTACAACAGGGGAAAAAATATTTTCATTTCCCCCAGCTACTGTGGGGATTGAAGCTCAACTCAGAGAGAACAGAGAATTTTGAGGGGGACTGGCAGATGACATCAGCATCCCTGCTAAGAATAATTTTTTTAAAAAAAAAAAAGTGTCCGTGTGTGGAATCCCTGTGAGCCCCGGGCTCTGCTATGTCGCTGGGTCTAGGTGGAGAGGTCTGCGGAGAGAAATGGGAGGGCTGGAGGCCTGTGGAGCATGTGATACTTGCTCAGCTGGGAAGGGGAGAAAGCATGGTGTGTGTTTTGGCTGTGGCGTGTGTGTGTGTGTGTGTGTGTGTGTGTGTGTGTGTGTGTGTATTGGGGGGTGATCCTGAAAGGGAGAGAAATTAATGAGTGGAGTTAGTAGAACGTGTGTTGGGATAATGGGTGTGTGTGTGAGAGAAAGAAAGTGTTCGGCAGGGGTGATCCTTTATCAGAGACAGAACTGTGGGTCCAAAGGAGTGGGCTTGTGTTTTGGAGCTCCGAATTCATCTCTGCCTCGTGTGCCGGGTTTGAGGCAAGTTACTTGTCTTTTAGCCTCACCGAGGTGCTTTGCGACTGGCCACACCCACCACAGCAGCCATTTTGTGTGTGTCCCCATAGCGGCCATTTTGTGATTATGCCCATGGCACTTTCTCAAAATTCCAGATGTGCCCGCCAGCTCAACAGGGTTGGAGACCCTGCCATTGCAAAGCAAAATGCAGTTATCCTTTCAAGTTTCAAACATGCACTTCTCTGGATTTTTTGATGCAGCTGAGCTCCCCAATCAACAGGAACAAAAATGTTGTGCATGAATAATGTACACCAAGATGTGTACATTAGGGGAAAGTGCACGCAAAAAATGCACATGTTAATGCTGATGAGTGCATGAGTGCAGAAGTGCATTCATATTAGGGGAAGTTGCTTGCAAAATTGTATACCCTGGGGCACATGTCTTGGGAATGGGGCACATGCATGTATCGGGAGAAAAAGATTCTCAGGCTGATATGGAAATAGGGCAAACCAAACTTAAGTTTGGAAAAATGAGAAATGGGAATCAACAGATTTGTGCATCCCTCGCCCCAAAGAGATAGGACCATCTTTGTGGAACATGCATCCCTCCATGGGCCCCAGCATGTGGTGGCTTCAGCTGCCATTATCGTGAACTCTGGGAATTCAGCTATCAAGAATTCACCAGCACTGGATTCCACCAAATCCAGGGACTCAGATATACAGCCTTTATCCCATATCTGGGCTTCCCCGCAGCCATATAACCATTGCCTGGACCCCAAGAAAAAAGCACAGCAGTCCCCGCTCGGCCATGAAACTCACTGGGTGACTTTGGGCCAGTCACTGACTCTCAGCCTAACCTACCTCACAGGGTTGTTGTGAGGATAAAATGGAGAGGAGGAGGAAGATTATATAAGCCACCTTGGGTTCCTTGCAGGGAAAAAGGCGGGGTATAAATATAATAAATAAATAAATAAATAAAAGAAGGCAGAACGTGTGCCAAACAGGACAGGGCCGCCTGTGCTCACGTGTGTTCCTGATGGTGGAACCTGGCCTCAGTGCTCCAGGATCAGAGCCTCCACTAATCCTGGAATGGCTTGGGAAAGCTAGATCTGTATCAGGATCTCTGGTGTGCATGCACATGCACAGATGCTGCTCCTGACCCCTGAGCAAGTATCACATGTGTCCCTCTGGGCCAAAAGAGTTGTGCACCCCTGATCTAAAGGGTAATATAAATCCATAGCAAATATGATAGTTCAGTAAATCCTCCATGTTCACACGCAGTAGAACCCTGAGCACCCGTTGCAGAGCAGAGGGGGCTGTGGCCTCTCTCTGGATACTTTTCCCTGGCCTCTGTTGGAAGGAATTCAGGACTAGATGCACCTTTTGTGATCAAGTGGGGCTCTTTTTATGTCGTTCTAAGGCATTAGATACTTTTAGATATCTCCTGACAAGTGTATTTTGGCAAGAGCTTTCATGGACAAGAGTCCACTTCATCAGATGTGTAAAGTGTTATCCGAATTCATGCGCAAAATGTAATCCTGCTCTGATGAAGTGGGCTGAAATCCACAAAAGTTTCTGCCATCATTTGTAGGGATGTGTGAGGATTTCGTTTGGGGGTGGAAGTCCGTCCGGTGAACTCGTCGGACTCGCGCCCCCCCCCCGAACTCTGTCCCACCTACCTCTTTCCCCGGCTCAACTCGTGTTCTCCTGAGCCGAGCCAGGGAAGTGACTTCCGGGTTCCCGGAGGTGCATTTTTTACATAGAAAATGGCGTCAGATACAAGTCATGCAAATCGTGGCCACTTTTAATGTATCTTACACCATTTTCTACATAAAGAATGCACCGCTGGGAACCTGGAAGTCCAGTGAGCATCTCGGCTGGCACTCGCTTTTGGTCCGGCTCGGCGGGTGCAGCGGAAGCGCTCACCAGGCATCCTGCAAGTCGGGTGGTGGGCGGATCTCCCACTGCTATTTGGCATGCCACAAGACTCATAGTTTTAGTGTTGTTTTGCTGAAGCAGATGAACATTAGAGGGAATTCGTTAGGTTCGTGGCAGACAGGCCTATCCAAAGCTATTAACCAGGACTGGAGGTCAATGCAACATCCATGTTCAGAGGCAGTATACCTTTTGAGTGGCAGGTTCTCAGGACAAACAATGGGGAAATGTGGTTGTCCTTCTGGCCTCTTTGTAGGAGTTTTCTGGAAGCAGCTGGTGGCTCCCTCTTGCATCCAGAATACTGGATCGTATGAATCCGCATAGCATGTTCTGGTGTTCTTTTTATGCCCATCTTATGTTGTCCTTCCCTCTTAGGGGCTGAGTATTTTTAAAAGCGAGAAGTTGGAACCAATCCTCTCTGCGTAGATGGCTCCCTAAACAGACTGTGTCAATCCATCTCTCAAAGGCCCGTTAAACCCACAGAAGCTGTTCGTGAAAGGAAGGTCGCAGAGATCATTTTTCTCCCCAGAGACACCAAGGGCTGTCTGGTTTATTTCAAGACCACTGAGAGACCTCGGACAGGGAATGTCTTGTTAGCATTATGTATTGTTCTTTCCTTCCACAGATATATGTCGATGTGCGTGTACAAAGTCCCAAATGGCTATCATTTAGGTGTGCACAAAACCCATAAGGGGGACTTAAAACTTCCCCAGCCCCTAACAGTAGATATCTATGAAAGAACAAGTCCCTGCCTATTTGAATTTTGCCGTTCCTGAAATAGCATCCTTTTAATTCAAGATCTTGGATATTTTTGCACATGTGCAGTGCGTTTCTGGCAGGAGTGCATGACCTGTGACCCAAGGGCCCATGTAGTCCTCTTAATAGGGATGTGCGACACTGGAAAATTTGTTACTTTTGAACTCGATGGACTTTCGACACATCTCCAACCCAATGGCTAGAAGTGGGCCAAGTTGGGTGGGGTTCTGCTTCTCTCACATTGCTCAAAATATTTGCGCAAACTTGAAGCTGGGGCATGCTGGGAGTTGTCGGCCATATTTTCTGCCTAAACGTGCATAGGATTGCACCTTCACTGAGAGTAATTAAGCTTTAGGACTCGTAAGGATGTATGAGAATTTTGGGGTTTTGCTCGCCAAACCTGAAAGTATGCCCTGTTCGTAACTCAGAGCATGAGCATGTGTCTGCCAAAAATGTCCGTAAATTGCCAAACGTGTGTCCGCGTTCAATTTGCATAACGTCCCCTGTTTGATTTGCGTAAATTTTCCCCATCAACTGAATCAGCTTTAGTCTATGGAGCAAATGCAAGCAAATTAGGACATTCAGGAAAATGTGCAGAAATTTCACGTTTGATTGCTGCTCAATTTGCACAATTTTTCAGTTCCTGCACAGCGAGCAGTGATCGCAAGCACGAATGGGAATCGGGCAACCTCGGAGGGCAGCTGGCGTGGTTCTTTCTGCACTGGCTGCGAGGGGGAGGGGGGCAGTTCTCCGATTCCCTGCTCCAAGGTTGGAGCACTGTCTCCAACCTCAGATGAGAGGTGAACTGATGTTCAGAGAATCCTGGTGATCTCGAATGTCGCTCATTTGCCATCCTTAGTTAGGAGAGGCATATCAACCTTTTAGAAGGGGGGGGCTGCACAAAAGCCAGGACACCACCAAACTATTGGTTGTTGGGGGAAAGGGACAGGACCAGGGAAGTGGCGGGACCATGCAGGAACTGTGGAGGGTTGGCATGGTACCACAGAAGGTCAGATTGGGACCACAGGAGGGATAGATTTGGGTCTCGGGCTTGAGGTATTGTACCCCCGCTCTAGCCTAGCCTGTGAGATTCCCAGAGTCATCATATTGGCCCATGCTGGAAACAAAAGGCTAGGTCTCTGGTCTTCTGCAGCAGAGCTCTTCTTATGATTCCACAGCCCAGCCTGAATACCAAAAGTGGCCCTTGTTATCTATGTATGCATGGAAAGAGGCTCAGCTAACATGACCAGGGGATATCCCAACATTGTTGGATCATATCTGGCAAGGCCTATAACTGTGCTGGAATGTTGCGGAACCCTTCCAGATTCTGGTGAGTTGAGGTTCATTTTTGGGTAGCAATGGGTGAGCTTCCCACCCACCTGTTTGGCTGAAGTCAGAGTGGCTGATTTCCTGATTGGGTGGTGGTGGATTAGACAGTCCCTACGTCTCCTCCTCCACCACCACCGCAGTCCCAGTGCCCCTCCCTACCTTCTAAAATCTGTCCCAGAGAAGTATTTGGAGGTCATAACGCTTGCCTTGTATTTGAAGTGAGGATTACAAATCCCCCCGCCCAAGGCTTGTATATCCAAGCCAGAAAAGATGTGTCTAGGTGACATAGCAAATTCTGAGCGGGACCCTGTCCAAAATAGCACCCCAAAACCACCAATGGTGGGAGTTGAATGCCACCTAATTTTCTGGCCATCTGGTTGTGTAAGCAAACTTCCGGGGCAAAGAAAAATGCAGAAAGCAGAGCTACAAGGGCAAGTGACAAAGGAACTTCTGTAGAGGAGGTGGACGGCTTGAAATATCGCCAGGAATTTCCATTGCATAAATATATTTCTGATCACTGCTGGTAAATCATTGCAATTGTCCTATAAATAAAGGAAGGAAGTCACTGTTCGTGTTGGAGATTTCTTTACTTTTGCTGGGAGCCAATTTTTTTCATGTCTGAAAATAAAGTAGTCCATCTTTCCCGTGGCTGAATGGTGCTCAGCATGTTTTTGGGTTTTGTTTTGTTTTATGTGTGGGGGGGTGCTTTTTGCTGTCTGTTTGGTTTTCTTCAGCAATCAGATTAGTGTTGTTGTTGTTTTTTGCTTTGTTCCTTGCAAACACAGTTCAGCTGTATAGTTCATTCTCAGTGTTTCTTTTAGGGAAACACTGAGCATTCAGCCCAACCCTGCAATAAGTTTTGCTAGTCTTGTCAAAGTTACATTGAAGCTGCATCATAACTGGCTCTCCAAGGATCTCCAGAAACAGACATCTTTCCCAGACCAGCCACAGATCAGAGGAAGGTAACCACTTTTGGTCTGGGCTGGGGACTGGATTACCCCTCTCAACCAAAATGGTGAGCTGGATGAGATCAAGGGGGTGTGGCCCCACCCTGAAGCCCCACTCTTTTCATGGTGTCATCTGCTCCACCCACTTCGAAATATTTTTCTCCTTACAGAGGGAGACACAGAGCTCCGTACCGCTCTCTCGCTCTCTCTGTATGGCCTTGCCCCCTTTTTCCTTTGGCCTCATCCACCACTGGAATGTGCCCCCAAGAGCTTCTCTGAAATTGAATTCTGCTCTTGGGCTGAAAAAGGTCCAACCCCCTGACTTTCATACTAAAACATACTTGGGGGGGGGGGTTGAAAATGGAGGTTATGGCAGCGGTTGAGGCTGGTGGCTCCAATGTCAGTGGGGTGGTGTATCCACTCCGGGTTGCAGTCTTTTAAGGAGCTGTGCATGGTGCTGAACCCCAGCCCCAAAATAGGTTTGGCACCATGGATAGCTTCTTAAAAGTTCACCCACTGACATTGGCGCCACCAGGCTCCACTGGGGTCTGGGGAAGAGAAACGTCCATGTACACACTCCTCAACTGTTCACCTCCATCTGTTTCATGGCTGTGACAGCTGTGTTGGTGTGCCTGATGGACATCATCATCATCATCATCATCATCATCATCATCATCATCATCATCATCATTTTTTAAATCCCAAAGACTCCAGAATAAGGGAAAGAAGCATTGATGTGATGTGGCACCAGATAGACTCATAGGGTGGCCCCCCAAAAAAGCCAAGTCAGAATGAGGGCTGCGGTGTTTCCTACCCTCACTCTGGAGACTTGCGACTGAAGAAAATGACCACCTACAGCAGCCACCATCACATTTGCCACACCAGAGGTAGGTTCACCCCATACCTTGTCCCTATTTCATAGAATCATGGAAAAGTAGAGTTGGAAGGGCCATCGAGTCCAACCCCCTGCTCAATGCAGAAATCCAGGTGAAAGCATCCCTGACAGATGGCTGTCCAGCTGCACCTTGAATGCCCCTTCAAGTCACTGACACCCCCCCTTCACAGCCCGTGAACAGGGTGGCAACGTTTGTGGTGGGGGGGAGCATTTCAGCTTAGAACTAAATGAGACAACATTTGAAAAATGGGTTCCTCCTGGCATCAGCCAGCCAATACTAGATTGATGGGACTCAGGTTCACTTTCTGCTGGTGAGACAACAGAAGGGTCCAGCAGGACAAGGAGCAGAGTTCAGGGCCATGTAGCTGGTACAGCAGGTGGACCATCCAGCCATGTAAATATATATATATATATATATATATATATGAAGTATTCTTATACCACTTCTCAGCCAAAAACATTCCCAGAGCAGCTTACATTTAATCAATTAAACAAGACAGTCCCTGCCCATAAGCTTACAATCTAAAATACATAAGGGGAAAGGAATGGGAAGGGAAGGGGGGAATAAGTCTAGGGATAAGGAGCTGATCCAACCAGGTCCTGTACCAGCAACAACATCCAGGTGAACAAGTGAAATCTTTCACCCAACCAGCAATAATTTGGTGGTTCCCAGCTTTAGCACAGTTTCCCCCCATTCTAAAAGCTTGAAACATCTCTCCTAAGAGGCTGAGCTACTGGCAGAAAGAGCTTTGAGCTACAACATGCTTGAACTTTTGGTATTTCGGCCCTGATCCATTTGTCCACCACCGGAATGTGGCCCCAGAAGCTTCTCTGAAATGGAATTTGGCCGTCAGGTGGGGAAAAAAATGTTCTGCACGCCTGAACTAGAGGGTGTGTGATCCATCCAGGCATCTCAGATCCCCTGAGTCAATGGACCTTCTGGTGGGGGGGCATCCCATTGAGTTGGTATCTCAGAGTCCCAGCCAGGCTGTGTGTGTTGACTCCTTCTGGACTTTGCAGTGAATAAATCCTGCAATGGGTTCCTCCAGATCTAAGGCTGTGTGATCCATGCAGGCACTCAAAGGGCCCCATTGATTCAGTCTCCTCCTCTGAGGATGTCCAGTGACTCTGATGGAGAAGTTATGGATACCTGCCATTCACCATGAGCAGGAGTCAGTCAGAGAACCCCACTTTCGACAGCAAAGCATCTCACATGATCACTTCTCCAGAGAAGGAGAACACAGTTACTTGGGAAAGGATTAATACCCATTACTACCTGCTTTACCTCCCTAAATAAATGCTTTGGTTTCCACCTCTTACTTCAAGGTTTTTTTTTTTAAAAGAGAGAAATTGCTTTCACAAAATGCCTTGCTCTGGAAATCAAACACGGTTTGTTGGGTTGTTTTCTCTGCCTGTTAAGTGCTCCGTGCAAAACTGGTTGAAAAGAAATGGGATTTTCAAAGCTCCGAGCCCTTTAAGAGCTAATGAGCTTGGGCTGTTGTTGGAATATATGAGTTTTCTGCCATGGAGTTCTGGCTGCAGGGCTCTTTGGTTCTCATCAACTGTGATTTTCTTGCCTACATGTTCTTAAACTCTGCTTTATTGCACAACTAGACTCGGCTGCTCTCTTGGATATGTTTTCGTTGGGATGCCAGAAGCCATCGAGAGAGCTCTAATTCATCGGCCTTTTGGAGGGGGCTGCATTTTGCAGGCAACAATGACTCTGTTTAGTAGTACAACACTTCCCCACAGCTCTCCTTCCCTGTCTGGGTATAAAGTGGATAAATAGCAAAACACATACCCGTGCTCGGGGTTGGGCGGAGAGAAGAACTGGAAAGCATATCAGCAAAATAACAGAGTGGGGGAAAAATAATTTATGGCCAAGACACACAGAAAGGAAAGGGGGAAAGACTTCTTGTATATTATATGGATACAGTGATGGGCAAAAAACTGAACAGTGATGGGCAAAAAACTTACCTCGAGTGAATTCATTATTTTACTCAGAAAGTAATGAATCCATCCATGTGAGCTCAGATGAGAGCTCTCCTTTAATATGAAATCTTGTTCTGTGTACGCACGTTTTTGCGCATGCACAATATCAAGGTGCATCTTGGGAGCTGTAACCTGGAATCGTGTCATGCGGCAGCGTGATGTCAAGCATCGCCACATTATGTGCCCCCTTTCTGATTGGTTGTGTTCACATGGCCCGCCCCGCATGATAATGTCATCTGGTGTTTACTCACCATCAACCATCGACGGTATGAACATGGATCCGCAGCAGTGTCGTCGTCCTCCACCTCGGAGCCAGAGCTGTGGTGGTGGCAGAAGTGATGAGGAAAGTAACTAATGGGGCTGCTTCAAGTAGATTTTTGGTAGATCTAGTGGCAGGGCAACTATAAATTTGCAGCAGGATCCCTGTACTACTTTACTGAGCATGCCCCAAAGTTCGCAATCAATTCAAAACTTACTCACGCATCATAATGCGTCGATCCAGGCTCGCTGTGACGTTGAGCGTTACGAACAGACGAGTTTCGATGAATGAGCTGACCAATTATGAAATTTGGCAGCATCACTACTTCTGAACTTCCAAATTTCTTCCCAGCTTTGGAGTTTTGAATGACCTGATCTCGTTTCCAAAGTAGAACCAATGCATTAGGAATCCTCCATTGTGTTTGTTTCTTTGCTTTTTAATATTAGATTTTTGTACAGAGCACTCTTCGGCCATGTACACTCGGCTACAAATTTCAGTGCCTTCATGTCTTTTTCCTCCTTTGGCATGACTGAAGTGCATTGTTAAAACGCTGACAAAGACGCAGCCTTGGCGTGAGCATAACTGCATTGAGATTTTTGTTTGTGCAGAGAAAAATTAGATCTGGGCCAAAGTTTCTCAGGAAATAATTTCTGATCAATTTTCTTTTTAGTCTCTCCTATTCAGTAAAATTTCTACACACACACACACACACACACACACACACACACGACTTCCATGCTGCTGCCCATGAATAAGATGGAGAATTTCTGCTGTGAGCACAGATCCAGTTTTTATATCGCTTAACATTATGTTAATCTTGTTGAAGGAAGAAATGGGTTTGGCTCCTTCTCGCTTCGCCTTTTGCTACCTTGATCCATCCCTGCAAACTTAACAATAGAGTCTCATTTATTATTAACTGAGTTGAAATTGCTCAGAAGAAAACTTTCCTTTCTCATCCCCTGCTCCCAACTGTGGGAGAATTTCACACCTCCCAGAGAACATTGGGTAAAATGGATGCCCAACATTTTTTATTGACTTCGTTTATTTTTGAAGTATTTTTATACTGCTCCTCAGCCAAAAAAGGTTCCCAGAGTGGCTTACATATAATTGGTAAAATTATATCAGTAAAATTACATGTAAAATTGACAGCCCCTGTCTGCAGGCTTACAACCTGAAAAGGCAAGACACACGAGGAAAAGGGAGGGAGAGGGCAGAGGGGGAAAAAGTTTTTCCGCAGTGTTAGTAGTATGGCCCTACTTCCCCGCTCGTCTCCCTCAGTTCTATTCAGGGCACAATCCTATGCAAGTTTGGACAGAAAAAATGCCCACAACCCCCAGCTTGCCCCAGCCAGCAGCACTAACTAGGGGCATGCTGGGTGATGTAGGCCTTTTTTCTGCCTAAACTTGCATAGGACTGCACTTTAAGATTCTTTTCGTGTGATCTTTTACCAGTGTGCAGGTGTGAACAGGTGCTGTATTGGATAGGCTCTACCGGAAGAATGGTGAGTTCATTAAAGTTCAATGGGTAGTGTAGTGGTGGGACCGAGCCTTCAGCAGGCTCGGGGCTCGCTCCGGGCTCGGGGCTCGGCCCTCTGCAGCAGGAATGTAACTTCAAGGTAATTATCTTTGGTGCTCTTCTTAACAAGCTGAAGGCCAATAAGGCCTTGGCTCCCAGAAACTATCCCGGCTTTTGGACACTGGACACCGATCTTGCTCTTCAGAGTGGCGCAGAGCATTCTCCACGCTGCTTGAGCCACTCGAGCCGCCACTACCACCACCAGAGGACCCACCCACCCACCCCCAGCGCCGGACCGCCGCCGCCGGACCCCCCGCCACCCCTCACAACCTACCTTGTCTTGCGCACTGCCTCCGCCACCTCCGCTGCCGCCAGAGCCACTGCTCCGGCACGCTGGACCCCCCTGCCCGTGCTCTGTTTTGGCGGGGGGAACCAGGGCAACAGGGCTTAGACAGCCCTGTTGCCCTGGTTTCCCCCGCCAAAAACAGAGCGCGGGGGGTCCAGCGCGACAGAGCATGGTCCCATCACGTCACTTCCTCCGCGCCGGAAGTGTCACAATGGGACCAGCGGGCGGGGAGGCAGGCTCTCTGCAGAGCCGGAGAGCCTGCAGGTAAGCCCATGGGGGTGGGAGAGAGCCCGCAAGGACACAAGCAGGCCCAGTTCGGGCCTCACTCATGTCCGCACCCACGCTCGGCTACATCCCTAGTAGGGGTGGGCGATCCGCCGATTCCTCGACTCGCAGCACGTGAGCCGAGCGCTGCCACCATGCAAGCCGGGCTGAAAGCGAGTGCCAGCCAAGACGCTCACCAGACTTCCGGGTCCCCAGCGCTACGTTGTTTACGTAGAAAATGGCGTAAGATATGTTAAAAATGGCCACGATTTGTGCAAGTTGCACAGATCACAGCCATTTTTAACGTATCTTATGCCATTTTATATGTAAACAATGTAATGCTGGAACCTGGAACTCGCTTCCCCGGCTTGGCTCACGAGAATGTGAGTCGAGCCAGGGAAAATGGTAGGGCGAGTGGAGCTTGGGGGGGGTCGAGCCCGGCGAGTTTCCCGGACTTCCACCCCCCCAATTGAGCTCTGCGCGCATCCCTAACAGAAAACCAGTACAGCCTGAGATGAGGGGATGTAAGCTTTCTTTTCCTTGTTTATATTCTGCATCCATATTTCATCAGCGTATTCAATATCCTCTTTGACACAAGTGGTTTTGTTTCATCCTGAGTATCCTCGAATCTGAAGGGAAGTGCCTCGGCTGGACCAGGCCCTGAGTAATGAAGACTGGTGCCTCATGAAAACATCACAGGGGAAAAAATAAATATCTCGACGCAATCACATCTTTGAATCACATCAAGATTGATAAAACACTGCAAAGGAGCAATGCACACTTGTGTATGGGTGATGTAGAGAGGAAATGATGCAATGAACCAGTTGCTGACTAAAACTACACCCCTTTTGTTGTGGCCCAATTTTCACTGTAGGCCACAAAACTATTAAAGGCGGGCAGCTACTATGGGAGGCAAATGTTAAAGGAGCGTCTCAAGGAGCATCTCCAGCAACACCAAGTAGATCGCTCAACAAGATCTGCCACAGACGGCCTTCTCTTTGTCCCTTCAGCCAGAGCAGCTAGACTGGTCGGGACGAGGAAGAGGGCCTTTTCTGTGGCGGCCCCCATACTGTGGAACTCTCTCCCCAGTGACCTCCACCATGCCCCCTCTCTGCTGAGCTTCCGCCGCTCACTAAAAACATGGCTGTTCAGGCGGGAATATGGGGTGGACTAAGGTTTTAAAATTTTATATTGTTTTAAATGTATTTTATCCTGTTTTTATCTTATGTACATCGCCCAGGGTGGCCGGTTTGCTGGCCAGATGGGTGATAAATAAGTGCAAATAATAAAATAATGAATAATAAATAAATAAAGGTGGGATGTGAAGCTCGCTGGGACTACAAACGGGCCCTAAGAATCTGCCAGATTTAATTCTGCATGATGCCCCCAAGCACATCTCTATCGTGATGTAGCATCCCAGGACCTTGTGAGGAATAACGAGTGATAGCTGGCAGCAGCAAGGAGCTGGGAGAATTCAAGGGATGTACACGAATTTTGCTTCAGTTCACAAATTATGTGAACGTGTCCCGTTCGCAATTCCAAATGCGAGCAGGAGCAGTTTCTTCTTGAGAAATGTTTGCAAATTCCTGAATTCCTGATTGCATTCAAAAAATGTATTGAGGTCTTTAAAAATGCATTTTCACACTTTAGTCAACGAGAGGGGGGGTGCAATTTTGAAAAACACTCACAGAAATGCACGCTTTCTCCATTTGAACGTGTGTTTTATAGAGTTGTACAATCGAGCCTCGCCAGGGCAGAACGAGGCCGAACATGGCCCCGCTCACGCCCCGGCGAGGCCTTACCGTTTCTTCGGCACGGCTCACACACTCCGCAGAGAGCCGCCCCCGCCGCTCGATCTGGCGGAGAACCACCCGCGCTCCTCGATCGGTCCCGTCGCGTCACTTCCGGGACTGGAAATGACGCGACGGGACCGTTCTGCGCCTGCGCAGGGGCCCATTTCCGGGTCCGAACGCGGCGGACAAGGCAAGTAAATGTGCGCCGCTTGAAAAAATGAGGCGAGGAGGGGGCGGGGGGCGAAATAAGGGCCGGGCGACGCGCCCAGCCTTATTTCCACCGCTAGAACGTGATTTTTTTAAAAGGCAAAAAAATGAAAATGGAAGCAAGCTGAACCGAGATTTGAAGTGATTTTCAGAGTATTTAGGTGAGCTCAAAAATTGTTGGTTCTCTCATCCCTAGGAATACCAATGAATTCCTCATGCACTGAAATGTTGCTGTCGCCACCACCACCCGCAAACAAACTCCAAAAGAAAGGAGGCAGTTTTGCTCCAGTTTTTGGTTGCTACCCCCACGCCCAAATTTGGGCAAAACTTTCAACCTACCCAAAGTTTGGCACCACACTAGCATAAACTGAAGCAATGGAAAACTGAGGTTAGTTAGATGTGTATGGCCTGGTTCCGGAACTAAGTTCGGAGCTATGCCTAGCTACCCATATGCTACTGAGCCCAAAAAGGTGCTGGTTTTGCCCTATAAAGCCTCACACATCTCGGGACTGAAATGCCTGACGGAGCGCCTCTCCCAGCATGAACCTACACATACACCACGGTCAACATCTGAGGCCCTTCTCCGAGTGCCTCCTCCTCGGGAGGCTCAGAGGGTGACAACAAGGAAGAGGGCCCTCTCGGTGGTGCCCCTCTGTGATTGTAGAATGCTCTCCCCAGTGTGTCAACATTGTCATCTTTATGGCACTAGGTTGAGGTTTCCCTCTACTCCTCTCCTAGGCACTTATAATGCGACTTTTCAAATGTCAGTTTTTGATCGGGTCCTGGTAGTATTATTGTTCATTGTTTTGAACTGTTTCACATTGTTTTAAATGTTAGTACGCTAACAGTTTTATATCATGCTCTATCATGTTATGAACTGCCCAGAGAGCTTTTGCTATTGGGAGGTACAGAAATGTAATAAAGGAAACGAAATGTAATGGAGTGGTTAACCCAGGGCAAGAACAAAGCTGTGTCAAGCACTGCTAAAACTAGTGAGATCAAGGGAGGCATTCAGCTTGTGTTTTGGAGTGGTCGAAAGCACCCAATCTTTCTACAAATAACCTGTTGGCGCAATCCAACATCAGATAATGTGGAATGTTGCAGCTGTTCAAGATGCTCCCAAGCCTTCAAACCTTATTTTTCCTCCAACACAGAGGCCTTTAGCTGGCTGAGCCCCAAACTCACATAGCATGCCTGTTGTCTAAAAAGTCCTTGAGGCCTGATATTTCTAGTCTCTCTTGTTATAGGAGGGGGCTTGTCATGTTGATCTGCTTTGTGCATTCAGAAATAAGATTTTGAATGAAGCACATGAGAACCGGCCCTATGCTCAACTCCCTGAGAGAATCTTGGGCTTAGTTAGGAGGTCAGATTATGGAGTGAGTGGTCAATGCCTCATTCAACTGGGGAGAGGTAACGAGCGGGGTACCACAGGGCTCGGTCCTGGGCCCAGTGCTCTTCAACATTTTTATTAATGACTTGGATGAGGAGGTGCAGGGAATGCTTATCAGATTTGCAGATGACACAAAGTTGGGTGGAACAGCTAATACTCTGGAAGACAGAAACAAAATGCAAAGTGACCTCGATAGGCTGGAGCGCTGGGCCGAAAACAACAGAATGAAATTTAATAGGGATAAATGCCATGTGCTGCACCTAGGGAAAGGAAACCAAATGCAGAGTTACAGAATGGGGGACACTTGACTCAACAATACTACGAGTGAGAAGGATCTTGGAATTGTGGTAGATCACAAACTGAATGTGAGCCAGCAATGCGATGTGGCTGCAAAGAAGGCAAATGCTATTTTGGGCTGCATTAATAGAAGTATAGCTTCCAAATCGCGTGAAGTGATAATTCCCCTTTACTCAGCACTGGTTAGGCCTCATCTTGAGTACTGTGTCCAGTTCTGGGCACCACACTTTAAGAAGGATGTAGACAAACTGGAGAGGGTTCAGAGGAGGGCATCAAGGATGATAAAGGGACTGGAAACAAGGCCCTATGAGGAGAGACGGAAAGAACTGTCTCTTCTCGATCATCCCAGTTTGCAGGACACGGAATAATGGGCTCAAGTTACAGGAACCCAGATTCCACCTAAACATCAGGAAAAATTTCCTGACTGTCAGAGCAATAAGACAATGGAACCAACTACCTAGGGAGGTGGTGGGCTCTCCCACTCTGGAGGCATTCAAGGTGCAGCTGGACAGACATCTGTCGGGGATGCTTTGACCTGAATTCCTGCATTAAGCGGGGGGTTGGACTCGATGGCCTTGTAGGCCCCTTCCAACTCTACTTTTCTATGATTCTATGAATGCTCTCCCAGTGAGGCCCACCTGGCACCAACACTGTCATCTTTGGGGGCACTTGGTTAAGGCTTTCCTCTACTCCCAGGCATTTGATGGCACAGGATGGGTCTTCTCAAAGTTTTAAGGCAGTTGTTTTAGTGGGTTCTGGTATTTTATTTAGTGGGTTCTGGCATTGAGCAGGGGGTTGGACTCGATGGCCTTGTGGGCCCCTTCCAACTCTACTTTTGTATGATTCTATGATTTAAGGGTACCATGGGCCATTTCCTAAGTTGTTTTGGGTTTCTTAGACAAGCGGACTTGGGTCACGTGAAATTCAGATCGCACATGCTCCTTCCCTCACAAAACCATGCTCCCATTGAAGAGAGTAAACAGGAGGAGGTATGAGGTGCCCTCCAGATATTTTTGACAACTAGTCTTCTCAGCCCCAGCCAGCATGAGATTGTCGTCCAAAACATCTGGAGGACACCAGGTTAATGACCCTTATGTACACTGAGTGCCAGCTCCAGGTTCTGGAGGGTCATTGGGCAAGACCCCCTCAATGGACCCCCTACCTCAGTCAGCCTACCTGCTCATTACCATTATCACCAGCTGCTATTGCTTCTCATCTTCTTTGCCATCATTATTACTACTTGCTTGCCTGAGAGACAGTGAGCAATTAGGCAGTGGCGTCTACCATTATCTGGGCCAGAGTGAGAGACAAGTGAACAATCAGTTGTGATGGTGAAGAGGCGAAGCAACTCCACGGGGCTCTTGTCAGTGGACCCCTGCTGGGGGTGCAGCTGCCCAACCATACCTACCCTTGACTCCAGCCATGTCTACGTTAAACAGTTGCAAAGGGAAGGTTGAGGGAGGGTTCTGGAGTCATGTGGCAAGAGGGATGGAGGTCGTTCACTCTTCCTGCATCTGCTGTTTCCTCCCTGCACCCTCCCTCTTGCCACATCAATCCACCCATGAACACCAGCACTAGGATTCTGGACATGATCTCTTCTCAAGGTTTCATGGGGAAAAGGTGACTAGAGGGAGGTCATTGCAGGGGGGAGCTTCCTCCCCTTGCTTTTCCACTGAAGACCACACCTAACTCCAGCACTGTGCAGAGGCCCAGCTTCTCAAGATTAGATCTGTCAGCAAAATTGTCAAGTAGACACACTGTAGAATTCTCGACAGTACACCTTCGAATTTCAGGCTGGAAGAGGTCATATCTTTACACTGGCTGCCGATTTGTTTCCGGGCAAAATATAAAGTGCTGGTTCTTACCTTTAAAGCCCTACATGGTCTGAGTCCAAGGTAGGGATGTGCACGGAGCTTGGCGTAGCGCCGGGGAACCCAGGGTTCAGAGGAGGGCAACAAGGATGATAAAGGGACTGGAAACAAGGCCCTATGAGGAGACACTGAAAGAACTAGGCATGTTTAGCCTTCAGAAGAGGAGACTGAGGGGAGATATGATCGCACACTTCCAGTACTTGAAGGGTTGTCACACAGAGGAGGGCCAGGATCTCTTCTCGATCATCCCAGTTTGCAGGACACGGAATAATGGGCTCAAGTTACAGGAACCTAGATTCCACCTAAACATCAGGAAAAAATTCCTGACTGTCAGAGCAATAAGACAATGGAACCAACTACCTAGGGAGGTGGTGGGCTCTCCCACTCTGGAGGCATTCAAGGTGAGGCTGGACAGCCATCTGTCAGGGATGCTTTAACTTGGATTCCTGTATTGAGTACAGGGTTGGACTCGATGGCCTTGTAGGCCTCTTCCAACTCTACTTTTCTATGATTCTATTATTCTAAGTCCGTTCTTAAGTATGGGTTGTCTATAAGTCGGACATTCTTAACTCGGGGACTGCCTGTACAGTCATGCCTTGGATTGAGAGCATAATTCATTCCGGAAACATGCTTGTAATCCAAAACACTCTTATATCAAAACGAAATCCCCCCAAAAAAAATTTGTACAGAGATTTTTAATTTAAGCCATACTACAGTACTTGTATTGCAAGACGTCGCTTGTATATCAAGTAAAAAAAAAATTTAAATAAATATTTAAAAATTTGCTTGTCTTGCAAAATGCTCTCCAACCAAGTTACTTGCAATCCAAGGTATTCCTGTATTCCTATTGTAAAAATCCTTGTTGGTTTCATCCTCTCTCCATTCACTACTTCATTCAGCCCAGGAGACCCATATCTGTGCTTGTCAAAGAACGTGTCAGCTTCATCCTCCACTTCGGGCTTGCCTTGGCAGTGAACAGCTTTTTGCTTAAAGGAAGGCTGCTTCAGGTTACAAGCACACCCACTCCAACAGCGCCTTCTCAGAGTGGTGGGCAGGGTCACTCAGCACACACAAACGTCACGGCAAAGCCGTAACATAGGACACGGCGGGGGGGAGAGAAATAGTGCAAATTTCAAGCAGAGCACTAACATGGAGGCAAAGAAGGGGGGCTAAATATCTCCCCCTTGGCAGCGTCATCCCCTGGCAATTAAGCCTTGTTGCCCCTTTCAACACTTCCCCGAGTCCTGAGGAAGTCAGCAAAGGGGAGATATTGGGAGGGGGGGAAACCATCGCGTCTCCTTTCCAGAGCAATTACTGCTGGAGTTACTTCGGCTAGCATGCTCCCTCTTTCCTTCTCAGCCTCAGGATGATTTTATTCCTTCTAGGAATAGTGAATTAAGGACACCCAGGAGAGTCCTGACATGTTTGCAATTTTGTGTGTGTGTGTGTGTGTGTGTGTGTGTGTGTGTGTGTGTGCGCGCGCGCGCGTGTGTGTGTGTGTGTGTAATTTTCGCCCCTTCCCAAGTGCGCAGGACCGCATGACAGCTGCTAGAAGAGAAAGCTGTATGCAATTGACGAGAACGTTGACGGCTGCTCCAAAGTGCTTGAAACAAAATGTTAATGTCCCTGTAAAACATTTGTAACATTTTGTTTCAAGCACTTCGGAGCAGCCGTCAATGTTCTTGTCAATTCCATTCTGCCTTCTCTTCTAGCAGATGTCATGCAATCATTTGCACAAATTTAAAGACCTGGAAAATACTTTAAAAAACAAAACAAAAAAAAAACCCATTTGCGCAAATTTCAAGATTAAACAAAAAAATCCAATTTGCAGAAATTGCTGCCATTTATAAAACAAACAAGGAATCTGAGTTTTGGATAAACTCGGTACTGGTCTAGTCGATGCCAATGGAAGGACACGGAATGAAATCCACCAGGGCTGAACCAGTAAAATCTGTCGAGTTTTGACCCCGCAAATGGAATTCTCATGCATCCCTTCCTACGGCTGCCAGGGTTGGAGGAATGAAGATTGTAGTCAGGGGTAAAATGGGAAATAAGGAAAGAAAGATCAGTGGGAACAAGCTGTGGAGAACTTCATGTGAGGAATATACAGAGAGATCAGCTGTAACGCTGGGGAGGGAGGCATTTGTCCTGGGCATCAATCTTGCCGAGACAGGGGAGAGCTCTTTCCTGCATGACCGATTTAGTGTCAGAGTTGCCGTGCCCTCGTGGTTCATCCCTGCGTGCTTTAAAAGCTTCAGCAAACCAATCTTTCTGTTCTTTGGGGCTTGCAGTAAATATTCTCCGTGGACTTTAATGAAAGGGCCTGGCATGTTTGCAGCATAAGACCAATATGATTCATTCTCGCAGGAAAAAAGGTGGGGTATAAATATAATAAATAAATAAATAAAAATTCTGAGCCACTCGGCTCAAGCCAAGATCTGGTGGCGCATTGGGGACACTTCTGTTTTGGTATGTGCAAGATCCAGGTTTGAATCCTGCTAAGTTTAGGAGCACACTGGAAGGGAGGTGTCATTGAGCAAGTAACCCTTTCCCAGCCAAAGCTACCTCACAGGGTGTCAGGATATGGGGACCTGTGAAGCCCTTTCAAGAGCTCCAAACTTTTCAAGGACTATTGTAGGCTGGCGAAAGAGGGAGCTGCCTCAGCCACATGCTAAAGCTAAGCAGGTCTGAGCCGGGTCGGTTCTTGGATGGGTGATTGCCTGGGCTGCCCACCCACATCTGTTCTCCTGCTCTGAGCAGGGGGTTGGACTCGGTGGCCTTATAGGCCTCTTCCGACTCTACTATTCTATGATTCTAACTTTTGCTAGTCATCAGAAACCTTCAAGCCCTCAAAGAGGATTTCCACATCCACTTGGATTTTCACTTCAGATAAAATCCAGATTTCATAGGTCCAGCACCAGGGAGGCCTCAGAGGAGACCATCCCAGAGTTGGTTCTGTACCAGTCATGGGTGCTAGAGTGCCTTCTGAACCCACAAGGTAGCTCAGGGCTTGAAGTGCTCATCTCATCCCTGGTTTGGTTGGACTGCCCCTCCACCTTGCTGTACATCAATGTGTGTCCTTTATGCCCTAGACCAGCCTTCTGCAACCCGATGCTCTCCAGTTGATTTGAACTACAACTCCCAGAATTCCTGATTACTGGTCATGCTTGCTGGAGCTGATGGGAGTGAGGATGGGAGAACTTGATGCTCGAGTGATGCTTGAGCACACTGAAGTTCTCCAAACTTTACTTCAACCTTGGTTTGGCTTGCTTTCACTCTCCTTGGGGAAAAGTTGTGCATTTTTCAAACGGTGTACATTTTTCAAGGGCACATTTTGCAACTACCAATGCAAGTTCAGGAATTTGAAAACATTTCCAGAGATCATGCACTCCCGCTCACATTCAGGGATGCAAGTGGGGCATTTTCAAGTGATTTGTGAATGGAAATGAAATTCTCTTACATCTGCAAATGGGAGTTGAAACCTGAAACATCTGGAGGGCATCAAATCAGGGAAGGTTCATCTGGACTCACACTGTTCTTATGATGTGATACTGGTGTCAGACTCCCCACATTTCTGGAATAAATCTGAATTAATAGAGGAGAAGGTACAGTGGGGAAGGGAATTGCCTCAGCATCAACGCTGGGAAAACCCCACTCACTGAGAAACTCAATTTTCCACCAAGTCCCAATTCTGACGAAGTTGTATGACCCTCTGATGCCAAAGACTCAAGCCTGGAAGCCACAGCAATGCCAGAGTTCCTCCCAGAGTCGCCCCCCCCCCAAAAAAAAACACTGTCAGAGCCAACACAGTGGATTGGACTAGATAATCTCCAAGGTCCCTTCTAACTCTATGATTCTATGATAAGGATGCCCAAGGAATTCAATCAGTTTGCATTCCAGTATGAACCAACCTGAGCCCAGGGATGTGTGAGGAATCCACTCGGGGAGTCAACATCCAGTGGATTGGCCCAACTTGGATCGCCAGACTCCAGCCCATCTACCCAGCTTTTGTGCCAACTCGCTCCAATGCAAGTCGAGCCAGCACGTGATCTTCCATTTTTAAAGCGGGTCATGACTTGCATATCTTTTATTAAAGGGAGAGAAATTGGCCCAAAATATGGCTGCAATTTGCGCCATTTGTGTCAATACAGCCGCAATATGCCCGTAATTCGCGCAGATTGCAGCCGTCTTTTGCGCAAATTTCCCTGCCTTAACAAAAACCAAACAACACCCCCCCACCCTAAATCATGGCCTGCTTTACAAGTGGAAGCTGCAAAAAAAATAAAAAATAAAAAAGTCTTGGCCAGCTTTCGACTCTCGAGTTGGCGATGTGCACCAAAGTCCGCCGAGTGCAAGTGGGTCAAGTTCTTCAGTGTTACCTACCCCTACCCGGACCACATCTCTAGGATTAGTGTGATCATGACAGACCATCCCTCCTGGAGACATTGGATGCCCCATGCCCACTGGCGAAGCCATCTTGTTTTCCTGTACAATGTCCCTGAGAGTGACATGTGCAATGTCACCTAGGGAGGTTGTGGGCTCTCCCACTCTGGAGGCATTCAAGGTGCAGCTGGACAGACATCTGTCAGAGATGCTTTGACCTAGATTCCTGCAGTGAGCAGGGGGTTGGACTCGATGGCCTTGTAGGCCCCTTCCAACTCTACTTTTCTATGATTCTATGAATACTTTCATGCGCAATACCTCCAAGAGGCATTTGCAGCACCATTTTGAACTCATGCCTGGCGGCGACAGCCGCCACCGGGTTTTCCAGAGAGACAGGGAGCTTTATTGAAAGGCAGTCCTTGGACCACCTTGTATTACTGCAAGTTGTTGTGTGTGAGTTCCAAAGTATAACTACGTTTGATCTGCACAGGAGTAGTCCAGGTGGTGCAGGTCAGGTCACTTTGTAGAGGAGAACAAATCGATCAAATTCCTCGAGCTTCGCCAGTTACCATCTCAGCCCATCTGTTGTACATGAAATGTTGCCTTGCAATTTCCAAGTAGCTGCACCACTCTGCGGCGGGGAACTGCATTTTGGTGATCTTGGATGCGCACCCTGGCATCCTGAGCTGTTGTACCCATCATGCACATGGAGGTGGTAGATTTCCGGAGGGTACCACTTCACACTACAAGCAGGGATGGGCTAACGAGCGCTGTTTGCAATCACTGGGATCCTCTGAATGTCACCTACCTTGCCACTCATCTTGTGCCTGGCTCCTGTTCACGTTTCTGATTGCTTCTTGTTCTGCACGCAGGGAAATTGTGCCAATCAAGCAGCGACTGAATGTGAAATTGGCATGAAGCATACTTTTGCCTGCTCATGTCCTGCTCTCTGTGAACAGAATGCTGGACTGGATGGACCCTTAGTCTGATCCAGCTCAGGATGTGTGATGCTAGAAAACTCATTCCGTAGGAGCTTGATGGACTTTCGACACATTTCCTACCCAACAACCGAAAGGGGGCTGAGTCGGGGGGGGGGGGATTCAGCTTCCATGGAATTGCTTGAAATATTTACACAAATTTGGAGTCAAGGATTGCGTATCTCTAGCACAATTCACGATTTGCGCATATCAGGGCCAACATTAGATTTGGGTGATTGTTGTTGTTCTTGTTGTTTTTCATTTAACATGAGAAGTATGGAAGCCTCCTCCTCTCACTGCATAGGCACACACGCCACCTTGACCACCGTGAATTTTCTTTCCCCCCCCAGTTTTTTTTTATTTCTATATGAAACAAACACATAATATCAAACATATAACAATTAACAAAACAAAATAGACCTCCGATTTTCCTCTAAAGCAAATACAGGTAACAATAATTTTTCTTACTCGATAATCCAAATGAGAAATCTCTTTCTTCCCGTTGTCCCAAATTCACTTATTATTCCATAAATCCACAAACAAACAAATCATTATTTTCCAGTCTCTGCAAAAAGTCAATTAGAGGTTTACACTCAATAATAAACACAGATGTTGTCCTTTCTCTAATTAGTGATGTAAGTTTGGCCATCTCTGCCAGCTCCAGCATCTTGACCATTCTTCTATCGTAGGCACTGCTGGACCTTTCCATTTCTGTACATATAGTAGTCTCGCTGCCGTTGTCATGTATAAAAATAAAGTTCCATATCTTCCTTCTAGCTGACTGTCCATTATTCCCAATAGAAAAGCCTCTGGTTTCAATTGAAAAGTAATCCTTAAAATCTTTTGCATTAATAAATGAATTTCAACCCAAAATCTTCTAGCTTTCTTACATGTCCACCACATATGATAAAAGGTTCCTTCCTGTTGTTCACATTTCCAACATATATCTGATGCACCGCTATACATTCTAGCCAGTTTCTCCAGCGACAAGTACCAACGATACATCATCTTATAAAAATTCTCTTTAAGACTAGAGCATAAAGTAAATTTCAAACCTTTTAACCACATATTTTCCCATTGTGTCATTAATATATTATAGCCAAAATTTTGAGCCCATTTTATCATACATTCCTTCACTTGCTCTTCCTCAGTTTCAAATTTCAACAAAAGCTTATACATTCTTGAAATAAGATGTTCATCATTTAGACATAATTCCCTTTCAAAGTCAGATACACTCTGTTCAAAATCATACAACCTTTTATCAACTTTAAACCTTTCTACCATCTGTAAATAGGAGAACCATTGACATGTATGACCTTCTTTTATCAGTTCTTCTCTTGATTTTATTTTACATTCATCTTGTGAAAAATTCAGCAAATCATGATATGTCAACCAACTGTATTTACTTAACATTTCTCTTCTATGATGGGCTTCTTGTGCTGATAGCCACAATGGTACTCTCTGACAAAACCTAGGTTTATATTTATTCCAAATTTTCAAAATGGCACTTCTAACACAGTGATTATTAAATTCTACATTCACTTTAACTTTATCATACCACATGTAACCATGCCATCCAAATCTCAAATCATATCCCTCTAAATCTAATAATCAACTATTTTTCAACAAAACCCATTCTTTGATCCATACTAAACAACAAGCAGCAAAATATAACTTCAGGTCAGGTAGACCCAACCCCCCTCTTTCTTTTGCATCCTGTAAAATCTTAAACTTAACCCGTGGTTTTTTCCCTTGCCATACAAATCTGGATATATCCTTCTGCCATTGTTTAAATGATATTTGCGATGTCACAATAGGAATAGTCTGAAACAAAAACAACATTCTAGGTAATACATTAATCTTAATTGTGGCTATTCTCCCCAAAAGTGACAATTGAGCTTTATCCCATCTTTCTAAATCTTTTTTCATTTCATTCCAAGACTTTACATAATTATTTTGAAACAACATACAATTCTTATTTGTTAAAGTGATACCCAAATATTTTACTTTCTTTTCAACCTTAAAACCTGATTTATTTGACAATTTTATTTGGTCTTGAATTTTCATATTTTTTGTTAATATCTTTGTCTTTAGTTTATTAACCTTAAAACCAGCTACAGCACCAAATTCCTTCAATTTAACCATTAACGTTTCTATTCCTTTCAGAGGATCTTCCAAAGTTAATCTGCGAAATCATCTGCGAAAGCTCTCAGCTTATAAGACTCTTTTTTAATTTTTATGCCTCCAATTCTATCATCTTGTCTTATATCTCTGTTCAGTATTTCAAGCACAAGAATAAACAACAAAGGTGATAATGGGCAACCCTGTCTTGTTCCTCTATGTATTCCACACGGTTTCGTCATATCGCCATTGACAATTATTTGTGCTGTTTGTGAAGTATAAATTGACTTTATCCATTTTATAAAGTTCTCTCCAAAATCCATTTCCTTCAGTACTTTAAATAGAAACCCCCAATTTAAATTGTCAAACGCTTTCTCTGCATCTAAGAAAATCAATGCAGCATGTTTTTCATTATGTTTTTCCAAGTATTCCAAAATGTCTAAGACTGTTCTAACATTATCCCTCAGCTGACTTTTAGGTAAAAAACCACATTGATCTTCATGAATAAATTCTTGAAGAATTATTTTTAATCTTTCCGCCAATATCATTGTAAACAGCTTGTAGTCATTATTCAGTAATGATATTGGTCTATAATTTCTTGTTAAGGTTAAGTCTTGTCCCTCTTTAGGTATTAATGTTATATTTGCCTCTTTCCATGTCTCCGGCATCCGGCCTCCTTGCAAAATAGAATTCATCATTTTTTGTAAAGGTTGTATGAGTTCATCTTCAAATCTCTGATAGTATTTACCAGAAAGTCCATCCGGTCCCGGAGCCTTTCCTGGTTTAATCTTTTTTATAGCACCCACCAATTCACTTATTGTTATAGGACCATTCATAATATGTCTCTGTTCCTCTGTAATCTTAGGTAACTTTTGCTTTTCAATATATTCATCTATTTTTTCTGATGAAACATTATGTCCTTTATATAAATTCGAATAATAATAGTAAAATGATTTTTGTATCTCCTTATTGTCTGTTAATACTTTATCGCCCTCTTGTATTTTTATTATCATTTTCTTTTCTCTTTCTTTTCGCAATCTATAAGCCAACCATCTCCCAGGTTTGTTTGCAAATTCAAAGTTCCTCTGTTTCATATAGTTCAATTTTATTTCCATTTCTCTTGTTGTTACCATAGATAACTGTTGTTGCAAAATTTTAATCTGTTGGAAAATATTTGAGTTTCCTGGAGAGATCTTTAATTCTTCCTCCTTCTTTTTTATGTCCTCCAGAATTTTTTGCATTTTCTCTTGTCTCTTGGCCTTAAGTTGAGTATTATACTGTATAAAATAACCTCTAATAAAAGCTTTACTTGCATCCCAAACCATTCTCAAATCTGTACCCTTATCTAAATTAATTTCAAAAAATTCTTTTAGTTTCTTTTTACAGTCTTCCAACACAGCTGTATTTTGTAATAACGTTTCATTTAATCTCCATCTAAAAACAGTGGATTTTCTTTTGCAAACCATAGTCACAGGATTATGATCTGAGAAAGTCTTTGGTAAAATCTCTATTTTAGAAGTTTTAGTAACAAAGTCTTTAGTTGTCAGGAACATATCTATTCTTGAAAATGATCTGTGTCTCTCAGAAAAATAAGTATATTCCCTTGAATCACCATTCTTTTGCCTCCATAAGTCCACCAGTCTCAGATTGTCCATCAGGTCCAAAAGGCTTTTTGGGAGTTTTCCTTGATAACTTGTAATATTTCTTTCTGAAGTTCTGTCCATTTGTGGAAGCATAACCCCATTCCAGTCTCCCATCAAACACCAACTTTCATATGATAAATCCATTAGAATATCCATAAGCTTCTTATAAAACACCGCTTTATCTTGGTTAGGTGCATAAATTCCCACCACCATTGTCTTAGATCCATTTAAGTTGACTTCTACTCCCACAAATCTACCTTGTTCATCAGCAAATACTAATTTTGGTTTTAAATGGGATTTAAAATACAAAACAACTCCATTTTTCTTTTTAGCATGTGCCGAGATAAATTCTTCACCTAATGTTTTATAGACCAAATACTTTATACTTTTTTCTTGATATGAGTCTCTTGTAAACAAATGATGTCTTGCTTTAATTTTTTCAAATAGAAAAATACTTTTTTCCTCTTTTGAGGGGCATTTGCGCCATTAATATTCCATGTTAAACATTTGTGATCCATAATCAGTAAAAAATTAAAATATACATATATATATTAATCTTAATCTGTGCCTGTGGCCAAGACCATCATTTCTTCTCCCCGTTTCATCTCCTCAAAGTCTCTTTTAAATCTTTCTAGGAAATCTCTGGCTTTTTGAACTGAATTCAACTTGAATCTCTGATCTTTGAAGGAAAAAACCACACCTTCTGGAATCTCCCAACGAAAAGCAAGCTTTTTCTGTTTCAGCAGTACAGTCAAAAAGGCATAATCTTTCTGTTTATGTAAAAATCTAATAGGTACTTCTTTCAGAACAATTATAGAGTTATCCTCCTCCTTCAATCCTGTAGCAAAATGTTTTTGAAGAACCTGATCCCTTGTGTTCTTCCTAACAAAATGAACCATGATGGCTCTTGGTACTCTTTTATTTCTGGCATAGGCAGAGTTAACTCTATAAATCTTGTCAAGCTCTATTTCCATATCTCCTTCATCCAAGGCCAGAAAATCCGCCAAAATTTTAATCATTCTATCTCTAGTATCCTCTTCTTCCATCTCTGGGATATTTCTAAATCTCAGACAGTGTTCATTTGCTCTCAGTTCCAGTAAGGACATGTGATCTAGCTCCCCTTCAACTTCTCTGGTTATCACTTCAGTTTTATTCTCTAATATTTCAACTTTATCAGCAATCTGTTTAACCTCACCCGAGATTTGCTTTACTGACCCATCCAGTTTTTTAACTGCATCAGTCATATCCATTTTCATTTTCAAGATCTTTTCATCCATACTTTGCTCAAAGGCATTAATCCTGTTTTCCATCTTATCCATCCTACAGTCCAGTTTATTTCCCAACTCTTCAAATAAATTCTGAAGTAACTCTGGCGTAACCATCTTATCTGAACCTAGATCCAAAGATGCTTTCCTACTTCCTGAACCTTTTTTCGCAGCCATTGTATAATACAATCAAAGAGCCAAGTTAAAAAAAAAAAAAAAAAGTGAGGAAGAGAAGGGGGGGGAAAAACCTCCTCTAGTAAGAGCTCAGATTTCAAGACCTCTTGAATCACATCTCTAACACAGCAGGCTTAGACTTCTTATCTGCTTGTTATGGAACTCATAAGTCATAACCAAAACATCCAGCAACAATCCCACAGCAGCCAGCTCTTTTTTTCACAGCCAAACTTTCGTCAATGATAAAATTATTAAAAATGCAAATAGTGAGAAAGGATAGTCATAATAGGATACCTCCTTTCTTCTTCTTCTCCTTAATTAACTTTTTGCCCGAATTTTTTAGCCATTAAAGCCTCCAACGTCTTGTGTTCTTCGCAACCCCCCTTCTTTTTAGTCCCGGAAAAAAGGAATTATCTCACCATAATATAGTCCTTAATTGCTGTAGTAGGAAACTCCCTTCGTCATAGATAGTTTGTAATCCATAAATCATTGGGAAATGAAGATTTTTTTTTGCAGGCTAAGTGTCTTTTAAAGCTCTGATTAGCGGTTTGAGCAAGATGTAGTTTCCAACCCCCCTGACCGGTGTAGTGTCTCCACTGAACAAGCCTTCGCTTAAACAGTGAATGCACAGATACCGATCGCCCGGGGTGTCTGTGGTTAATCTCTTCATTCTCCCCAATAAACTGGGGTGATTTATGTCAGCTGAAATTGCTTCCAGCTGTTTTTCTACCACTATCAGCCTCCCCGTCTTCAGAGAGCGTCTGCCTGCCGAAAAACCTCACCCGGAAGTCGTCATCTCTGAACTTTTTGTCGACCACCGTGAATTTTCTGACAGTTAATTTCAGATTTGTGTAAAATGCGGGCCTCCACCCCACATTTAAAAAAAAATAAAATGCAGATCGCAGCCTGTTTTAAAAATGGAACTGTGCGTGCTAGCTAGATGCGTGTCAGATCAAGTTGGCACCAGCGCAGGGTTGATGGAACGGAATCTTGCGGGGCTGAGTAGAGAAAATCTGTCTTGATTTTCACCCCCTATCAAATTACCCACATGGTGTAAACTAGTAATGCATGTTTTATTGATTGATTGTTTCCTTGTTTTTAATGTTATTGTTGGTTCTGGTCAATGACCGTAATAAATATTCAGATCAAATCAAATTACCCACACACATCCCTAGATCCAGCATGGCTCTTCTTATGTTCTTATGACCAACATTTATAGTGGTGAAGGGAGCAGCGAGCAGGGAAGTGGGGTTCGATCCACACTGCTCCTGGGTCCAGTTCTGTGCTACCAAAAGCTTCCAGGTGAGGCTTGGTCTCTAGATTAAGCAACATTAGGAGACCCTTCTGATGGCCATCTCCTTGTGCCTTCACACAGACCTGCCTTCATTACTAGGTCTTTGCCTCCACTCCTACGCCCAAATGGATATACATTGAGCCTAATAGAATTGCCCAGACTTTGTTCAGTCTTCTTCAAACATTGTCACCGGTTGGCTGAAAGCAGCAGTGTTGATGAAGAAAATACATAACCAGTCTCTTTTTCTGCTCTGTTTTGCTAGAACCTTGTCAATTCTGGTCTCCAAAATGCTCTTGACAATAAAGCCACCTAGTTCCACCCAGTAGCATCTTTTAGAAATGGATGTAGCTACGCTGCCTGGCCATTCTCTCGCCTCCTCTAACTCCTTTTAATATTTCACAAGACCATTCCCTTTCTTAATGGCTAACAGTTGCCCAAGGCTGTTTTTGAGGAATTTGCTCCTTCACCCACCTTAACCTATTGATCTCGGTCACACCTACAAACCATTGCAGTGCCACGTCGAATGTTCTTTGAAGAGAAAGTTTGGCTCAAACTTTCAAAGAGAAAGTTTCGGGGGTGGCAAATGTGGTGCCCTGAAACCTGGAATATTCTGGGGAATATTTTGTAAACAATTTGAGGGTGAGAAGACTAACTCTTGCTGGCAGGGTGGAAGCAGGGTGGCGGCTTCTTAGCTTAAATGATAATAAACAAAACAAAATAAACAAAAACAAGGAACTCTTCTTCAACAGCTGTTAGTGGAAGATGCCATTTTTCCCAGAATGCCCCAGGACAATGTTGCATCGCAGGTTCACCAGTGGATGCTGAAGTAGAACTCTTCATTGTTGTTTCATTTTTTTAAAGAAAGAAAGAAAGAAAATACAAAAGAAGGAAAGAAAGAAGGAAAGCCACCGCTGCCCCTGCCAGCAGTAGTAAGCTCACCTACTCCTGAATCCTTTAAGAAATGTGTGTCCCCCATCACCAAAAATGTTCCCCATGACGCAGCATATATGGGGAGTGAGATTTTTGGCTTGGCACTAATTTATACATACTAGGGCTGTTCATTTGTCTGTGACCAATGGCACAGAACAACACCACTGGTTTCCCATGTAAGCACCAGTGCAAGACTGTCTGGTGGGGTATAGCTAGTTGAAAGTGTCTGGAGCACCTTCAGGCAGAGGCATTCACCTTTTTCCTCCCAGTGGCTGCACAGTGACCAGAGCGAGCGGCCGCTTTGCAGCCACTCACATTTCAATTCTGCCTTTTCTTGGCCCTGCCTGACTGCCTTCAGAAATGCTCCTCTCACCTATCCCATTCTGTGGTCCCTTGAGTCTCACAGACAATGCTGGTCGCATCCTGATGGCACTCAGAACAAGGCAAGAGGAAAATACAACCTTGGATAGATCCAAATGAGTCCTGCTGGTTGGAACTGTCTCCTACCACAACAATAGGAGGATGTTGTCTCAGCAGGGAGCTGAAGCCAAATGAAGCCTTAGGGAAGCTACACTACAGAAGACCTGTAGTGTAATCAGCTCCACCCCTCATGGAGGAGCTGACTGGATAGTTAGAAGGCCCTCACATGATTTTGTAGCCTGAGACTTCAGCAAGGATGGGGAGATGGAGGTTCCACTGGTGACTCATCCTCTGAGCCAGAGGATGATGGCAGAGCTGTGTCCTCCAGCTGGGAGACCCCTGAATAATTCACTGAGTGTACTACCCCAAGGAAGTAGCTTGTGCCTTGCCCTCATGACAATCCACTGCTACACACTGGAAGGTCTGAGTGCTGGGGGATCACAAACCCCCCTCTCTTCCTATGTCTCTCAACAGGCAGGGGAACCTGTGGTAAAGTTGCATGCATTGCCCATTCTCTGCTTCCACCCCCTTAAAGATTGGTGCTGCCAATCTTTTCACTTGCTTGGAGTGCTGGATGGACATTTCCTGCCTTTTCCTCATCCATCTCTGTCCTAATCAGCTTGGCACCTTCTGTGAGTTTGGTGCAAATTAAGCCAAAAACAAAATGACCGTTCTTTCAGCCAACTCACCTAGGGGCACCTCTACTAGGTTGTACATTGCCCACAAAGCCACAGAGAAGGGCATGAAACCTTTTTTAAAAAAAATGCTCTGATTTTAAAGGCAACTAGTACAAAACACCCTTCAGCTATTCATCAGAAATTTAGCAGCCTTCATCTCTTCAGAAACAGCTACAGTGCCTATAAGGTCCATCTGATTTAACATAATATAGAATGAATTAATTAATAGGTATTTGCATTATAGTCAATGGTGAAGATAACTGCCTGCCTTGGATCTGAAGTAAAGTGAAATCTTAAGTGAAGTCATTGAGTTAAGGCAATCCCCTATCAAACCAATGAGATGGTTCCTGAGGCACAGCCCTAATAGATATCTGCAATAGATACCTATTTGCTACTGGGCCAAGTTTAAGGTTCTGGTACTAGTGTATAAAGCCCTAAGCAACTTGGGACCAGGATACTTGAGAGAGCGCCTTCTCCCATATCAACCTGCCCAGTCACTGAGATGGCATCATGCTCCTGGTGGTTCCACATGGACCTATGGTCCAATTTAAGGATGAACAAAGAATTCATTTGGGGGGGGGTGTGGAAATCTGATCGATTTTTCTGACTCAGCCCTCCAGATTCCTTTCCATTTCCCCCACATTAGTGTCGACTCGATCTGACACAAGTCAAGTCAGCACACAGACTTCTGCTTTTAAAACAGGCTGTGATCTCTGTGAGTTATTAAGAAAAGGAAAAAAAGCTCAGGACATTTGAGCAAATTGTGGAGTCTGACATTTGCGCACATCTCAAAGTTGCAAAAATGTGAAACTTTAATGGGGCCGACCTAACTCAAACTGGCTGCCCCACCACCAGGACCTAACTTGTTGCTAAAACACACACAGAGAGACACACACCAGCAGTATAATCATAAAGAAGTGAACACAATAAACAGTATTTTTTGGAACAAATACATTATCAAAAGAAATCAGATATTGCACTCATAATATTGGTGGGAAGAATGAGGTAGGGAGGAAGAGACTGAGAATCCATGACCCCGTTTGCAGAAATCACGGGAGCTGAAAAATAACAACTGGAAATAATAATTTAAAAAGATGTTTCTATTTGATGTGTGCAAATCTTGTAACCCTAGCAGAAAATCGTAGTGCTGATGCTGAACTAGATGAAATTGACAATAACAAGTTCTTTCTGAAGTAGGGAATATGGAGAGCCAACAACCCAGAAGTGAGAGGATGAAGCTGACAAGGATATTTACCAAGGGAATATGCTGCACCAGGGGTTACCTAACCGACTTGTGAATGCAATAAAATATTAAAAACAGTGCAAACCCATTTACACAAATTTAAAAGATTCAGATCCTATTTGTGCAAAAGAACTGAATTGCGCAAATCATCATTTGTGCAAATGGTGCTACAAATATGCAGATCTTGGTTCTGACTGTGTGCAACTACTTCTCACACATTTCTGGAACCCGAACAAAGAATCTGGCATGGTCTGTTTCGAATTGCCAGATTGGAAATGCTGAGAAAGTCCATCAAGCTCAAACAAAATGGATTTCCCAGCATCGCACAACCCTAGCCCGACTCGAGTCGCCCCAGGGAAGAGCCTTTTGTGTGGTGGCTCCCTGCCTCTGGAACTCCCTGCCTCTGGAGGTCAGGCAGGCACCAACACTGTGTTGTTTTCAGCACCTCCTGAAAATATGTTTCCTTCAGAAAGCCTTCATTTCAACTCACTCCTGGTAATAATGTCTTGTACATATTCAAAAAATAAGAGAGAAAGAAATGATGCTCCTCCCCCCCCCCCCCAGAGTGGCTTGTTGTTGTTTTTATTCCCATGTAAGAGTAATCAGTTCAAATTTATATGGCTATTCAAAATTGCTCCATTAGACCCATGTTCTCTCTGGCCTTACCCAGAGCGTTCTGCCAAGACAATATAGTTGGCTTCTGCAGAGACAGCAGAAAGCGTTAAGCTACCTCCTACCATATATATCTGATGGCTGTAACCAAGCATCAAGACGTACCCCCTCTTCCGTGCCCGCCCTCGCTCTTTGTTCAGTTCCGATAAGGCAACACAAAAATGCAGGGCAGATTAGCATGGGAGCTTTCCAGTTTCCGATAACTGCTATCAGATCCAAATTAGATGCAGTAGGGCTGGCCGTAATGAAGTGGGCACCGGCCTGCACTATTTGCTAACTTTTATCTCCCGGTTGTTTGGCCTCCTGTATGTCTAATCTGAGCATCTTTTCATTTTACACTTCCCCATTCCATTAAAAGCTTTGCTCTGTCAAAAAAAAACAAAAAACCCAAAAAAAAACCCCCGGACAGCGGGAATTCAGAATGAGCTCCAAACATTTGCTGAGATGGCCTCGCTCTGCTCTAAGCCACTGCCGCGGCGTCATTTCAGCCGTGCTGCTCACAGGCCTGCTGAGATTAATAAGTGTGTGATGTCCAAAGGGTGGACAGGGAAATCTTCCATCTGTGTGCCTTTCTTAAGCAATATGCATTAGGCTTTGTGTTAGTACCTAGAGCTCTGCACAAATGGAGTGTTGAAATTCTCCACCCTAAATCTGTCCTCCAATTTCCTGAAAGTGTTCTTCCCCCCAAGAAAACGGCTGCCATTTTTCTGTCTCATATGCAGGGTACTTTATAATTAATTTTTGTGGGGGTTTTTTTTGTTTGTTTGTTTTAGCTTACCTAATCACTGTTAGGCAGCCGAGGGTGCTGTGTGCGCCGCGCACTTGTGCCTTGGCCCTCTGCTCCATGCTTGACCTTCGCTTTGCTCAACAGCCCTTCTAACAGACCATGTTTAAGCAGGACGCAACAGCATCGTCACCCAGCTCACTTTCAATCGTGTCCTCCTGAAGAGAGCTGCTCATTTGCCTGTGGGGTGTCCGCTGTGGGGACAGGCACCCTTGCCATTCATCGCTCCTGCCCCACGGAGGAAGCTCTACACAGAGAGAAGAGCCCATCCCACCCTATCTGGGGGACACACACTGGCAGCACACCCCTCGTGCCCACTGCATGACTGAGTACTGATCATAGAATCATAGAATCATAGAAAAGTAGAGTTGGAAGGGGCCTACAAGGCCATCGAGTCCAACCCCCTGCTCAATGCAGGAATCCAGGTCAAAGCATCCCTGACAGATGGCTGAAACCAACAGTTTCCCAGTTCCCCATTTTTCCAATCTTGGGTTTGGTTCATCCTTTGAGAAACGAGTTTGCATGAAAATTTGTACTCATTTTGTGCACGTCTCTTGTAATCCATGCATTTTTTTGGACACAATTCTGCCTAAATATACACATTGTTTGCAAGCAGTTCTCCTAATCTAATGCATTTTAATGTTCGTTACGCTCATATATCTAATTTTTGTGCACTTTTGTACAAATATTCGTATGCAGTTCTTGAATGGAGAGCTCCATTGCAAAATTAATTCAGAGAAGCGCAAATTTCGATTTCGTTTCATTGTGCATGTTGGTTCCAAAGTGCGAAATTATTAAATATGCATTAAAATGTGAGCTGAATGAAATTCCCCACCCATCTCTAGCAACCTGATGGATGCTGCCTGCAACTTCATAGTTTGGTCATTCTCCTGGTTTATTTGTTCGCCCAGCAGTATTCTTTTGTAAATGACATGTTCATTTTAAAAATGCATGTCGTTTCATCAGGAGTCAGGGGTTAACTTTAAAGCACTTCAAAGCGCGCAGCAACAAAAGAGCTGGCTTTGGCTTTCTGCTCTTCTGAGTACTTGCCTACACATGTCCAGAATCACATTTAACAAAAAGAAGACCTTCCTCAAGGCGGGGGGGGGGGGTGTTCAGTTCCTAATACAACCAAGCAATATCAGCTAGAGATATTTGTATACTGAACCAGGTAATTACCGTTGCTGAAAACTGCCCATTTACACAGGCTCAGGGCTGACAACAGGGTTCAGCATCGTAGGGCATCTGTTGAGGGCTGCACGGGCCCACTACCAACTGTAGATCACATGTTTTGCATGCAGAAGGACCCAGGTTCAATCCCTGCCATCTCCATGTAGGGACAGGAAAGAATCCTGGCTGAAACCCTAGAGAGCCATTGCTGCCTGCCAGACTGTGTTGACAATATTCGTCTAGCTGGAGCAGGAGACCGACTCAGCATAAGGCAGCTTCTAATGTTCTCATTTAAATCAGCCCTTTATTCAAAACCGTGAGGATTGGAACCTGACTTTATTTTTAAGGGAAAGGCCATCGCTCAGCGACAGAGCCCTTGCTTTGCATGGAGAAGGTCCCCGGTTCATTTCCCGGCTTCTCCAAGTAGGGCTAGGAAAGAATGTAGCCTGAAAGCCTCGGAAGTCACTGCCAGTCACTGTTGCTAATACTGGGCCAGATGGACCAACACTCTGGCTCATTGTAAGGCAGCTTCCTGTATTCGGAGCTGCAGAGGGACTTCTGGGGCAAAGGGTTTGTTATGCCCTGGCTAGGGAGAACAGGTGGAACAGTGTATTTTTCACCAGCTCTGGACACAGTGTTCTTTGCCCAGTGCTCCCTCTGGCTGGGGCATGCTGGGAGTTGTAGGCCAAAAACATCTGGGGACGCAAGGTTGGAGAACACTGCTCTAATGGAACTCATGCAACAACCTTGGACTGCCTTTGACAACAAGGATGATAAAGGGACTGGAAACAAGGCCCTATGAGGAGAGACTGAAAGAACTGGGCATGTTTAGCCTTCAGAAGAGGAGACTGAGGGGAGATAGGATCGCACTCTTCCAGTACTTGAAGGGATGTCACACAGAGGAGGGCCAGGATCTCTTCTCGATCATCCCAGTTTGCAGGACACGGAATAATGGGCTCAAGTTACAGGAACCCAGATTCCACCTAAACATCAGGAAAATTTTTCTGACTGTTAGAGCAATAAGACAATGGAAACAACTACCTATGGAGGTGGTGTGCTCCCCCAATCTGGAGGCATTCAAGGTGCAGCTGGACAATCATCTGTCAGGGATGCTTTGACCTGGATTCCTGCATTGAGCAGGGGGTTGGACTCGATGGCCTTGTAGGCCCCTTCCAACTCTACTTTTCTATGATTCTATGATTCTACTCCTCTCACTCACTACTCCTCTCATATGATTCTATGTCTGCTACTGTGCTCTGAGAACTTTGCTGGCTTGGAGTCTTGCTTTGACCTTCTTACTTGACTGCTTCTTAACTGCACTGGACTCCGTGAGCTTTGGGGGGGGGGGTTTGACCTCAGACCATCATTCACTAGGGGCGTGTGAGGGACCTGATAGGGGGTGAAAATCTGATGGATTTTCTCGACTCGGCCCCATGGATTCCAGCCTGTCAACCCTGCACTGGTGCAAACTTGATATGACACAAGTCACGCCGGCATGCAGACTTCCATTTTTAACAAGGGCTGCAATTTGCATTTTCTTTTTTTCTTTTTTTAAACCAGGGAAATTTCCACAAAATTCAGGCCTCTGCTCCACAGCTTTGTGCAAATTACCGAGTGGAAGCCCAGTTTTTTTTCACAAATCTGAAATTAACTGTCAGAAAATTCAAGGTGGCCGGGGTGCACTGTGTGTGCATATGCAGTGAGAGGAGGGAGGAGGCTTCCACACTTCTCATGTTAAATGCTACAACAAGAACAACCAAGGCTCTAATGAGTTGGCCTCGATTTGCACAAATTGTGGTAGAGATACTCAGTTCTCGGCTCCAAATTGACACAAATATTTTGAGTAATTTCGTGGAGGCCGGAAAAAAAAAAAGACCCGATTTGACACTTGGCTCAACAATACCACAAGTGAGAAGGATCTTGGAATTGTGGTAGATCACAAACTGAATATGAGCCAGCAATGCGATGTGGCTGCAAAGAAGGCAAATGCTATTTTGGGCTGCATTAATAGAAGTATAGCTTCCAAATCGCGGGAAGTGATCATTCCCCTCTACTCGGCACTGGTTAGGCCTCATCTTGAGTACTGCGTCCAGTTCTGGGCACCACACTTTAAGAAGGACGTAGACAAACTGGAGAGGATTCAGAGGAGGGAAACAAGGATGATAAAGGGACTGGAAACAAGGCCCTATGAGGAGAGACTGAAAGAACTGGACATGTTTAGCCTTCAGAAGAGGAGACTGAGGGGAGATATGATCGCACTCTTCCAGTACTTGAAGGGTTGTCACACAGAGGAGGGCCAGGATCTCTTCTCGATCATCCCAGTTTGCAGGACACGGAATAATGGGCTCAAGTTACAGGAACCCAGATTCCACCTAAACATCAGGAAAAATTTCCTGACTGTCAGAGCAATAAGACAATGGAACCAACTACCTAGGGAGGTGGTGAGCTCTCCCACTCTGGAGGCATTGAAGGTGCGGCTGGACGGCCATCTGTCGGGGATGCTTTGACCTGGATTCCTGCATTGAGCAGGGGGTTGGACTCGATGGCCTGGTAGGCCCCTTCCAACTCTACTTTTCTATGATGCTATGATGCTATGATTCTATGACCCACTTTCGGCTCTTGGGTCAGAAATGTGTCAAAAGTCTGTCACGTTTTCCCGTGTCGCACATCCCTACGACCCTCTCCAAGCCAAAACCCGTGCAAACAGGACAGGGTTCTCAGATCACAAGCAAGCATTTTGATCTGGATAGCTGGTGTCTATACCAAACCAGGTAGTTACAAACTTCAGCATTGTCCCTAATGCAAAGGTTGTGATGAGCGTCAGCCCCTGCCTGAAAGACACACAATCAGGTATCAATTGACTGACACGTAATCAGGTATCAATCTCTTTTGTAGGCAGCTATGTGACTACCCCGGATCAAGTGAGAATGCCCCCGCCACAACTGTTAACGGATGAAATATGGCAAGCCTAACGAAAGTCCCTCAGGCCCAAGTCCGGCGCTCCAGTTGCCAAAGCACACAGGAGTGAAATGTATTTCTCCCTCTCTCCTTTTTTAAAGGGTCTGAAAAAATGAAGCAGAACAGCATTTCACCTGCCATGGAGCAAGAATAAATCAGATTTTGGAGTGGGAGGGAGTGGATTATATTCAGAGAAAGCACAGTAATAAAAATGGTGTTTAAATGTGCCTGCGAAAAGTAATTACATTTCCTTCAGTGGTTTTTTACCCTTTTTCATGTTCCTTTGGGGGACAGCATCATAAAGGGGGGTGGAATTGAAACCAGAGTCGCTTAACATCCCCAACCCCAGCAAATGAAACTACCAGTTTCATTTGTAGCTGTGAAATGATCACCCAGAGAAATGGATATGTTTTAAACTATGCAGATTTCTAGCAGGTGGCATCGTAAAAATCATGGCAAGACTGCTGCGGGATGATGTCTTTGAGGAACCCATTTTACAGATCATGAGTTAAGGCTGATGGCTGGGTCATAGTCCATTCCCTAAAGGAGCCCAGGAGTGGCCTGCAAAATTAATAGAACAAGTACCAGTAAAGTAACAGTGAGATCCTGCTGTCACAACTAAACAATTCAAAATACAATAATAATCAAAGCTAAAGAACACAAACCAATGAGAAAGGAGCCAGATGCAAAAGACATAAAAAGGCCTTTAACTGATGTTTAAAATTATTCACACTGGGGGCTATCTGCATCTCTTCTGGGAGGGAGTTCCACAAATTGGGGGCCATCAGTGAGAATGCTCTGTCTGTCGAGGTTGCCTCTCTCCCTCTCCCCTTTGGAGTTAAGCACAAGAACGGTTCTTCTGACCAGCAGGCTTTTATTGAGGGAAGCTGGCTTTAGGTTACAGATTAAGCATTTCACAGAAGTCAATAACGAAAGAAACAAGCTGTGTTCACTGTGTGTAGAATCAGTTCATTAATGCAATACGACCCAATTGAAAGCTGATTCCTGACTAATTAGAATTAACTAATGCCCTCCTGTTCTCAGTAACCGAAATCCCAAAAACCAAACCCTCAAGGCGGATCCTGATTTCTCAGAGCCAACCACTTAGAACAGGGCTCTCCAAGCTTGGGTCCCCAGATGTTTTTGGCCTACAACTCCCAGCATGCCCCAGCCAGGAGTTGTAGGCCAAAAACATCTGGGGACCCAAGCTTGGAGAACACTGCCTTAGAACCAATCACTCCTTATCATCGGTCTTACCTCCTTAATCGATGTCTCACCCTTGGATCTGTCACACCCATGTCCCCCTCCTGCTCCTCTTCAGAAAGGCGAGTTCACCGGCCTTCCACACCCCAAACGAAATCCTCACGCATCCCTACTGAGAACTTCCCCTCGCTACTTTGGGCCCTAGAATGTAGCAGCCCCTTTACAACTCAAAACAACTCTGCTGGATAAGACTGTGCTGATGTGGCAGAAAAGAATGACTTCCTTGCTGACATCACCACCACCGTGTGGGATTTGAAATGAGCTCTTACCGGTGCTTGGTCAGATTTGGTCCAGGTTTTCTTCCACTAGTGCTCTAACTCAGCTTAAGTACTTCCTAGCCCCAAGCTCTTCAGAAATCCAAGGAGCCTGCACAATAGGAGAGAGGGCTCTTAGGAGTTATCGGCTCAACTGCCTTGGCCATCTCTCCATTCCACAGGTCAACCGGGACTAAAATGGTTCACCAGTTCTAGCAGCGGGAAAATCCCCCAGAATATTCAGGAATCCTCCTGGATCCATTAGTCTGGGGTGGGGGGGGGTGGATCTTAGTAGCTCCCACCCACCCCTGCAAAGGTTCAACGTCCAAGCAATTCTAAACCTTATTGGGTGGTGATCTGTCCATGACAAAGGAGCTCTTTCACACTTCCCTACCCACACAGATTGCTATCATCCTGGCCAGCAAGAACCAGATCAAGAGTATGCCCCACCCCATGTGTGGGACCAGATATATTTATCAAGGGCAGGCCCATGGTTGCCATTGAAGCCATGAAATCCTGAACTGCTCCAGTGAGGAAGTCTCAGCATGAACGTTGAAGTCACCCAATGCAATCAGTTTGGGAGACGTCAACACCACCTCTGAGACCACCTCTATCAGCTCAGGCAGGGAGACTGTTGGGCAGTGGAGTGGGTGGTGCGCAAAGAGAATCCCAATCCTGTCTCAATGTCCCATCACCAGATGTAGATATTCATATCTTGGAAACTGCCACAGAGGGTATTTCAAAAGGGGGATGGATTCATGATAGATCACTGTCACTCCTGTTCCCCACTCATTGGATCTTTCCTGCTGCAGCACTCAAAAGCTAGGTGGTCAGAATTGGGTCAAGCTGATTCCCCGCTCCTTGCCCAACACAGTTTCAGTCACACATGCCGGAGCATTCTGTCCATCCAGGATCGAAACCTGGGACAAGGAGCTCTTACCTTGTGTTGCAAGACACCCCGATATCCTGCTGTTTTGACATGGAGAGGATGGCCTCATTTCTGCTGGGGAAAGCACCAGGGAAATCTGCCATCCCAAAAGCAAGGCCTGACCATTAAAGCAGAATGGTGTGCAATGGGATGTGTGAGAATTTCATTTTTGCCTGGAAAACATGTGAGCATGCCCCATTTAAAGCTCTGAACATGACCACGTGCCCACCAAAAATATTCATCAATCGTTGAACACATGCTCACATGTGTCTCATTCCCAGATCGATTTGGACAAATGTCCTCAGTAGGCTGTATCAGCCCCACTTTACTCGATGGAAGAAGGTTGGGCAAATTAGGAAACTTGCACAAATTTGGGGAAACTTGTACAAATCTCCCATTCAATTGCTGCTCGATTTGCACAAGTTTCCCTTTCGTGCTGAATGAACAGCGATCGCAGAGGAAAATGGGAGTCAGGTACAAGACGAGTGGTTGGACGATTCATAGATTCATAGATCACAGAGTTGGAAGGGGCCTACAAGGCCATCGAGTCCAACCCCCTGCTCAATGCAGGAGACTACAGGAGGGGTCTCCCATCCAAGTAATAACCAGGCCTGACCCTGCTTAGCTTTCCACGCTCAGACAAGCTGAGCCAGCGTGAGCCACAGGCCTGTACGTTTGGAGAATCCTGGCGAACTTGTTGAACATCCCTTGTTCGCCCATCCCTACGGACACAAGCCATCACCCGCTCAGGCATCACCATAGTGTTCCAGAACTGAATCCCTGGACCTCTTCCCCTCCTTAAAAATAACATCAGAGATCTGCAGTTACCTACACTGAGGCTCCACATGTCAGCCGGAGAAAGTCAACAGGTAAACCTACTCTGTCGCCTACCAATTTTTATCTACTTGTTTAAGCTGGGTGGAAGGGTTGTCAGTCAGTTTTCTCCTAAACTAGCACATCGTAGTTTTGATGTGGCAGCAGAAACAGGATTGTTTTGCCATGGTCTGCGTTTTAATAATTAAGTCCAGATTTAGGCCATGTAAGCAGCATCCTGTCTGCCCAGTAATTTGGACTTTTCGACTCCAAAAAACCCTCTCTCTCTCTCTGACACAAGAGGAAACTTTGAAAAAACCCTTCTCCCTCCCTCTCCCCCATCTCTCTCTTTTGGTGGCACCGCCTCCAACTGCATTGCACCCCAAACTTCACAAACACAGATTGGTAACACCCCCTCTTTCACTAACCTCTCCCCTGCAATTTCATTGGCTTGCCAAATTCCTTTCCTTCATTTCCCCACTTTTCTAGGGAACCCAGTCAGCTTTTCCCAGCCCCCTCCCCTGCCAGCCCCCATATCCTCCTTTTCCCCAATGCCAGGTATGGATGAAAGGGAAATCCACAATGGATTAAAATGACACCAGATTTCCACACAGAATCCACAGGGGACTGGCTTTTCAGGGCCACAAAGATTCTGTGGACTTGTGGACCATTTTTTTAATTAAAAAAAACTTTCCAGAAATGTACACAACATTAGTCATACAAAACTACAGAAGTTGCATAGAAGTATGGTAATGTATATGCCATTTTTTAAAATTTATTTTTTTGTTTAAAAACACATTTTTTTTGTTTTTTATTTATGCATTTATTTGTTTACAACATTTATATACCACTCTACATCTAAACAGATTCCAGAGAGGTGAACAATAAAAAGATAAAAAGAATCCGAGAGCCAGTGTGGCGTAGTGGTGAGAGTGTTGGACTGGGACTCAGGAGATACTGGTTCTAGTCCCCGCTCGGCCATGAAACTCACTGGGTGCCTTTGGGCCAGGCACGGACTCTCAGCCTAATCTACCTCACAGGGTTGTTGTGAGGATAAAATGGAGGAGGAGGAGGAGGAGGAGGAGGAGGAGGAGGAGGAGGAGGAGGATTATGTAAGCCACCTTGGGTTCCTTGCAGGAAAAAAGGCGGGGTATAAATATAATAAATAAAATAAATAAATCAAACACTATATTAAAAGTTTAAAAATCAACAAAACAGAATATCAATATTAACTGTGGCTAGTCAATCAAGGAAGGCTTCTTGAAATAAGGATGTTTTCAGGAGGCACCAAAAACAACACAACGTTGGTGCCTGCCTGACCTCCAGAGGCAGGGAGCTCCACAGAAATGGAGCCACCATACTGAAGGCCCTTCTCCTGGTGGACTCCAATCGGGCCAAAGGTCCATGAGGAACCACCAGGAGAATGTCCTCTGATGGCCTCAGTGACTGGGCAGGTTGATAAGGGAGAAGGTACTCTCTCATATATCCTTGTCCCAAGTGGTTTAAGGCTTTATACACTAGTAACAAAAAACCTTAAATGCATTTAAATGCATTTAAAGCTGCTGCATTAAACCTGCCCTGGTAGTGAATATGCAGCCAGTACAGTTCCCTCAGCAATGGAGTTGCATGCTGAAAGGGGGCAGCTCCGAAGAACAGCCGAGCTGCTGCATTCTGCACTAGCTCCAGCTTCCAGACCAGCGCCACATCGAGAGCATTGCAGTAATCCAGTCCTGAGGTTATTAGTGCCTCTACCACTGTGGCCAAGCTATCCCTGTCCAGGAGAGGCCATAGCTGGCAAATCAGGCTGCTAGAAATATGATTGTACAATGAAAGACAGGACACCCACACATACACTCCTTGGCCACCTCATAAGTAAAGTAAACACATGAGCCCTGAACCCAACCCATGAGAATTTCTCCAAAAATTTCTTCTCCTTTGAATTTCATTTTGAGAGCAATTTCTTTTCTATGAAATTGAATGAGGATGGGCAAAAAAAATTGTAGGAGAATTTTTTGGCACAGCACTAATATTAACAGATGATAACATAAGCGGAGAAAGAGAGAGAGAGGGAGGGAGGGGGAGGGGGAGGGAGAGAGAGAGGTTGCCTGTTTGTTTGTCTGTCTGGCAGACAGACAGAATGCTCCTATGCCTATGTGGATACAAAAAGGTGGATACTATAATAATTCTCATGTGGCAAGATCGTATGTCATCAAGATCCGTCTCTTGGTGGAGGACAAAATGAATTCTACCTCTTGGAGACAGAGAATCAATTTTTCTCTGTACTCAAAGCCATCAAACACAAAGGAAGAGACCCGTCTCCTTTTATTGCTGCAGGAGTTTGAAAGGGGTGTTGCCATATTAAGACTGGTGGGTGAGGGGGAGTGAGGGAGGGGATGAAAAGTCACTTTTACAGTATCAGCATGCCCTGTTGGTTTTCTTGCAGGCAAAGCAGGAAAGAAGAGCCATATGCCTCCGTTCAACAGTTGGTTTTGCAAGCTTTGTCATGCCTGCCTGAAGCATTATCTGCATAGACCTTGTGAGAATGCATAGGAAGCCAGGCCCAAAAGGATGCTACTGGTTACTTTTGGTGACCTGACAACTGATGAAAACATCACTGAAAGAGGTGCTTGGAGTTCCTCACTCAATGAAGAAGTTAATAAAAAAAACAGTCTTGCTGGATTAGACCAACGGTCCATCTAGACCAGTGTTTCTCAACCTTGGGTCCCCAGATGTTTTTGGCCTACAACTCCCAGCATGCCCCAGCCAGCGTAGCTGGCTGGGGCATGCTGGGAGTTGTAGGCCAAAAACATCTGGGGACCCAAGGTTGAGAAACACTGATCTAGACCAACCTGCTTCTGGGAAATTCACAAGTGGAACACGAATCTCTGAAAGGCTGCCACGCAGAAGATGGAGAAGGGTTGTTCTCTTTTGCTCCAGAAGACAGGACTAGGACCAACGAGTGGAAATCGCAAGGAAGCAGATTTCAGCTACACATTAGGAGAAAGGATGAGGTGTCTGAGGGCTTTCATAGGAACATAGGAAGCTGCCTTATACTGAGTCAGACCATTGGTCCATCTAGCCTAGTATTGTCGACACTGACTGGCAGCAATGGCTCTCCAGGGTTTCAGGCAGGATTCTTTCCGAGCCCAACCTGGAGGCCGGGGATCAAACCCGGGACCTTCTGTATGCAGAGCATGTGCTCTATCACACTGGGCTCTGGTCCCTCCCCACAGCACCTGGTGTTCCAAGGCAGACACCCATCCAGTACTAACCCATCTTCCATCTGGTAACCTGTGTCCTCACCATGGGAAGCTGTGTGGATCTAGAATTGGCCTCCATAGTCACTTACGGACCCATCGCTAGAGTCTACACAATTTTTTTTAGAATTTCCTCCTTTTATAATTTTCTTTTTGTAATTTTATCCTGGAAGACAATCTTACTCGGCCACGAGTGATCGCCTACTACTACTACTACTACTACTAACCAGGCCCGACCCTACTTAGCTTCCAAGACCAGGCTGTTCAGATGAACTTTCACTTTCTTTGATCTTCATTTTTCAATAAAAAAAAAAAAAGTTTTGCCACCACTTCAAGTAGCAGATAGGCTGCCCTCAGCATCCTGGTATATTTCCCTTTTAAATTTTGAACAGAATGGACCACAAGGAAAAAAAAAAAAAAAGCAATGTCATGTCATAAGATTATCCCAGCCATGTCATTTGCGGAAAAGATGGCTGCTCCCTTGGGCCAAAAGATGGGAGCCATCTTTTTTTTGCCTAGGAATGCCTCTGGAAATGACACTACATTATCATCATCATCATCATCATCATCATCATCATCATCATCATCATCATCTTTTATTTATATGCTGCTTTTCCACAAAAATTGTGCCCAAAGCGGCTCACAACATAACAAATAAATAACAGCAGATATAATTTACAAAACATCAAAGAGCACTAAATATAATATTCAAAAAATAATTTACAAAATAACAGGGAACAGTAAATATAATTTACAAAATATCAAAAAACCCACTAAATATAATATTCAAAAAATACAATAGAAATCATTACAGATAACCATAAACAATTCAATAATTATCATACTAAGGTCAGGGGGGGGAGCACAATGTACCTTATGGCATACTGTAGTTCTTATGGGGCAGTCTGTAGTTCTTATGGGGCAAATTAGAAGGGAACACATCCAGGACCCCAAAGACATCCTAGAGTCCATTTGAAGTAATGGCTGGGGATGTGAAAAATCAGCAAACCTCAAGCTCCCTCCCTGACATTCTCCAGATTCCGTCTTAAAGCTCATTCTGACTCAAGTCCATATCAGATTGTGAGCTTTGCTGTTGTTTCCACATGAAAAATCCAGGCATATTTTCCAAATGTATGCAGCAATTGTACGCATCTTTGAAATGTATGCATTCTTCTCCCATTGATGAAAGGGTACTTGTGCACATTTTTCAAACGTATGCAGTTTTTCATGAGCATTTTGCAAATGTAGTACACATGTTGTCAAATGCATTTCGGGATGGGTCTGGGAATCACATTGCAAGCTCGGAAATATATGGACATCAACCGCAGATTGAGGCCATGTTCAGTCCGGAAGGTGCAAACTTAGTAAATCCTGATTAAAAATGAAACAAATTTCTCATACATCCCTAGCAGTGGCAAAGCTTTTTTTTAAAAAAAAATGTTTAAAAAAGAAGAGAAATGCTTGACTACATCATCATTAATGGTACCCACCCCCAAAGTTCTGAGAATTCACCCCAGAACGTCATCAATATTCTCTCCCAACCCTCAGATTTGGAATGGATGGTCCTGTTTGTTTGTTTGTTACATTTCTATGTAACCAGCCATTAGCCAAAGTTATCTGGGTGGTTCACACAACAAACCATAAAATCACACTATACAGTGACATAGTAAAACATTATATAAAAACCTCAAGTTTAAAACAGAATAAACCAGGGTAAAAGCCAGCAGCAGAACAACATTCTAAACATGCACTAACACATTTTTCAAAAAAGCAAACAAACTTAAGAACTAAAAAAACCTGGGACAATAAAATAAAATAAAAAATGTATTCACCTGACACCAAAAAGACTGCAAGGTAGGTGCCAGGCAGGTCTCTCTCGGTCTGTGTGTGTGCGTGTGCTGGTGGAAATATTCCGGTTGGCCTTAAATAAGACGTTTTGGCACTGCTGCAAAACTTCGTACCAGAGGAAAAACAGATGGCATTTGATGAGATTAGACAAGACGGTTTGGCACAGAGAGGATTTTAAAAGAATATATTGTGAGACATTGCAGAAGGAGCATTGCAGAAGCATGAAGACATAAAGTCATTTTTGATTGGGGGATATACCACTGGCACGACATGGGCTTAACAAAAGCATTTCAGAGTTCAGCAGGACTTCAAAAACGGAACAGGTAATGCGCCAGCATTCATGCCCAGATTTGGAAATGGCAAATTTCAGTGGCGCTGCAGGGCTGCAGTCCTGCTGTGCCACTTCAGGAGTACAAATAGCAGGTAAAGCGGACATGTGGAACAGACGCGGAGTGCAACACTGTAGGCAAGTGAGGGGAGAGAGGACTGCCCTCGCTGTATTCCATTATTATTCTGTGACTTCACAGTCATGTTGCTTCTTGATGCCACCTTGTGCACATACATGGCCTAGATGCCCCATAGCGCAGTTGCGACTAATACCTATTGATAGACTTAGCCTTCATTACTGTAATCCCTTTCAAGAGCCATCTAACTTAGTGTCCTGTGCATGGCCCCTGGCTCTCTTTGTAGTCAAGCTGTGTCAAGTCATATTTCTAGTCAATTACCGTTATTATGCAAACCTCAAACAAGCAAGTATTGGCTCAGGCTACAGATAGTACCCTCCTGCAGCTGAAAGAGACAAAAGTTCCGGACAGGCTATGCATAACACAGAACCTCATAAGGTTCAGTTAGTTCTCTGAAAGAGAGCCAAGGGCTAGGCACACCAGTTTTTCATGAAAATGATTACTACGGCTTACGCTGGCTCAGCTTGTCTGAGTGTGGAAAGCTAAGCAGGGTCAAGTCTGGTTATTATTACTTGGATGGGGGACCCCTCTTCTAGTTTCCTGCACTGAGCAGGGGGTTGGACTTGATAGCCTTGTGTTTTGCCACAGGATCCCCAAAAGGGATTGGCAAAGGTTCTTTGAGGGATTTTCTGACCATAATAAATACTCCTCCAGGAAGTCAAAGCCAAACATGTTTATTGTAAAGTCGAGCCTGAAGTACAACAATGCTCTCCTCCCAGTTCCCTGGTGGAAATCCCACCCCTTAGCAGCACAGTCACTGTTCAGCCAACCCAAATGCTAGGTCCAGCAGCTCTCCGCCTGGGTATTGGCTCTCCGCGTTAGGCTTCTGCAGGGCCCTCTGCACAGCGTCCTCTGCTCCTCCTCACTCCTTCCAGTTCTTCAGTACGCCACACGCAACCGACTAATGACCACCGCACCACCACTAACAACCACCACACTCTCCGTCTGCACTTGCTCTTCTTAAATAGCACCAAGTTTCTTGGATTGCAGATCTCATGCTCCATTGTCAGCACCTGTGCTGTTTGCATTGTCATCCCTCTGGCCAGCAGCCAGGTCACATGCTGGTGAGTTGCTCTTGATTGCATCAGCTTGGCAAGCAGCCAAGTAATCAAGGCCGGTTGCTGATTCTTAAAGCAAACCTACTTTCTTAAAGCAAACCCAGAGCATAGGGGCAGAACTCTGTACAACTCTCCTGTACTCCTCGCCATCTTCCGCGACTCCCATTACACCTTGTAGGCTCCTTCCAACTCTATGATCTATGAAATCTATGAAACCCTTCTCAAGCTGAGCGGCCTACCAAGCCCCTCCCTCAAGGTGGGTCTTTCCACAGGGTCACCTCCCCAGCTGCAAGTCTCTTTGAGTGCCTCGTGTCGTGTCACGACAAAGGGCTGCATTTCATCTGATGCCTAAACCTTGGGTCTTGTATTCCCACCCCTTCCTCTTCTTCATAAGGAGCTGTGTTCCCATGAGTTCAGAGGGCCCAGTTTGGCTGTCCTCTTAAAGACTAGGTGACACCAGGATTTCCTCTCTGTCATGACCCTCCTTCCAGGAGTCTTCCTCGGAGGATGTGTGACTCACCCAGTTCCCTGGACATTCCTCAGGAGCAGAGTTCAGAGACCACCGCTCAGGACAGTGCCGACCAGGCAGCTGAAGAGCTGGCAGGACCCTCTGGAATGACCCGTGAGAGTTCTCCGGCTTGGCAGGAGTCAGAAATCAGATGCGGAGAGAGTGCAGCCCTTTGAACCCTCGACAGCGCAGAAGAGTGAGGCGCCAGGAACAGGCGCAGGCATCCAGGCACAGCGTCCGGCTGCAAGCCAGGCAGTTGGGCCTGTGAGGCTTGTATCGTCAGCCTGCTGTTAAAGAGCTGTGGGACGGGCGTGCCCAGGCTGCTGCAGGCAGTATAAAAACACTCACTCGCCAAAGCCTGGGTATCGGGAAACAACGTCCTCCTTGGCTCTTGTTCCTGATTCCTGACCCTGCTCCTGAACCCTGCCTTGAACCCTGGACTCTTAGACTCGACTTCGGACTGACCCTGACGACGCCTCTGCTCGACCCTTAAACTTTTGATTGACACTACTGGCTAGAATCCTTGGACTGCTTGACCACGCTTTTTCTGTGCTCCACGCCGCAGCAGTCAACACGGTTCCCTTATCTCTTCTCAGCTGAACTATTAGCAGCGCTCCCAGAAGCAAAGCCAGCTGCTGGCTGCCGGCCAGCTCCCGGCCGGGCACTCCCCTGTGTCTCTGCTGTCCTCGCTGCTGTCCTGCTCGCACACCCTTGGTGCCTCTGCAACACCTTCCCCTTCCCCCTCCCTGTCTGACTCAGAATCAGTTCCCATGTCTTCTTGGGGCACGTCTGCAAAGGTGTCGGGCCCAATCCCTACACCTAGTGGCCATCATGAGTCCTACTGGTGCCACCGAATTTCGTAATTAGTTGGCTCGCTGGTTGAAACTCACGCATTTGTATTGCTCCTGCAGTGAGTTTCGATCGCTGTCTTACAAGTTCATTGTTAATTTTGGAATATATTGTGAGCTTCAGACCATGTGCAGTCTGCGTCTAAACTCTGGCATTTCTGCGCACGCACTGAATTGGTTGGTTTAACTGGTGGTGATGTCACTCGGTGGTCCCATCGTCTCTCCTCCATAAACCAATCAGCATTGATGAGTAAACAATACATAGGAAGGCCACATGGAAACAATCCATCAGGAAGTGGTGATGCAACAACTTCACGACTCATTACGTGATTGCAAACTCCAGTGCCCAAGAAACAATTTGATCGAGTGCATGTGCTTATACACAGAACAAAATCTCAAACTAAGGGAGAACTCTCCTCCGAGATCGCACGGATGAATTTGTTACTTTCTGAGGAAATGACAAATTCATTTGGGGTAAGTTCACCCATCACTAAACTACATCTTGAGCTTCATTGTTAGCACTTCCTTTCACCTGTTCTGAATTTACCTCCAGTCTGTTTCATAAAGTGTCATATTCATTCATTCATCCATCCATCCATTCCTTACATTTCTATATAGCTGAAGCTCTCTGGGCAGTTCACAACACTTATTATGAGAGAGGGAGTCAGATTTCTCTCTCTCCACTTTTTCCACACCATGTACAGTTTTGAGAACTCATCAGTTCTCTAACTTGTGTAACTGTGGAAGGGGCGGCATCGGTAAGAAATTTATTCCTTTGAGTTTTTTCATGGATTTTCCAGATGCATGCGCACTTCCAGAGCCTGTACGTGAGCCCAGACAGAGTTGCGTACCAAAATCCACACTTTTACGAGCTTTACGAGCTCACCTTGGAAAATGTGCATCAAAAATGGGCATATTGAGGGAAAGTGTTCACAAAATGCACGTATTTGAGAAAAGTGCGCACAAAACTTCATTCCAGTGATGGAAAGGACATGGGGGAAATGTGTACGTTTAAAAGATCTTCACCCAAAAAAAAGTGTACCTGAGAAAAAATGTGCACACACAAGCATGCAGACGTGTGTATGGATGTTTTGAAGAGAAAAAAAATAGCAGATGCATGCAGAGATGGCATGGGATGCTCTTGACCTTAAAAATCAGACAATCTCAAAGAGTGATTCCTCAAACCCCAAGATGATTCAATCCAGAAAATAAAACTTTATTTGTTGTTGTCTCCATCTTTCATAGAATATTTTAGGTTTCATTCATTTGACAGATATGTGGCAATTTATCCTTGAGATTTTTCTGCTTCACGCTGCTGCTGCTGAGACGGATGCTGAGCAAAAAAGGCAAGAGAGCTGTTCGTAACCCCAATTACCCATGGACAACGAGGCCCAGGGCACCTTTCAGGCGGTTGTATCCATTCAGCATCTTCAGTGTTAAAAGAAACAATTTGTTTCCATTAATCATAGTCAGCTGGATTTTGGATTCTGGCATGTTTCTCTAGGTTTCCCCGTCAAGGGAACATCTATCGGCTGATCTTTTTGCCACTTGATGAGGATGTTGCACATCTCAAGAATTGTCATAAGTCCACGGAATCTGTGCAACTTGGAAAAAGCTGGGTCTGCTGTGGAATCCGAGGGTCGGATTCGTGGAAATCTGAACTCATTTCAGTCTGTTGCGCATCCCTCCAGCATCCCTACTTACTAACACAAAACACATCACATGGTGATGTTCTTGGTTTCCCCAGCCCTGGTGGGAAGGACTTCGCAATGTGACAACATCATGCATGCTAAGGCTGGGGTGGAAAACCACCCGTCCACAGGCCTAACACGGGCCATGGTTGGTCCCCATGCAGCCTATCAGATTCCAGGAGTGATCTCTTCCCTCTCGTTGGAAACCAGTGTTTCCCTGCTCCCCCGCCCACATCCACTGGTGCTAATGGAGGGCTGCTGTTTATTTTTTTGTAGCCTAATTGCAATTAGGAGTGGGTGACCTGCCGGGACCCGACCCGCCTCCGGCTCAGTGGATGCTGCTGCTGTGCCAGCCGAGCTGGGTCAAAAGCTGCCGCGTGCCGTGCCGCGTGCCTGACTTTCGGATTTTTAGCGGGCTGCTGTTTACATAGAAAATACCTTAAGATACACCAAAAGTGGCCGCAATTTGAGCAAATTATGACTGATTATGACTGGGTTCCCGGCAGCAAATTCCTGCCGGGAACCCAGAAGTCGTCACTTCCCCAGCTCGACATGGGAGAATGTGAGTAGAGCTGGGGAAGAAGGTAAGGCGGGAAGGAATTTGGGGGGTGGAGCCCGTCTAGTCTGACTGATTTCCACCCCCACCCCCAAATGAAATCCTCACACATCCCTAATTGCAACACAGGGGGAGGCATTTTCAGGAGGGAGCAGCTGGCTAATGCCTCCCCTTGAGTAATCACCCCTCTGCCACTGCAATCGGTTTTTTTAAGTGGGGGAAGGGTAACATGTGTGTGTGTGTGTGTGTGTGTGAGAGAGAGAGAGAGAGAGAGAGAGAGAGAGAGAGAGCGTGTGAATGGAGCAAACACAGCACAGGGCCAAATTGCTAATTTGACAGCAATTCAGCCCACAGCCTGAAAATCCCCCTCCATCTGCTATGCGCTAGAGAGGAGGAAGACACCCAGGGCCGCTCCTTCCAAACAACACATGTGTATGTGCTCTAGTGTCAAGGCCTGACTTTAAACTGTGCATGTTGGACTCTGCCCATCCATCTCCCTTTACAAACTGCCAGAAAACCCGTGTGTGATGTGCTCTGAAGTTTCACAATATATTTATTTATTACATTTCTATCCCACCTTTTTTCCTGCAAGGAACGCAAGGCGGCTTACATAATCCTCCTCCTCTCCATTTGATCCTCACAACAACCCTGCGAGGTAGGTTAGGCTGAGAGTCAGTAACTGGCCCAAAGTCACCCAGTGAGCTTCATGGCGAAGGGGGGGGGGACTAGAACCCGGATCTCCCGAGTCCCAGTCCAACACTCTAAACCAGTGTTCTCCAACCTTGGGTCCCAGATGTTTCTGGCCTACAACTCCCAGCATGCCCCAGCCAGCGTAGCTGGCTGGGGCATGCTGGGAGTTGTAGGCCAAAAACATCTGGGGACTCAAGGTTGGAGAACACTGCTCTAACCACTACGCCACACTGGCTCTCAAGGGTTGTCAGCTTCCTTTCATCCACTGAGGTTTACGAAGGTAGCCAAATCCTTTGCATTAGTAAAGTCTTTTAGAGGTTCCAGAAGGCACCAGGCCGGCACAACTTGTGAATATGCTTTCTGGACCAGGTCCAACTTGTCCAGGATTCTGTTTCCTACAGGGGCCAACCCTCCGGGTGCTGCTACCCAAGCATGAAGGCAAGCACCAAAGGCAAACGCAGCAGGGCTAACAGTGGACAAATTCATGGAGGAGAAAGCTATCAAGGGTTACTATTCCTGATTGGCTATATGCTTCCTCCAGTATCAGAAGCAGTATGCCCATGTACACCAGTTGCTGGGGGACATGGACGGGAGGGTGATGCTGCGCTCATGTCCTGCATATGGGCTTCCACTTGGGGAAGCTGGTTGGCCACTGCGTGTACAGAACGCTGGACTCGATGGACCCTTGTTCTGATCCAGCAGGGCTCTTTTTTGTGTTCTTCTGTTCTTAACCCAGGGGAAATGCCAGCCTCATTTTGCTTAAAGCTCTTACTGGTAGTAACTAGTTCTTAGTAGTAGAGGCACTTTGAGAATGGGGAAAAACGCAGAAGAGCTGGGAAACCGCCAGATGATTGGTGGTCGAGGGAAAGGGGGTGTGGAAAGAGAAGAGAGTGTGGCTATTTAGTGAACCCCCACAGGACTGGATAGCAAAGATAGGCAGACTGGATTGGGGCCTGACTGTGCTTCTACACCTCTGCAATACAGGGAGCTTTTGCCTGATACCTTCCAGGGTTGTTGTTTTAAAAATACCTTCTTACATTAAGGAGTCTCTATTTCTCTCTTCATCGTGAAAACTATGGAGTTAACTTAGTAAATTTATGGGATTATACAATAATATAATGGGTTTTTTTAATATATATATATATATATATATATATATATATATATATCCCTATCTACTTGCAGGTACAAATGTTTTAACATGGGGATTGCCTCAGACTCAGACAGGAACATCTTGTTCTGGATAAGACTAGAAGTGGCGGGGTCTTGCATATAAAATTGTATCTACATATTTTTTAAAAAGAGATCATTCTCAGGTCTCCAAAGCTAACCCAAATATCACCCTAAATTAATAAGCTACACCTACATTGACACATTCAATGACCTTATAGGTACAGCTAATTATTTTCTTTAACATTAACCTTTTTTCCCTAGCAGAGCCATATATTATTGAATTGATGGCAGAATTATTAGGTTCCTGTAAATTAAGTCTGAAAGAGACAGTTGCTAACTGTTCCTACTTGGAATATTTCAGCAGACCTTTTCTCCCGTCTTCTTGTCCAAGGTCAGTTCAACTTTATGCTCCATGCCTTGATGGTGCTAGAGTAATCAGGGCTCTGGCAAGTAATTTGGCTTTTAATTTATCATTTCTCCTAGATTTACAATGGAACAACAATGAGCCTTTCAGCTCAAATTCAGAATTATACACCTCTTGACATACAGAATTACCTGGAAGATGTAGGCTGATATATAGCAGCTTAAACACCAAGTGAAAATTTTAAATCAGTAATTAACGGTTGGCCTTTGGAATCTTGCTTTTCATCACCAACAATGAGGACTAGCTGCTGTTCAGCCCATTGGATAGGCCAAGTCCCTGCCTTTAACTGAAACTAATAAAACTCAGCACCACATAATTTTATGTGAAAGAAAGACAAATTCAAATGTAGAATAAATATATTTTTCAGCACACCTTTTCAAAGTCTTCATTTATTCACTTACACTGCCCTCACTTGCCCTCACTTTCACTTGGCTTTATTTATTCATTTACTTAAATGAAATAATCAAATCATAGAATCATAGAATCATAGAAAAGTAGAGTTGGAAGGGGCCTACAAGACCATCGAGTCCAACCCCCTGCTCAATGCAGGAATCCAGGTCAAAGCATCCCTGACAGATGTCTGTCCAGCCGCACCTTGAATGCCTCCAGAGTGGGAGAGCCCACCACCTCCCTAGGTAGTTGGTTCCATTGTCTTATTGCTCTGACAGTCAGGAAATTTTTCCTGATGTTTAGGTGGAATCTGGGTTCCTGTAACTTGAGCCCATTATTCCGTGTCCTGCAAACTGGGATGACCGAGAAGAGATCTTTGCCCTCCTCTGTGTGACATCCCTTCAAATACTGGAAGAGTGCGATCATATCTCCCCTCAGTCTCCTCTTCTGAAGGCTAAACATGCCCAGTTCTTTCAGTCTCTCCTCATAGGGCCTTGTTTCCAGTCCCTTTATCATCCTTGTTGCCCTCCTCTGAACCCTCTCCAGTTTGTCTATGTCCTTCTTAAAGTGAGGTGCCCAGAACTGGACGCAGTACTCAAGATGAGGCCTAACCAGTGCCGAGTAAAGGGGAATTATCACTTCCCGCGATTTGGAAGCTATACTTCTATTAATACAGCCCAAAATTGCATTTGCCTTCTTTGCAGCCACATCGCATTGCTGGCTCATATTCAGTTTGTGATCTACCACAATTCCAAGATCCTTCTCACTTGTAGTATTGTTGAGCCAAGTGTCCCCCATTCTGTAACTCTGCATTTGGTTTCCTCTCCCTAGGTGCAGCACTTGGCATTTATCCCTATTAAAGAATCACTTGCTCTCAGTGACGTCATTAAGGGAGCCAAAAATCTGATTGGCTATGGAGCCCTTTGATATCATTCCTCTCACTGAGTGATCCTTGATTGGGTAGGATCTCCAATATGACTAAAGAAAAGAGGAGGAGGAAGTAACTTGAGTTGGAGGAGGAACGGTGCTCACATAGCAATTGCCAGGGGAAATGATGGTTACAAATAGGATTGGAGGTGGCTTACGCTGGCTGAGCTTGTCTGAGCATGGAAAGCGAAGCAGGGTCAGGCCTGGTTATTACCTGGATGGGAGATCCCTCCTCTAGTTTCCTGCATTGAGCAGGGGGTTGGACTCGATGGCCTTGTAGGCTCCTTCCAACTCTATGATCTATGAAACTATGGCATGAGTAGCCATACAATTTAATTGTATTGGTGGAGGGGGCTTCCACAGTACTGAAATGGCACATTTCTAGAACAATATGAAAGCTGCAGAATAGGTGCAGTATAATTTAATTACTGAGAAGCTTGAAAAATTGAAATAAGAGAATATAGTTTCTCTCCCTCTCCACCGAACCTTTTTAAAGGCACATTAGAATATTTTAATTAATTTTTTTATATCCAATTTATTGATTTATTTGTTGATTTCTATCCCATCTTTTTTCCTGCAAGGAACCCAAGGCAGCTTATAGATTTCATAGATAGATCATAGAGTTGGAAGGAGCCTACAAGGCTATCGAGTCCAACCCCCTGCTCAGTGCAGGAAACTACAGGAGGGGTCTCCCATCCAAGTAATAACCAGGCCTGATCCTGCTTAGCTTTCCACGCTCAGACAAGCTGAGCCAGCGGGAGCCACAGGCCTGTAGATATAATCCTCCTCCTCTCCATTTTATCCTCAAAAGAACCCTGAGAGGTAGGTTGGGCCGAGAGCCAGTGCCTGGCCCAAAGTCACCCAGTGAGCTTCATGGCTGAGTGGGGACTAGAACCCGGGTCTCCTAAGTCCCAGCCCAACACTCTAACCACTACACCACGCTGGCTCCCACCATTAAGGCCCCTTGCTTTTGAAGGACAGACGAAGGCCAACTTTTCTTCCAGTCCAAGGTTTATCCAAGCTTCAGCCCAAGGCATGGAGGAACTACCACCACTATGATCCTGACACTGTAAGGCTATCTCCAGTTCTCTGTGATTCCCCGACATGATTTGGCCACTAAAACCAGCCCTGTGCCGCAGCAAACACTCATCCCAATTCAGGAGTAGTGCTGTTAATCACCACTGGACCAGTGAGGTGCCCCAGCTGCTGCTGCCTGGAAATGACATCATTGGGGGCGCAGTGAACAGACATGGAGTAAGCCAAAGCCAGGAAACAGGATTGTGGGACACGATGGAAGGGGTTGGGCTCAGGCAGGAGAAAGGAAGTTTACTCAATGTTTTCCTCCTCTCTCCGCATCCCTTTCTCCTTGTGTGTCATGCCTCCCCCCCCCCCCAGATAGTAAGCCTGCAGGACTGTCCTGTATACTGATTGATTGTAAACTGCTCTGGGAGAATTTTTTGGCTGAGGAGTGGGATAAAAAATAATGGGAGGGAGGGAGAGACAGAGAGAGTGGAAAGAAAGAAGGAAGGAGTGGTGACTAGTCCTGGGAGGAGAGGATGAATGTAACTATGGGAGTGATAGCTTGGGAGGAGAATTGGGTGTGCACCCTGGAGAGGTGGGTTACCCAGGCATGGGTGGGGGATCCATGCCTTGAAAGTCAGAAAGGGGGGTGCTGATGTGAGAGTTAGGGAGGGTGACCGTAACCGCTGGCTCACCTGTAAAATGCCTAATGAAGGCATCGGGTTTTGACTTGTGGTGCATACCGGTCCTGTTTCTCCTTAGGATCCCTTTGACGCTGAGCTCCCACCCACTACGGGAACCAGGAAGCCCTCCCGCTGCCATCTCTGGCCAATATGTCCGCTTGTTTTGTCCTCTACAGTTACCAGGGGAGGCTTATCCACTGCAGCTTTTATTCTGAGCTTTATAGGAGCTATCCGTGGTGCTGAACTCCACCCCCAAAAATAGCTACGCCGGTTTTCAAGGATATCTGGGGTTTATTTCTGGAATATGTGTTAAAAAAGGGGAAAGGGCGTTTACCCTGTCAAGATATGTTGTATTTTTGGAATAATGAACAATTATAGAGTCATTGTATTATTTGGTCCCATGGTGATGGGAGCACTATATTAGTTATATGTGTGTGTTATTTTCTTTGTATTGTTTAAAAATGTAAATAAAAAATATTTTTTAAAAATAAAAAAAATAAAAAAAAATAGCTACGCCACCACGGAGAGCTCCTGTAAAGCTCAGAATGACAGCTGCAATGGATAAGGAGCCCCACTGACACAGGCGTCCCCAGCCCCCCCCCCCCCAGGCAACTGCCAACCCCTTTTCAGCATGCAGCCTGTCCCAGCCCCAGCAATACCACCAAGCCAAGCGGCCTGGCCATCTCCAGTTTCAGGCCTTGCCTACCTGGGCATTCATTTTTGTGCCCCATCGTATGTGAGAATGAATGGATTTAATCAAGTCCCTCCCACCCACCCCCACTGCTAACGCTCATAACGTCAAAGCAATATTAAGCCTGTTAATTCTCACCCTCATGTTCATCTTCGTGTTCATTGTTGCTGCTTTTGTTTTCACCCAGTTATGCTGTAATTTTCAGTTTAATTAGTTTCTGTGGTTTGGGTGGCAACAGGTGTACGTTTATCTTCTCTCTCTCTCTCTCTTTTTAATATACCTAATTATTTATCCTTCATTCAGTAATATCTCATTAATTTTATATAGCCCGCCTGCCTACCTCTCTCCCCTCTCAGCATCGAAGGAATTAATTTCCTCTGGATCTTGTAAGACTTAATCTTAGAGCACACCTTCACCGATTCATTGGCTTCAGAAGCCGCTTTGAACTTAACCACCCCTGGATGCTCCCCATGATTAAATAATTGTTTCAAAATAACAAATTTCCCCAATGAAGGACTTTGGTGAGCTGTAGGGATAAGCAAATACCCCCCCCCCGGTCTATTCCTTTAGTGTTCATCTGGTTCACTTTGTCCCATACTCAGTTCCTCCTGGATTTAACTAGGAGAACTCATTAAATTATTCTGGAATTGGAGCATGTGCATTTTTATGCAGCTTTCAGTTTCTTCAATTCATAGAATCATAGAATCATAGAAAAGTAGAGTTGGAAGGGGCCTACAAGGCCATCGAGTCCAACCCCCTGCTCAATGCAGGAATCCAGGTCAAAGCATCTCTGTCCAGCTGCACCTTGAATGCCTCCAGAATGGGAGAGCCCACCACCTCCCTAGGTAGATTTCATAGATTTCATAGATCATAGAGTTGGAAGGAGCCTACAAGGCTATCGAGTCCAACCCCCTGCTCAATGCAGGAAACTAGAGGAGGGGTCTCCCATCCAAGTAATAACCAGGCCTGACCCTGCTTAGCTTTCCACGCCCAGACAAGCTGAGCCAGCGTGAGCCACAGGCCTGTTGATTCCATTGTCTTATTGCTCTGACAGTCAGGACATTTTTCCTGATGTTTAGGTGGAATCTAGGTTCCTGTAACTTGAGCCCATTATTCCGTGTCCTGCAAACTGGATCGAGAAGAGATCCTGGCCCTCCTCTGTGTGACATCCCTTCAAATACTGGAAGATTGCGATCATATCTCCCCTCAGTCTCCTCTTCTGAAGGCTAAACATGCCCAGTTCTTTCAGTCTCCCCTCATAGGGCCTTGTTTCTAGTCCCTTTATCATCCTTGTTGCCCTCCTCTGAACCCTCTCCAGTTTGTCTATGTCCTTCTTAAAGTGAGGTGCCCAGAACTGGACGCAGTACTCAAGATGAGGCCTAACCAGTGCCGAGTAAAGGGGAATTATCACTTCCCGCGATTTGGAAGCTATACTTCTATTAATACAGCCCAAAATTGCATTTGCCTTCTTTGCAGCCACATCGCATTGCTGGCTCATATTCAGTTTGTGATCTACCAGTTTGTGATCTTCATCTGCATCCCCACCTCTCACTTTCCATTACTGATGTGGACTGATAAAACACAACAACAACAAAAGGCAGTGCTTGATGTGAGGGCACAACAGCTTGATTGATTTATTATTAAGGCATTTCTGTACCACCTTTTGGGCCGAGCTCAGGCCCATGAGGCAGTTCACACAAAACAAAACAAAATACCACAAAGCCATTTTTAGGAACAGAGAATCTAAAACCAAGCAGAGCACAGTAAAACAAATCAACCATTTGATCTCTCTCCCGAATGTGGGAGTCTTTTTTCTTTTCTTTTCTTTTCTTTTTTGAACAGGGAAAATGTGCATTTTTTGAACATGAAAATGTTTTATAAGCACACCCCCCAAATTTGCACTTTCCTCTCATAGGCTACCGGACTGATCATACAGCCACTAGACAGCATTCTTCGGAGACCCAGCTCTGAGGTCAGAAAAGACCAGCCAGCACAGAAAGGTCCACGCCAGCTGCTTCTCTGAGGTCATAAGACTGACCTCGATGTATCCCGATAGTGCTCCAGCTTCCTTCCCTCCCCATCTGAAGCACCGCAGCTAGATGACAGAAATCGGCCGTCTAGCTGACTTGCAGGGTGGGAGCAGCAGAGGATGCTTAGGATAATTTCCTAGGAATTATGCTCCTACTCACGTTAGCGTTTGGGGTTGTGAGTGGGTCATGATGGCATGATTTGCGCAGGGATGAAATTCTCATACATCCCCATGTGGGAGAAAGCAAAACTGACACATCTGCCAATTGCTGGATATCAATCCGTCCATGCCTTTCTTCCCAAGGCATTACGGTTGTCGATGTTCACATTGACAAAACGCTGTGTTTGAGAGAGGGAGACGGGAGGGGGGGTAATCTTTGTGTCATTGCACACACAATCCTATCATGATTCTTTTTGTGCATCATATTTCAGTGCGCATGTACATTTTTCTGCATAGCTAAGACACTGCCCCCTCCAAAAGAGTATAAGCTTAATACGATCGTATGTAAGTTGGCATCCCAATCTTTTCATGCAATGTTTTCCCAATGAGTGGGAGTGCATCAGCTCATCAGTAAACCACAAAAAGAATCTTGAAGTGTGTTTGGTTGCTTTCTGGTGTACATTTTTCAGACCATCTTACACAAGTCTTAAACTAATTGCACTGGTTTCCAGTTTCTTTCCAGGCCCGATTCAAGGTGCTGGTGGTGCATACCTATAAAACGCTGAATGGTTCAGGGAGGGAATATCTGTAAGGCCTCATCCTCCCATATGAACCTGTGCCTAGGTTATGGTCATCTTCAGGGGACCTGCTTTATATCACACCACCTAAAGAATTTTGTTTGGGGGAGAAGGAGAGAAGGACGTTCCTGTGGCTGCACCCCAGTTATGTAATTTACTCGGCACTGGTTAGGCCTCATCTTGAGTACTGCGTCCAGGTCTGGGCACCACACTTTAAGAAGGATGTAGACTAACTGGAGAGGGTTCAGAGGAGGGCAACAAGGATGATAAAGGGACTGGAAACAAGGCCCTATGAGGAAAGACTGAAAGAACTGGGCATGTTTAGCCTTCAGAAGAGGAGACTGAGGGGAGATAGGATCGCACTCTTCCAGTACTTGAAGGGTTGTCACACAGAGGAGGGCCAGGATCTCTTCTCGATCATCCCAGTTTGCAGGACATGGAATAATGGGCTCAAGTTACAGGAACCCAGATTCCACCTAAACATCAGGAAAAAATTCCTGACTGTCAGAGCAATAAGACAATGGAACCAACTACCTAGGGAGGTGGTGGGCTCTCCCATTCTGGAGGCATTCAAGGTGCGGCTCGACGGCCATCTGTTGGGGATGCTTTTGACCGGGATTCCTGCATTGAGCGGGGGGTTCATAGAATCATAGAAAAGTAGAGTTGGAAGGGGCCTACAAGGCCATCGAGTCCAACCCCCTGCTCAAGGCCTTGTAGGCCCCTTCCAACTCTACTTTTCTATGATTTTCTATGATTCTATGAATTTTCCCTGCAGGGAGGTTAGATTAGCCTCACCCCTAATGAGAGCCAGTGTGGTGTAGTGGTGAGAGTGAGATCTGGGTTCTAGTCCCCGCTTGGCCATGAAACTCACTGAGTGACTTTGGGCCAGTCTCTGACTCTCAGCCTAACCTACCTCACAGGGTTGTTGTGAGGATAAAATAGAGAGGAGGAGGAGGATTATGCAAGCCGGCTTTGGTTCCTTGCAGGAAAAAAGGCGGGGGGTATAAATATAATAAATAAACATAAATAAATAAACTGGTCCTTCTTAACTTGGACTCAGTGCCTCAGGTCTTGTATTCTACCCATACAATGCCTAGGAGGAGGCACTATCCCTGACTTTGAGGAGTGGACCTCTAGAGAACAAGGAGAACCTGAGGAGCGGTCCCCAACTGACTTGTCCCTCTTCCAGCTTTCACTTCCCCAGGGAAGCCAACACCTACGGGAAAAGGCTGCTGCCCTGGCCCTATAACAGCCAGACACCACACGTGAGGGGGGTGAAGCTTCCAGAAAGACTGGCCTGGCCTGACTATAAAAAACTGCCAGTGCTCGAGTAACTTGGCAACTTGCTGTCTATGGTCCCAAAATCATAGGATCATAGAGTTGGAAGGGGCCTACAAGGCCATCGAGTCCCACCCCCTGCTCAGTGCAGGAAACTAGAGGAGGGGTCTCCCATCCAAGTAACAACCAGGCCTGACCCTGCTTAGCTTTCCACGCTCAGACAAGCTGAGCCAGCGTGAGCCACAGGCCTGTATCAACCCAACTCCCAGCGGGTGATCAAGCTTTGAACGCTCCAAATGCACGTCATTTGGCAAGTACCTCTTCTGCTCTCGAATCCTGTTTCCTAAACTCGTCGTGTGGAGATGCAGAAACGAGGAGATCATGACGAAGTAGTCCCGGCTTCTCCCCCAGCCGCGCACTCCCCTCTTTCAAATGAGCGATTGTACTTTACATGTTTGCAAGAGGATTTTTCACCCACTTCATTTTGCATGACAGCCGAGAACGGGGAAGCCGCTGCCGGCTGACAGGAAGGGAGAATTGGTGTCCAGATAGTGCCTGCCGCAGGAGTGTGCGGGAGATAAGCGGAGTGAAGAAGCGGCTAAGTAGTGCCAAAAAAAGGGAAAAAAGGAAATAGAAGAAGCAAGTCCATTCCCATCGTGGCTACAAAAGTCTCCCTTTGTTTGCAAATTGATACAGCAAGGTGTGCATGATTGACAGCGGGCACACCATCCCTGGAAAGCAAACAGTGTGTTTTACAAATGAACTGAACGGATTTGCTGCTGGATCATTAAGTAGAAATCGGTGTTAACAAGGAAATTGAAAAGGGCCTGTTGGGCTATTTTTCACTTATCAGAGGCCATGGCAATGTAAGGAGCTCGGCTCTTCAAGACATGCCTTTGATATATCTAATCAAGAGGGAAGCACAGAATAATGATGCTCAGGTCTTTCCTGAATACAAATATTCTATTGACTTCTTACCGGGAGGGATCGGTCTTCTGAGAAATCATCAACCTTACACGGCCATCTGTTAGGATTTGCTTACATACGGAAATGCCTCTGCTCACCCAATTTTTTTACTGCGGGTGCTAGAGGAATGCAGTCAAAATCCATTAAAAATGGTGTGTTGTCAAAAGAAAATACAAGTAGAAATGCACATTTTGAGAGGAAATACCTATGCAGATTCATATTTTCAAAATGTATTTATTTGCACAACTTCGCAGAGATTGTCCCCCGCCCCCCCCCAATGCAAAACTTATGGGACTAGAGCTGAGCTGAAATTTCTCAGGAGACCTTTTTCTGAGACTTCTGAGATTTTTCTCTTTCCCTCCACCCTAGAAAAAGGAGGCCACATAATTTGGAGAATTGTCTCCGAAGATTCAGCACCATATTTCATTGTGTGCACACACACCCCAACGACGACCCGGAATTATGCTAGACTAGCATGGTGGGGCCTTACTATCTTTTCGGCGCCAGGTTAAGACTTCCCTCTATGCCAAGGCATTTAGTTAGGAGCTTGGAATAGCACGGGGGGGATTGTCACCTGTAGGCCCAGTTTTATTGGCTTTTGTATTGTTATTTTAAACTGTGTTTTTAAATTTGGTTTTTAATTTTTTAAACTGTTTTGTATGTTTTAATGTTGTTTTTATGTATAGATTATTGTGAACTGCCCAGAGAGCTTCGGCTATGGGGCGGTATATAAATGAAATAAATGAAATGAAATGAAATGATACAAAATGGTGGCCAGGCTGCCAACACAACTACTGGTACCACTTCTAGCAGCAGTAAACAAAGTAAAAAAGGGGAAAAAACCAGACACCTGGGGAGCGGGGGAGAAAGAAGCTGTGCTATTCCTCCTGAACCCCACCCCCAAGAAACTGTTGGATAATTTCTCCTTCTCCTTGTACTTTGCCCCACAAATAGGGTGGGGATTCTGCGAAGCCATTTGCACACAGCTACAGATGGAATGGACTTGTTATGAGCATGTACAAATGAAAGTGGCATGGATCACAAACAGACTCAGGCTGCAATCCTCTACCTGGGAGTAAGACCCACTGAACTTAATGGAACTCACATGTGAGTAGGCATGTACAGTCATGCCTTGGATTGAGAGCATAATTCATTCCAGAAACGTGCTTGTATCAAAACGAAATCCCCCCAAAAAAATTTGTACAGAGATTTTTAATTTAAGCCATACTACAGTACTTGTATTGCAAGACGTCACTTGTATATCAAGTAAAAAAAAATATTAAATAAATATTAAAAAATTTGCTTGTCTTGCAAAACGCTCTCAAACCAAGTTACTTGCAATCCAAGGTATTACTGTATAGGATTCTGCTGTGATTTGTCCATCCCTAGTTTTCGTGCCGGACTAAGACCCTGTGAAACAGACCTATCTTTTTTTTTTTTTTTTTGCTGTTTCAAGAATGGATCTTCCTATACAGAACGGGTGATGTTCAAATAGAGGAGCAATCACGTGAGGAGGAGTCAGGATTCTCACCCATGCCAGGCTTCTCATGCATTCAAAGTGGCAGGATTCCTGACCATTGGCCATGTTGGCATCTGGAGGGTATCAGGCAGGCTGGGCAAAGCTGAATGAGAAGGCCACTGACTATACTCAAAGGGTGCCACGGCATGGATCTGGCCATGTACGAGACCAGAATCCCCCACAATTAAAGCCATATGCAAATGACAAAACATTTATCTCACCTCTTATTGACGTTGGCTCCCAGGATCAATTCTCTTTATTAGCTGATGAATCTCTTCAAAAGACTTTCTGTACTGAATCTGGATAAATTATTTAAGCAGTAAATTGTTTCTACTCTCACATGGTTGCAGCAAAATAATTGAATGGGATACCACTGCATGGGGTGGGGGAGGAGCTTCAGGAAGCAAGGTCACCTCTAAGCAGAGAGAACAGGAACAGGAACTGAGGACTTGGGGTGGAGCAGCATTCTCCAGTCTGGTGCCCCGGGGGATTATGGGAGTTGCAGCTCAACACATCTGGTGGGCACCAGGTTGGGGAAGGCTGGGATAAAGAATTCCAAAAGTATTCTTATTTTCTTTATTACTGTCCTCCATTTCTAGGCTAACACCACCATTCCATTTCCCCCAAACATTATTCCCCTGCAAAACACAGGGACCAATTTTCTACTGATTTATTGGGAAAGAGAGGCATTTTGCTGATTTTTATTTTTTTATTTTTGCAGGGGGGATGTTGATCTTAATGTTTGTTTGGTTGGGTTGGGTTGGGTTGGATGGGTTGGGTTGGAAGACGCCTGTGCGTGAAACTGGCGAACGGCGGGTTGGCGACTGGCGAACGGCGACAGGGGCAGGACTGTGAATCTGGAAGCCCCTAGCCATGGACCAGCACATGGGCGGTGGATGCAGACTCAGTCGCCCTGTTCAAGGAACGAGGTAGTCGAGCAGCTCGGCAGCTGTATCCATGACTGAGCAGCCCTATTTAGGATCCACTCTGCTCACCCCGTATGGGGAGGGGGCTAGAAAAGGTGCCCTAAACATAGTCTACCTCTTTCTCCCCTGACTGGATTACCGCGTCCAGTGGGGTCACCATTTTAGCGGTCGAAAAAGACATTTGAATTTTGGAACATGGAATATACGGACATTGCTGGATAACATAGATAGTGAACGCCCTGAGCGTAGGACTGCTATTATTGCAAGGGAGCTGAGACGGTTTAAAATTGACATAGCAGCACTTCAAGAAACTCGAAGGGCAGGAGAGGGACAGTTGAAAGAAGAAAAAGGAGGTTATACCTTCTTCTGGAAAGGACTACCTGAGCAGGACCGACGAATACATGGAGTAGGCTTTGCCATCAAAAATGAACTAGTGAACTCTTTGTCAGAAGTTCCTACTGGCATTAACGAACGCCTGATAACTCTTCGATTAAAGCTCGCCAATAACCAACAGGTAACTATTTTGAGCGCTTATGCACCAACATTAGATGCTGATGATGACATCAAGGAAAGTTTTTATAGCCAGTTGGACACTCTCCTGTCAGAGATACCTAAGGAGGATAAAATTATCCTCCTGGGCGATTTTAACGCAAGAGTCGGGCGTGACTCTGATTTATGGCCAGAAACTATTGGAAAAGACGGAGTTGGTAATAGCAACCAGAACGGACTCTTACTTTTGTCTATATGTGCAGAGCATAATCTCACTATTACAAACACGCTCTTTCGACAAAAGAATAAGCTTAAAACATAATGGCAGCACCCACGGTCAAAGCACTGGCATCTTCTGGATTATGTAATTGTCCGTGTTAGAGATCGCCGCGATGTACTTCTTACTAGGGCCATGGTGAGTGCCGACGACTGCTGGACAGACCACCGACTAATCCGGTCCACAATGGTTATCAACATTGCTCCCCAACGTAGGCTTCAAGGAAGGAAACCAAGGCGTAAAATGAACATCCAAGTCCTTCAAGATCCTATTAAGCAAACTCGTCTTCAATCACTTCTTAAGGAACATCTACCTACGGAACCTCCTGACAACATTGAGGACCATTGGTCTAAGCTGAAAACCTCCATTACTGCAGCTTGTGAACAAACTATTGGATATGAAACTAAGAAACATCAGGATTGGTTTGATGAAAATGATAATGAGATTAAATATATAATTGACCAAAAAGGAAAGCCTTCCAAATATGGCAAAATGATATTAACTGCGCTGCCAAGAAAAAAACCTATGCTAGCGCAAAGGCTGAGGTCCAAAGAAGAACAAGAGAACTTAAGAACGCTTGGTGGAAAAAGAAAGCTGAGGAAATTCAACAACTTGCAGAATCTCATGATGCACGGGGCTTTTTTAAGGCCACAAGGGCCATTTATGGACCAAAAACCTATGGTACAAACCCTTTACAATCAAAAGATGGCACCAAACTCTTAAAAGACAAAGAGTCTATTGCACTGCGTTGGAAAGAGCATTATTATGACCTTTTAAATCGTAAATCTAAGGTGGATAATGAGATTTTTTCGCAAATCCCACAAAAACGAATTAAAGAGGAACTTGCAATACTCCCCACTTTGGATGAAGTAAAAAAAGCCATTAATCAAATGAAGAACAACAAAGCTAGTGGACCAGATGGGATTCCTGCTGAAATCTTTAAAGAAGGGGGCCCCGAACTTGTACAACATCTTCATAAACTCATTGAAAAAATCTGGATAAGAGAAGAGATCCCAGAAGACTTCAGGGATGCCATAATTATCACCCTCTTTAAGAAGGGTGATAGAACAGACTGTGGAAACTATCGGGGCATTTCTCTCTTAGCAACCGCAGGTAAAATATTTGCTAGGATTCTCGCAAACCGTCTTCTATCTATTTCAGAAGAGATCCTCCCTGAAACTCAATATGGTTTCCTCCCCTCTAGAGGGACAGTAGACATGATTTTTACTGCACGTCAGCTCCAAGAAAAATGCCGGGAGCAAAATCAACCCCTTTATATGGCATTTATCGATTTGGCTAAGGCCTTTGATACTGTAGACCGTACAGCTCTCTGGACTATCCTTATGAAAATTGGATGCCCCAATAAATTTGTGAATATCTTGCGACTTCTCCATGACAACATGACGGCAACGGTTTTGGACAACAACGGCTCTCATGGTGCTCCATTTAAAGTGGGATCAGGTGTTAAACAGGGATGTGTTATCGCCCCAACATTATTTGCCATTTTCATCGCCATGGTTTTACATCTTGTCAAGGGGAAACTTCCCACTGGTGTGGGAATTATATATCGAACAGATGGAAAGCTTTTTAATCTCAGCAGGCTGAAAGCAAAAAGTAAGGTAATTACAACCTCCGTTGTGGAACTTCAGTATGCTGATGATAATGTGGTCTCCGCACATTCAGAAGATGATCTCCAAACTATCCTAAATGCTTTTGCAGAAGCATACGGAAAACTTGGTCTCTCACTTAACATCAAAAAGACCAAAGTGCTTCATCAGCAAGTGCAAGCTAACCCTTTGGTGATGCCATCTATCCAGCTTGGTGGGACAATACTGGAAAATGTCGATCATTTTCTCTATCTTGGCAGCTATCTTTCTGTTACAGCTAACATCGACAGTGAAATCCAGCATCGTTTGAGCTCCGCAAGTGCTGCATTTTCTCGAATGAAACATAGAGTGTTCGAGGATCGGGATATTTGTAAGAAGACCAAAACACTGGTTAATGAAGCCATTGTATTACCAACTTTATTGTATGCCTGCGAAACATGGACTATCTATAAACGTCACTTCCACCTCCTTGAAAGGTTTCATCAACGTTGCCTCCGGAAAATCCTGCGAATTACTTGGGAAGATAGGCGAACAAATGTCAGTGTACTGGAAGAAGCAAAGACTACTAGCATTGAAAAAATGATCCTTCAACGCCAACTTCAGTGGACCGGTCATGTTGTTCGAATGCCTGACTGCCGTCTCCCAAAGCAGTTACTTAACTCCCAACTCAAGAATGGAAAGCGGAATATCGGTGGTCAATATAAGAGGTTTAAAGATGTTCATAAGGCTAATCTAAAAAAATACAATATAAACATCGAAAACTGGGAAGCTCTGGCCCATGAACGATCTAAATGGAGGTTGGCCTTTCACAAAGGTTCCATGGACTTTGAAGAAGCCCGAGTGCAAGGTGAAAGGGAGAAACGTGCTAAGCGAAAAGCACGTCAAATGAATCCTTTACAGGACCATCTCCTATCTGGTAACCTGTGTCCTCACTGTGGGAAGCTGTGTGGATCTAGAATTGGCCTCCACAGTCACTTACGGACCCATCGCCAGAGTCTACACAATCTTCTTTAGAATTTCCTCCTTTTATCCCGGAAGACAATCTTACTCGGTCACGAGTGATCGCCTGATGATGATGATGATCTTAATGAACCTTAAGAGGTGGTAAAGGGCTCTCTGTTCTTTCTTTCTTGCTGGTATGTTGTCCAACAAGGAGCAAAGCAAGACTGAGTCTTAAGTAAGAGTTTAGTTGCATTTAGGCTGGTTGGCCACACCTCCACACACTGTCTGAGGCTTTGTCTTCTTAAGGGGCCTGGCCTGTTTTAGCAATCTCAGGCTGTGCCGATGTGGAAGTGGCTGTGGCATGCTAGTTTCCTCATGTCCCTGGTCCTCAGAGTCTAAGGATGATAATGCAGCCCCCTCCAGATACAGGGGAGCTGACCCATGTGGTCCTTCTAGAGAACTTGCTCCTGGGGAGATGGAAGCCTTGTGGCACCTTTCTGTGGAGGAGCCCTCTCCCTAAACCATGAACTCTGGAGCCTCTTATTCTGAGGACAGGAGATCGAGATTCATAGAATCATAGAATCATAGAAAAGTAGAGTTGGAAGGGGCCTACCAGGCCATCGAGTCCAACCCCCTGCTCAATGCAGGAACCCAAGTCAAAGCATCCCTGACAGATGTCCGTCCAGCCGCACATTGAATGCCTCCAGATTGGGAGAGCCCACCACCTCCCTAGGTAGTTGGTTCCATTGTCTTATTGCTCTGACAGTCAGGAAAGTTTTCTTGATGTTTAGGTGGAATTTGGTTTCCTGTAACTTGAGCCCATTATTCCATGTCCTGCAAACTGGGATGATCGAGAAGAGATCCTGGCCCTCCTCTGTGTGACAACCCTTCAAGTACTGGAAGAGTGCGATCATATCTCCCCTCAGTCTTCTCTTCTGAAGGCTAAACATGCCCAGTTCTTTCAGTCTCTCCTCATAGGGCCTTGTTTCCAGTCCCTTTATCATCCTTGTTGCCCTCCTCTGAACCCTCTCTAGTTTGTCTACATCCTTCTTAAAGTGTGGTGCTCAGAACTGGATGCAGTACTCAAGATGAGGCCTAACCAGTGCTGAGTAAAGGGGAATTATCACTTCCCACGATTTCATAGAATCATAGCAAAGTAGAGTTGGAAGGGGCCTAAAAGGCCATCGAGTCCAACCCCCTGCTCAACGCAGGAACCCAAGTCAAAGCATCCCTGACAGATGGCTGTCCAGCCGCACCTTGAATGCCTCCAGAGTGGGAGAGACCACCACCTCCCTAGGTAGTTGATTCCATTGTCTTATTGCTCTGACAGTCAGGAGATTTTTCCTGATGTTTAGGTGGAATCTGGGTTCCTGTAACTTGAGCCCATTATTCCGTGTCCTGCAAACAGGGATGATCGAGAAGAGATCCTGGCACTCCTCTGTGTGACAACCCTTCAAGTACTGGAAGAGTGCGATTATATCTCCCCTCAGTCTCCTCATGTCTCTGAGGATGAGGGTTCAGGGTCCTGGACCATAGCACCTGAGGGTCAAGGCTCTCTCCATGGCTTTCTGGCAGTTGCAGTTCCCAGAATGCCTTGGGAGCGATGTGGTGTGACATGGAGACACACACACCCAAGCATTCAAGGATGCGCAGCCAGCGGGAGTCTCATGCTGCAGATAAAACTTCACTAATGAGCATCACAGGGCATCACTGGTGCATGCAAGGCACCTACTCTATCACTGAGTTACATCCCTTTCCCCAATGCTAAGGTACGAGTAGGCATATTTCAAAGTACTGTATGCATGTTTCATGCACAATACATTTATTAAATGTACACATGCCGTTGTGTGTATTTTGGGGGTGGGGGTCTGCAAATCATATTGCAAGAACTGTATGTTGACTTCAATCGCAGATGGCGTCCGGGTCCATGTTCAGTTTGGAAGGTGCAAACCGGGTCAAATCCTGATCAAAAATGAACTGAAACACAAAAATGCTCAGATACTTTGGGAAGATGAATATGGGAAGTGACAGCTACCACCGTCACCCCAAAATTCCAGAGAAATTTCTCCCCACCACCTCTGCACGGTCTTTCAGGCAGGATTGTTTCACTCCCGCACACCCAATTAATGGTTGAAAAAGAAATGTTTGGACCATCTCTGCTTCTGTAAACAAGGTTAGCTAAGTGCAGAGACAGGTTCTACCACTGAATACCAATTTCAGAAGACTAATGGGGCTGAAGAAGTGCGATGCTAGCTAGCCCCTGTGGAAAACAGGATGCTACACCACATGGACCTCTGGTCTGATCCGGCAATAGACATATGTCCTTGCCACAGTCTGCCCCCAATTATTTTGAATCCAAGTGGGTATGTTGTGGAAACATTCTGGAGTTCTCTCTGAAAGTGCACTCTTTTAGTTATTCCATCTCTTCTGAACTAGGCTGTTTAGCAAGATTGCAATGTGGCGTCCCCAGGGTCAGAAATGCTTCTTTTAATCTGCTGTGTGGCTTTGCGAGGAACTGAATATTTCTCTACCAAAATAATAATAATAATAATAAAAATAAAACCACACAGGCATGAACAGATATTAGTCTTTGATTCCTGAAATAGACTTCAGAGTGGCAGGGCTAGACCATGTGTGGAGTTGTGTTTCAAAACTTAATGAGCAACTATTATTATTTCCAGACTTCACTGTCCTTTCACTCACTTCCCTATTGAACATAATGGTTCCCTCTATTTCCAAAGTTCAGGGGTGAGTGTGGATCCTTACGTGGTCAAAACAGCACCATCCACACACAACAGAGATGGAGAGGAACCAAACTGGAGAGGGTTCAGAGGAGGGCAACAAGGATGATAAAGGGACTGGAAACAAGGCCCTATGAGGAGAGACTGAAAGAACTGGGCATGTTTAGCCTGCAGAAGAGGAGACTGAGGGGAGATATGATCGCACTCTTCCAGTATTTGAAGGGATGTCACACAGAGGAGGGCAAGGATCTCTTCTCGATCTTCCCAGTTTGCAGGACACGGAATAATGGGCTCAAGTGACAGGAACCCAGATTCCACCTAAACATCAGGAAAATGTCCTGACTGTCAGAACAATAAGACAATGGAACCAACTACCTAGGGAGGTGGTGGGCTCTCCCACCACGGAGGCATTCAAGATGCAGCTGGACAGCCATCTGTCGGGGATGCTTTGACCTGGATTCCTGCATTGAGCAGGGGGTTGGACTCGATGGCCTTGTAGGCCCCTTCCAACTCTACTTTTCTATGATTCTATGAAGGGGAGCATGGCTGGCTGACAGCAACACTGAACTGGAGAACTTCACACTGCAACATTGTATTGCAGCTCCCACTTGTCATCTTCCTTTCTGTCATGATTCCAACATTTGTGAGCTTGGGTGGGGGCATGTCCCCATTATGGAACTGCATGGAAGACCACATAGTTTGCATGCATAATTAGACATGATTAGGAAAGGAATTGTAAATAAAAGTGCCAATATCATACCACCCTTATATACAAATCTATGGTGTGACCACACTTAGAATACTGTGTACAGTTCCTAAAAAAAAAAAAAGGATAGTGTAGAGTTGGAAAAAGTGCAGAAAGGGGCAACAAAAATGATCAAGGGGCTGGAGCAACTCCTGTACGAGGAAAGGTTACAGCCACTGGGGTTGTTTAGCTTAGAAAAAGGGTGAGTACTAAGGGGAGACACAGGACCGGTGCAGGGCAGTTTGGCGTCCTAGGCTAGGTTATATTTAGCAGGGGGGGCTCTCGTGCTGGGGGGGGCTTCGGAGCAAAGCAGCCGGGAAATGCTTGCTTGCCCAGTGCCCCCCCCGCCCGCCCGCCGCCTCCAGCAGCCGCTTTCCCCGCTGCCAACCGGTCTCTGCCGCCGCCGCCACGTGCGCTCCTGACCCGGCCTAGCTCCGGGCGCAGAGGAAAGCAGAGCCCGCCCGCGAGCCCGCCCGGCACCTGCAATCCCCCCCCCGCACTGACCTGGTGGTTGCGGTGCCTTTGTCGGCGAGGCGGCGAGGCGGGGCAGGAGCGCGCCGGCTGCGAGGAAGGAGCGCAGCGTTTCTGCGCCCTCTTCCGCCACGCGCCCTAGGCAGCCGCCTAGGTCTGTCTAGTGGTAGCGCCGGCCCTGGGGAGACATGAAAGAGGTGTACAGAATTATGCATGGTGTGGAGAAAGTGGACAGGGAGAGATTTTTCTCCCTCTCTCATGATACTAGAACCCAGGGTTATCCCATGAAGCTGACTGGTGGGAGATTCAGGACAGATCAAAGGAAGGATCAAACTCTGAAGAGCAGCTGCCAATCAATATTGCCAACACTGGTCTATATGGATCAATGGTCCTACTCAGTATAAAGCAGCGTCCAAAAGGTCCTATTTCCTAAAATTATTTAACTATTCTACTGGGGACAATTTGAATCTAAAGATGGATCACCCAGCCTCAGAAGGGGCCTATCAAATAAGCACCTGTTTGCACGATGCTGATTTATTATTATTATTATTATTATTATTATTATTATTATTATTATTATTATTTTATTATTATAATTATATATATAATTATAATTATATATATTATTATGAAGCCATTGTATTGAAATGCCAACTTTATTGTATGCCTGCGAAACATGGACTATCTATAAATGTCACTTCCACCTCCTTGAAAGATTTCATCAACATTGCCTCCGGAAAATCCTGCGAATTACTTGGGAAGATAGGCGAACAGATGTCAGTTTACTGGAAGAAGCAAAGACTACTAGCGTTGAAAAAATGATCCTTCAACGCCAACTTCAGTGGACCGGTCATGTTGTTCAAATGCCTGACAGCCGTCTCCCAAAGCAGTTACTTTATTCCCAACTCAAGGATGGAAAGCGAAATATCGGTGGTCAGTATAAGAGGTTTAAAGATGTTGTTAAGGCTAATCTAAAAAAATGCAATATAAACATCGAAAACTGGGAAGCCCATGAACAATCTAACTGGAGGTTGGCCTTTCACAAGGGTTCTATGGACTTTGAAGAAGCCCGAGTGCAAGGTGAAAGGGAGAAACGTGCTAGGCGAAAAGCACGTCAAACGAATCCTTTACAGGACCATCTTCCATCTGGTAACCTGTGTCCTCACTGTGGGAAGCTGTGTGGATCTAGAATTGGCCTCCACAGTCACTTACGGACCCATCGCTAGAGTCTACATAATTTTTCTTTAGAATTTCCTCCTTTTAAAATTTCCTTTTTGTAATTTTTTTTTTTTAAATCCTGGAAGACAATCTTACTCAGTCACGAGTGATCGCCTGATGATGATGATGATGATGATGATGATGATGATTAACATTTATTTATCGCCCATCTGGCCAGCAAACTGGCCACCCTGGGTGATGTACATAAGATAAAAACAGGATAAGAGATATGAGATATGGCATCCCCCTCCCCCCCTCACACTCAGTCTCTATGGGCAGTCAAAGCATCTCTTGAAAGGGTGTTAGGAATAAGATGGACTTAGATTCATAGAATCATAGAATCATAGAAAAGTAGAGTTGGAAGGGGCCTACAAGGCCATCGAGTCCAACCCCCTGCTCAATGCAGGAATCTAGGTCAAAGCATCTCCGACAGATGTCTGTCCAGCCGCACCTTGAATGCCTCCAGAGTGGGAGAGCCCACCACCTCCCTAGGTAGTTGATTCCATTGTCTTATTGCTCTGACCGTCAGGAAATTTTTCCTGATGTTTAGGTGGAATCTAGGTTCCTGTAACTTGAGCCCATTAATCCGTGTCCTGCAAACTGGGATGATCGAGAAGAGATCTTTGCCCTCCTCTGTGTGACATCCCTTCAAATACTGGAAGAGTGCGATCATATCTCCCCTCAGTCTCCTCTTCTGAAGGCTAAACATGCCCAGTTCTTTCAGTCTCTCCTCATAGGGCCTTGTTTCCAGTCCCTTTATCATCCTTGTTGCCCTCCTCTGAACCCTCTCCAGTTTGTCTATGTCCTTCTTAAAGTGAGGTGCCCAGAACTGGACGCAGTACTCAAGATGAGGCCTAACCAGTGCCGAGTAAAGGGGAATTATCACTTCCCGCGATTTGGAAGCTATACTTCTATTAATACAGCCCAAAATTGCATTTGCCTTCTTTGCAGCCACGTCGCATTGCTGGCTCATATTCAGTTTGTGATCTACCACAATTCCAAGATCCTTCTCACTTGTAGTATTGTTGAGCCAAGTGTCCCCCATTCTGTAACTCTGCATTTGGTTTCCTTTCCCTAGGTGCAGCACTTGGCATTTATCCCTATTAAATTTCATTCTGTTGTTTTCAGCCCAGCGCTCCAGCCTATCAAGGTCACTTTGAATTTTGTTTCTGTCTTCCAGAGTATTAGCTGTTCCACCCAACTTTGTGTCATCTGCAAATTTGATAAGCATTCCCTGCACCTCCTCATCCAAGTCATTAATAAAAATGTTGAAGAGCACCGGGCCCAGGACCGAGCCCTGTGGTACCCCGCTCGTTACCTCTCCCCAGTTTGAGAAGGAACCATTGATAAGCACTCTTTGAGTCCGATTCTGTAGCCAATTGTGGATCCACCTGATAGTTGTTCCATCTAGCCCACTCTTAGCTAGCTTGCTAATCAGGATATCATGAGACACTTTGTCGAAAGCTTTGCTGAAGTCCAGATATATAATGTCCACAGCATTCCCACAGTCCACAAGGGAGGTTACCCGATCAAAAAATGAGATCAGATTAGTCTGGCAGGATTTGTTCTTGACAAATCCATGCTGGCTTCTAGTAATCACTGCATTGTTTTCAAGGTGCTTGCAGACTGACTTCTTTATAATCTGCTCAAAAATCTTCCCGGGGATTGATGTCAGACTGACTGGCCTATAGTTCCCAGGTTCCTCCTTCTTGCCCTTTTTTAACATGGGGACAACATTTGCCCTCCTCCAGTCGTCTGGCACTTCACCTGTCCTCCATGATTTCTCAATGATCAAGGGGCTGGAGCAACTCCCCCACGAGGAAAGGTTACAGCCACTGGGGTTGTTTAGCTTAGAAAAAGGGTGAGTACTAAGGGGAGACACAGGACCAGTGCAGGGCAGTTTGGCGCCCTAGGCTAGGTTATATTTAGCAGGGGGGGGCTCTCGTGCCGGGGGGGGCTTTGGAGCAAAGCAGCCAGGAAATGCCTGCTTGCCCAGTGCCCCCCCGCCCGCCCGCCCACCCGCCGCCTCCAGCAGCCGCTTTCCCCGCTGCCAACCGGTCACCGCCACCGCCGCCACGCGCACTCCTGACCCGGCCTAGCTCCGGGCGCAGAGGAAAGCAGAGCCCGCCCGCGAGCCCGCCCGGCGCCTGCAATCCCCCCCCCCGCACTGACCTGGTGGTTGCGGTGCCTTTGTCGGCGAGGCGGCGAGGCGGGGCAGGAGCGCGCCGGGTGCGAGGAAGGTCTCCACTCCAGAAATGGTTTTGCAGAACTGAGCTTTTTGTTTTGTTCCTGGCAATGTGATCTACTCCAGGCTCAGGATCAGTGTGCCACATATCTTTGTATCCCTCTCCGTCACCAGTTGAAGCAGAATGAACCGTGCAAAATAGCCAGCCTGACCCACAATTTGAGTTGGTTTGGGTGCAAGGCTTGTGAGTTTTCTTTTAACCCATTGTCTGTTGTTCGGTTTAAAAGAGCACGGGGAAACTCGGTGTGGTTTGCACGTCCATGTGAGAATTGCACCACCCCAAGCATAAGTTTGGGTGACTCCATTCGCCCTTGGCAGGTGAAAGATGCTACAGGCTGTGCGCGTGAATGATTAATTCATTTTTGGCAACACATGTTTTCCTCTGTCGAGTGAATTACTATGTGCTTCTCAAGCTGCATGACAAATACCTTTTATTGATCACAGCCCTTAAATATTTACACTTCTCAATGACCTTTTCCTTTAACTACTTTGTTTTTAAATGGCTGCTTAGTCCCTTTTCTCTTTAAACAAAAATGCCATTGGTGCGGTTTTAGCAAAAGAATTGCCTCATGCCTCCCCAAAATCCTAAGGATATTCACTTGGAAGTAGCAATTAACATTTGTTGGAGAGCAATATATTTGAGTAAACTTCAAAGTGCTTCAGGGGCATTAGTCATGCCCATGCTGACTGGGGCTGATGGGAGTCGAACCCCAAAACATCTTTGGGAACACCAAGTTGGGGAAGGCTGCTGTAAGGCAAGTTAGTGTTATTATGGCCCATATTACTACAGATGGGGAAACTGAGGCTGAGAGAGAATGGCTTGCCAAAGGCCATGAAGTGAGCTCATGGCAGAGGTGAGATTCAAATGTAGGAATGGAGCAGGCAGAAGGGGATGCATATTGATGTGCTTCACCCTCACACCTTTGGCTTGCCCTGGTTGTTGATGATTATTTTTTTCGGAGGGGAAGAATCACCCAACTCTCGGATAGGATAGAAAGACCAGGCAGAATGTACATTGGTATTCCAGACATTTTACATTCCTTTCCTCCTGAAACGTCCTCTGTTATGATAAAAGGGCCTTTTATGCAGCTGATAAGAGTTGCACTAGGTTCCTCTTTATGCAAATTTCATGTAGATGAGTGAAACCCAGGTATGGGTAATCAGCTATGAATAGAAGGTGTCAATTAAGACAAGCAAACAAAGGGAAATGCATAGCTCAAGAAGAGGTGTCTGCTCTCTCTCACTCTCTCAGTCAACCAGAGCTGTGTCACATGCAGATGAACCTGAGTGGAGCAAGAAGGCATGTACAATGGAAATGAGGAAAAATACAGAAGTGGGGGGGGGTGTACAATTGAGGACTAGAAACTTGATGTTTATACAAAGGCTTCCTTGTTTTCAGAATATAGGGGAACCATGTAACTTCCTCCAAAGTATATGGGAAGGTGGTGACTCGGCCACCGCTATGAGAGGAAGCAAGGCCAACAGGTGGGGGGCCATTGCCTCAGAGTGCTCAAAGGCACATAGATTCTCCATCAGCAGGAAGACCCTTTAGATGCATCCTGTTTAAAGCTTTCTGTGCCCACAAAACTTTAGCCCAGAGATGGAGAACCTCTAGCCCAGGGCTCTCCAACCTTGGGTCCCCAGATGTTGCTGGCCTACAGCTCCCAGTATACCTAGTCAGCATGGCTAATGGCAAAGGATCCTGAGAGCTGTAGTCCAGCAACATCTGGGGACCCAAGGCTGGAGCGCCCTGCTCTAGCCCAAGGCATAAAATCTGGCCCACCAGACCAGAGTCCCCAGTTTGGTCCATGACGCTTCCTAGGACCAACATGACTCCTTCCCAACATCACACCTTGATTTGCCTTGGCTTAGCACTTTGATCCTTGCTTGTTTGTCAGCATTAGAGAAGGCTAGTTCTAGCACTGATGAGGGAAGAGAGAAGGATCTTGGAATTGTGGTAGATCACAAACTGAATATTAGCCAGCAATGTGATGTGGCTGCAAAGAAGGCAAATGCTATTTTGGGCTGCATTAATAGAAGTATAGCTTCCAAATCGCGGGAAGTGATAATTCCCCTTTACTCGGCACTGGTTAGGCCTCATCTTGATACTGCATCCAGTTCTGGGCACCACACTTTAAGAAGGACATAGACAAACTGGAGAGGGTTCAGAGGAGGACAACAAGGATGATAAAGGGACTGGAAACAAGGCCCTATGAGGAGAGGCTGAAAGAACTGGGCATGTTTAGCCTTCAGAAGAGGAGACTAAGGGGAGATATGATCGCACTCGTCCAGTACTTGAAGGGTTGTCACAAAGAGGAGGGCCAGGATCTCTTCTCGATCATCCCAGATTGCAGGACACGGAATAATGGGCTCAAGTTACAGGAACCCAGATTCCACTTAAACATCAGGAAAAAATTCCTGACTGTCAGAGCAATAAGACAATGGAACCAACTACCTAGGGAGGTGGTGGGCTCTCCCAGTCTGGAGGCATTCAAGGTGCAGCTGGACAGCCATCTGTCAGGGATGCTTTGACCTGGATTCCCGCATTGAGCAGGGGGTTGGACTCGATGGCCTTGTAGGCCCCTTCCAACTCTACTTTTCTATGATTCTATGATTCTATGATTCTATAAGATGTGCACAGCTGATGCATGCATTTGGAAAAATATGCACAGAAATACACATGGATTTTCATGTGAAAAGAGAAAAAAAAATAAAGTTTGCAATCTGATATGGACTCAAGCTGGAACAAGCTTCAAGATGGATTTCAGAGGACTTCAGTTAGCTTGAGTTTTGCTGTTTTTTGCATTCCTGGGGCAAGGCTTAGGGGGAGGGAAGGGAAGGGACCACCCCCAGATGTCTTCTGTCCAGGAGTGTTATGTGCTCTGGCATGCAGACATGCACCTAGCCAAAGGGACAAGATAGACACAATTTCAGACTAGTTCGTGACAGGAATGTCAGAGAAATCCACAACAGACCCAAATGAGTTCAGATTTCTAAGAATCCGACCCATGGATTCTGGAGCTGACTGGCTTTTCCAGAGTTGCATGGATACCAAGGAGGTGCGCACCATATATTTTTTTACTGTCTGTAATTTTAAACAAACTTAGTTGTAGAAAAATGGGGGGGGGGAACCTACCAAAAATGTGCATTTCCCCCAATTAGATAAAGCATGAGAATATTTATTATTATTATTATTATTATTATTATTATTGATGTTATTGTTGTTGTTGTTGTTATTATATTAATTTTATTTCTATACCACCCAATAGCCAAAGATCTCTGGGTAGTTTATAATGATCAATATAAAATACAATATAAAATATACACAGTAAAAACATTATACAAAATTTAAAACCAAATTTTAAAATGACTGAAATAACTAAAACAAGTTAATACAATGAGAGCTGTAAAAAAAAGTTGAAATAACCACCCCACCGTGTACTATTTAGAGTTGTTAAATGCCTCAACATAGAGGGCAGTCTTAACCTGGCGCCAGAGTAGAGTTGGCACCAGGTGGGCCTCGGGGGTGGTTGTTCCACACTTGGGGGGGCTACCACAGAGAAGGCCCTCCCCTCATTTCTGCCCTCTGAGCCTCCCTCAGAGGTGGCAGTCGAAGGAAGGCCCCAGATGCTGAGTGTAGTGTCCGGGTAGATTATGGTTGGGAGAAGTGTTCCATCAAGTATTGTGGTCCCAAGCCATATAGGGCTTTATAGGGCTCAGAAGCTTACAGGCAGCCAGTGCAAGTGGGCCAGAACTGGTGATAGATGTTCAGACCTTCTGGTCCCAGTAATTAGTGTGGCTGCCGCATATTGGCAAACATATCACAGCGGGCCTCAGATGGATCCAGGATGTCCTTGGGGCCAGCATATAATAGGCCCCGGACAACCCTGAAAAGCTCTACTGGGCGGCAAATAGAAGATTGAACAGGAGATTTGCGCAGATCTCCCCAAATTTGTGCAAATTAGGACATTTGTGTGAATCAAACTGGGAATTAGGAACAAGATGAGCTTGAGCACATGTTCGACAATTTGCAAATCTTTTCGGCAGACACATGCTCACTTTCACATTTGGAGCTTCAAACAGGGCTTGTTGTTCATAGGTTTCGTGAGCAAAAATGAAATTTTCATACATTCCTGTATACACTGCATGATGCAAATGGATGGAATCACTCCAGGACCTAATCCGGGAAGAAGGAAACTGACACAGCACCATCCAAAGAAAACAACAGAGATTAACAGGATTAGAATACAGACAACAAAAGATGAGCATTGACACAACAGAAGCGTTTATCCAAAGGTGAAGAACAATCTTTCCCACTCCCATTTTTTTGTATTCCCACCAGGGAGAGCCATACATCAGTAGTATGATTTGGATCCAAAACATCCCAGGGTCAATCCCCACCATCCCCTGGTAGGGCTGGGAAAGGCCCTTGTCTGAAACCCTGGAGAGATGCTGCCAGGCACTGGAGAACAGTCTTCCCACACCTGGCACCCTCCTAATACTCTGGACTACCCTACAGCTCCAAACAGCATAAACAATGGTCAGGAATGCAGGTAGAGATGGGAGACTCTGGGAAAATCTGTTTCATTTGATCTCGATGGACTTTCACAGCATTTCCGAGCCAGTGACTGGAAATGGACTATGCTGGATTATTATTTTTTATTTATTTGAGTTCTGGAAATGCACATACAATAGTTCCACACATTGAGAACTGAGATCTGCATATTTGTAGCACCATTTGCGCAAATGGTGATTTGCACAAATGGGGTCTGAATCTTTAAATTTGCATACATCGGTTTTAATATTTTATCGTATTCACAAGTCTCTTATCTAACCCCAGGTGTAGCATATTCCCTTGGTAAATATCCTTGTCAGTTTCATCCTCTCAGGACTTCATTGTTAGCTCACCATATTCCCTACTGCTGTTTGTTTTTAATCTGTGGTTTTAAATTTTATATTTTATATTGTATTTTATGATTTTAACTGTTGTAAACTGCCCAGAGAGCTTCGGCTATTGGGCGGTATAAAAATGTATTAAATAAATAAATAAATAAATACAAATTGTCAGTTTCATCCTCTCAGGACTTCATTGTTAGCTCACCATATTCCCTACTTCATAAAGAACTTGTCATTGTCAATTTCATCATCTAGTTTGGCATCTGCACTGCAGTTTTCCACTAGGGTTGAGTGATTTGCACACATCAAATAGACACATTTTTTAATTATCATTTTCAGTTATTATTTTTCAGCTCCCACGATTTCTGCAAATGGGGCCATGATTTTTTAGTCTCTTCCCCCATGCCTTGTTCTTCCCACCAATATTATGCATACAGTATCTGATTTCTTTTGGTAATACATTTGTTCCGACAAATACTGTTTATTGCATTCTCTTGTTTATGACTATACTGCTGGTGGGTTGTTGTTGGGGGGGGGGGTTGGGGTGTGTGTGTTAGCAACAAGGTAGGTCCCTGTGGCAGGGCAGCCAGTTCGAGTCCCACGAAAGTCTTGAATTCGTGCAAGTTTGAGATGGGCTCAAATTTTGGCCTCCACTCTGCAATTTGCACTCAAAACTGAACCACCACCGTATTTGTCCCAGCTCTAACCTTGTTTTGACTTCCTTCCGAGTACTTATGCCCGCTGGCCTAATCCTTCCCACTCAGGTGACATGACGGGATGGAATAATATTGACAGACCAAGCACCGCTTTTGCAGGAAGGTGCAATTTCCTGAGCTTTATTTATAATCACCATCATCACCACACAAATCACAGCCCATTTTAAGAGCAGAAATCTGCATGCTGACTCAACTCATGTCAGATCAAGTCAGTACTAGCGTGAGGGAAACGGAACAGAATCTGGCGGGCCGGGTCAGGAAAATCCATCAGTTTTTCACACACACACGGATTCCTTGCACATCCGTAGCTGAGAGTTGTAGTCCAAAACATCTGGAGAGGAGCTAGGGATGGGCGCTGAGCCCAGCACCTGACTCGCAGGGCGCTCCTACCACACAATCCATGCTGAGCACCCTGCGAGTGCCAGCTGAGGCACTCGCCGAGGCACGCGCCGGACTTCTGGTTTCTGGTGCTATGTTTTTAACGTAAAAAACAGGGTAAACTACCTTAAAACAGCTGCAATTTGCATAACCGGTGCTATGTTTTTATGTGGAAAACAGCATAAAATACAGTAATACCTTGGATTACAAGTAACTTGGTTTGAGAGCGTTTTGCAAGACAAGCAAAATTTTTAATATTTATTTAAAAAAAATTTTTTACTTGATATACAAGCAACGTCTTGCAATACAAGTACTGTAGTACGGCTTAAATTAAAAATCTCTGTACAAATTTTTTCGGGGGGATTTTGTTTTGATATAAGAGTGTTTTGGATTACAAGCACCTTTCCGGAACGAATTATGCTCTCAATCCAAGGCATGGCTGTATGTTAGATTCTAACGTATTTTATGCTTTTTTTTAACATTAACAAAAAAAGTGCCGGTTATGCAAATTGCAGCCATTTTAAGGTAGTTCACCCTGTTTATTACGTAAAAAACGTAGCGCCGGAAACCAGAAGTTCCTTTCCCCGTCTCGTCTCGCGAGGACGTGAGCCGAGCCAGGGAAAGGTACATCGAGTGGAGTTCAGGGGGGTTGAGCACGGCAAGATCGCCCCACTTCCGCCACCACCCGAATCGAGCTCCACACACATCCCTAGCAGTTTCCAATATCCATCCTTTCTCCAAGGAATTCAGGGACAGCCTACATAGTACTCTTCCCTCAACACTTTAACCTCATAATAATTCTACAGGCTGGTCCTCTGCCCACCCACTCAAAACTGAACCACCACCGTATTTGTCCCAGCTCTAACCTTGTTTTGACTTCCTTCCGAGTACTTATGCCTGCTGGCCTAACCCTTCCCACCCAGGTGACATGACAGAGGACGGAATAATATTGACAGACCAAGCACTGCTTTTGCAGGAAGGTGTTGAAGAGAGAGAGAGAGAGAGAGAGAGAGAGCTAGCAAGTGAGAGAGAAAAGAAGCTGTTTTATTTTACTGACAGACACTGCTTCAGCTACCATCGCTCCGTCTCCACCACCCCCTCCCCGATATATCACTTCAAAGTCTTTTGGCTGTGGGGGGGGGAAATGCTTATCTAAGGGAAAGAGGAAAAGTCCCCCCTCTTCACACAGCTCCATCAATCTTCCTCAGTTGTTTTGCTCTTTTGCCAGACAATCCCACAAGCTTTCCAGGTTCCCTCCTGTGTTCTTTGCATGGGTTTCCTTATCCACCTTTTTTGGCACGTACTGACAATGGCAAGAAAACAAAGTAACAAACAAACAAAAGCAGATTTGCTTTTTTGTCAGGTGTCCCTGTTTCGGCAGGGGTACATTCATATATTAGCATATGTTCCTATATTATCATATATCATCATCATCATCAGGCAATCACTCGTGACCGAGTAAGATTGTCTTCCGGGATAAAAGGAGGAAATTCAAAAGAGGATTGTGTAGACTCTAGCGATGGGTCCGTACGTGACTGTGGAGGCCAATTCTAGATCCACACAGCTTCCCACAGTGAGGACACAGGTTACCAGATGGAAGATGGTCCTGTAAAGGATTCGTTTGACGTGCTTTTCGCTTAGCACGTTTCTCCCTTTCACCTTGCACTCGGGCTTCTTCAAAGTCCATGGAACCTTGGTGAAAGGCCAACCTCCATTTAGATCGTTCATGGGCCTGAGCTTCCCAGTTTTCGATGTTTATATTGCATTTTTTTAGATTAGCCTTATGAACATCTTTAAACCTCTTATATTGACCACCAATATTCCGCTTTCCATCCTTGAGTTGGGAGTAAAGTAACTGCTTTGGGAGACGGCAGTCAGGCATTCGAACAACATGACCGGTACACTGAAGTTGGCATTGAAGGATCATTTTTTCAATGCTAGTAGTCTTTGCTTCTTCCAGTACACTGACATACCTTTCATATCGCTCATCTTTATATTATGGGAGGAGTCCACAGACAGGAAGTTACTTCACCCACAGTCTCTCCTTTAGGTAAGGAAGGTACATAATAACACAAGAAGAGCCAAGCTGGATCAGACCAAGAGTCCACCTAGTCCACCACCATTCTGTCCACACAGTGGCCAACCAGCTGCCCACGGGATCCCACGAGCAGGACATGAGTGCAACAGCACCCTCCCGCCCATGTTCCCCAGCAACTGGTGTACACAGGCATATTGCCTCTGATACTGGAGGTAGCATAGAGCCATCAGGACTAGTAGCCATTGATAGCCTTCTCCTCCATGAATTTAATTTTCATGAATTTGTCTTATCCCCTTTTAAAGACAAATATGGGTAGGATTGTAGCCGTCAGATGCAATCGTATGTATGTTTAGGTAGAAAAAAAAGTCCTACAACTCCCAGCATTCTCCAGCCAGCACTGCTGGGAGTTGTAGGACTTGTTTTTTCTGTCTGAACATGCATAGTGAGTGAGTGTCGGACTTCAGTGAACCACGGACTTGCTTTCCTACATTGGCAAAGGGTCAGGCCAGATGTTCTTTGATGTCTCTTTGAACTCTTTGATTCTATGACTTCCTCCCAATTCTCACACAGCCCTCTGCACCACCAACAGGGACCGCCTTTCCTCTCTTGCTCGCTCCCTCCCTCCCTATCCCCCACCCCCCCAAAAAACGTTTGGGATTTTATTAAACTCTCATGATTGAAATTGCAGACAGACACCTTGAACTGGCGCGCTCACTCTTTAAATATATGCTGCATCTCCCCGTGTCTCTCATCAGAAGCTGCAAGGTAATAGGCAATTACTGCTCTTAAACTGAGCCGGCATTCGCCAAGTGAACACGCAGCATCTTAAGTTCTCCATAAATCCTCTAATAGCGCTTCTATTAATACCCAATTTCTGGCACGTTCCTAATTACCTTGTTCCTTATCAACTCACAGCCTTCCTCTGACAAGCAAGTGCCCCTTGCAGACAAGGGGAAGGAAAGCTTCAATCGAAACCAGCTAAATAAACACGCAGGCTGCAGCCCAGGGGAAGCCCAGCCAAATTGGGCTCACAGCCCCGAGTTGCAGCCGCAGTGTTGGCTGCGCGGCCAACCAGATGAGATTAATGAATTTAGAGAGAAACGGAGCTAACCCAAAATGAAGTCCCTGCCTGAGGGACAGCAAAGTCGAACCGCCCGTCCACCGTCTCCCCCTGCATTTTCCCCTCCACAGCAAAATCATGTTTACTTCTTGTGGACTGACTGATTGGTTTTATCTATACCCCGCCTTTCTGCTCTGCCCGCCCGCCCGCCCACCCCAAAATGGCACTCCAGGCAGCTAACAATAAAATCCAGATTAAAAGTTTAATTTAAACGTGACATAAAAACAAATACAGGTTAGAAACACTGTTGAAAACTCAACAGTGAAAAAGGAGGCAGCAGCACCCAACAATTTAAAATGCCTTCAGCCACAAATCACCCTACAGGCCAAAGTCTGCCTAAATATACGTACAAACTTCTTTGCCAGCTGGCAGAAGGACAACAGAGAAGGTGCTAACCTAGCCTCCCTTGACAAGGAGGTTCAGAGCCTGGGAGGCACTCTCTTGTCTCCCCATACCTTAGATGGTGGCAAGACAGAGAGAAGGGCCTTATTTATGCCATACACTGCTGCCCCTTCACCCTTCCTCCTCTAGTGAAGGGGTCTCCAACCTTTGTGGGCCGGTGGGCACATTTGACATTTGAAAAATAGCCCCGGGCACCACCACAAATTGGCTGCTGTAGAGGGTGGGGGCAATCACAAAAAAATTGGGAATACCCCCCGGGGTTGTGTGTGTGCATGATTGTGCACCCTGTGTGTGTGCCTCTCTCTCTCTCTCCCCCCCCCCCCCGCACCTCCATGCAAGTGAACAGAGAATTGTCTCCATTTATTTGCACGGGGTGAGAAGAAGGTGCTGAAAATTGGCTGGAGGAGGGAGAAGCCCTCTGGTAAGACACCTGTTACCCCAAAGAACCATGGTGGGAGTGGGCTTCTATCCCCCCTCCAGCCATTTTTTCATCAGGGAGGACATTTATCCTTCCCTCCCTATTCAAGTGAATAGCGGAATCATTCTATTCACTTAAATGCGGAGGGAGAGAGAGAAAAAACTTCCAGAAATCCCCAAGACTCTTTGGTGGAAACGGGCTTCACACACACACACACACACACACACACCATCATCCAGCCACTTTTTCAGCCAGGAGGACTATGCCCTCCCTCTGCAACTGAATCAAGGAAAGGCTGAAAGGAAGCCTACAAGATGACAAGGAGGGCCATTCTCTCTCTGCTCTGCACCATGAGAGCCAGTGTGGCGTAGTGGTGAGAGTGTTGGACTGGGACTCGCTCGGCCATGAAATTCACTGCGTGACTTTGGGCCAGTCACTGACTCTCAGCCTAACCTACCTCACAGGGTTGCTGTGAGGATAAAATGGAGAGGAGGAGGAGGATTATGTGAGCCGCCTTGGGTTCCTTGCAGGAAAAAAGGCGGGGTATAAATATAATAAATAAATAAATAAATGCTGGGCAGGATGACACTTTCACACTGGAACAGAGTGGCCAATCAGACCTTGTCCCATCCAAGAACCAACACTGGAGTCTCAAAAGCCAAAAAAAAATCCAGATTCTGCCAGGCTGTGTGTACCATAACTGCCTGCCTGGTTCCAAACTGACTCCTCCTCCAGGCTTCACCCCTGACCTGCTCATTTCTGCCCTGTCCCCACCAGGGGGCAGGAGTTGTATCTTTTGCACACGCAAGCTGGAGGCTCCACCTTTCAAAGGCGCCAAAGTAATATTCGGTTGCGGACATAATAGACTTACACGAGGGGTGGAGGATCCTCGAGGTGGCCACATCATTCATTATTTCACTTGTGAAGCACAGAACATTTCCGTTCTCTTCCCCCCCCACACACACACACACACATATACATACCACCACTGTTCCATGCTTTACAGCCGCTTCTTCATTCCTGATATGTTAAAACACGTCCCCCCAACACACACACACACACACACACACACACACACACAGCACTCGATACTAACCCTGATTTTAAAAAAGAAAGAAAAGCAATACGCTGAGCATGTGCAGTTTTGCCTTTTAAACTCACGCCAATCGTAACACCGTCACGACTATAGGCATAAGATGGAGTTCACTTCTGCTACCCTGATGCTAAAAAACACTTACTGGGGAACACGCACCATTTTGCGGCAGAAAAAGAGAATATATTTTAAAGGTAAAAAAAAATAACGAAATGAGGAACTGTAAACATGTACATGCCCAGTTGGCCACCCCCTTCTAAAAATAAGAGGAAAGGATGCTGTGGTGACCTGGGTCAGCCGTGGTGGGCCCCAGCATGCCCAGGACAATCCAGGTGCTGAAGCCATCCCCCTCTGGGTGGTCGTTTGCCCCCCCCCCGGTCTGTAGGGCCCCGGACTTTAGCTCCGAGATCCAGATGTAGCTACACCACTGTTGTTGTTTTCATAGAATCATAGAAAAGTAGAGTTGGAAGGGGCCTACAAGGCCATCGAGTCCAACCCCCTGCTCAGTGCAGGAATCCAGGTCAAAGCATCCCTGACAGATGATTGTCCAGTTGCACCTTGAATGCCTCCAGACTGGGAGAGCCCACCACCTCCGTAGGTAGTTGATTCCATTGTCTTATTGCTCTAACAGTCAGGAAATTTTTCCTGATGTTTAGGTGGAATCTAGGTTTTCAAAACTCAAATACCAGTTACCTAAGATAGGAACATAGGAAGCTGCTTTCAACTGAGTCAGGCCCTTGGTCCATCTAGTCTAGTATTGCCGACATTGACCGGCAGCAGATCACCAGGTCTTCAGGCAGGAGTTTGTCCAGCCCAACCTGGGGATGCTGCGGATCAAACCTGGGACCTTGTGCCCGCAAAGCAGGGTCCCCACCTCTGAGCCACAGCCCCTCCAAGGTGAGACAACCAGCACAGTAAAATCCTAGTTGGCAGGCTTAACATCAAGCCACCAAGGCAGCCAAATGGAGTTGATCCTGGATGGAGGCTGCGTTCTGACACACGGCACATTGCAGTCGGCAAAGGAAGGGCTTAAACCCACCCACGGTTTCCTTCCTGGCGTCTGCTGTGTGTAGCCCCATCAGCAAAGAGAGCACCCACGCACTGTACGATCAGACCAGCTTCTAAATGCCAGTATCCCTCCCTCTCAAACCATTGTACACACCAGCAGCATAAAAAGAAGCAATTCACCTCTCTCTCTCTCTCTCTCTCTCTATATATATATATATATATATATATGAAATATTATTATCCCTTTACACTCCCGATGCTTCTCCGCTTATTAAAATGGAACCTGAGCTTCCTTGGGAGAATACAAGCAATTAGTTGCCATAACAACACCTTTTCTCTCCTACTCAACAAAGTTTAAGCCACCACCTTTTTCTTCGCCCGTGCTTTCTCTCCCCTCAGGAGCCCAGATTCTGCATTGTTCCTCTTGCAAATGGAATGAGGAGAGAAGAGAAGGGGATACATACTCCTAGAAGATACAAGTGGTGATTTCAGTTCCTGACACAACATTTGTTCACGACTGTGAAATCTGTGACCTGTTACGGAAAAGGCATAGTGCCAGGTTGCACACATGCTCACACTTACCGATGTACGAGAAATTTATTTCTGCTTGTTTAAGACTAAAATTTGCCCCATTTGCACCCCTGAAAAAGAACATGAGTTCATCTTGCTGGCGCAGCTTGCACGTGCCTGAGTTTGTGATGCTTCTTTGCACATTTTGGGGAACATGCGCATTTTCATGCTTTAGAGTGTGATCCTATGGCCACTAGACACTGTCTAGCAGAGCACAGGATTGGTTGGAATCCCAGCGCCGACCTTGGAAACGTGCTCTAAGGTCAGAGCTGGGACCCAGGCCTCAGAGCACCCTCCCTCCACCCTCACAGCTGGAGCAGCACTTTCTGTGCTGGCCGCAGCTCCAAGGTTGGAAGACCAACCTCAGAGCCGGCACTGGGTGGCTGTTCTGGGGGGCCGGGACAGGAGGAGAAAGGGAGGAGGAGAATGTATCCTGGTGGCACCTCAGCTTGTCCTACTTGCGAACAGGAATGAGAGATGGACAGCCGAAATTGACCATCTATTTTTTTTTTAATTTATTTTTTATTTATTTATTATATTTATACCCCGTCTTTTTTCCTTCAAGGAACCCAAGGCGGCTTACATAATCCTCCTTCTCTCCACTTTATCCTCACAACAACCCTGTGAGGTAGGTTAGGCTGAGAGTCAGTGACTGGCCCAAAGTCACCCAGTGAGTTTCGTGGCCAAGCGGGGACTAGAACCCGGATCTCCTGAGTCCAACACTCTCACCACTACGCCACACTGGCTCTCTCCCAGTCTTTTGCAGGAGGTGACCTTTGTCTCCATGCTCCTCCCACCTTCGATGGGATGCCCACAGTCCTCAAAGTCCGGAGGGTTACAGGCAGCCACATTGGATCACGCTGTTAGTCAATGGCAGGAAAGTATGCATGTTGTTGGTGCACACTTTTAAAAAATGGGTACTTTACCAGTTTGAATTAGGGATAGGCAAGGGAGGATGGTGACTCCTATTTTGCTGGGGCGCCTCTTCCATTACAGGTTTTGCATGTTTTATTTGGAGCTTTGTAGGAGCTACATCCATGGTGCTGAACATGGATAGCTCCTATCAAGCTCCAAATAAAACCTATAAAACCTGCAACGGAAAAGGAGCCCCACTGAAATAGGAGTCGCCATCCTCCCCTGGGGATAAGTGAATGAGCAATGTTCAGTATCGCTAGGATTGCCTGAACATTGTCTCACCGCTCATCTCATGCCCAATTCCCATTCCCATTCCCAGTTGCTGCTCACTTTGCGAGGATGGGAGATTTGCGCAAATGGAGCAGCAATCAAATGGGAGATTTGCGCAAATAACAAGCTCCCAAAATTTGCACACATGTCCTACTTTGTGCTGTTTTCCTCCGTAGGCTAAAGCAGGGCTGATTCAGGGAATTTGCGCAAATTAGGAGAAGATGTGGAAATCGAACTGGGAATTGGGAACGAGATGAACGTGAACATGTGTTAGACAATTTGTGAAAGTCTTCATCAGACACAGGCTCATGCGCACATTCTAGGCTTCAAACAGAGCATGCTTGCATGTTTCGCGAGCAAAAATGAAATTCTCATACAGCCTGGGAAAGAAAAATCTTGCAAATTTCAGGGGTGGGAATGATGCAGACCGAGCAGCGAGGTGGAGCTTGGAGAACCTCAAGGAGCTTGAGCCTTGCCGATTCTCTCATGCCTACCCACCCTTAAAATGTTGTTATATGTATCATTTCACCAGCTGTAGCACACTGTTTACACATGGAAAGAACAGAATGGCTGTAAACAAGTTTGTTATGTCTTTCTGGGTTCTCGTGTTTTTCGCATGGGAAGCCTAGACCGTGGGATCATTATGAGCTAGTCACATGGTTTGTATGTTCCGATGACGTGCTAACTTGTTTTCTGTCTGAAGCCATCTTAGAGAGAGGCAGGACTGCTTTCTCTCTTCTCCTTTGTTCTTCTTGCTGGACTTTTGTCACTGCAACAATGTAACTTCTTTGCTGAGGTGGAGTGAAGCTCAACTGACTCCACTGGATGTAATGCTTGCTATGCATTTATACTCTGCACATGGACTGTAACTAGGAAATGTATACTCTGTAGAACTTTACTTGCTAAGTGAATAAACAGGTAGAATTAGACCTGTGGTGTTACAGAGTGTTTCCTGACTCCATGGATTAATCTGCAAATGGGGAAGCTGGAAGCAAGTTGGATTACAGGCAGGCTGGGCTGGCATCTTCACAACACGCTGCACGCTGCGAAAAGGGGGGAGCTGAGATCTGGAAGATCTGTGTGTGGAATAACAGGCCTCTGCTAGCACACAGACAGGATTTTAAATCTCCCATGCGCACACGCACTCTGCTGCTCATGCACACACGCACCAACATAAAATTCACAACTTGGCAACTGGATCCCCTTCGGCTCTGAGGTGCCCACTGCAATTTATCGGTGAGTATTGATTCCTCAGATACCAGGGTGGATTCTGCTTAGATCATCCATGTTTACTGTGGCTGGACACATATATTGGAGAAAACAGGAACCAATAACCGGGACACATTTCACACGACCTTATTTATGTTCACAGAACATACGTAGCCCTGCTGGCTGAGGCCAAAGTGCCATCTGACCCAGCACCCTGTTGAAGGTGTTGACACAACCCTGAAGGCGTGCAAGCCTCCTGGAAAAGCAGAGCGCTTCACTTGTGTGAGATGGAAGATTTAAAATCCTATTCTCGTGTGCAAACACCCATAAATCTACACACAGAAGTTCAGACCTGTCTCTCCCACTGCACGCAGCATTCCAAGCGTATCGGATTTCAGCCAGTTCAGCCTCCTCCTTGCAGATCCCAGTAATAAGGAAATAACTCTGTAAACTCCACAGGTTGTTGTTCTACCTGTTTATTGACTATAGCAAGTATATTCTACAGAGCATACATCTCCTAATTACAGTCCATGTGCAGAGAACAATGCATAGCAAGCATTAATCCAGTGGAGCTAGTTGTTTACTCCACCTCAGCTAAGACGTTACATGATTGCATTAAGTCCAGCAAGCACTAGTCAGAAGACCAGAGAGAAGAAGAAGAAAGCAATTCCACCTCTCTCCAAAAAGGCCACAGAACAGAAAGCTAACAAGTCAGTACGTCACCAGAACATACAAACCATGTGACCAGCTCGTATTTCTTTCACACCTACTTTTCCCATGAGAAACAGGCAGGAAGTAGAAGACTAAACATGACTTGTTTACCAGCCATTCTGTACCTTACATATGTAAACAGTGTGCCACAGCTGGTGTTTGTGCTACATGTCACAACACCTGTATCCAACCGGATTTCTCTGGGAAGCTGTATGGGATGGGCGCTACCGGAAGAATGGTGAGGAGATTATTAAGGTTCAACAGGTAGCGTAGTGAACCTTCACAGTGTCCAAAAGCCAGGATAGATTCCGGGAGCCATGCCAAGGCCGGGCGTGTGGCCTTCAGAAGAGCACCAGAGATAATTGCCTTGAAGCTGTTTTAGGTAAGGGCTGCTTTTGTTGTGAGAACAGAAACTGTTTGCTTTATTGAAGCAGCTTCCGCACCCTTGTCTCTCAGCTCAGGACGGGGGGGGGGGGTCAGCTTGCGGCTTACTGACAGCCTTTGAAACAGGGAGAGAGGAACTTTATACAATCCGTGGCAAGAAGTGTTGTCTTTTGTTCTCGGCTTGGGGAGAGGAATTGATGCCTCGCTCACCAAGGCGGCTTTGGAGGCCCAAGCCAAGCAGCATCCTCAGTCTTATTCAGGGAACCCATACGGCCACAGATAAGGGGAGTGTAAGCTTTCTTTTGCTTGTTTATTGATAATCTGCATCCATATTCCATCCGTATATGTATTCAATAAACTGTATGTTATCTTTCACACAAGTGGTTTTGTTTCATCCCGAGTATCCTCGATTCTGAAATGAGGTGCCTTGGCTGGACCAGGCCCCTGAGTAATACAGAAGCCCCCTCTGTCTCTTCTCGGTCATCCCAGTTTGCAGGACACGGAATAATGGGCTCCAGTTACAAGAACCCAGATTCCACCTAAACATCAGGAAAAATTCCCTGACTGTAAGAGCAATAACACAATGGAACCAACTACCTAGGGAGGTGTTGGGCTCTCCCACTCTGGAGGCATTCAAGGTGCAGCTGGACAGCCATCTGTCGGGGATGCTTTGACCTGGATTCCTGCATTGAGTGGGGGGTTGGACTTGATGGCCTGGTAGGCCCCTTCCAACTCTACTTTTCTATGATTCTATGATTCCTCCAACAAAGTGGTATTCAACATCTGAACATGGAGGACACATTCCTCTATAATAGCAGTTGATAGACCTGTTGAAGGAGGTATGGTTCATCAACAGTGCCAGCTTCAGGTTTTTGAAGAAACTTGGGCAAGGCCCACACACACACACACTGGGCTCCCTCACTCAGGTCCGGGTCGTGGGCAGCAAGGGTTCAGGGCTGGAACACCAGGGCTGGGAAAGATGGAGGCAGATACAGACAACAAGCCCAAGGTTCTACACAGGTTCAGGGCAACAGAGTCCAAACAGGGGCCAGTGGCAGAGGACAAGTCCAGGCAACAGACACAAGGTCAAGCAGAGTCCAAGCATGGGTCAAGGTGAGCAGCAGGGTCCAGGGATAGGCAGGGGTCAGGAAGAGGCAGGAAAAGGAACCAAGACAAACCAGGATGAGCAGGGCCAGAGGCAGGAGCATTGGTCAGGGACGAGCAGGAGGTCAAGCACAGTGAGGCAAGGTTGGATGTGGCAGGAGATCAGGAACAGGCCGCAGTTAGCATGAGCAACCATGTTGCTGTGGCAAAGGCTAAAGGTGAAATGCAGCTCTTATATAGCCCTTTCCTGGCAGCTCCCAGCTGGTCTGGATTAGCCCACCTGCTGGTCTGGGCCTGAACTCTGCAAGGGTTTACCAGCCAGGGCTCACACCTTGCGAAGCCCTGCGGCCCGTCATACGCAAAGCTGCCGCCAGATGGCACTGCAGGACAGACCCTGACAGCTACCTTCTCATTACCATTATCACCAGATGCTCTTGCTCCTCCTTCGCACTCTTGTCATCATGGCTACCACTTGCTGGCTTGACAGGCAGAGGGCCAGGGAGAGAGGAGGAGGCAGCATCTCCTGCTCCTCCTTCTCACCACTAACGTTACGTCGGCCCTGGAACTGGGTATATTTAGCCTGAAGAAGAAAAGACTGATGGGGAACATTAGCCCCTTTCAAATCCCCAAAGAGCTGTCACATAGAAGACTTGTTTTCTGCTAACCCAGAGAGAAGACTGGATATAATGTGCTTAAGTGACAGGATAGATTTTGTTCAACCAAGTAGATTTTGGTTGAACATTAGGAGAAACGTCTGGGTAGTAAGAGCAGTTTGGCAATGAAGCCGATTGCCAACGAAGGGGTGGTGGGTTCTCCCTGGCTAGAGCTTTCCAAGCAGGGTTCAGAAGAGATCTGTCTGTTGTGGGGTGCTGTAGCTCTGGATTTCCTGCATTGAGCAGGGGGGTTGGACTAGATGGCCTCCAAGAACACCACTGCTCTATGATTTTAGAATTCTTCACCTCTAGATATTGCCTCTTATGAACCTTCCCTGCTGCTACCCTTCCGTATTTCCATATACATCTCCTGGCTGGTTCCCCTATAACCATTGAGACTCCCATTTGAAAGGGGAACCAGATGATGCCACCACACCATGTCCTTCATCTTTCCCAGAACGGGCGCAGATTGGCCATTTGTCTAGGTCAAATGCAACATTTCTCCTAGGTGTCAAGTCCTCTGGGGAAGTCTAACTTTCTAGAGGATTCTAGAGGATCTGGAAAGGGGGGAGTGGCGAACCCTGAACAACCAGAACGCGTACACACCACAAACAAGATTTTACAAACAAGGCCAACCCCACCTCTCTCTGGTAGCCACCCTGATTTATAAGGGGACCTCCCTATTTTCTGGTATTTGGCCTTGGTGAATCATTGCACTGTTCCTATTTTGCCATTTGGGTAAATCAGATTCCCCAACCTGGTTACCCCCACATGGGTTGGATTACAGGTTGGAGAAAACTGATGTACTGAAGTGGCAAAACAGGAACAGTGCAATGCTTTGCCATGGACAGATACTAGAACATAGGGACTAGTGCCCCTTTAAGTCAAAATGGCTACCAGAGAGAGGCCCTTCTTGATGGTTGCAGCCTGAAGATATTCACCTAGCACCTGCAATCTATTTTTTATGATTGGTGCCAAGAAGTAGGGATGTGCGTGGAACTCATGGGGGGGGTGGAAGCAGGGCGAACTCGCCCCACTCGCACCCCGAGCTCCGTGCAACTTACTTTTCCTCACCTCGGCACATCCAGATAGTTTTCTCATCCATCCTTCCAGTACTTGGAAGAGGCATAGAAAGGGAAAGAAAAATACTCCGAGTGAATGACTGGCTACGAAGGTGGAGCCGACGTGAGGGATTTGGATTCTGGGACCACGGGCTACACTTCCTGGAAGATGGACTGCTGGCAAAGGATGGGTTGCACCTCACAAGGACTGGGAAGAATGTGTTTGGCCACAGCATGAGGAACTTAATCAGGAGGGCTTTAAACTGAATCCAACAGGGGAGGGAGACATAAACTCGGGGGTACCAATGGAAGAAGGCCTCTATGCCACAATGGAGAGAACAGCTCCAGCGGTGCCCATTGATAGTCTACCACAAAATGTAGGGGGAAAGTCGGACTATAAAGCACATAGTCTTCGATGTCTTTATACTAATGCCCAGAGTATGGGCAACAAACAAGACGAACTTGAACTCTTGATACATGAGGGCAAGTACGACTTGATAGGGATAACTGAAACCTGGTGGGATGACTCCCATGACTGGAATACAGCAATTGAAGGGTATAACTTGTTCAAAAGGAACAGAAGCAACAGAAAGGGAGGTGGAGTTGCACTGTATGTTAAAAATACGTATCTCTGCACAGAGATACAGGAAGAGGAGCTTGGCAGCCCCATTGAGAGCATCTGGGTTAAAATAAAGGGGGCAAAGAATAAAACGAACATGGCGGTTGGAGTCTACTACCGACCACCCAATCAAGGAGAAGACGAGGATGGAACTTTTGAAAAACAAATTGCCAGTGTTTCAAGGAGGCACAATGTGGTAGTAATGGGAGACTTCAATTTCCCTGATATCTGTTGGGAGACTTTTTCAGCCAAACATGGCCCCTCCAAGAAATTCCTGAGCTGTGCTGCTGATAACTTCCTCCTACAGAAAGTGGAGGAAGGAACTAGAGGATCGGCTATCCTTGACCTGATTCTAACCAACAGAGACGAGTTAGTGGATAAAGTGGCAGTTTCGGGAACTCTGGGGGAAAGTGACCATGTTATACTTGAGTTCTTGATTCTAACGGAAGCAAAAGCTGAGTGTAGCCAAACACGTACCCTGGATTTTAGGAAAGCCAATTTTAACAAACTCAGAACAATGATTAGTAAGATCCCATGGCAAGTGACTCTCACGAGAAAGGGAGCCCAGGAGGGGTGGGAGTTTTTAAAAAAGGAAATTTTAAAGGCACAATTGCAAACAATTCCCAAAAGGAAAAAAGGCAGAGGGCAACAGAAGAAGCCAATGTGGCTTCACAATAAACTCAAAGACGACCTGAAAACAAAAAAGGACACGTATAGGAAGTGGAAGGAAGGACAGGCTACAAGTGAAGAGTACAGGCAGGTAGCACAGAACTGCAGGAATAGTGTCAGGAAGGCTAAAGCTGAGAATGAGCTAAGGTTAGCGAGGAATGCTAAAAGCAACAAAAAAGCTTTCTTCAGATACATGCACAGTAAAAGACAGAAGAAAGAACTGGTGGTTCAACTACGCAATGAGGATGGCAAATTGATAACAGAAGACAAAGAAAAGGCAGAAGTGTTCAATTCCTACTTCGGCTCGGTCTTCTCCCAAAAGAGGGTCTATGACCCCCCTGGCAAACCTGAAGTGCAGACTGAAGGGGCAGGATTGCAGCTTGAGATTAATAGGCAAATGGTCAAGGAGCACCTGATTACTCTGAACGAGTTTAAATCTCCAGGGCCTGATGAGCTGCATCCTAGAGTAATAAAGGAACTGGCAGAAGAACTCTCAGAACCACTGTCTATTATCTTTGAGAAATCATGGAGGACAGGTGAAGTGCCAGACGACTGGAGGAGGGCAAATGTTGTTCCCATCTTCAAAAAGGGCAAGAAGGAGGAACCTGGGAACTATAGGCCAGTCAGTCTGACATCAATCCCCGGGAAGATTTTTGAGCAGATTATAAAGAAGTCAGTCTGCAAGCACCTTGAAAACAATGCAGTGATTACTAGAAGCCAGCATGGATTTGTCAAGAACAAATCCTGTCAGACTAATCTGATCTCATTTTTTGATCGGGTAACCTCCCTTGTGGACTGTGGGAATGCTGTGGACATTATATATCTGGACTTCAGCAAAGCTTTCGACAAAGTGCCTCATGATATCCTGATTAGTAAGCTAGCTAAGAGTGGGCTAGATGGAACAACTATCAGGTGGATCCACAACTGGCTACAGAATCGGACTCAAAGAGTGCTTATCAATGGTTCCTTCTCAAACTGGGGAGAGGTAACGAGCGGGGTACCACAGGGCTCGGTCCTGGGCCCGGTGCTCTTCAACATTTTTATTAATGACTTGGATCAGGAGGTACGGGGAATGCTTATCAAATTTGCAGATGACACAAAGTTGGGTGGAACAGCTAATACTCTGGAAGACAGAAACAAAATTCAAAGTGACCTCGATAGGCTGGAGCGCTGGGCCGAAAACAACAGAATGAAATTTAATAGGGATAAATGCCAAGTGCTGCACCTAGGGAGAGGAAACCAAATGCAGAGTTACAGAATGGGGGACACTTGGCTCAACAATACTACAAGTGAGAAGGATCTTGGAATTGTGGTAGATCACAAACTGAATATGAGCCAGCAATGCGATGTGGCTGCAAAGAAGGCAAATGCAATTTTGGGCTGTATTAATAGAAGTATAGCTTCCAAATCGCGGGAAGTGATAATTCCCCTTTACTCGGCACTGGTTAGGCCTCATCTTGAGTACTGCGTCCAGTTCTGGGCACCACACTTTCAGAAGGATGTAGACAAACTGGAGAGGGTTCAGAGGAGGGCAACAAAGATGATAAAGGGACTGGAAACAAGGCCCTATGAGGAGAGACTGAAAGAACTGGGCATGTTTAGCCTTCAGAAGAGGAGACTGAGGGGAGATATGATCGCACTCTTCCAGTATTTGAAGGGATGTCACACAGAGGAGGGCAAAGATCTCTTCTCGATCATCCCAGTTTGCAGGACACGGAATAATGGGCTCAAGTTACAGGAACCTAGATTCCACCTAAACATCAGGAAAAATTTCCTGACTGTCAGAGCAATAAGACAATGGAATCAACTACCTAGGGAGGTTGTGGGCTCTCCCACTCTGGAGGCATTCAAGGTGCAGCTGGACAGCCATCTGTCAGGGATGCTTTGACCTAGATTCCTGCATTGAGCAGGGGGTTGGACTCGATGGCCTTGTAGGCCCCTTCCAACTCTACTTTTCTATGATTCTATGATCCCCATCGCTATAGCAGCCAGGGAAAGGACCTTCCAGGTCCCCAGCGCTTCTCTTCCAGGTCCCTGGCGCTGCGTTTTTTATGTAAAAACCAAGGTAACCCACCTTAAAATGGCCGCGATTTGCTATTCGCAGCAGTTTTAAGGTAGTTTACCTTGGGTTTTACATTAAAAACGCAGCGCCAGGGACCCAGAAGTGATGTGACGGGGAGCCAGAACTGACACAATGGGGACCCAGAAGTCCACCAGTGCCTCGCTAAGCGCCATGGGATGGATCTCGCAGCGGGGGTGCTCGGCGAGCGCACCGCGGGATGAGCTCAGGGGTAAGTGCACACCACTACCAAGAAGTGTTTATTTCCTCACGCTTTTTTGGTACCATTTTAATCTTGTTCACTGTTTGATGCTGCTTCTGCAATCTTGGGGCCTCTTCATTAACGTTTTGTTTTGTTTTTTATTTACGTTTTAATTGTGTCGTTCTTTCTTGTAAACTGTCCTGGGGATACAGTTGGGCAGTATAAACACAAGCACACACAGACACCATAAATAAACAAACAAACAAACATTATGGGTGTCTCTGCTGGTTCTTTTACTTTCGGCATCACCGAGTCTAGCAATGTGTCAACCGCAGGTTTTTGAGCCAGCAGCTTTCATCTTATTTTTAAATCAAATTGAAAGATTCCCAAGTGGTTGGAACTGAAACTAGAGCTTTAAAAGTCCCCCCTCCCTGTGTCTCCATGTTGGTAATGTACCTTCTGTATGGATTTTTAATACTGCCGCCTGCCAGAAATTCCAATCCCAGCTCCTGGACCCTCCCTATGCAATTATATAATCTTGTTATGTTAACATGAAAATTAAACACAGGAGATGAATCAGCTAAATTGGATCCACTTATATAGATCGAAACCCTGGTGGCATAATGGATGGGATCACAGCCAAAACATTGCAGTGGGGGCAGTCAGGCCAACCTTGGGGGAACTGAAATCTTGAAATGAGGACTCTGTACACATTAGCCAGAATAATCAAGGCCAGGCTGTTTCTGGTATGTCCAAGTGGACTGTAACAGCTGCTTAAAGAATATGAATTGGAGATAATTCCATTGGAAAGAGAGAAACACAACGGATGGGTAAAATAAGTGACAGCCATTGACCTCTAAAGATGAGTCTTCCCTCCAAATCCATAGGTTTGCTCTGCCGTCTGTGTTCCATGCCTCCTGAATTTACTTGTGCAGTTTTCCCCACTGTAGGGATGGGGGCAAATGAGCGATGTTCAAGGTTGCTAGGATTCTCTGAACATTGTCTTTCCACTTGTTTCTTGCCAAATTCCCATTCCCATTCCTGCTCACTTTGTGCGAATGGGAAACTTGCGCAAATCAAGCAGTGATTGAAATGGATATTTGCGCAAATTTCCTTTGCGCAAAGTGGGGCTGATTCAGTCTACTGAGGAAATTTGCACAAATTGGTTAATTTGCACAAATCAGTGCTAGCATGAGTTTGGCAATTTGTGAATATTTTCAGTGGAAACGTGCTCGAGCTTGTGTTCAGAGCTTTGAACGGGGCAAGCTCACCTGTTTTGCTAGCAAAAAATGAAATTCTCATAAATCCCCAGATTTTAGTTCCTTCAGTCCAGTTTAGGAATATATGAGGAATTTGTTTCAGTTCATTGTTGACCAGGATATAACACGTTTGCAGCTCCCAGATTCCTCCCGCATGAGTAGGGAAGTATGAGGAAATAATTTTGATTTGTTTTTGATTGGGATTTACCCCATTCATAGATTCCAGACTGAACATGGACTCGGAAACCATCTGTGGTCAAAGTCTACATTTCTCAGCTTGCATCATAATTTGCGGACCAAAAACAATGCATTCAACAGCATGCGTCCATTTGAAAAATGTGCATAAAAATGTACGCCATTGAAAAATGCACACAAATACACATTAATCAATGGGAGAAGAATGCCTACATTTCAAAGATATGCACAATTGATGCATGCATTTGGAAAAATATGCACAGAAAAACACATGGATTTTCATGTGAAAAGTGGGGGGGAAACAAAGCTCACAATCTTATATGGACTTGAGTTGGAACAAGCTTCGAGCTGGAATTTGGAGAACTTTGATGAGTTTGAGTTTTGCGGACTCAAACATTCTATGAGTAGATCGATGCCATTTACTCCCATGAGGAAAAATAATGTGCAGTGGGGCAGATATATCAGGGAAGGCAAATCCTGCCCTCCACCCCGACACTGGGTGATCCTTCACCAGGATCTTACAGGGAGGTGTACTGTGTCTTTCCACACAGAGCACACAGAGTCTTAGCATGTCAACCTCTCATTCCCCCACAAAGGATCCTTGCAACAAATGGACCCTCTGTTATCACATCATCAGCCCAGCACATTTTCATAGCCCTTCACATCTCAGTAAACATAGCTACAGATGATTATTAATGTTACTATTCTCATATTGCAACCACTTGCCTCAGGCCGCCCTGAGTGAATTTGCGGTGGAGGCGAGATTTGAACTTGGAACTTCTAGGTTGCCACCAGCTTGCCACTCCAGCTCATGTAGTGAGCTTCCTCCTCATCCTCCTCTCTTCTGCGAGGTTGTACTGAAAATGCCAACTCTCTGAAATTAGGCTACAATAAAGCAGCAGATGGAGCTGAAGAGCAGGCAGCTGATTCCAGAAGAAGCAGCCGAAGGGCAGGGGGAGGGAAAGGATTTCGCAACAGTTTTAGAATAGAACCTGGAGAAAGGAGAACCATGTTTCCTATAATGGGTTCCTGCCAGGGTGCCTCAGCTTTGTCCTGGGCATGCATGACAGCATGAAGACCGTGCGGTCCCACCACAGATGCTCCCAGGAGCTGTTGTCATGTGGGGAATGGGAAGCACCTTGGTATATTTGGGAAAGCTGTCCCAAGGCATTTTGCTACCTGAATCTGAGGCTGAAAACAAGATGGCACCTGCACCCCCAATTCCACATACAGAAGCCAACCAGACTGGCAGTTGAATGGTAGTTCAGCACTGGTGACATGACAACTTCCTCCACCACACCTGAGGGCAGTATGCTGGGTTAGCAGATTTGGAGCAGGCCTCATGACACACACACACACACACACACACACACAGCTCTGTCCTCCAACAACTCACAAGCCACCTTTTCGCAGCCCACAGATACTGCCACCTGAGGCAGCCGCTTCCCTCTGCCCTGATTCCTGAGGTTTCTAGACCCTTGTGCACAGTGGTGATGTCACCATAAGAAAATAAGGAGGACCATGCAAGATCAGACCCGGGGTCCATCTAGTCCAGCATTCTGTTCACACAGTGGCCAACCAGCTGCCCATGGGAAACCCACAAGAAGGACATGACTGCAACAGCACCCTCCCACCCATGTTCCCCAGCAACTGGTCGTAGGGATGTATGAGAAATTTGTTTTAATTCATTTTTGAACAGGATTTACCAGTCCGCACCTCCCAGGCCAAACACGGACTCTAATGCAATCTATGGTCACACTCGGTATATTTCTGAGCTTGCAATATGATTCGTGGACCGCCCCCAAAAATGTGTTTGACAGCATGCATAAATTTGAAAAACGTTTACTTTTGGAAAATGTGCACAAACAGGGTTTAATTAATGGGAGAAGAATTCATGCATTTCGGAGATGCGCACAATTGATGGGTAAAATTGGGGAAATGTTGTGAACTGCTCAGAGAGCTTCAGCTGTCGGGTGGTATAGAAATGTAATTAATTCATAGAATACAAATGAAGACACACACATTTTCATGCAGAAAGAAACCCACAAAGTTCGAAATCTGATACAGACATAAGACGGAACGAACTTCGACGTGGACTTTTGAGTATTTTGAAGAGCTCAAGTTTTGCTTGTATTCACATCCCTACGATGCTGCCTTTGACGGTGGAGGTAGCATAGAGACATCAGGACTAGCAGCCATTTATACATCATCCTCTATGAATTTGGCTACTACCCCTTTGAAGCCATCCAAGTTTGTGGCCATCACTACATCTTGCGGCAGCAAATTCCATATTTTAACTATGTGGGGCGTGTAGAAGTCCCGAATCTCCCACTAATCAGCTTCATGCGATGACCCCCAAGTTATGGGAGAGGGAGAAAAACATCTCCCTACCCCACTTCCTCCACATTGCGCATCAACCACATGCTAGGGCAGTGTTCTCCACACTGGCTGGGGCATGCTGGGAGTTGTAGGCCAAAAACATCTGGGGACCCAAGGTTGGAGAACACTGTGCTAGGGCCTAGGCTGGAGAAACCCTCTGAGGGCTGACGTTCTTTACAATACAAATTTCAACCATACAGATTTTAAATGTGTGTTTGTTTGTTTGTTTGTTTATGGGTAGGCATGTAAAAGCTTTGTACGACAGAGGCATTTTATTTTCCAAACCATTTAAAGCTTCAAATTATTCCCTTCCTGCCTTTTGACATAAAATTTTAACCGGTTATCTTTCAACAGAGAGAGAGAGAGAAATCTATTTCATTTTTAATTTCCCACAATAGTGAAAATCTAAAAAAAAATTAGCTGACAGCTATATATGGGGTGGTGGGGGCAGGCAGACCGCTATACAATTCCCAGTCCCAAAGTGACTGGGGCAATGTTGTCTGACCCAGATTGATACAGGCATGTGGCTTACGCTGGCTCAGCTTGTCTGAGCGTGGAAAGCTAAGCAGGGTCAAGCCTGGTTGTTACTTGGATGAGAGACCCCTCCTCTAGTTTCCTGCATTGAGCAGGGGGTTGGACTCGATAGCCTTGTAGGCTCCTTCCAACTCTATGATCTATGAAATCTATGAAATCTATGTACTGGTATATCCTTTTCTCTCACGCTCTGGATCACCACCAGTGGAATAGACACATGCTGGATTTCCTTTCAATGCTATTAATTGCAGATGCCAGACGGTGACAACAGCAAAGGTTACAGACAGTTGGCAACCATTTTTGGCTTAAATAGCAAGGAAGTGGCAGTGTATGAAGCCAATCCACTGGTCAATTGAGCTCGGTATTGCCTTCACCAGGGGTAGGTAGTGTGCTGCCCGTCGGTGCACCTTTGGTGGCACCCATTGATGTGCTCTATACCTCCCACTCTTTAAAAAAAAAAAAAGCAATTGAGAGGGAGCGTGTGTGAGAGTGGTGATCCAGAGTGTGAGAGAAACGGAGAGAGGGGAAATGAGTTCCCTGGCAGAGCAGGGGGGAGAGAGAAAAAGAGTTTGCCTTATTTTGATACATAGAATAGTATTTATTTATTTATTTAATATATTTATTTACCGCCCATCAGCCCAAAGGCTCCCTGGGTGGTTTACAAGAAAAACAGGATAAAAACAATCTTAAAACCGAAAGTATCATTAAAATAGAAATACAAATCATCATCATCAGGCGATCACTCGTGACCGAGTAAGATTGTCTTCCGGGATAAAAGGAGGACATTCTAAAGAAGATTGTGTAGACTCTGGCGATGGGTCCGTAAGTGACTGTGGAGGCCAATTCTAGATCCACACAGCTTCCCACAGTGAGGACACAGGTTACCAGATGGAAGATGGTCCTGTAGAGGATTCATTTGACGTGCTTTTAGCTTAGCACGTTTCTCCCTTTCACCTTGCACTCGGGCTTCTTCAAAGTCCATGGAACCTTTGTGAAAGGCCAACCTCCATTTAGATCGTTCATGGGCCAGAGCTTCCCAGTTTTCAATGTTTATATTGCATTTTTTTAGATTAGCCTTATGAACATCTTTAAACCTCTTATATTGACCACCGATATTCCGCTTTCCATCCTTGAGTTGGGAGTAAAGTAACTGCTTTGGGAGACGGCAGTCAGGCATTCGAACAACATGACCGGTCCACTGAAGTTGGCGTTGAAGGATCATTTTTTCAATGCTAGTAGTCTTTGCTTCTTCCAGTACACTGACATTTGTTCGCCTATCTTCCCAAGTAATTTGCAGGATTTTCCGGAGGCAACGTTGATGAAACCTTTCAAGGAGGTGGAAGTGACGTTTATAGATAGTCCATGTTTCGCAGGCATACAATAAAGTTGGTAATACAATGGCTTCATAAACCAGTGTTTTGGTCTTCTTACAAATATCCCGATCCTCGAACACTCTATGTTTCATTCGAGAAAATGCGGCATTTGCGGAGCTCAGACGATGCTGGATTTCACTGTCGATGTTAGCTGTAACAGAAAGATAGCTGCCAAGATAGAGAAAATGATCGACATTTTCCAGTATTGTCCCGCCAAGCTGGATAGATGGCATCACCAAAGGGTTGGCTTGCACTTGCTGATGAAGCACTTTGGGTTTTTTGATGTTAAGTGAGAGACCATGTTTTTCGTATGCTTCTGCAAAAGCATTTAGGATAGTTTGGAGATCGTCCTCTGAATGTGCGGAGACCACATTATCATCAGCATACTGAAGTTCCACAACGGAGGTTGTAATTACCTTACTTTTTGCTTTCAGCCTGCTGAGATTAAAAAGCTTTCCATCTGTTCGATATATAATTCCCACACCGGTGGGAAGTTTCCCCTTGACAAGATGTAAAACCATGGCGATGAAAATGGCAAATAATGTTGGGGCGATAACACATCCCTGTTTAACACCTGATCCCACTTTAAATGGAGCACCATGAGAGCCGTTGTTGTCCAAAACCGTTGCCGTCATGTTGTCATGGAGAAGTCGCAAGATATTCACACATTTATTGGGGCATCCAATTTTCATAAGGATAGTCCAGAGAGCTGTACGGTCTACAGTATCAAAGGCCTTAGCCAAATCGATAAATGCCATATAAAGGGGTTGATTTTGCTCCCGGCATTTTTCTTGGAGCTGACGTGCAGTAAAAATCATGTCTACTGTCCCTCTAGAGGGGCGGAAACCATATTGAGTTTCAGGGAGGATCTCTTCTGAAATAGATAGAAGACAGTTTGCGAGAATCCTAGCAAATATTTTACCTGCGGTTGCTAAGAGAGAAATGCCCCGATAGTTTCCACAGTCTGTTCTATCACCCTTCTTAAAGAGGGTGATAATTATGGCATCCCTGAAGTCTTCTGGGATCTCTTCTCTTATCCAGATTTTTTCGATGAGTTTATGAAGATGTTGTACAAGTTCGGGGGCCCCTTCTTTAAAGATTTCAGCAGGAATCCCATCTGGTCCACTAGCTTTGTTGTTCTTCATTTGATTAATGGCTTTTTTTACTTCATCCAAAGTGGGGAGTATTGCAAGTTCCTCTTTAATTTGTTTTTGCGGGATTTGCGAAAAAATCTCATTATCCACCTTAGATTTACGATTTCAAAGGTCATAATAATGCTCTTTCCAACGCAGTGCAATAGACTCTTTGTCTTTTAAGAGTTTGGTGCCATCTTTTGATTGTAAAGGGTTTGTACCATAGGTTTTTGGTCCATAAATGGCTCTTGTGGCCTTAAAAAAGCCCCGTGCATCATGAGATTCTGCAAGTTGTTGAATTTCTTCAGCTTTCTTTTTCCACCAAGCGTTCTTAAGTTCTCTTGTTCTTCTTGGACCTCAGCCTTTGCGCTAGCGGAGGTTTTTTTCTTGGCAGCGCAGTTAATATCATTACAATATACAATACAATATAATACAATAAAATACAATAAAATACAAATACAATATAATACAAAACAATAAAACACAGCAGCCAGATGAATCAGACCAGAGGTACAGCAGTGATAATAAAAATGGGAATAAAAATCTAACCATTAAAATATTGGTTAGGTCTTCACCTGGCGCCTGAAGGAATAAAGAGTAGGCGCCAGGTGCACCTCCTTGGGGAGTTGATTCCAGAGATGGGGTGCCACAACTGAGAAGGCCCTTCCCCTAGTAGCCCTAGTGATGTTCACGTACCTGGGGGGGGCTCGCCTGTGGGGGGGATCGCCCGGAAGTGACATGCCGGGACCAGCGCGGGCGGCGCGGGTGGCTCGCCTCTCCTCCTCCTCCTCTTCTCCATTTTATCCTCACAACAGCCCTGTGAGGTAGGTTAGGCTGAGAGTCAGTGACTGCCCCAAAGTCACCCAGTGAGTTTCATGGCTGAGCGGGAACTAGAACCCGGATCCCCCGAGTCCCAGTCCAGCGCTCTCACCACTACGCCACACTGGTTCTCCCATGTCCACACTGATTGGCATTGGCTCTCCAGGGTTTCAGACATGAGAAGTCTTTCTCAGTCCTACCTGGAGATGCCAGGGCTTGAACCTGGGACCTTCTGCACGCAAAACATGTGCTCGTTCTTTCAGTTACTTTTAATTGTTCCCCTTCCGTATTACCAATGAGAAAACATGCAAACGAAAACCAATATCAGTGTGATCACACACGTGTGATGGCATCTTGTGGAGCTGTGTTTTACTCCTGCACACGAGGAGAAGTCCTCAGGAGGTTCGGGCTGAAGTGTCACCACCAGTATGAGGATGATATTCAGTCCCATTTCTCATTCCCATCTACACATCCCAGGGAGACTGTTGAAATCATGGACCATCGTCTGGAAGCTGTTTTGGGGTGGATGAGGGTAAACAATCTGAACCTTGATCCAGACAAGGTGGTGATACTGTGGGTCGGGAAACCAACTACTCTGGATGGAGGTTTACAGCTGGTTTTAGTTGGGGTTGCACCCCCCCTGAAAGACCAAGTGTGTAGTCTAGGAGTCCTCCTGTACTCAGCACTAACTGGGGAAGCCCAGGGGGCTGAGATGTCCAGGAGTGCCTTTTACCAACTTAGGCTTCTACGCCAGCTGTGGTCCTATCTGGAGAGGTCGGACCTTGCCTCAGTTATCCATGCAGTCTAGTGATGTCCAGGCTGGGCTACTGTAATGCGCTGTATGCGCGGCTGCATTTAAAGATGGTTCAGGAATGTCAACTAATGCAGAATGTGGCCGCCCAAGCATTGGTGGGGCAAGGCAATTAGATCATATAAAGCCTGTACTGCACCAGTCGCACTGGTTTCTAGTATGTTTCCAAGCCCAATGTAAAGGGCTGGTTTTGACCTTTAATGCCTTAAATGGTTTGGGACCAAATTACTTAAAGTATCACCTTCACCCATATCAGCCGGCCCGCACTATAAGATCAGCAAGAGAGGCCCTTCACATTTGCCCACCTGTGAGTGCAGTCAGGTGTGCAACTACACAAGAGAGGGTCTTTTGTTCAGTGACCCCACACCTCTGGATTAAGTTACCATCGAGGGTCTGCCAGGCCCCACCATTTCAGGCTTTTAAGAAGGCCCAGAAAACTTGCTACATTCGTCTGGCTACATTAGTCCCCAGATTATGTATTATCCAAGCAGGCTGTAGCTCCAGTTAAGGTTCATTAATGCTGGTGTTTGCTGTTTTTTAGAATGTTTGTTGCGGTTGCTTCTCCTATTACTGTTTTTACTGTGTTTTTTACTATGGTGTCTGTTTTTATTATGCGTTTTTTTGTTGATGATGTATGCTCCCTTGGGAGGGTTCCTGCTCTGAAAGGCAGCTAAGAGAGGAGGAGGAGGAGGAGGAGGAAGAGGAGGAAGAAGATATTCTCATTCCCCCCTTCCATCCTCCCCCTTTTTCAAAAACACACCAACTGTGCAATCTTATACACAACTCCTCAGAAGTAAGTCCCATTGGGTTCAATTGGGCTTACTCTCAAGTAAGTGGCTATAGGCTTTTCACCTAAATGCCATGCTTCAGGGCTAGTCTTGCCAGGAAAAGTTCAAAGTATGTAATAATATCTTAAATCAGTTCCTCTTTCCTTTTGGCATTTCATTTGATATGAATAGCAGAAGATTATATGAGAAAAATTCTAATGGGGATATTCGGTGCCTTCACTCCACAAGTATTTGAAATGCAGGCCTGTTTATGACTCAAGGTTTATGATGATATATGCTAATCTTGAAGGGCCTCATTCATGAACCTTAAGTCACCAGAGATCTTTTTGAAAGAGTGATGCCTGGGAAAGAAGAACGACACAGTTGTCTCCTTCGTTTCCCTTGACCTGCCACAAAGCAGGCTTTCAAACATATTATCTCTCAATACAGACACAGAGGTAGGGGCAAAGTAGGCAGTCAGAGGACAAACCAGGACATGTTCTGGAGGATGAGGGTGGAGCCAAGTGGAGTCCAATCTACATAATAGTGTAGATCTATCTCCCAAACATCTGGTTGCTGTGGCATACTTCTTTGTTGCTGAATCAAAATTGAAGGTGCGCGCACTTCAATCTTGCACCCCAAGAGTTTTGGTTTTAAGAGTGTGAAACAGGAAGAACTACCCATGCTCAAAGCAGCCTGACGCGTGTATTGCTGCATGGGTCACTGCTACGGGCCTGCCTCCTCCATGGGCAGGTTAACGGGGGCCCGGACAAAGTGCCTTCTGGTGTCGTCGCCTCTTCCATCACTGAGCCCTGCTGGACTTATGCAGCAATAGTGGCAACCACAGTACTCTGAGCAGTGCCAGACAGCCAGCTGGTTCTCATCACCCACTTAATTCTCCATGAATGCCTGGGTCTGGGAGTGATGCATTGTAGAAAAATAAAATGATGGCTAGACTGGTTGAAAAAAGGAAAGAAAAAATTCTCTAGGAACAGGATCTATGGTTCCTACTATAGAAGCCTCATTTCTAGAGTGCTCCTGCAGCATCCTAGGAAGCCAAACTACTACCTCCACTACATTATTATTATTATTATTATTATTATTATTATTATTATTGATGATGATGTGAATTTCACCCAAACAAACAAAACCATATAAAATATACAATTTTCTTACAGAAAATTAAATAAATCACTTACAATAGATGTGTACGAAATGTATGTCCATAAGTATATGTAAGTTTATGATGATACAGCTATCAATGGAAACAGTTATGCATAAGCCTCAGAAAAGATGGACTAAATATTCATATATCTATCCATCCACAGGTGGAATCTAAATTCCACCCATTCGAATATTGAAAGTTTTGTTAGGTCCTCAATTGATTGTGTTATGGGAGGTGGGCGCTTATCTTTCCAGTGTTGTAATATCACCCTTTTTGCTGTCAAAAGGGCACAGAAAATCCACTTGTGTTGTCCTTGTGATGAGTTCCATACAGCAGGTAAATAATCTAAAAGAACGTGTGCATCAGTAAATATTAAAGTGCATTTTAATACTAAGTTTATCCATACTATAAACCATACTTGAAGGTTCCTGCCTACTTCCTATACTCTAGGAATGAAGTATCTATGGCAGGAACCATAGAGCCCATTCCGAGAGCACCCCCTTTTTTTCTTGCTTCTTGGGTTAGGGTGGCTTCAACACCTTGGTGCTGTGATAGGGAACATGTCTCATGTTGCTGCAAGATCATGGTCTCTGCCTGATGGGGTGAGTGAGTGAATGAATGTGTGTGAATGGTGGGTATGAATGTGTGTAAATGGCGCGTGCATACATGCACATGTGCAGCCCCATCATCCCAGCAGATAGTAGATGCAGTCCTTGGGGATAAAGTTTGTGCACCCCCGTGGTAGAATCCCAAGCTTATAGAATGGAGTGTACCACTTCAGACTGCAAATGGATTATGCTTTTTAAAATATATATATATGTGCATCTTTTCTTCTTTTTTAAAAACTCCCTGCAAGTAGAAGAGTTCCTGAATTCTTCATGCAGGGATTTTTTGTTATGTGGGGCAAACATTCAAAAATGGGATCCCTCCTTAACTGTTTTGAAGTGGTACAGTCCAGTCCACCATCTCTACCACCTCACTCTGTTGCCAAGGCTAGATGCAAATAAATGTCTCTATGCTGTACCAAGAAGATAGATTAGAGATATCACTGTGAGTCATATTTCCAGTGATGAGGTCCAAAGCAATTCTGATTGGCTCGGATAAAGGTAAGTGATTTCACCAAAAAGCCAATCTGATTGAGCATAGGGGAGCTCACCACCCGTTTTGAAGATGGACTTAGCACACCAGAAAGCATGTGTGCTTTCCACATGGATTTTCTGTAGGACCAACACTCACCACATTTACTCCCAAAACAAAGGCAATATGCCGCCACATATTCTCTCAATTAGACACGTACGTTGGCCTTAAATCAAAAGGAACCCGTGAATAAACAAAAGGAAAGTGGCGTATAATTGAGCTATAAAACATAAGTTTAATAAGATTCGGCTCCCCTGAATGTTTATGGGGCAAGCTGATTTGTAATTTCCCCCCTCCCGTTTCAGGTTGATTCGTATCCTAATTAGGTGCTATTATTGCTCTCTTAGAAATAATCTTTGGAGCAAAAGTCCATTCCGAGGAGAGTGATCAGCGGATGGTTTAATTAAATTTTCATGTTTAATTTTCTTCTCTCTTTTCCACTGCCTCTTTGTCTCTAATAAAAGCTAACATGACGGGAGCAGCCCATGGCAGCTTGAAAGGCAGTGCCACAGACTCATGGGAATCCAGTAGGGATGTGAGGAGGACATTGCAAAATCCGTTCCGTCTATGTTTTGAGGATTGTCAGGTGGCCTTTTGCCCGTTGCCCGCTCGCTGATGGAATCAGATTTTGTGCAGATGCGTTTCCACGCATTTGCGCAAATTCAAGGTCACGCAAATTCACACTTCCGAAAATGCGCCCATCCCCCCAAAATATGCAGATCCCCCCCCCTCCAAAAAAGTGTATTTTCATGCTTTGCCCTATCGGGGAAATGCGCTTTTTCGGTTTGTGCTTTTTAAAAATTGTACATATTTTTTCTATGACTTAATTTGCATAAATTACATAAATACATTAAACAAAAACACTGTGCAAGTCTGTGGAATCCGTGTGACTCGGGGGGAAAAGCCAGTCCCCTGCGGAATCTGCAGGTCAGATTCTTAGACATTCAACTTATTTCAGTTCATTGTGGATTCCTGCTACCTCTTTAGTATCCAGGAGGTCTACATAGAATCATAGAATCCTGCACCTTGGTATACAGGGATGCCAGGATTCCGTCCTTCCCTAATCAATAGTGCTGTACCAGCCCTGGCCCCCATCCCACCAATTGAACTCAGAGTCCCTACATTTGGCTGGCTGTGACACAGTGTCGTCGTCCCCCGCCGCCATGGGCTCAGCGGCAGGGCCCCTGTTTTGCATACACGAGGTCCCAGGTTCAATCCCCATTTATAGCCCAGCCAGGAGAGTCCATCTGCAAACTCCATCTCCTCAAGTGCCACAACTGGGCTGGTTTGTTTTTAAAGGCCAGCGGCCTGTCCCACAGCTACTGGCTCCTTTGTGGTGATGAGTAGGATCTGACGAGTGAGGAGGTGGTTGGGGAATGTCCCTGCTCACGGGATGAGTGTGAGGTCCACTCCCAAGGACCTCGCAAGGATCAAGAGGACCGTGTATGTGTTCCAAACTGGAGGGTCCCACTTGCAAAGGTCCAGAAACTGATTCTAACTCCTCCTTCGAGGCACTGCCACCAGAAACCTCAGTCTCAGAGGGCTCTTGGACCTGAGGCATGATTCTGGGACCCTGGCCCTGGGCATGCTGTCCATATATATCCAGGTTTAGGCACCAGGGAGACTATGTCAAAGGATGTGACTTTGAAACAGATTTCAACCTTTGCACGTCAGGTTAGAAAACTGAAACTCTGGCCCACAGGCAAAGTGAGCTCTCAGTCCATCACCCAGCGGCCTCTATTGAAGAAATACTGCCGCGTCGAAAATGTCTTCCACACTTTTTTTCGACCATTCTCGTTCAATTTGATAAAAAGAGAAATTGCTTTTCAAAAGAAATTCAAATGAGAAGAACATTTTGGAGAAATTCTCATGGGTTGGGTTTCAGGGTTCTTGTGTTTCTCCTATTTATGAGGTGGCCGAGGAGTGTGCGAGAGTGTCCCGGCCGTCTTTCATTTGTACAATCATATTTCTGGCAGCCTGTTGTCTCCTTGGCTTCCCACACTTCAGTTAAAGCCCCGAGGAAAACATTGTGAGGTAATTCCTCCCACGGGGCTTTTTCTGCTCAGGAAGAGCAGGCAGCTTGGGAGGCTGTAGAGCAGTGTTCTCCAACCTTGGGTCCTCAGATGTTTTTGGCCTACAACTCCCAGCATGCCCCAGCCAGCGTAGCTGGCTGGGGCATGCTGGGAGTTGTAGGCCAAAAACATCTGGGGACCCAAGGTTGGAGAACAACGCTGTAGAGCAATGGAGAGATGTGTAGTAAAAAGAAAGCAAAAAAAACCATACAGCATCCTTGGCCACCTCACAGTGCTTAGGTAAGCTCAAAAATACCATGAAAATAACTTCATAAGAAATTATAAGATACCCTGAATGCAAACAGAAGCACATGTTTTCAAAAAATGTTCACACAGTCCCGAGCTGGCAATTGCATTTGAAAAATACATTGTTATTGCTGTTGTTGTTGCTGCTGCTGTCGTCGTTTTAAAAATGCACATTTTGAAAGATTTTTCTTTTAAAGATTTTCATTTTCACACTTTAGTCAATGGGGAGAAATGGCACGGTTTTGGAAAATATGCGCAGAAACGCACACTTTTCCCGTTTGAATGAACCGAAAAACAGGCCACAGATAAGAAATGGAGTGAGCGGAACCAAGCTTCGGAGTGAAGTTCGGAGAATTTTGGTGAGCTCAAACACCCCAAGTTCTTCCTTCCCCATGTTTAATGAGTGGCACCTAGAAATACCTGAACCTGCCATAGCACAAGGGTAAGATATATAGCTGTGGGGGAGATCTTTACAGCCCAATGATTTGTGTGTGTGTGTGTGTGTGTGTGTTTCTTGTTTTGGCGGCGTTTTATGATTTTATGTTTAAGTGTCTCTCGCAAGTTTGAAATGCTATAGTTAATTTAGGGCAATAACATTTAAATTATGAATCATCTGCCATAACTATAAATTATACATTTTGCAAATGAATATTCAAGTCCTCTATTCAAAGCGGCAGCTGTGCTCAGAGAGAGCTCCCAAGCAAATAGCGTTTCTAAATCATGGGTTTGTTTTTTAATCTTAGTGGAAGGCTCATGGGGGCCGGTCCTCCGTGGCGCAGCGGGGGGGATCCATGAATTCCAATACACTGAAGGGTCCAAGCAGAACAAACAGAATGGAATTAATATCATTCCCTGGAAGTTTCCACCAACTAGAAACTTCATGATCTCTCTGTGAGAGCCCGGGCAGTGTAGTGGGAGAACACCATTCCCCAAAATGTCTGAAATATGATGCCTGAAATAAAATAGGAGGCACCCTTCACTCTTACAACTCAAGTCCAAAGCCACCTGTGGTTATCTGGGTCATCTTTTAGTGGTTCTCCAGCTTTTTGTGCAGTTTTTCCCCCCATGTCCAATTCAAGGTGCTTGTTTGGGCTTTTAAAGCCCAAAATGGGTGCATACTCCAAATGCTGGTTATGATGACCTATAAAGTCCTATCAGGCTTGGCTTCTACCCTTTATCTATGATGTATTGTGGGACAATAATACAAAGGAGATAGGGAATTACTTTAAAACAAGTTGGCACCGATGCTTAGGATATGAGCTGTCGAATGATAAATGGGAATATATCTGCACCCAAGGAGTGACAAAATCATATGCCATCAATAAGAGAGAAGACCATTATAAATTAATTTCTGGGTGGTATCTGACCCCAAAGAAGTTGTATAGGATGCATCCAAATCTGGGATCTGATGCATGTTGGAAATGTGGGGATATAAAAGCAAGTATGATTCATATGTGGTGGGATTGCCCGAGGATTCGGTCATTCTGGGAGCTGATGAGGAAGGAGATGCAGGTAACTGTTAGCAATGCTATCCCAGATGACCCTTTGATAATGGTATTAGGGTATCTTAAAGAGGCAGTTAAAATTGAAGACCATGAGTTAGTATGGAATCTATTGATAGCGGCTAAGCTACCAATAGCAAAGCACTGGGGACAATTGACGTTACCCACACACACTCATGGAATGGAAATATAAAACATGGCATGTGGCCACAATGGTTAAGTTAAGAGAATCTGTAGGGATGAGTGATGGGGAAAGGGTTAAACCAAATTTCAGGATAGATTGGGCTAAGTTCTTAATGTATAGTTCTGTAAATTATGGTTTAAACACGAATGGAGATGAAATGTTATATACTGATGGATGATTGAGAGTGGTATTGTTAATTTTGAATATGTACGTATATGAAAGCTTGAACCATTATGTAAATAATAATAATAATAATAATAATAATAATAATAATAATAATAATAATAATAATAAATAAATAAATAAATAAATTACAAAGCCCTATATAGCTTGGGACTAGGCTGCCTGAAGGACTACTTGCACCTGCATGAGCTTGCCTGAGCATTAATATCAGTGTCTGAAGCCCCTGCTGTCTGCTCCACCTGTAGGAGTTGTAAGACTGACCAGCACCAAGAAAAGGGCCTTTTCAGTGGTGGCCGCCTTCTTTGAAACCACCTCCCCAGGAAAATACATATAGCTTCATCATTGCTCCTTTCAAAAAAAAAACTCTGGACATATTTGAGTTCCAGTTTGCATTTTATTAATTATTGTCCTGCGCTTGAAGAATTGGACAAATCCATCCGTCCCTAATACAAACAAGAGACATGACTTATTCATAGGACAGAATGGGTTGGACTCAGACAGATATATTCAGACTAGGATCCTTACTTATGGTGCCATCCAATGTGGCTGCCCATAACCCACCAAACTCGGGCATCCAGTCGAGCATGGGAGAAGCAGGGAGGCAAGGATTATCTCTGTGCTTTTCTTGCACTGCAAAAGATACAGATGGCCGATTTCAGTTGTCTATGTCTTCTGCTCCTGCTCACAAGAAGGAGGCACTGAGGTACCACTGGTATATGTCGTATCTCGGCAGAGCCTCACTGCACAGTTGAAGTCCCAGCTGTGCGACCTCTGAGTGCTTTTCCGAGGTCAGAGTTGGGACTCCAACTTTTCCCGTGGCTGGTCAGACGCCCTTAAGCCCCTTTGAGTTCAATAGTGCTGTTGCACTCATCTCCCACTTGTGGGCTTCCCACAGGTGGCTGGTTGACCACTATGTGAACATTATGGGATTTAACCCATAATGTACAGAATCCCCTGCCACCATCTATGTTGGTTCCAGCTGGCTTTGATGTCATTAAAGGATTATTAGATCCATGGAACATCTGGTTTCCGAGGAAGAATCGGATACACTATTGCTAAATAGCAAACCTGATTCTCTGGGTGCCACTCTTTATGTAGCCAAAATGACGCCACCCATGCCCAGGAGGGTGGTATCAGCAGGTTCTGGGACACCCCAAGGTTTGCAGAAGTACAAAAAAAAATCTTTAGAACAAACATACTAAGTGGGGATGACCTCCAGAAGCCCAGTATGGACTCAGCATGCTCCGTGGCCACACAATGCTGACTGACTCTTGGGGGAATGGAATGGACTCTCTTGGAAGAGGGCATGGCTGGCTGATGGAGAACCATGTGGGAGGGAGTATCTTCTACAGGAGCACTCCACGCTGCAGATCCCCCTTGTATTTGAGCAGCAAATACAATTCTCAGGGCAGAAAAAAGGAAGTACATCTTCACACAGTGCAGAGTTAAACTATGGAATTTGCTACTACAAGATGCAGTGGTGGCCACCAAACTGGAGGGCTTTAAAAGAGGATTAGACAAATTCATGGAGAAGAAGGCTATCAGTGGCTACTAGTCCTGATGGCTATATGCTACCTCCAGTATCAGAGGCAGTATGATTATGTACACTAGTTGCTGGGGAACATAAGCAGGATGGTGCTGTTGCACTCATGTCCCACTTGTGGGCTTCCCACAGGTGGCTGGGTGACCACTATGTGAACAGAATGCTGGATGAGCGAGGCCTTTGGTCTGGTCCAGCATGGCTCTTCTTACGTTCTTCTGAGTGCTGGTCCCAAGACTTGCAGAAGTACAAAACCTAGGGGGGCCTCCCCACAAAACCCCAGCCTAAGGAGGATTGAGCCTGGTCAGAGGACATGGAGTGCTGACTGGTTGCTGCTGTGGGAGGAGGAGATCGAACACTGGGGGGTGGCGAGACGGAGAATGCAATGGAGTCTCCTGGAAGAGGTGCTATGGCTGACTGTCCAGAACTGTGAACAGGAGCGCTCCACAGTGCGTTTCAGGTCCTACTTATATCTCTAAATAACACTTGGTTAGAGGTAGAGATGGGGGTTGTACCTTTGGGGGGGTCGTCTCGCCTCTCCTTGGCGAGCAGCCCCGCCCGAAGCCCATATTCTCCGCGGCGCGGAGCGATTCTCCGCCCACTCTCTGCGCTGCTCGGGGCAGCCATGCCAACAGTGCAGGGTCCTGTCGCGTCATTTCCGGCTGGCCGGAAGTGACGCGACGGGACCCTGTGCCGTCGCGACGGAACCCCGCGCTGCGTTTTTGGCGTAGAAACCAGGGCAACATAGCTTAAAACAGCCATTTTAAGCCATGTTGCCCTGGTTTCTACACCAAAAATGTGGTTCCGTCACGTCGGCACAGGGTCCCGTCGCATCACTTCCTGGCGGCTGGAAATGATGTGCCGGGACCACACGCTGCTGGCGCTGCGGCTTGGCATCTCGAGCTGAGGGGTGAGCAGGCGCCACGTAAGGCCCGCAAATATCAGGGGGCACAAGCGGGGCCGAACGATTTCGGCCTCATTTCAGCCCCCCGATATTCATGGTAACATAGAGGGGCAACAGCATGAGAGGGTTATGGCATTTCTACCACACTTCTGGGGAACAGGATGCTAGACTAGATGGACCTTTTATCTGATCCAACAGGGCCCTTTGTGTGCTCTTAGGTTCTTCTGTCAGACCAGTAACCTTTTAGTGGGTGGCTGGTAACCCTGAACTCCATTCCAAGAAGAGGATAACCAAGTGTGTTCTGAGAGTTTTGCTCTCTGAAGAAATTATCAGAGACTTTAAGTAATATTCTTCTGCACCCCAGACATTCAGTTATTATCATTATCCTCAAATAGTTCCCCAGGGGCTATCTGATGTGCTTTTCTGCACTGACGGGGTTTAGAGATTTCTGATGCAATTACTGTAGCTTCCCTTGGAGATGCAGCTGAAGAGGGGGAGGAGAAGGAGATTGCCTTCTGTTATCACACCCTCTTTGGAAGATACCATTATCCCAGGAATTCATAGAATGATAGAATCATAGAAAAGTAGAGTTAGAAGGGGCCTACAAGGCCATCGAGTCCAACCCCCTGCTCAATGCAGGAATCCAGGTCAAAGCATCTCTGACAGATGTCTGTCCAGCCGCACCTTGAATGCCTCCAGACTGGGAGAGCCCACCACCTCCCTAGGTAGATTCCATTGTCTTATTGCTCTGACAGTCAGGAAATTTTTCCTGATGTTTAGGTGGAATCTGGGTTCCTGTCACTTGAGCCCATTATTCCGTGTCCTGCAAACTGGGATGATCGAGAAGAGAGCCTGGCCCTCCTCTGTGTGACAACCCTTCAAGTACTGGAAGAGTGCTATCATATCTTCCCTCAGTCTCCTCTTCTGAAGGCTAAACATGCCCAGTTCTTTCAGTCTCTCCTCATAGGGCCTTGTTTCCAGTCCCTTTATCATCCTTGTTGCCCGCCTCTGAACCCTCTCCAGTTTGTCTACGTCCTTCTTAAAGTGTGGTGCCCAGAACTGGACACAGTACTCAAGATGGGGCCTAACCAGTGCTGAGTAAATTGTGGTGCATTGGGTGAGTGTCTCTCCTGTGTGGGTCCAATGGGCCCCTAGGATACTGGATAGAACTGGATTGAGGATTGCTGACCTTCTATTAGTTGGCCTTCTTTGCGGTGGAGAAGGGAGCAGGACAGGAGGGTAAAACTCAGGGGGTGGTGTGTCGTGCCTAGGGCCATCAGAGAAATCTGCAACAGATCAAAATGGCACTGGATTTCTATGAATCTATCTCATGGAATCCCCCAGAGGATTAGCTTTTTGGAGCTGCATGATTCCATGTGGACCATTTTTTGAACTTTCTGTAATTGTACACAGCTTTGGTCCTACAAAACTCTGGGAGCTGCATAAAAATACAGTACACACACACACACCTACTTTTTACATGTCTGTGATCTCTCTTCAGCCTCTGCAGTGTAGCAGTCTTTGTTTTGTGCACTCTTTGTGCCACCAAGGGGAAAGCATCAGGGAGAAAGGTGCAATGGGCATTGGGTAGGGATGTGGGAGGAATCTGATAAGAGGGTGAAAATCGGATGGATTTTCATTATTCCTGCCCCCGGATTCCAGTTCACCAGCCCTGCTGCGCTGCTTCTGACTCACTATGATGCGAGTCTAGCCAGTTTGTGGAATTCCATCTCTAAGATGGGCTGTGGCTTGCACTTTTTTAAAAAAAACACTAAGGAAATCTGCGCAAATGGCGGTATTTGCACAAATTTGCCTAACTTTATGCAAATTGTATAAATCACAGTATTTTGCATGTTTCGCATAGGGGTGTACCTGCTCGCCTTGAGGCAGGCATAGTGGGCCGAAATAGGCCCCGCTCACGCCCGCCAGAGACTCGCGGGGCCTTACCGGGTCCGGGACTCCCTTGGCTCACCGCCTTGAGACTGCTGCGCCGGCCACGCTGGTCCCCCGCGCTGCGTATTTTGCGGAGAAACCAGGGCAAAGGGGCTTGGCTGGATGTGCAGACAGAAAACCAGAAAAAAATAGGAAATAATGTTTTGGCAAATTCCAATATGAACCATCCTGGTCCACAGCACCCAGTATAATTGGAACTTAGTTATCCACTGGATTTTGCACTTCTAAAATGTTCTGGTGGTATTCTTGGCTCAAATGATGTATCAAAACAGATTTAGAAAAGCAAATTTTAAGAGATATGTGTTTAATATATGCATTTAGGTATGCTTTTGATCATAGTGCAGGGTGTTGTTTTTTTTAAAAAAGTGCAGATTAATGCAGAAACAGATGGAGCAGACTGATGGATGAACACATGTGAATATGACATGAACTGGACATCAGTTGATTTGCCCATCTATAATAGAAGCAGATGGCTAGCAGTTGGGGAGCAAAGGAAAAGAGACAGATTCTCTGCCCAGACTATGGACAGTTCCAAGAAACAGCAGAGAGGTTGCTCCAACAAGCACAATGGAGTATTCCTTTCTAGAACTGTGTTAGGCAGCAAGGTGTCCAGATGTTTTGGACCACAACTCACATTAACCCCAGCCAGCATGGCCAGTGGTCAGAGATTGTAGGAGTGGTAGTCCAACAAGTTATGGAGGTTACCGAGCTGCTGACCCTTGATCTAGAAAGAAGCTCAGATGACTTACTGTAGGTAGCTGAGCTTTTAAAGACTATTGCTTGAGTCCCAGGAGAACAGCAACCACATAGAACTCTGTGCAAGATTTATTTATTTATTATATTTATACCCTGCCTTTTTTCCTGCAAGGAACCCAAGGCGGCTTACATAATCCTCCTCCTCCTCTCCATTTTATCCTCACAACAACCCTGTGAGGTAGGTTAGGCTGAGAGTCAGTGACTGGCCCAAAGTCACCCAGTGAGTTTCATGGCCAAGCGGGGACTAGAACCCGGATCTCCCGAGTCCCAGTCCAACACTCTAGGCAACTTCCTAGGTTCAAATTAGTGCTATGCCAAAAATTTCTCCCAGATTTTTTTTTTTCAACAATTCTATTCAACTTCGTCGAAAAGAAATTGGTTTCGAAAATTTTGGAGACATTCACATGGGTTGGGTTTGAGTTTCTTGTGCTTACCTTACTTGGGAGGTGTCTGAGGAGTGTGCACAAGTGCCCTATCTTTTGTTGAACAATCATCTCTCCAGCAGCCTGTAGTCTCCTTGGCTTCCCACTCTTCAATTAAAGCCCCGGGAAAAACATCAGGAGGTAATTCCTCCCATGGGGCTTTTTCAGCTCAGGAAGTGTGGGCAGCCTGGGAGGCTGCAGAGCAATGGAGAGATGTGTAATAGGAAGAAAACACACCCGCAGCACCCGCAGCTGCCTCACAGCGATTAGGTAAGCTCAAAGGCACCACAAAAATAAATTATAAAACACCCTCTTTCACGAGGGAAGACACGGGGGAAGACAGGCCTGTGGCTCACGCTGGCTCAGCTTGTCTGAGCGTGGAAAGCTAAGCAGGGTCAGGCCTGGTTATTACTTGGATGGGAGACCCCTCCTCTAGTTTCCTGCATTGAGCATGGGGTTGGACTCGATGGCCTTGTAGGCCCCTTCCAACTCTATGATATGACTTGATGACATCGTATAGATAAGACTTAAGGAATTGCCATAGCTCAATGGTAGAGCACCTGTGTTACATGCAGAAGGTTCCAGGTGCAATCCCTGTCACCTCCAGATAGAGCTGGGCAAGATTTCTTTCTGAAACTCTGGAAAGCTGCTACCAGTTAGTGTAGTAGACACTACTGATTCAGATGGACCAGCTTCCCATATAACTTATGTTATATGGGAAGAACTGGCAGAAGAACTCTCAGAACCACTGTCTATTATCTTTGAGAAATCATGGAGGACAGGTGAAGTGCCAGACGACTGGAGGAGGGCAAATGTTGTTCCCATCTTCAAAAAGGGCAAGAAGGAGGAACCTGGGAACTATAGGCCAGTCAGTCTGACATCAATCCCCGGGAAGATTTTTGAGCAGATTATAAAGAAGTCAGTCTGCAAACACCTTGAAAACAATGCAGTGATTACTAGAAGCCAGCATGGATTTGTCAAGAACAAATCCTGTCAGACTAATCTGATCTCATTTTTTGATCGGGTAACCTCCCTTGTGGACTGTGGGAATGCTGTGGACATTATATACCTGGACTTCAGCAAAGCTTTCGACAAAGTGCCTCATGATATCCTGATTAGTAAGCTAGCTAAGAGTGGGCTAGATGGAACAACTATCAGGTGGATCCACAATTGGCTACAGAATCGGACTCAAAGAGTGCTTATCAATGGTTCCTTCTCAAACTGGGGAGAGGTAACGAGCGGGGTACCACAGGGCTCGGTCCTGGGCCCGGTGCTCTTCAACATTTTTATTAATGACTTGGATGAGGAGGTACAGGGAATGCTTATCAAATTTGCAGATGACACAAAGTTGGGTGGAACAGCTAATACTCTGGAAGACAGAAACAAAATTCAAAGTGACCTCGATAGGCTGGAGCGCTGGGCCGAAAACAACAGAATGAAATTTAACAGGGATAAATGCCAAGTGCTGCACCTAGGGAGAGGAAACCAAATGCAGAGTTACAGAATGGGGGACACTTGGCTCAACAATACTACAAGTGAGAAGGATCTTGGAATTGTGGTAGATCACAAACTGAATATGAGCCAGCAATGCGATGTGGCTGCAAAGAAGGCAAATGCAATTTTGGGCTGTATTAATAGAAGTATAGCTTCCAAATCGCGGGAAGTGATAATTCCCCTTTACTCGGCACTGGTTAGGCCTCATCTTGAGTACTGTGTCCAGTTCTGGGCACCTCATTTTAACAAGGACATAGACAAACTGGAGAGGGTTCAGAGGAGGGCAACAAGGATGATAAAGGGACTGGAAACAAGGCCCTATGAGGAGAGACTGAAAGAACTGGGCATGTTTAGCCTTCAGAAGAGGAGACTGAGGGGAGATATGATCGCACTCTTCCAGTATTTGAAGGGATGTCACACAGAGGAGGGCAAAGATCTCTTCTCGTTCATCCCAGTTTGCAGGACACGGAATAATGGGCTCAAGTTACAGGAACCTAGATTCCACCTAAACATCAGGAAAAATTTCCTGACTGTCAGAGCAATAAGACAATGGAATCAACTACCTAGGGAGGTGGTGGGCTCTCCCAGTCTGGAGGCATTCAAGGTGCGGCTGGACAGACATCTGTCAGAGATGCTTTGACCTGGATTCCTGCATTGAGCAGGGGGTTGGACTCGATGGCCTTGTAGGCCCCTTCCAACTCTACTTTTCTATGATTCTATGATTCTAAGCCTTGTGCTTGTGTGCTCCCATTCAAAGTAATGCTTCTGCTTTTTCGAAAAATCATAGTTTGCTGTTGCACCTGAATGGACAAGCTGTGGTTTGTGCACTCCCTCACCAACCTCCCTTCCCATCATGCTTAGAAACACTCTATAATTCTTGCAGAGGAAAGAGACCCTGTTTGCCCTAGTAGCCTACAGATAGAAAGGGGGTGAAGAAAGGCTTCCGTCTAGAACAGTGTTTTCCAGGCCTGTGGCTTACGCTGGCTCAGCTTGTCTGAGCGTGGAAAGCTAAGCAGGGTCAGGCCTGGTTATTACTTGGATGGGAGACCCCTCCTCTAGTTTCCTGCATTGAGCAGGGGGTTGGACTCGATGGCCTTTTAGGCCCCTTCCAACTCTACTTTTCTATGATTCTATGACATCTGCATGAAGGAGGCTGCTTAGGTTGTGTAGGTTATTTGCATGATTTGGAGCCCCAGAAAATAAGGGTTTGCATTGCATCCTTTCCCTCTCCCTGTTATTGGAGCATCTCTGCACATGGACAAAGTCCTGCAAAAAACAAATCTTGTTGCGATCTTCCATCAGAATGCATCACACTTCTCCTTCTCCTTCAGAGCTCCTGAAGATTAGTAAAGCACCACATAATAAAGGATCTTGGAACAACCACATCATGTACCTTCACATCAGACTTTATTACTTAAGTCACACACATACACTCATGATGTACACTGAATTGACGGAAGGTCAAATTCACACCAGGAAAACAGAAAAAAAAAGAAGATTGGGGCAACCATGCCTACACTCACATTTCATGTTTTCATTTTTATCATTTTTTTTATCAACACGCGCACACACATGCACGCACGCACGCACGCACGCACGCACACACACACACACACCTTATCAACATGCACACACATATAAATAGAAAAATGAATGCTGCTGAATTCTGAAAGCATCTATTTCACTTTGGAAACACTGGCTGGTACCCACATGCATTGTAAGTGGTAATGCAAATAACGTCGTGCGAGTGTAAGGGACCTCTAGCACAACAGCAGTAGCATTAGCTGGAGTGATACGTTTCCTCGGGAATCCTGTTATGCCAGCTAATGCTCTTGCGCTCGAGGTGGGAAGGTACAAGAATTTCATTTCAGTTTGCAAGTCATCTGAACTTGCCGTGTTTGCAAACGTGAATGGGAGTGCATGTTCTAGAAAATGTTCGTGCAGTCCCAAACTTGCAATCACATTTTAAAAATGCATATTTTGGGAGACGTGCACTTTTAAATGTGCATTCCCTCCCACCCACCCCCGTGTGCATTTTTCAGGCTTTAGACAATGGGGTAAATTGCATACTTTTGAAAAATGTGCACAGAAGCGTGCACACTTCCCATTAGAAACGTGATCTTTCCGCATTCACATGAACTGAAAAATAGGTCAGAAACAAAAAAGGGAGCATGCTGAACTGAGATTTGAAGTGAAGTTCAGAAAAAAAAACCCGGTGAGCTCAAGCATCCCTGGGTCTTCCATCCCAAGCTAGAGGTGCCTTATGCTTTATGTTGGTGCTCGTGTCACATTGAATACTGCCCAAGGCCTTGGGTTTGATCTTGGAACTGCCTTCTGTGAGAGGAAGGGCTACAGCTGGGGATGCGTGAATCAGCAGAACTCGAGCTCTCACCAAAGTTCTCCGAATTCCATCTCGAAGCTTGTTCTGAATCAAGTCCATACCAGATTGTGAGCTTTGTTTTTCTCCTTTTGGCATAAAAATCCATCAGTATTTTGTACATATTTTTTTTCAAAGTGTACACATCATTTGTGTGCATCTTTGAAATGTATGCATTCTCTTCCGGTCGTTTAAAGTATATTTGTGTGCATTTTTTTCAAATGTACATGTTTTTATCTGCATCTTTCAAATGTACACATGCTGTCGAACGCAGTTTGTTTTGGTCCGCGAATCACATTGCATGCTTGGAAATGTACGGACTTTGACTGCAGATGGCATCTGAGTCTATGTTCGGTCCCAAAGGTGCAAACCAGGTAAATCCTGATCAAAAAAGGAACTGAATCAAATTTCTCATACATCCCTTGCTTCAGCCCCTTTGCCCTATTTTTGGGGAACCCCATTAAGCAGGGTCTCCTGTCTCTGTGTAGCATTTTCATGTGGCTGGAGGAGCTGCCATAGGAAGGAGGGGCTGCGGAACTCCACTTCAGCCAGCATAGTTGATTCAACTTAAATCTGGATCCAACCACAGGTCATTTGGCACCCTAAAATCCTGGGAGAAATTCAGATGAGGAGAATTTAGGAAGCATCTCTATTTCTTCCTACTTTGGCACCATTGTTTCTCCTGCCTACTGCTTCTTCTCCCTTTATGGATTAGTAGTTGCAGAAATGCTCCCACCTAATCAGGGATTAGGTAAAGTTAGTGGGGCAAAGTTAAAAGGCTACACATTTTAGCATAATGCAGCATGAAGGCATCACTGAGGGTAAGTGAGGGCAATTGAGAGCGAGGGCGATCAAAGTGAATAAATTCAGCTTTCCCCAAGGAGTTCTGAGAAAAGGGGAGGCACGCACATCATGCCGTGTAATGTGCAGAGCAGCTGTAAGTTGAGTTGATAGAGGGACTGAATCAGGAAGTCAGAAACTGAGACGACGTTTCAACTCAAACATTTTCTTTTTCCCTAATGCAAATTCACTTTATCCCTTGCTACATTGAGTATTCATAGCAAGGAAACTTTTTAATGGAACATGAGCCTGAGAAAGTCTTCTGCAGGACCCCCCTCCCCGCTCCCTCTTTGCTTTTACTAACATGCCGAAAATTAAAAAATAATTGAACCAGATCCAATGCCTCCATTTATTTTCCTGTGAGTGGCAAGGGAGCAGTAGAGCTGTAATGCTCGGCTTTTGTCGCCTTGTCACTTTGATAAATTCTTTAGTAACATCCGACTTTAATGCAAAGAGAGCCTTGCTTTACTTGGCGTTCGCTGTCACTTAAATGCCAGATGGAACAATGGCTCAGGTTGGAAATCAGAAAGCCTAATTTTGTGTAAAAAAGAAAGAAAGAAAGAAAGAAAGAAAGGAGGACGCATAAACATTTTTGGCTAATCAGCAGTTTACCTTTCTTCTTTTAAAGCAAATTATGCATGCCAAAGGAATTTGTTAAAAATGACTTCTGTCTGTTGTTTCTTCTTTTCTGGAGAGCTGAAAGTTAGGTAACACTGGACTTCAACTGGCCATCGGTTCTCTTGTCAGTGGACCTTAGAGGAGGTACTGTTAGATGTTCATTTAGGAACACCAGCATCCCATATTAGGATCTTACTGTCAGAGCAATAAGACAATGGAACCAACTACTTAGGGAGGTGGTGGGCTCTCCCAATCTGGAGGCATTCAAGGTGCGGCTGGACAGCCATCTGTCGGGGATGCTTTGACCTGGATTCCTGCATTGAGCAGGGGGTTGGACTCGATGGCCCTGTAGGCCCCTTCCAACTCTACTTTTCTATGATTCTATGATTCTATTATCTTGTTGGTCTTCACAAGAACATGGCAGCAGTGAGGTGATTCCGTGCCAGAAACATATTTGGACCAGAGCTGGCCTCTCGAAATTCTCCACTCTACTTGGAAACAGAAATTGGGCAGTGGGGGGGGGGGGGGATTTCACCAAATTTCTCCAGGGGAGGAGAAATTTTCAATAGTTCCTCACCAATAGAGCTCACCATTGCCAGGGGTTATTGTGCAGCCTCTTTCTTTTTTTTCTTCCCAAGGGTTTTGGTTTTTTTTTTTGTTCTGCCACTGCAAGGAGCAACAGCATCAGCTGTGCTGCCCCCCCATTTTGCATCCTCCACAACGCAGGTGTGAAGGGGAAATGTTCTGTTCAGCTCCAGGGAAGAGGTGGAGTTAGTTAGTGCTATGCCAAAATATGTCCTCCAGTTTCCTCAGAGTTATAGATTTCATAGATTTCATAGATCATAGAGCTGGAAGGAGCCTACAAGGCCATCGAGTCCAACCCCCTGCTCAATGCAGGAAACTAGAGGAGGGGTCTCCCATCCAAGTAATAACCAGGCCTGACCCTGCTTAGCTTTCCACACTCTGACAAGCTGAGCCAGCGTAAGCCACAGGCCTGTATACATTGTTCACATTTCATAGATTTCATAGATCATAGAGTTGGAAGGAGCCTACAAGGCTATCGAGTCCAACCCCCTGCTCAATGCAGGAAACTAGAGGAGGGGTCTCCCATCCAAGTAATAACCAGGCTTGACCCTGCTTAGCTTTCCACACTCCGACAAGCTGAGTCAGCGTTCACAGTTCACATTGAAACCAGTGTGGCGTAGTGTTTAAAGTGTTGGACTGGGACTTGGGAGGCCCGGGTTCTAGTCCCCACTCGGCTGCGAAGCTCACTGGGTGACTTCAGGCCACTCACTGAATCTCAGCCTAACCTACCTCACAGGGTTGTTGTGAGGATAAAATGGAGAGAAGCAGGACTATGTGAGCTGCCTTTGGTTCCTTGCAATAGGAAAAAAAGGTGGGATATAAATGTAATAAATCAATACATAAAATGCAGACTAAATGAATTTCTCCCCCATTCCTACCCTCAAATGCACAGGGCACAATAGGAATGGAATAAGAATGTCATTTTAATTGTGGGGGGGGGGGGTTAAAATCCCTGAATATGCCTCTAGATAGATCAGAAACCCTAAGTTCTCTACAGGGCAGAGGAACAAGACCAGACTTCCCTGCCCTGGTTCCCTTCAAATGGTTTGGACTACAATGCCCATCAGCCCCAGCCAGTGTGGCTAATGGTCAGAGATGATGGGAGGCTCAAGTAGAGGAACAACAACAAAACCAGAATTGGGGAATCCATTATTCCTTAGAAATAAATGATCATACAGAAATCAATTTTTGTACCTTTTCCGATCCCCAAATTGATACTGGATAAGATTTTACTCAACCGTAAAATAAAGAAAAAGAAGCTAATACATGGCTGGAGCAGTCTTTCAAATTCTTCTATTTTTTTGGTGGGGGGGGACTCAGATTTTTTTTTTTTTTTGTGGAGGGGAACTCAGTCAGAGATTTCATCAGCTTGTTCTTTTCCATATATATATATATATATATATATAATCAAACGATAAATTGTTCCCTTCGCACTTCAAGGCATAACAGTGTGATTTCTTTTTCCCCCTCTAAGCTTTGCCTTTTTAAAATCAAACATTCCCTTTAGATCAGTTAGAGAGTAATGAATTCCAAAGAAAATCTCTCTCCTTCTTTATCTAGCTGAGACTTTTCCCAGGGGGCGGAAAATTACTTAAAAAAATTATAAGTCGGGAACAAAAAAAAAAAGTCTTAAATCCAACCTTTATGGACATTTATAAGTGCATCAAATGCGATTCATTTCCCATGCAAATCCTCCCTCTCAGTCACACAATGCTTTGAAAAGGTATGATATCCAAGACAAAGACGGAAGTTCAGATCTAAACCAAAGACAACTGTGTTGTTGTTTTTAATTATGATCATCATCATCATCATCATCATCATCATCATTATCTATACTGCCCAATAGGCAAAGCTCTCTGAGCGGTGCACAACATTAAAACTACAAACCGCAAAATACAGATAATAAAATACCATATAAAATTTCAATGCACAAAATTTAAAGCAACTTAAACAGCTAAGAAAACATCAAAAATAAAATAAAATAAAATACCTGGGCTACAATCCTATCGGGACAGCCATGGGACGAGTTGGAGTCCCAGCTCTGAACCTTGGAAACTCGCTCCGAGGTCGGCGCTGGGACTCTGAAGTCAGTGTGCCCTTCTTCTGCCCTCACAGCCAGCATGGAAAGAACCATGCTGGCTGTGGCTTCAGGGTCACAAGACTGACCTCAAAGATGGAGCTGGGTGGGCATCCCAGGTGGGGCGGGTAGGGGAGGAGTGAGGCTCTGCTGGGATATGATGTATCCTGGTGGCACCTCAGCCTGCCGGTGCAAAACACTTACGGCGCAATCCTATGCAAGTTTAGACAGAAAAAAAGGCCTACAACTCCCAGCATGCCCCAGCCAGCTATGCTGGCTGGGGCATACTGGGAGTTGTAGGCCTTTTTTTCTGTCTAAACTTGCATAGGATTAGGCCTTTGGATGGCTGAAATCGGCTGCCTGAGACTTTTGCAGGGTAGGAGAAGCAAGGAGGCGACTTTGGCCTCTACACTCCTTCCGTCCTCAATGAGATGCCCATAATCCTCTGAGTCCAGAGGGTTGTGGGCAGCGAACATTGGATTGCACTGCTGATGTGTTAAAAAGACAGCAAACATAAATGACATATTTACATTGTGGTTCTTCGTTTTTGGAATGGGCCGTCTTTGGAATGGGGAAGCCTTAGGGTGGCAAAAAAAACACCTTGCTTTGCATGGAGAAAGTCCCAGGTTCAACCCCCCAGCATCTCCAGGTAAGGAAGGGGGGGGGAATTCCAGCCTGAAACCCTGAAGAGACACGGCTGCCACCAGTCATTGTAGACCATGGCTCTCCAACCTTGGGTCCCCAGATGTTGCTGGACTACAGCTCCCAGAATCCCTTGCGATTAGCCATGCTGGCTGAGTATGCTGGGAGCTGTAGGCCAGCAACATCTGGGGACCCAAGGTTGAAGAGCCCTGCTGTAGACGATACTGAGCTAGATGGACCAAGTTGGTATGAGGCAGCTTCCTGTGTTCCTATTTAAATCAGCCCATCATTCAGAACCATGAGGACTAGAAACTAACAGTATGTTATCTTCAGCAGAAGCACCACACCCCAGTGGTAGCTGGATAGCACCTCCTTTGCACACAAAAGTTCCAGATTCCATCCCCAGAACCTCCAGGCTAGGAAATACCCCTGCTTGAAACCCTGGAGAAGTGAAGGCAGGTCAGTGTGCAGTGCTGAGCAATTTTAATGAGATCTTACTCAATGTTGCACTTCCAAACCACTATGCAAACCGAAACAAAGTTAGGGTGCGATCTTATGCAGGTTTAGACAGGAGAAAGGTCCTACAACTCCCAGCATGCCCCGGCAAGCATGGCTGGCTGGGGCATGCTGGAAGTTGTAGGACGTTCTACTGTCGAAACCTGCATAGGATTGCATGCTTAACTTTTGAAATTCACACATCTCCAAATTTTGCAGTGGAGTTCTCCAATCTTTTTTTTTTTTTTAATGCATACAGCCATGTGCATATTAGGGGAGATAACACTAAGAAAGCATTATATTAGGAAAATTACTTGCAAAAATGTATATATTAGGCAAGCATGCATACAAAAAATACATGTGTGAAGGTGCAATCCTATGCAAGTTTACAGAAAAAAAGGCCTATAATTCCCAGCATGCCCCAGCCAGCTATGCTGGCTGGGGCATGCTGGGAGTTGTAGGCCTTTTTTTCCTGTCTAAATTTGCATAGGATTGCACCCTTAGGAAAAATGCGCACAAAAATCCTTATGAATTTTCATGCAAACTTAAAACACAAGATTCTCAAAGCTCATGATGAACTGAACTTAATTCTGGAGAAATTGTCAAAAGTTCGAGACAAACCGAATTTAAGATTGAGAAACTGAGAGAAACTGACATGGACAGATTCTCCCACCCTTATAAAATAAGGTTAAAATAATGATGAGGTATATCTGAAAATATTCTCCAGGGCTTCTTTAAATGTGCTGTTTCCCATGAAGTTGCCACCAAAAGAATGCTGTTCAGTAACACCAGAGTTTTATGGAATGCACAATGAGAATTATTCTTAGTGCTGATGATACACCAGCCGCTATCATTTCCCAGACTCATGCAAAACATCCGCTAATCTTCCCTGCTGGCAAAGACAGAAAGGAAGCTGGTTTAATGCACTCAGCCCAGAAAATGCTTACCAAAGGTGTAAGAAATTCTCATCCTTCCCAACATTTCCTCGGGTGACCCCATGCACATCTATCGCTAGAAGAATGGCCCCCCTCCTCTCCCAAGCCTTGGAGAACCTGGCTCCAATCCAGAGGGCGATGAACGCTGTGGAAGTTTGTGCTTGTTTGTCCGAAGAGGACTGGCTGAAGTGAACATATTATGCCAGTGCTTTCTCATCTGCACTGGCTGCCAGTCTGTTTCCGGGCCCGATTCAAAGTGCTGGTGCTAACATTTAAAGTCCTAAACGGCTTGGGGCCAGGGTATCTGAAGGATCGTCTCCTCCCATATGTGCCTGCCCGGACACTAAGATCTGCATCCGCGGTCCTTCTCCGAGAGCCCCTGCCAAAGGAAGTGAGGCAGGTGGCTACCAGGAGGAGGGCCTTTTCTGCTGTGGCACCCCGGTTGTGGAATGAGCTCCCCAAAGAGGCTCGCCTGTTGCCTACATTGTACTCTTTCCAGCGCCAGGTATTTCTATTTCTACCTTTCTATTCTCCCAGACATTTTAATCATTTTAATCATCTTAATCATTTTAATCTTGTAGTTGTTTTTAACTCTGTTATTGTAACTGCTGCTGCTAGCTCTTCTGTTTGTTTTTAATCTGTGGCTTTAAATTTTATATTTATATTAATATTGCATTTTATGGTTTTAACTGTTGTAAGCCACCTGATTTGTTTTGTTAATTTTTATATGTTTGATATTATGTGTTTGTTTTATATAGAAATAAAATTTAAAACTTAAAAAAAAAACTGTTGTAAACCGCCCAGAGAGCTTGCACAATCAGCAAAATGCACAAGCTGCAGAAGAAGTGATGCAAATTGAGAGAAATGGAAATGTTTCATTTGCATAATCTTTACAGTTGCAGAATATGGTATTTTACTGACACAGAATTTTTATACTTCACCAAGGCTGGGCAAAGCTACACACACGCACCATTAAATTCAAAATAAAGGCAGAATATACATTGCACAGGAAAAAGGACTGGAACTCATGAGGCTGTGACAGGGAGTGTAGCCAGCTTCAAAGAGCCTTCCAAAAACGTAATGGCCACAATATCCTCTAACAGGGGTGGACAACTTGAGACCCTCTGGATGCTTTGGCCAACAGCTCCCATCAGCCTTAACTCGCATAACCAATGGCGAGGAATCTTCTCCTTTCCATTAAAGCATGTCTGGGCACATTTTTCAAATGGATGCATGCTGTTTGATGCTTTTTTGTTGGTCTGCAAAGCACACTGCAAGTTCGACCGCAGATTGTGTTCGGGTCCATGCTCAATGCAGGAGGTGTGGACTGGGTGAATCCTGATTATAAAAAATGAACTGAAACTAGTTTTTCATTCATCATCATCATCATCATCATCATCATCATTAAAAAAATACTTTTCACAAGTTTAGGTGGAAATGGGACAGAACAAGCTTGATATTAAAAACCTGACCATTTTAGCAAGACTAACATGCCAGGCTCTGCCCCAAACGTCACATGTTCATTAGAACATCTGTACAGTACGTACAGATGGGGGCTTATGGCTTGGGGTCAAGTCTGCAACCATGGTCCCACACACACACACACACACACACACACGTTCATTAGAACCTTTGAAAGACGGCACCTATAAGGAAGGCATGTGTGAGTGTGTTTTCAACTTACACCCTTCATAGTCATAGGATCTTCTGATGGGCACAAACTTAGCTGGATCCATCAATGGCTATCAGCCATGAAAAGGCAATGGAACCTCCATGTATGGAGGCAGTATACCTCTGCATAGCAGGTGTCGGTACAATAAACTAGAAAGGGAAAGCATCATTTTCTTCTTGTCTTGTTTGTTGGCAATAAAAAGCATCTGCTATTGGAGAGCGCTTTATTCCTTCACCAACTGGCCCTGTCACTGAGGTCATCAGATGGCATGTCCCTGGTGGTTCTGTATGGATCTATGTCCTGAATGGAGTCCACCCAGAGAAGTGCCTTCAGTGTGGTGGCTCCCATTCTGTGGAACTCACTGCCTCTGGAGGTCAGGCAGGCTCCAAGATTGCATTGTTTTTGGCGCTTCCTGAAAACACTTTTATTTCAGGAAGTCTTCCTGAACTAACCAGTCATGGTTTTATTGATTTTGTTTTTAACGTATTGTTGTATTCTCTCATCTGTTTCATCTTTTATTGTTCACCACTCTGAAATCTCCATACCAGAATATGCAGTGGTATATAAACCTTGTAAATGAATGAATGAATGAATGAAATATTGGGAATATAATATGGACTACATCAGAGGTGAGAAAATTTGGGGCAGTGTGGGGGTCTCCTATGACCCTCCCCCTGCAAGACCATCCCCATGCATCAGACTGCTGTCACCGAATCCGGCAGCGGCAAAAACATCAGAGGGTTGCTGCCGAATTTCTCCCGTAGCTCTGCTTCTGCTTGTCTGCTTGTTCAATCTAAAGCAATATAAAGTATTTATGAATGAACGTGCGTGCGTGTGTGTGTGTGTGTGTGTGTGTGTGTGTGCGTGTACAGGGATATAAGGGAGTACCTAAGCATTTCCCATGATTTACCCCCCCCCCCATTTGGAAAATAGATACCCTGTCTGATATTCTAAAAGGATTGCCTGCTCTTGTCTCCAGCCCAATCAGCATTTATCGCATTCAGCAAAGAAGAGTATAAGTTATAGTGATAAGGATCTTTTTTCTTTTCTTTTTCTTCAAATGCTGCAATGGTATTTGGATTTATTCCGGTAATATCTGGAAAGCTAGTGCTTCTCACAGGAAAAGTAACCAGGTTATCTGGCCTCTTTTCACAAAACAAACAAACAAAAACCCTAAAATAAAACACCCTTCTGTTATCATATATATATAAAAACCGGTTTCTGGGTTCTGTCACACTGTGGCATGGCCAAGAGATGAATCCCAGGGCAGAGTTATGCCAGGGAAGGGCTGGAGTTATATGAGAGATGGGGAACATGTGGCCCACCAGATGTTGTTGGACTGCAATAAGGATGAGCAAATGAGCGATGTTTGAGATCAGCTCTCTAAAAGCTTGGTCAAACCAGATACGTGTCATTGTGTTTGCTGTCCCTTGATATCAGGGGCAGCAAAACACATTTCAGCCCAAGGGCCAACTTCAATTTTGGGGAAACTCTCAGGGGCCACATTCCAGTGGTGATCCAGGGCCAAAGGCAAAAGGAGCAGGGCCAAAATTCAAAATAGGCCAGCATTTATTTATTTGTTTCATTTATGGGTCGCCCACCTGGCCAGCAAACCGGCCACTCTGGGCGATGTACAACACAATAAAATACAGAATAAAATACATTTAAAACAGTATAAATTTTTAAAATCTTAGCCTACCCCATATTCCCGCCTGAACAGCCATGTTTTTAGTGAACGGCAGAAGCTCAGCAGAGAGGGGGCATGGCGGAGGTCACTAGGGAGGGAGTT